>CM060611.1:29887369-31087369 GCA_030578255.1 Tiaroga cobitis | reverse complement strand
TGTACTCTACCTCTACTGTGCTCCACTGTACTCTATCTCTACTGTGCTCCACTCTACTCTACCTCTACTGTGCTCCACTGTATCCTACCTCTACTGTACTCCACTGTACTCTCTCTCTACTTTGCTCCACTGTACTCTATCTCTACTGTACTCAGCTGTACTCTACCTCTACTGTGCTCTACTGTTCTCTACCTCTACTGTGCTCTACTCTACTCCACCTCTACTGTGCTCCACTGTACCCTACCTCTACTGTGCTCCACCGTACTCTACCTCTACTGTGCTCCACTGTACTCTACCTCTACTGTACTCCACTGTACTCTATCTCTACTGTACTCCACTGTACTCTACCTCTACTGTACTCCACTGTACTCTATCTCTACTGTACTCCACTCTAATCTACCTCTACTGTCCTCCACTGTACTCTACCTCTACTGTGCTCCACTGTACTCTCTCTCTACTGTACTCTACCTCTACTGTACTCTACTGTGCTCCACTGTACTCCACTGTAGTCTACCTCTACTGTGCTCCACTGTACTCTACCTCTACTGTGCTCCACTATACTCTACCTCTACTGTGCTCCACTGTACTCTACCTCTACTGTCCTCCACTGTACTCTACCTATACTGTGCTCTACTGTACTCTCTCTCTACTGTACTCTACCTCTACTGTACTCTACTGTACTCCACCTCTAATGTGCTCCACTGTACTCTATCTCTACTGTGCTCCACTGTACTCTATTTCTACTGTGCTCCACTGTACTCTATCTCTACTCTACTCCACTGTACTCTATCTCTACTGTACTTCACTGTCCTTTATCTCTAATGTACTCCACTGTACTCTACCTCTATTGTGCTCCATTGTACTCTATCTCTACTGTACTCTACTGTACTCTATCTCTACTTTACTCCACTCTACTCTATCTCTACTGTACTCCACTGTACTCTACCTCTACTGTGCTCCACTGTACTCTACCTCTACCGTACTCCACTGTACTCTATCTCTACTGTACTCCACTGTACTCTACCTCAACTGTACTCTACTGTTCTCTACCTCTACTGTGCTCCACTCTACTCTACTGTACTCCACTGTACTCTATCTCTACTGTGATCCACTGTACTCTACCTCTACTGTACTCTACTGTACTCTATCTCTACTGTGATCTACTGTACTCTATCTCTACTGTGCTCCACTGTACTCTACCTCTACTGTGCTCCACTGTACTCTATCTCTACTGTGCTCCACTCTACTCTACCTCTACTGTGCTCCACTGTATCCTACCTCTACTGTACTCCACTGTACTCTATCTCTACTGTGCTCCACTGTACTCTATCTCTACTGTACTCCACTGTACTCTACCTCTACTGTGCTCTACTGTTCTCTACCTCTACTGTGCTCTACTGTACTCCACCTCTACTGTTCTCCACTGTACCCTACCTCCATTGTGCTCCACTGTACTCTACCTCTACTGTACTCCACTGTATTCTATCTCTACTGTGCTCCACTGTACTCTACCTCTACTGTGCTCAACTGTACTCTACTGTACTCCACTGTACTCTACCTCTACTGTACTCCACTGTACTCTATCTCTACTGTACTCCACTCTACTCTACCTCTACTGTACTCCACTGTACTCTATATCTACTGTGCTCAACTGTACTCTACCTCTACTGTGCCCAACTGTACTGTACTCTATCTCTACTATACTCCACTGTACTCTACCTATACTGTACTCTACTGTTCTCTTCCTCTACTGTACTCCACTGTACTCTATCTCTACTGTGATCCACTGTACTCTACCTCTACTGTACTCCACTGTACTCTATCTCTACTCTACTCCACTGTACTCTACCTCTACTGTACTCTACTGTTCTCTACCTCTACTGTGCTCTACTGTACTCTTCTCTACTGTACTCCACTGTACTCTATCTCTACTGTGATCCACTGTACTCTTCCTCTACTGTAATCCACTGTACTCTATCTCTACTGTGATCCACTGTACTCTATCTCTACTGTGCTCCACTGTACTCTACCTCTACTATGCTCCACTGTACTCTATCTGTACTGTGCTACACTCTACTCTACCTCTACTGTGCTCCACTGTACTCTACCTCTACTGTACTCCACTCTACTCTATCTCTACTGTGCTCCACTGTACTCTATCTCTACTGTACTCCACTGTACTCTACCTCTACTGTGCTCTACTGTTCTCTACCTCTACTGTGCTCTACTGTACTCCACCTCTACTGTGCTCCACTGTACCCTACCTCTACTGTGCTCCACTGTACTCTACCTCTACTGTGCTCCACTGTACTCTACCTCTACTGTGCTCCACTGTACTCTACCTCTACTGTGCTCCACTGTACTCTACCTCTACTATGCTCCACTGTACTCTATCTCTACTGTGCTCCACTGTACTCTATTTCTACTGTACTCTACTGTACTCCACCTCTAATGTGCTCCACTGTACTCTACCTCTACTGTACTCTACCTCTACTGTACTCCACTGTACTCTACCTCTACTGTGCTGTACTGTACTCTATCTCTACTCTGCTCCACTGTACTCTACCTCTACTGTGCTCCACTGTACTCTACCTCTACTGTACTTCACTGTCCTCTATCTCTACTGTACTCCACTGTACTCTACCTCTACTGTGCTCCACTGTACTCTACCTCTACTGTACTCCACTGTACTCTATCACTACTGTGCTCCACTGTACTCTACCTCTACTGTGCTCCACTGTACTCTACCTCTACTGTGCTCCACTGTACTCTAACTCTACTGTACTCCACTGTACTCTATCTCTACTGTGCTCCACTGTACTCTACCTCTACTGTGCTCAACTGTACTCTACTGTACTCCACTGTACTCTACCTCTACTGTACTCCACTGTACTCTATCTCTACTGTACTCCACTGTACTCGACCTCTACTGTACTCCACTGTACTCTACCTCTACTGTCCTCCACTGTACTCTACCTCTACTGTGCTCCACTGTACTCTCTCTCTACTGTACTCTACCTCTACTGTACTCTACTGTACTCCACCTCTAATGTGCTCCACTGTACTCTATCTCTACTGTGCTCCACTGTACTCTATTTCTACTGTGCTCCACTGTACTCTATCTCTACTGTACTCCACTGTACTCTATCTCTACTGTACTTCACTGTCCTTTATCTCTAATGTACTCCACTGTACTCTACCTCTATTGTGCTCCATTGTACTCTATCTCTACTGTACTCTACTGTACTCTATCTCTACTTTACTCCACTCTACTCTATCTCTACTGTACTCCACTGTACTCTACCTCTACTGTGCTCCACTGTACTCTACCTCTACCGTACTCCACTGTACTCTATCTCTACTGTACTCCACTGTACTCTACCTCAACTGTACTCTACTGTTCTCTACCTCTACTGTGCTCCACTCTACTCTACTGTACTCCACTGTACTCTATCTCTACTGTGATCCACTGTACTCTACCTCTACTGTACTCTACTGTACTCTATCTCTACTGTGATCTACTGTACTCTATCTCTACTGTGCTCCACTGTACTCTACCTCTACTGTGCTCCACTGTACTCTATCTCTACTGTGCTCCACTCTACTCTACCTCTACTGTGCTCCACTGTATCCTACCTCTACTATACTCCACTGTACTCTATCTCTACTGTGCTCCACTGTACTCTATCTCTACTGTACTCCACTGTACTCTACCTCTACTGTGCTCTACTGTTCTCTACCTCTACTGTGCTCTACTGTACTCCACCTCTACTGTTCTCCACTGTACCCTACCTCTATTGTGCTCCACTGTACTCTACCTCTACTGTACTCCACTGTATTCTATCTCTACTGTGCTCCACTGTACTCTACCTCTACTGTGCTCAACTGTACTCTACTGTACTCCACTGTACTCTACCTCTACTGTACTCCACTGTACTCTATCTCTACTGTACTCCACTGTACTCTACATCTACTGTACTCCACTGTACTCTATATCTACTGTGCTCAACTGTACTCTACCTCTACTGTGCCCAACTGTACTGTACTCTACCTCTACTGTACTCCACTGTACTCTACCTCTACTGTACTCCACTTTACTCTACCTCTACTGTACTCAACTGTACTCTATCTCTACTGTGCTCCAGTGTACTCTACCTCTACTGTACTCCACTGTACTCTATCTCTACTGTACTCCACTGTATTCTACCTATACTGTACTCTACTGTTCTCTTCCTCTACTGTACTCCACTGTACTCTATCTCTACTTTAATCCACTGTACTCTACCTCTACTGTGCTCCACTGTACTCTATCTCTACTGTACTCCACTGTACTCTACCTCTACTGTACTCTACTGTTCTCTACCTCTACTGTGCTCTACTGTACTCTACTCTACTGTACTCCACTGTACTCTATCTCTACTGTGATCCACTGTACTCTACCTCTACTGTACTCCACTTTACTTTATCTCTACTGTGATCCACTGTACTCTATCTCTACTGTGCTCCACTGTACTCTACCTCTACTATGCTCCACTGTACTCTATCTCTACTGTGCTCCACTCTACTCTACCTCTACTGTGCTCCACTGTACTCTACCTCTACTGTACTCCACTTTACTTTATCTCTACTGTGATCCACTGTACTCTATCTCTACTGTGCTCCACTGTACTCTACCTCTACTATGCTCCACTGTACTCTATCTCTACTGTGCTCCACTCTACTCTACCTCTACTGTGCTCCACTGTACTCTACCTCTACTGTACTCCACTGTACTCTATCTCTACTGTACTCCACTGCACTCTACCTCTACTGTGCTCTACTGTTCTCTACCTCTACTGTGCTCTACTGTACTCCACCTCTACTGTGCTCCACTGTACCCTACCTCTACTGTGCTCCACTGTACTCTACCTCTACTGTGCTCCACTGTACTCTACCTCTACTCTGCTCCACTGTATCCACTGTACTCTACCTCTACTGTGCTCCACTGTACTCTACCTCTACTGTGCTCCACTGTACTCTACCTCTACTGTACTCTACTGTACTCCACCTCTAATGAGCTCCACTGTACTCTGGCTCTACTGTACTCCACTGTACTCTACCTCTACTGTGCTCCACTGTACTCTACCTCTACTGTACTCTACTGTACTCCACCTCTAATGAGCTCCACTGTACTCTATCTCTACTGTGCTCCACTGTACTCTACCTCTACTGTGCTCCACTGTACTCTACCTCTACTGTACTTCACTGTCCTCTATCTCTACTGTACTCCACTGTACTCTATCTCTACTGTACTCCACTGTATTCTACCTCTACTGTACTCCACTGTACTCTATCTCTACTGTACTCCACTCTAATCTACCTCTACTGTCCTCCACTGTACTCTACCTCTACTGTGCTCCACTGTACTCTCTCTCTACTGTACTCTACCTCTACTGTACTCTACTGTGCTCCACTGTACTCCACTGTAGACTACCTCTATTGTGCTCCACTGTACTCTACCTCTACTGTGCTCCACTATACTCTACCTCTACTGTGCTCCACTGTACTCTACCTCTACTGTCCTCCACTGTACTCTACCTCTACTGTGCTCCACTGTACTCTCTCTCTACTGTACTCTACCTCTACTGTACTCTACTGTACTCCACCTCTAATGTGCTCCACTGTACTTTACCTCTACTGTACTCTACCTCTACTGTACTCCACTGTACTCTACCTCTAATGTGCTCCACTGTACTCTATCTCTACTGTGCTCCACTGTACTCTATTTCTACTGTGCTCCACTGTACTCTATCTCTACTGTACTCCACTGTACTCTATCTCTACTGTACTTCACTGTCCTTTATCTCTAATGTACTCCACTGTACTCTACCTCTATTGTGCTCCATTGTACTCTATCTCTACTGTGCTCTACTCTACTCCACCTCTACTGTGCTCCACTGTACCCTACCTCTACTGTGCTCCACCGTACTCTACCTCTACTGTGCTCCACTGTACTCTACCTCTACTGTACTCCACTGTACTCTATCTCTACTGTACTCCACTGTACTCTACCTCTACTGTACTCCACTGTACTCTATCTCTACTGTACTCCACTCTAATCTACCTCTACTGTCCTCCACTGTACTCTACCTCTACTGTACTCTACCTCTACTGTACTCTACTGTGCTCCACTGTACTCCACTGTAGTCTACCTCTACTGTGCTCCACTGTACTCTACCTCTACTGTGCTCCACTATACTCTCCCTCTACTGTGCTCCACTGTACTCTACCTCTACTGTCCTCCACTGTACTCTACCTCTACTGTGCTCCACTGTACTCTCTCTCTACTGTACTCTACCTCTACTGTACTCTACTGTACTCCACCTCTAATGTGCTCCACTGTACTCTATCTCTACTGTGCTCCACTGTACTCTATTTCTACTGTGCTCCACTGTACTCTATCTCTACTGTACTCCACTGTACTCTATCTCTACTGTACTTCACTGTCCTTTATCTCTAATGTACTCCACTGTACTCTACCTCTATTGTGCTCCATTGTACTCTATCTCTACTGTACTCTACTGTACTCTATCTCTACTTTACTCCACTCTACTCTATCTCTACTGTACTCCACTGTACTCTACCTCTACTGTGCTCCACTGTACTCTACCTCTACCGTACTCCACTGTACTCTATCTCTACTGTACTCCACTGTACTCTACCTCAACTGTACTCTACTGTTCTCTACCTCTACTGTGCTCCACTCTACTCTACTGTACTCCACTGTACTCTATCTCTACTGTGATCCACTGTACTCTACCTCTACTGTACTCTACTGTACTCTATCGCTACTGTGATCTACTGTACTCTATCTCTACTGTGCTCCACTGTACTCTACCTCTACTGTGCTCCACTGTACTCTATCTCTACTGTGCTCCACTCTACTCTACCTCTACTGTAATCCACTGTATCCTACCTCTACTGTACTCCACTGTACTCTATCTCTACTGTGCTCCACTGTACTCTATCTCTACTGTACTCCACTGTACTCTACCTCTACTGTGCTCTACTGTTCTCTACCTCTACTGTGCTCTACTGTACTCCACCTCTACTGTTCTCCACTGTACCCTACCTCCATTGTGCTCCACTGTACTCTACCTCTACTGTACTCCACTGTATTCTATCTCAACTGTGCTCCACTGTACTCTACCTCTACTGTGCTCAACTGTACTCTACTGTACTCCACTGTACTCTACCTCTACTGTACTCCACTGTACTCTATCTCTACTGCACTCCACTCTACTCTACCTCTACTGTACTCCACTGTACTCTATATCTACTGTGCTCAACTGTACTCTACCTCTACTGTGCCCAACTGTACTGTACTCTATCTCTACTATAC
This sequence comes from Tiaroga cobitis, assembly GCA_030578255.1. NCBI lineage: Eukaryota > Metazoa > Chordata > Actinopteri > Cypriniformes > Leuciscidae > Tiaroga > Tiaroga cobitis. The sequence continues at coordinate 31,079,988 of CM060611.1, read as the reverse complement.
TCCACTGTACTCTACCTATACTGTACTCTACTGTTCTCTTCCTCTACTGTACTCCACTGTACTCTATCTCTACTGTGATCCACTGTACTCTACCTCTACTGTACTCCACTGTACTCTATCTCTACTCTACTCCACTGTACTCTACCTCTACTGTACTCTACTGTTCTCTACCTCTACTGTGCTCTACTGTACTCTTCTCTACTGTACTCCACTGTACTCTATCTCTACTGTGATCCACTGTACTCTTCCTCTACTGTAATCCACTGTACTCTATCTCTACTGTGATCCACTGTACTCTATCTCTACTGTGCTCCACTGTACTCTACCTCTACTATGCTCCACTGTACTCTATCTGTACTGTGCTACACTCTACTCTACCTCTACTGTACTCAACTGTACTCTATCTCTACTGTGCTCCAGTGTACTCTACCTCTACTGTACTCCACTGTACTCTATCTCTACTGTACTCCACTGTATTCTACCTATACTGTACTCTACTGTTCTCTTCCTCTACTGTACTCCACTGTACTCTATCTCTACTTTAATCCACTGTACTCTACCTCTACTGTGCTCCACTGTACTCTATCTCTACTGTACTCCACTGTACTCTACCTCTACTGTACTCTACTGTTCTCTACCTCTACTGTGCTCTACTGTACTCTACTCTACTGTACTCCACTGTACTCTATCTCTACTGTGATCCACTGTACTCTACCTCTACTGTACTCCACTTTACTTTATCTCTACTGTGATCCACTGTACTCTATCTCTACTGTGCTCCACTGTACTCTACCTCTACTATGCTCCACTGTACTCTATCTCTACTGTGCTCCACTCTACTCTACCTCTACTGTGCTCCACTGTACTCTACCTCTACTGTACTCCACTTTACTTTATCTCTACTGTGATCCACTGTACTCTATCTCTACTGTGCTCCACTGTACTCTACCTCTACTATGCTCCACTGTACTCTATCTCTACTGTGCTCCACTCTACTCTACCTCTACTGTGCTCCACTGTACTCTACCTCTACTGTACTCCACTGTACTCTATCTCTACTGTACTCCACTGCACTCTACCTCTACTGTGCTCTACTGTTCTCTACCTCTACTGTGCTCTACTGTACTCCACCTCTACTGTGCTCCACTGTACCCTACCTCTACTGTGCTCCACTGTACTCTACCTCTACTGTGCTCCACTGTACTCTACCTCTACTCTGCTCCACTGTATCCACTGTACTCTACCTCTACTGTGCTCCACTGTACTCTACCTCTACTGTGCTCCACTGTACTCTACCTCTACTGTACTCTACTGTACTCCACCTCTAATGAGCTCCACTGTACTCTGGCTCTACTGTACTCCACTGTACTCTACCTCTACTGTGCTCCACTGTACTCTACCTCTACTGTACTCTACTGTACTCCACCTCTAATGAGCTCCACTGTACTCTATCTCTACTGTGCTCCACTGTACTCTACCTCTACTGTGCTCCACTGTACTCTACCTCTACTGTACTTCACTGTCCTCTATCTCTACTGTACTCCACTGTACTCTATCTCTACTGTACTCCACTGTATTCTACCTCTACTGTACTCCACTGTACTCTATCTCTACTGTACTCCACTCTAATCTACCTCTACTGTCCTCCACTGTACTCTACCTCTACTGTGCTCCACTGTACTCTCTCTCTACTGTACTCTACCTCTACTGTACTCTACTGTGCTCCACTGTACTCCACTGTAGACTACCTCTACTGTGCTCCACTGTACTCTACCTCTACTGTGCTCCACTATACTCTACCTCTACTGTGCTCCACTGTACTCTACCTCTACTGTCCTCCACTGTACTCTACCTCTACTGTGCTCCACTGTACTCTCTCTCTACTGTACTCTACCTCTACTGTACTCTACTGTACTCCACCTCTAATGTGCTCCACTGTACTTTACCTCTACTGTACTCTACCTCTACTGTACTCCACTGTACTCTACCTCTAATGTGCTCCACTGTACTCTATCTCTACTGTGCTCCACTGTACTCTATTTCTACTGTGCTCCACTGTACTCTATCTCTACTGTACTCCACTGTACTCTATCTCTACTGTACTTCACTGTCCTTTATCTCTAATGTACTCCACTGTACTCTACCTCTATTGTGCTCCATTGTACTCTATCTCTACTGTACTCTACTGTACTCTATCTCTACTTTACTCCACTGTACTCTATCTCTACTGTACTCCACTGTACTCTACCTCTACTGTGCTCCACTGTATCCTACCTCTACTCTACTCCACTGTACTCTCTCTCTACTGTGCTCCACTGTACTCTATCTCTACTGTACTCAGCTGTACTCTACCCCTACTGTGCTCTACTGTTCTCTACCTCTACTGTGCTCTACTCTACTCCACCTCTACTGTGCTCCACTGTACCCTACCTCTACTGTGCTCCACCGTACTCTACCTCTACTGTGCTCCACCGTACTCTACCTCTACTGTGCTCCACTGTACTCTACCTCTACTGTACTCCACTGTACTCTATCTCTACTGTACTCCACTGTACTCTACCTCTACTGTACTCCACTGTACTCTATCTCTACTGTACTCCACTCTAATCTACCTCTACTGTCCTCCACTGTACTCTACCTCTACTGTACTCTACCTCTACTGTACTCTACTGTGCTCCACTGTACTCCACTGTAGTCTACCTCTACTGTGCTCCACTGTACTCTACCTCTACTGTGCTCCACTATACTCTCCCTCTACTGTGCTCCACTGTACTCTACCTCTACTGTCCTCCACTGTACTCTACCTCTACTGTGCTCCACTGTACTCTCTCTCTACTGTACTCTACCTCTACTGTACTCTACTGTACTCCACCTCTAATGTGCTCCACTGTACTCTATCTCTACTGTGCTCCACTGTACTCTATTTCTACTGTGCTCCACTGTACTCTATCTCTACTGTACTCCACTGTACTCTATCTCTACTGTACTTCACTGTCCTTTATCTCTAATGTACTCCACTGTACTCTACCTCTATTGTGCTCCATTGTACTCTATCTCTACTGTACTCTACTGTACTCTATCTCTACTTTACTCCACTCTACTCTATCTCTACTGTACTCCACTGTACTCTACCTCTACTGTGCTCCACTGTACTCTACCTCTACCGTACTCCACTGTACTCTATCTCTACTGTACTCCACTGTACTCTACCTCAACTGTACTCTACTGTTCTCTACCTCTACTGTGCTCCACTCTACTCTACTGTACTCCACTGTACTCTATCTCTACTGTGATCCACTGTACTCTACCTCTACTGTACTCTACTGTACTCTATCTCTACTGTGATCTACTGTACTCTATCTCTACTGTGCTCCACTGTACTCTACCTCTACTGTGCTCCACTGTACTCTATCTCTACTGTGCTCCACTCTACTCTACCTCTACTGTAATCCACTGTATCCTACCTCTACTGTACTCCACTGTACTCTATCTCTACTGTGCTCCACTGTACTCTATCTCTACTGTACTCCACTGTACTCTACCTCTACTGTGCTCTACTGTTCTCTACCTCTACTGTGCTCTACTGTACTCCACCTCTACTGTTCTCCACTGTACCCTACCTCCATTGTGCTCCACTGTACTCTACCTCTACTGTACTCCACTGTATTCTATCTCAACTGTGCTCCACTGTACTCTACCTCTACTGTGCTCAACTGTACTCTACTGTACTCCACTGTACTCTACCTCTACTGTACTCCACTGTACTCTATCTCTACTGCACTCCACTCTACTCTACCTCTACTGTACTCCACTGTACTCTATATCTACTGTGCTCAACTGTACTCTACCTCTACTGTGCCCAACTGTACTGTACTCTATCTCTACTATACTCCACTGTACTCTACCTATACTGTACTCTACTGTTCTCTTCCTCTACTGTACTCCACTGTACTCTATCTCTACTGTGATCCACTGTACTCTACCTCTACTGTACTCCACTGTACTCTATCTCTACTCTACTCCACTGTACTCTACCTCTACTGTACTCTACTGTTCTCTACCTCTACTGTGCTCTACTGTACTCTTCTCTACTGTACTCCACTGTACTCTATCTCTACTGTGATCCACTGTACTCTTCCTCTACTGTAATCCACTGTACTCTATCTCTACTGTGATCCACTGTACTCTATCTCTACTGTGCTCCACTGTACTCTACCTCTACTATGCTCCACTGTACTCTATCTGTACTGTGCTACACTCTACTCTACCTCTACTGTGCTCCACTGTACTCTACCTCTACTGTACTCCACTCTACTCTATCTCTACTGTGCTCCACTGTACTCTATCTCTACTGTACTCCACTGTACTCTACCTCTACTGTGCTCTACTGTTCTCTACCTCTACTGTGCTCTACTGTACTCCACCTCTACTGTGCTCCACTGTACCCTACCTCTACTGTGCTCCACTGTACTCTACCTCTACTGTGCTCCACTGTACTCTACCTCTACTGTGCTCCACTGTACTCTACCTCTACTGTGCTCCACTGTACTCTACCTCTACTGTGCTCCACTGTACTCTATCTCTACTGTGCTCCACTGTACTCTATTTCTACTGTACTCTACTGTACTCCACCTCTAATGTGCTCCACTGTACTCTACCTCTACTGTACTCTACCTCTACTGTACTCCACTGTACTCTACCTCTACTGTGCTGTACTGTACTCTATCTCTACTCTGCTCCACTGTACTCTACCTCTACTGTGCTCCACTGTACTCTACCTCTACTGTACTTCACTGTCCTCTATCTCTACTGTACTCCACTGTACTCTACCTCTACTGTGCTCCACTGTACTCTACCTCTACTGTACTCCACTGTACTCTATCACTACTGTGCTCCACTGTACTCTACCTCTACTGTGCTCCACTGTACTCTACCTCTACTGTGCTCCACTGTACTCTACCTCTACTGTACTCCACTGTACTCTATCTCTACTGTGCTCCACTGTACTCTACCTCTACTGTGCTCAACTGTACTCTACTGTACTCCACTGTACTCTACCTCTACTGTACTCCACTGTACTCTATCTCTACTGTACTCCACTGTACTCTACCTCTACTGTACTCCACTGTACTCTACCTCTACTGTCCTCCACTGTACTCTACCTCTACTGTGCTCCACTGTACTCTCTCTCTACTGTACTCTACCTCTACTGTACTCTACTGTACTCCACCTCTAATGTGCTCCACTGTACTCTATCTCTACTGTGCTCCACTGTACTCTATTTCTACTGTGCTCCACTGTACTCTATCTCTACTGTACTCCACTGTACTCTATCTCTACTGTACTTCACTGTCCTTTATCTCTAATGTACTCCACTGTACTCTACCTCTATTGTGCTCCATTGTACTCTATCTCTACTGTACTCTACTGTACTCTATCTCTACTTTACTCCACTCTACTCTATCTCTACTGTACTCCACTGTACTCTACCTCTACTGTGCTCCACTGTACTCTACCTCTACCGTACTCCACTGTACTCTATCTCTACTGTACTCCACTGTACTCTACCTCAACTGTACTCTACTGTTCTCTACCTCTACTGTGCTCCACTCTACTCTACTGTACTCCACTGTACTCTATCTCTACTGTGATCCACTGTACTCTACCTCTACTGTACTCTACTGTACTCTATCTCTACTGTGATCTACTGTACTCTATCTCTACTGTGCTCCACTGTACTCTACCTCTACTGTGCTCCACTGTACTCTATCTCTACTGTGCTCCACTCTACTCTACCTGTACTGTGCTCCACTGTATCCTACCTCTACTGTACTCCACTGTACTCTATCTCTACTGTGCTCCACTGTACTCTATCTCTACTGTACTCCACTGTACTCTACCTCTACTGTGCTCTACTGTTCTCTACCTCTACTGTGCTCTACTGTACTCCACCTCTACTGTTCTCCACTGTACCCTACCTCTATTGTGCTCCACTGTACTCTACCTCTACTGTACTCCACTGTATTCTATCTCTACTGTGCTCCACTGTACTCTACCTCTACTGTGCTCAACTGTACTCTACTGTACTCCACTGTACTCTACCTCTACTGTACTCCACTGTACTCTATCTCTACTGTACTCCACTGTACTCTACATCTACTGTACTCCACTGTACTCTATATCTACTGTGCTCAACTGTACTCTACCTCTACTGTGCCCAACTGTACTGTACTCTACCTCTACTGTACTCCACTGTACTCTACCTCTACTGTACTCCACTTTACTCTACCTCTACTGTACTCAACTGTACTCTATCTCTACTGTGCTCCACTGTACTCTACCTCTACTGTACTCCACTGTACTCTATCTCTACTGTACTCCACTGTATTCTACCTATACTGTACTCTACTGTTCTCTTCCTCTACTGTACTCCACTGTACTCTATCTCTACTTTGATCCACTGTACTCTACCTCTACTGTGCTCCACTGTACTCTATCTCTACTGTACTCCACTGTACTCTACCTCTACTGTACTCTACTGTTCTCTACCTCTACTGTGCTCTACTGTACTCTACTCTACTGTACTCCACTGTACTCTATCTCTACTGTGATCCACTGTACTCTACCTCTACTGTACTCCACTTTACTTTATCTCTACTGTGATCCACTGTACTCTATCTCTACTGTGCTCCACTGTACTCTACCTCTACTTTGCTCCACTGTACTCTATCTCTACTGTGCTCCACTCTACTCTACCTCTACTGTGCTCCACTGTACTCTACCTCTACTGTACTCCACTTTACTTTATCTCTACTGTGATCCACTGTACTCTATCTCTACTGTGCTCCACTGTACTCTACCTCTACTATGCTCCACTGTACTCTATCTCTACTGTGCTCCACTCTACTCTACCTCTACTGTGCTCCACTGTACTCTACCTCTACTGTACTCCACTGTACTCTATCTCTACTGTACTCCACTGCACTCTACCTCTACTGTGCTCTACTGTTCTCTACCTCTACTGTGCTCTACTGTACTCCACCTCTACTGTGCTCCACTGTACCCTACCTCTACTGTGCTCCACTGTACTCTACCTCTACTGTGCTCCACTGTACTCTACCTCTACTCTGCTCCACTGTATCCACTGTACTCTACCTCTACTGTGCTCCACTGTACTCTACCTCTACTGTGCTCCACTGTACTCTACCTCTACTGTACTCTACTGTACTCCACCTCTAATGAACTCCACTGTACTCTGGCTCTACTGTACTCCACTGTACTTTACCTCTACTGTACTCCACTGTACTCTACCTCTACTGTGCTCCACTGTACTCTATTTCTACTGTACTCCTCTGTACTCTACCTCTACTGTGCTCCACTGTACTCTATCTGTAATGTACTCTACTGTACTCTATCTCTACTGTGATCCACTGTACTCTACCTCTGCTGTGCTCCACTGTACTCTATCTCTACTGTACTCCACTGTACTCTACTGTTCTCTACCTCTACTGTACTCTACTGTGCTCCACTGTACTCCACTGTAGTCTACCTCTACTGTGCTCCACTGTACTCTACCTCTACTGTGCTCCACTATACTCTACCTCTACTGTGCTCCACTGTACTCTACCTCTACTGTCCTCCACTGTACTCTACCTCTACTGTGCTCCACTGTACTCTCTCTCTACTGTAGTCTACCTCTACTGTACTCTGCTGTACTCCACCTCTAATGTGCTCCACTGTACTCTACCTCTACTGTACTCTACCTCTACTGTACTCCACTGTACTCTACCTCTACTGTGCTCTACTGTACTCTATCTCTACTGTGCTCCACTGTACTCTACCTCTACTGTGCTCCACTGTACTCTACCTCTACTGTACTTCACTGTCCTCTATCTCTACTGTACTCCACTGTACTCTACCTCTATTGTCCTCCACTGTACTCTATCTCTACTGTACTCTACTGTACTATATCTCTACTGTACTCCACTGTACTCTATCTCTACTGTACTCCACTGTACTCTACCTCCACTGTACTCTACCTCTATCGTACTCCACTGTACTCTATCTCTACTGTACTCCACTGTACTCTACCTCTACTGTACTCTACTGTTCTCTACCTCTACTGTGCTCTACTGTACTTTACTCTACTGTACTCCACTGTACTCTATCTCTACTGTGATCCACTGTACTCTACCTCTACTGTACTCCACTGTACTCTATCTCTACTGTGATCCACTGTACTCTATCTCTATTGTGCTCCACTGTACTCTACCTCTACTGTGCTCCACTCTACTCTACCTCTACTGTGCTCCACTGTATCCTACCTCTACTGTACTCCACTGTACTCTCTCTCTACTTTGCTCCACTGTACTCTATCTCTACTGTACTCAGCTGTACTCTACCTCTACTGTGCTCTACTGTTCTCCACCTCTACTGTGCTCTACTCTACTCCACCTCTACTGTGCTCCACTGTACCCTACCTCTACTGTGCTCCACCGTACTCTACCTCTACTGTGCTCCACTGTACTCTACCTCTACTGTACTCCACTGTACTCTATCTCTACTGTACTCCACTGTATTCTACCTCTACTGTACTCCACTGTACTCTATCTCTACTGTACTCCACTCTAATCTACCTCTACTGTCCTCCACTGTACTCTACCTCTACTGTGCTCCACTGTACTCTCTCTCTACTGTACTCTACCTCTACTGTACTCTACTGTGCTCCACTGTACTCCACTGTAGTCTACCTCTACTGTGCTCCACTGTACTCTACCTCTACTGTGCTCCACTATACTCTACCTCTACTGTGCTCCACTGTACTCTACCTCTACTGTCCTCCACTGTACTCTACCTCTACTGTGCTCCACTGTACTCTCTCTCTACTGTACTCTACCTCTACTGTACTCTACTGTACTCCACCTCTAATATGCTCCACTGTACTCTACCTCTACTGTACTCTACCTCTACTGTACTCCACTGTACTCTACCTCTAATGTGCTCCACTGTACTCTATATCTACTGTGCTCCACTGTACTCTATTTCTACTGTGCTCCACTGTACTCTATCTCTACTGTACTCCACTGTACTCTATCTCTACTGTACTTCACTGTCCTTTATCTCTAATGTACTCCACTGTACTCTACCTCTATTGTGCTCCATTGTACTCTATCTCTACTGTACTCTACTGTACTCTATCTCTACTTTACTCCACTGTACTCTATCTCTACTGTACTCCACTGTACTCTACCTCTACTGTGCTCCACTGTATCCTACCTCTACTGTACTCCACTGTACTCTCTCTCTACTGTGCTCCACTGTACTCTATCTCTACTGTACTCAGCTGTACTCTACCTCTACTGTGCTCTACTGTTCTCTACCTCTACTGTGCTCTACTCTACTCCACCTCTACTGTGCTCCACTGTACCCTACCTCTACTGTGCTCCACCGTACTCTACCTCTACTGTGCTCCACTCTACTCTACCTCTACTGTACTCCACTGTACTCTATCTCTACTGTACTCCACTGTACTCTATCTCTACTGTACTTCACTGTCCTTTATCTCTAATGTACTCCACTGTACTCTACCTCTATTGTGCTCCATTGTACTCTATCTCTACTGTACTCTACTGTACTCTATCTCTACTTTACTCCACTGTACTCTATCTCTACTGTACTCCACTGTACTCTACCTCTACTGTGCTCCACTGTATCCTACCTCTACTCTACTCCACTGTACTCTCTCTCTACTGTGCTCCACTGTACTCTATCTCTACTGTACTCAGCTGTACTCTACCCCTACTGTGCTCTACTGTTCTCTACCTCTACTGTGCTCTACTCTACTCCACCTCTACTGTGCTCCACTGTACCCTACCTCTACTGTGCTCCACCGTACTCTACCTCTACTGTGCTCCACTGTACTCTACCTCTACTGTACTCCACTGTACTCTATCTCTACTGTACTCCACTGTACTCTACCTCTACTGTACTCCACTGTACTCTATCTCTACTGTACTCCACTCTAATCTACCTCTACTGTCCTCCACTGTACTCTACCTCTACTGTACTCTACCTCTACTGTACTCTACTGTGCTCCACTGTACTCCACTGTAGTCTACCTCTACTGTGCTCCACTGTACTCTACCTCTACTGTGCTCCACTATACTCTCCCTCTACTGTGCTCCACTGTACTCTACCTCTACTGTCCTCCACTGTACTCTACCTCTACTGTGCTCCACTGTACTCTCTCTCTACTGTACTCTACCTCTACTGTACTCTACTGTACTCCACCTCTAATGTGCTCCACTGTACTCTATCTCTACTGTGCTCCACTGTACTCTATTTCTACTGTGCTCCACTGTACTCTATCTCTACTGTACTCCACTGTACTCTATCTCTACTGTACTTCACTGTCCTTTATCTCTAATGTACTCCACTGTACTCTACCTCTATTGTGCTCCATTGTACTCTATCTCTACTGTACTCTACTGTACTCTATCTCTACTTTACTCCACTCTACTCTATCTCTACTGTACTCCACTGTACTCTACCTCTACTGTGCTCCACTGTACTCTACCTCTACCGTACTCCACTGTACTCTATCTCTACTGTACTCCACTGTACTCTACCTCAACTGTACTCTACTGTTCTCTACCTCTACTGTGCTCCACTCTACTCTACTGTACTCCACTGTACTCTATCTCTACTGTGATCCACTGTACTCTACCTCTACTGTACTCTACTGTACTCTATCTCTACTGTGATCTACTGTACTCTATCTCTACTGTGCTCCACTGTACTCTACCTCTACTGTGCTCCACTGTACTCTATCTCTACTGTGCTCCACTCTACTCTACCTCTACTGTGCTCCACTGTATCCTACCTCTACTGTACTCCACTGTACTCTATCTCTACTGTGCTCCACTGTACTCTATCTCTACTGTACTCCACTGTACTCTACCTCTACTGTGCTCTACTGTTCTCTACCTCTACTGTGCTCTACTGTACTCCACCTCTACTGTTCTCCACTGTACCCTACCTCCATTGTGCTCCACTGTACTCTACCTCTACTGTACTCCACTGTATTCTATCTCTACTGTGCTCCACTGTACTCTACCTCTACTGTGCTCAACTGTACTCTACTGTACTCCACTGTACTCTACCTCTACTGTACTCCACTGTACTCTATCTCTACTGCACTCCACTCTACTCTACCTCTACTGTACTCCACTGTACTCTATATCTACTGTGCTCAACTGTACTCTACCTCTACTGTGCCCAACTGTACTGTACTCTATCTCTACTATACTCCACTGTACTCTACCTATACTGTACTCTACTGTTCTCTTCCTCTACTGTACTCCACTGTACTCTATCTCTACTGTGATCCACTGTACTCTACCTCTACTGTACTCCACTGTACTCTATCTCTACTCTACTCCACTGTACTCTACCTCTACTGTACTCTACTGTTCTCTACCTCTACTGTGCTCTACTGTACTCTTCTCTACTGTACTCCACTGTACTCTATCTCTACTGTGATCCACTGTACTCTTCCTCTACTGTAATCCACTGTACTCTATCTCTACTGTGATCCACTGTACTCTATCTCTACTGTGCTCCACTGTACTCTACCTCTACTATGCTCCACTGTACTCTATCTGTACTGTGCTAAACTCTACTCTACCTCTACTGTGCTCCACTGTACTCTACCTCTACTGTACTCCACTCTACTCTATCTCTACTGTGCTCCACTGTACTCTATCTCTACTGTACTCCACTGTACTCTACCTCTACTGTGCTCTACTGTTCTCTACCTCTACTGTGCTCTACTGTACTCCACCTCTACTGTGCTCCACTGTACCCTACCTCTACTGTGCTCCACTGTACTCTACCTCTACTGTGCTCCACTGTACTCTACCTCTACTGTGCTCCACTGTACTCTACCTCTACTGTGCTCCACTGTACTCTACCTCTACTCTGCTCCACTGTATCCACTGTACTCTACCTCTACTGTGCTCCACTGTACTCTACCTCTACTGTGCTCCACTGTACTCTACCTCTACTGTACTCTACTGTACTCCACCTCTAATGAGCTCCACTGTACTCTGGCTCTACTGTACTCCACTGTACTTTACCTCTACTGTACTCCACTGTACTCTACCTCTACTGTGCTCCACTGTACTCTATTTCTACTGTACTCCTCTGTACTCTACCTCTACTGTGCTCCACTGTACTCTATCTGTAATGTACTCTACTGTACTCTATCTCTACTGTGATCCACTGTACTCTACCTCTGCTGTGCTCCACTGTACTCTATCTCTACTGTACTCCACTGTACTCTACTGTTCTCTACCTCTACTGTACTCTACTGTGCTCCACTGTACTCCACTGTAGTCTACCTCTACTGTGCTCCACTGTACTCTACCTCTACTGTGCTCCACTATACTCTACCTCTACTGTGCTCCACTGTACTCTACCTCTACTGTCCTCCACTGTACTCTACCTCTACTGTGCTCCACTGTACTCTCTCTCTACTGTAGTCTACCTCTACTGTACTCTGCTGTACTCCACCTCTAATGTGCTCCACTGTACTCTACCTCTACTGTACTCTACCTCTACTGTACTCCACTGTACTCTACCTCTACTGTGCTCTACTGTACTCTATCTCTACTGTGCTCCACTGTACTCTACCTCTACTGTGCTCCACTGTACTCTACCTCTACTGTACTTCACTGTCCTCTATCTCTACTGTACTCCACTGTACTCTACCTCTATTGTCCTCCACTGTACTCTATCTCTACTGTACTCTACTGTACTATATCTCTACTGTACTCCACTGTACTCTATCTCTACTGTACTCCACTGTACTCTACCTCCACTGTACTCTACCTCTACCGTACTCCACTGTACTCTATCTCTACTGTACTCCACTGTACTCTACCTCTACTGTACTCTACTGTTCTCTACCTCTACTGTGCTCTACTGTACTTTACTCTACTGTACTCCACTGTACTCTATCTCTACTGTGATCCACTGTACTCTACCTCTACTGTACTCCACTGTACTCTATCTCTACTGTGATCCACTGTACTCTATCTCTATTGTGCTCCACTGTACTCTACCTCTACTGTGCTCCACTCTACTCTACCTCTACTGTGCTCCACTGTATCCTACCTCTACTGTACTCCACTGTACTCTCTCTCTACTTTGCTCCACTGTACTCTATCTCTACTGTACTCAGCTGTACTCTACCTCTACTGTGCTCTACTGTTCTCCACCTCTACTGTGCTCTACTCTACTCCACCTCTACTGTGCTCCACTGTACCCTACCTCTACTGTGCTCCACCGTACTCTACCTCTACTGTGCTCCACTGTACTCTACCTCTACTGTACTCCACTGTACTCTATCTCTACTGTACTCCACTGTATTCTACCTCTACTGTACTCCACTGTACTCTATCTCTACTGTACTCCACTCTAATCTACCTCTACTGTCCTCCACTGTACTCTACCTCTACTGTGCTCCACTGTACTCTCTCTCTACTGTACTCTACCTCTACTGTACTCTACTGTGCTCCACTGTACTCCACTGTAGTCTACCTCTACTGTGCTCCACTGTACTCTACCTCTACTGTGCTCCACTATACTCTACCTCTACTGTGCTCCACTGTACTCTCTCTCTACTGTACTCTACCTCTACTGTACTCTACTGTACTCCACCTCTAATATGCTCCACTGTACTCTACCTCTACTGTACTCTACCTCTACTGTACTCCACTGTACTCTACCTCTAATGTGCTCCACTGTACTCTATATCTACTGTGCTCCACTGTACTCTATTTCTACTGTGCTCCACTGTACTCTATCTCTACTGTACTCCACTGTACTCTATCTCTACTGTACTTCACTGTCCTTTATCTCTAATGTACTCCACTGTACTCTACCTCTATTGTGCTCCATTGTACTCTATCTCTACTGTACTCTACTTTACTCTATCTCTACTTTACTCCACTGTACTCTATCTCTACTGTACTCCACTGTACTCTACCTCTACTGTGCTCCACTGTATCCTACCTCTACTGTACTCCACTGTACTCTCTCTCTACTGTGCTCCACTGTACTCTATCTCTACTGTACTCAGCTGTACTCTACCTCTACTGTGCTCTACTGTTCTCTACCTCTACTGTGCTCTACTCTACTCCACCTCTACTGTGCTCCACTGTACCCTACCTCTACTGTGCTCCACCGTACTCTACCTCTACTGTGCTCCACTCTACTCTACCTCTACTGTACTCCACTGTACTCTATCTCTACTGTACTCCACTGTACTCTACCTCTACTGTACTCCACTGTACTCTATCTCTACTGTACTCCACTCTAATCTACCTCTACTGTCCTCCACTGTACTCTACCTCTACTGTGCTCCACTGTACTCTCTCTCTACTGTACTCTACCTCTACTGTACTCTACTGTGCTCCACTGTACTCCACTGTAGTCTACCTCTACTGTGCTCCACTGTACTCTACCTCTACTGTGCTCCACTATACTCTACCTCTACTGTGCTCCACTGTACTCTACCTCTACTGTCCTCCACTGTACTCTACCTCTACTGTGCTCCACTGTACTCTCTCTCTACTGTACTCTACCTCTACTGTACTCTACTGTACTCCACCTCTAATGTGCTCCACTGTACTCTATCTCTACTGTGCTCCACTGTACTCTATTTCTACTGTGCTCCACTGTACTTTATCTCTACTGTACTCCACTGTACTCTATCTCTACTGTACTTCACTGTCCTTTATCTCTAATGTACTCCACTGTACTCTACCTCTATTGTGCTCCATTGTACTCTATCTCTACTGTACTCTACTGTACTCTATCTCTACTTTACTCCACTGTACTCTATCTCTACTGTACTCCACTGTACTCTACCTCTACTGTGCTCCACTGTATCCTACCTCTACTGTACTCCACTGTACTCTCTCTCTACTGTGCTCCACTGTACTCTATCTCTACTGTACTCAGCTGTACTCTACCTCTACTGTGCTCTACTGTTCTCTACCTCTACTGTGCTCTACTCTACTCCACCTCTACTGTGCTCCACTGTACCCTACCTCTACTGTGCTCCACCGTACTCTACCTCTACTGTGCTCCACTGTACTCTACCTCTACTGTACTCCACTGTACTCTATCTCTACTGTACTCCACTGTACTCTACCTCTACTGTACTCCACTGTACTCTATCTCTACTGTACTCCACTCTAATCTACCTCTACTGTCCTCCACTGTACTCTACCTCTACTGTGCTCCACTGTACTCTCTCTCTACTGTACTCTACCTCTACTGTACTCTACTGTGCTCCACTGTACTCCACTGTAGTCTACCTCTACTGTGCTCCACTGTACTCTACCTCTACTGTGCTCCACTATACTCTACCTCTACTGTGCTCCACTGTACTCTACCTCTACTGTCCTCCACTGTACTCTACCTCTACTGTGCTCCACTGTACTCTCTCTCTACTGTACTCTACCTCTACTGTACTCTACTGTACTCCACCTCTAATGTGCTCCACTGTACTCTATCTCTACTGTGCTCCACTGTACTCTATTTCTACTGTGCTCCACTGTACTCTATCTCTACTGTACTCCACTGTACTCTATCTCTACTGTACTTCACTGTCCTTTATCTCTAATGTACTCCACTGTACTCTACCTCTATTGTGCTCCATTGTACTCTATCTCTACTGTACTCTACTGTACTCTATCTCTACTTTACTCCACTCTACTCTATCTCTACTGTACTCCACTGTACTCTACCTCTACTGTGCTCCACTGTACTCTACCTCTACCGTACTCCACTGTACTCTATCTCTACTGTACTCCACTGTACTCTACCTCAACTGTACTCTACTGTTCTCTACCTCTACTGTGCTCCACTCTACTCTACTGTACTCCACTGTACTCTATCTCTACTGTGATCCACTGTACTCTACCTCTACTGTACTCTACTGTACTCTATCTCTACTGTGATCTACTGTACTCTATCTCTACTGTGCTCCACTGTACTCTACCTCTACTGTGCTCCACTGTACTCTATCTCTACTGTGCTCCACTCTACTCTACCTCTACTGTGCTCCACTGTATCCTACCTCTACTGTACTCCACTGTACTCTATCTCTACTGTGCTCCACTGTACTCTATCTCTACTGTACTCCACTGTACTCTACCTCTACTGTGCTCTACTGTTCTCTACCTCTACTGTGCTCTACTGTACTCCACCTCTACTGTTCTCCACTGTACCCTACCTCCATTGTGCTCCACTGTACTCTACCTCTACTGTACTCCACTGTATTCTATCTCTACTGTGCTCCACTGTACTCTACCTCTACTGTGCTCAACTGTACTCTACTGTACTCCACTGTACTCTACCTCTACTGTACTCCACTGTACTCTATCTCTACTGTACTCCACTCTACTCTACCTCTACTGTACTCCACTGTACTCTATATCTACTGTGCTCAACTGTACTCTACCTCTACTGTGCCCAACTGTACTGTACTCTATCTCTACTATACTCCACTGTACTCTACCTATACTGTACTCTACTGTTCTCTTCCTCTACTGTACTCCACTGTACTCTATCTCTACTGTGATCCACTGTACTCTACCTCTACTGTACTCCACTGTACTCTATCTCTACTCTACTCCACTGTACTCTACCTCTACTGTACTCTACTGTTCTCTACCTCTACTGTGCTCTACTGTACTCTTCTCTACTGTACTCCACTGTACTCTATCTCTACTGTGATCCACTGTACTCTTCCTCTACTGTAATCCACTGTACTCTATCTTTACTGTGATCCACTGTACTCTATCTCTACTGTGCTCCACTGTACTCTACCTCTACTATGCTCCACTGTACTCTATCTGTACTGTGCTACACTCTACTCTACCTCTACTGTGCTCCACTGTACTCTTCCTCTACTGTACTCCACTCTACTCTATCTCTACTGTGCTCCACTGTACTCTATCTCTACTGTACTCCACTGTACTCTACCTCTACTGTGCTCTACTGTTCTCTACCTCTACTGTGCTCTACTGTACTCCACCTCTACTGTGCTCCACTGTACCCTACCTCTACTGTGCTCCACTGTACTCTACCTCTACTGTGCTCCACTGTACTCTACCTCTACTGTGCTCCACTGTACTCTACCTCTACTTTGCTCCACTGTACTCTACCTCTACTGTGCTCCACTGTACTCTATCTCTACTGTGCTCCACTGTACTCTATTTCTACTGTACTCTACTGTACTCCACCTCTAATGTGCTCCACTGTACTCTACCTCTACTGTACTCTACCTCTACTGTACTCCACTGTACTCTACCTCTACTGTGCTGTACTGTACTCTATCTCTACTCTGCTCCACTGTACTCTACCTCTACTGTGCTCCACTGTACTCTACCTCTACTGTACTTCACTGTCCTCTATCTCTACTGTACTCCACTGTACTCTACCTCTACTGTGCTCCACTGTACTCTACCTCTACTGTACTCCACTATACTCTATCACTACTGTGCTCCACTGTACTCTACCTCTACTGTGCTCCACTGTACTCTACCTCTACTGTGCTCCACTGTACTCTACCTCTACTGTACTCCACTGTACTCTATCTCTACTGTGCTCCACTGTACTCTACCTCTACTGTGCTCAACTGTACTCTACTGTCCTCCACTGTACTCTACCTCTACTGTGCTCCACTGTACTCTCTCTCTACTGTACTCTACCTCTACTGTACTCTACTGTACTCCACCTCTAATGTGCTCCACTGTACTCTATCTCTACTGTGCTCCACTGTACTCTATTTCTACTGTGCTCCACTGTACTCTATCTCTACTGTACTCCACTGTACTCTATCTCTACTGTACTTCACTGTCCTTTATCTCTAATGTACTCCACTGTACTCTACCTCTATTGTGCTCCATTGTACTCTATCTCTACTGTACTCTACTGTACTCTATCTCTACTTTACTCCACTCTACTCTATCTCTACTGTACTCCACTGTACTCTACCTCTACTGTGCTCCACTGTACTCTACCTCTACCGTACTCCACTGTACTCTATCTCTACTGTACTCCACTGTACTCTACCTCAACTTTACTCTACTGTTCTCTACCTCTACTGTGCTCCACTCTACTCTACTGTACTCCACTGTACTCTATCTCTACTGTGATCCACTGTACTCTACCTCTACTGTACTCTACTGTACTCTATCTCTACTGTGATCTACTGTACTCTATCTCTACTGTGCTCCACTGTACTCTACCTCTACTGTGCTCCACTGTACTCTATCTCTACTGTGCTCCACTCTACTCTACCTCTACTGTGCTCCACTGTATCCTAACCTCTACTGTACTCCACTGTACTCTATCTCTACTGTGCTCCACTGTACTCTATCTCTACTGTACTCCACTGTACTCTACCTCTACTGTGCTCTACTGTTCTCTACCTCTACTGTGCTCTACTGTACTCCACCTCTACTGTTCTCCACTGTACCCTACCTCTATTGTGCTCCACTGTACTCTACCTCTACTGTACTCCACTGTATTCTATCTCTACTGTGCTCCACTGTACCCTACCTCTACTGTGCTCCACTGTACTCTACCTCTACTGTGCTCCACTGTACTCTACCTCTACTCTGCTCCACTGTATCCACTGTACTCTACCTCTACTGTGCTCCACTCTACTCTACCTCTACTGTGCTCCACTGTACTCTACCTCTACTGTACTCTACTGTACTCCACCTCTAATGAGCTCCACTGTACTCTGGCTCTACTGTACTCCACTGTACTTTACCTCTACTGTACTCCACTGTACTCTACCTCTACTGTGCTCCACTGTACTCTATTTCTACTGTACTCCTCTGTACTCTACCTCTACTGTGCTCCACTGTACTCTATCTGTAATGTACTCTACTGTACTCTATCTCTACTGTGATCCACTGTACTCTACCTCTGCTGTGCTCCACTGTACTCTATCTCTACTGTACTCCACTGTACTCTACTGTTCTCTACCTCTACTGTACTCTACTGTGCTCCACTGTACTCCACTGTAGTCTACCTCTACTGTGCTCCACTGTACTCTACCTCTACTGTGCTCCACTATACTCTACCTCTACTGTGCTCCACTGTACTCTACCTCTACTGTCCTCCACTGTAATCTACCTCTACTGTGCTCCACTGTACTCTCTCTCTACTGTACTCTACCTCTACTGTACTCTGCTGTACTCCACCTCTAATGTGCTCCACTGTACTCTACCTCTACTGTACTCTACCTCTACTGTACTCCACTGTACTCTACCTCTACTGTGCTCTACTGTACTCTATCTCTACTGTGCTCCACTGTACTCTACCTCTACTGTGCTCCACTGTACTCTACCTCTACTGTACTTCACTGTCCTCTATCTCTACTGTACTCCACTGTACTCTACCTCTATTGTCCTCCACTGTACTCTATCTCTACTGTACTCTACTGTACTATATCTCTACTGTACTCCACTGTACTCTATCTCTACTGTACTCCACTGTACTCTACCTCCACTGTACTCTACCTCTACCGTACTCCACTGTACTCTATCTCTACTGTACTCCACTGTACTCTACCTCTACTGTACTCTACTGTTCTCTACCTCTACTGTGCTCTACTGTACTTTACTCTACTGTACTCCACTGTACTCTATCTCTACTGTGATCCACTGTACTCTACCTCTACTGTACTCCACTGTACTCTATCTCTACTGTGATCCACTGTACTCTATCTCTATTGTGCTCCACTGTACTCTACCTCTACTGTGCTCCACTGTACTCTATCTCTACTGTGCTCCACTCTACTCTACCTCTACTGTGCTCCACTGTATCCTACCTCTACTGTACTCCACTGTACTCTCTCTCTACTTTGCTCCACTGTACTCTATCTCTACTGTACTCAGCTGTACTCTACCTCTACTGTGCTCTACTGTTCTCCACCTCTACTGTGCTCTACTCTACTCCACCTCTACTGTGCTCCACTGTACCCTACCTCTACTGTGCTCCACCGTACTCTACCTCTACTGTGCTCCACTGTACTCTACCTCTACTGTACTCCACTGTACTCTATCTCTACTGTACTCCACTGTATTCTACCTCTACTGTACTCCACTGTACTCTATCTCTACTGTACTCCACTCTAATCTACCTCTACTGTCCTCCACTGTACTCTACCTCTACTGTGCTCCACTGTACTCTCTCTCTACTGTACTCTACCTCTACTGTACTCTACTGTGCTCCACTGTACTCCACTGTAGTCTACCTCTACTGTGCTCCACTGTACTCTACCTCTACTGTGCTCCACTATACTCTACCTCTACTGTGCTCCACTGTACTCTCTCTCTACTGTACTCTACCTCTACTGTACTCTACTGTACTCCACCTCTAATATGCTCCACTGTACTCTACCTCTACTGTACTCTACCTCTACTGTACTCCACTGTACTCTACCTCTAATGTGCTCCACTGTACTCTATATCTACTGTGCTCCACTGTACTCTATTTCTACTGTGCTCCACTGTACTCTATCTCTACTGTACTCCACTGTACTCTATCTCTACTGTACTTCACTGTCCTTTATCTCTAATGTACTCCACTGTACTCTACCTCTATTGTGCTCCATTGTACTCTATCTCTACTGTACTCTACTGTACTCTATCTCTACTTTACTCCACTGTACTCTATCTCTACTGTACTCCACTGTACTCTACCTCTACTGTGCTCCACTGTATCCTACCTCTACTGTACTCCACTGTACTCTCTCTCTACTGTGCTCCACTGTACTCTATCTCTACTGTACTCAGCTGTACTCTACCTCTACTGTGCTCTACTGTTCTCTACCTCTACTGTGCTCTACTCTACTCCACCTCTACTGTGCTCCACTGTACCCTACCTCTACTGTGCTCCACCGTACTCTACCTCTACTGTGCTCCACTCTACTCTACCTCTACTGTACTCCACTGTACTCTATCTCTACTGTACTCCACTGTACTCTACCTCTACTGTACTCCACTGTACTCTATCTCTACTGTACTCCACTCTAATCTACCTCTACTGTCCTCCACTGTACTCTACCTCTACTGTGCTCCACTGTACTCTCTCTCTACTGTACTCTACCTCTACTGTACTCTACTGTGCTCCACTGTACTCCACTGTAGTCTACCTCTACTGTGCTCCACTGTACTCTACCTCTACTGTGCTCCACTATACTCTACCTCTACTGTGCTCCACTGTACTCTACCTCTACTGTCCTCCACTGTACTCTACCTCTACTGTGCTCCACTGTACTCTCTCTCTACTGTACTCTACCTCTACTGTACTCTACTGTACTCCACCTCTAATGTGCTCCACTGTACTCTATCTCTACTGTGCTCCACTGTACTCTATTTCTACTGTGCTCCACTGTACTTTATCTCTACTGTACTCCACTGTACTCTATCTCTACTGTACTTCACTGTCCTTTATCTCTAATGTACTCCACTGTACTCTACCTCTATTGTGCTCCATTGTACTCTATCTCTACTGTACTCTACTGTACTCTATCTCTACTTTACTCCACTGTACTCTATCTCTACTGTACTCCACTGTACTCTACCTCTACTGTGCTCCACTGTATCCTACCTCTACTGTACTCCACTGTACTCTCTCTCTACTGTGCTCCACTGTACTCTATCTCTACTGTACTCAGCTGTACTCTACCTCTACTGTGCTCTACTGTTCTCTACCTCTACTGTGCTCTACTCTACTCCACCTCTACTGTGCTCCACTGTACCCTACCTCTACTGTGCTCCACCGTACTCTACCTCTACTGTGCTCCACTGTACTCTACCTCTACTGTACTCCACTGTACTCTATCTCTACTGTACTCCACTGTACTCTACCTCTACTGTACTCCACTGTACTCTATCTCTACTGTACTCCACTCTAATCTACCTCTACTGTCCTCCACTGTACTCTACCTCTACTGTGCTCCACTGTACTCTCTCTCTACTGTACTCTACCTCTACTGTACTCTACTGTGCTCCACTGTACTCCACTGTAGTCTACCTCTACTGTGCTCCACTGTACTCTACCTCTACTGTGCTCCACTATACTCTACCTCTACTGTGCTCCACTGTACTCTACCTCTACTGTCCTCCACTGTACTCTACCTCTACTGTGCTCCACTGTACTCTCTCTCTACTGTACTCTACCTCTACTGTACTCTACTGTACTCCACCTCTAATGTGCTCCACTGTACTCTATCTCTACTGTGCTCCACTGTACTCTATTTCTACTGTGCTCCACTGTACTCTATCTCTACTGTACTCCACTGTACTCTATCTCTACTGTACTTCACTGTCCTTTATCTCTAATGTACTCCACTGTACTCTACCTCTATTGTGCTCCATTGTACTCTATCTCTACTGTACTCTACTGTACTCTACCTCTACTTTACTCCACTCTACTCTATCTCTACTGTACTCCACTGTACTCTACCTCTACTGTGCTCCACTGTACTCTACCTCTACCGTACTCCACTGTACTCTATCTCTACTGTACTCCACTGTACTCTACCTCAACTGTACTCTACTGTTCTCTACCTCTACTGTGCTCCACTCTACTCTACTGTACTCCACTGTACTCTATCTCTACTGTGATCCACTGTACTCTACCTCTACTGTACTCTACTGTACTCTATCTCTACTGTGATCTACTGTACTCTATCTCTACTGTGCTCCACTGTACTCTACCTCTACTGTGCTCCACTGTACTCTATCTCTACTGTGCTCCACTCTACTCTACCTCTACTGTGCTCCACTGTATCCTACCTCTACTGTACTCCACTGTACTCTATCTCTACTGTGCTCCACTGTACTCTATCTCTACTGTACTCCACTGTACTCTACCTCTACTGTGCTCTACTGTTCTCTACCTCTACTGTGCTCTACTGTACTCCACCTCTACTGTTCTCCACTGTACCCTACCTCCATTGTGCTCCACTGTACTCTACCTCTACTGTACTCCACTGTATTCTATCTCTACTGTGCTCCACTGTACTCTACCTCTACTGTGCTCAACTGTACTCTACTGTACTCCACTGTACTCTACCTCTACTGTACTCCACTGTACTCTATCTCTACTGTACTCCACTCTACTCTACCTCTACTGTACTCCACTGTACTCTATATCTACTGTGCTCAACTGTACTCTACCTCTACTGTGCCCAACTGTACTGTACTCTATCTCTACTATACTCCACTGTACTCTACCTATACTGTACTCTACTGTTCTCTTCCTCTACTGTACTCCACTGTACTCTATCTCTACTGTGATCCACTGTACTCTACCTCTACTGTACTCCACTGTACTCTATCTCTACTCTACTCCACTGTACTCTACCTCTACTGTACTCTACTGTTCTCTACCTCTACTGTGCTCTACTGTACTCTTCTCTACTGTACTCCACTGTACTCTATCTCTACTGTGATCCACTGTACTCTTCCTCTACTGTAATCCACTGTACTCTATCTTTACTGTGATCCACTGTACTCTATCTCTACTGTGCTCCACTGTACTCTACCTCTACTATGCTCCACTGTACTCTATCTGTACTGTGCTACACTCTACTCTACCTCTACTGTGCTCCACTGTACTCTTCCTCTACTGTACTCCACTCTACTCTATCTCTACTGTGCTCCACTGTACTCTATCTCTACTGTACTCCACTGTACTCTACCTCTACTGTGCTCTACTGTTCTCTACCTCTACTGTGCTCTACTGTACTCCACCTCTACTGTGCTCCACTGTACCCTACCTCTACTGTGCTCCACTGTACTCTACCTCTACTGTGCTCCACTGTACTCTACCTCTACTGTGCTCCACTGTACTCTACCTCTACTTTGCTCCACTGTACTCTACCTCTACTGTGCTCCACTGTACTCTATCTCTACTGTGCTCCACTGTACTCTATTTCTACTGTACTCTACTGTACTCCACCTCTAATGTGCTCCACTGTACTCTACCTCTACTGTACTCTACCTCTACTGTACTCCACTGTACTCTACCTCTACTGTGCTGTACTGTACTCTATCTCTACTCTGCTCCACTGTACTCTACCTCTACTGTGCTCCACTGTACCCTACCTCTACTGTACTTCACTGTCCTCTATCTCTACTGTACTCCACTGTACTCTACCTCTACTGTGCTCCACTGTACTCTACCTCTACTGTACTCCACTATACTCTATCACTACTGTGCTCCACTGTACTCTACCTCTACTGTGCTCCACTGTACTCTACCTCTACTGTGCTCCACTGTACTCTACCTCTACTGTACTCCACTGTACTCTATCTCTACTGTGCTCCACTGTACTCTACCTCTACTGTGCTCAACTGTACTCTACTATCCTCCACTGTACTCTACCTCTACTGTGCTCCACTGTACTCTCTCTCTACTGTACTCTACCTCTACTGTACTCTACTGTACTCCACCTCTAATGTGCTCCACTGTACTCTATCTCTACTGTGCTCCACTGTACTCTATTTCTACTGTGCTCCACTGTACTCTATCTCTACTGTACTCCACTGTACTCTATCTCTACTGTACTTCACTGTCCTTTATCTCTAATGTACTCCACTGTACTCTACCTCTATTGTGCTCCATTGTACTCTATCTCTACTGTACTCTACTGTACTCTATCTCTACTTTACTCCACTCTACTCTATCTCTACTGTACTCCACTGTACTCTACCTCTACTGTGCTCCACTGTACTCTACCTCTACCGTACTCCACTGTACTCTATCTCTACTGTACTCCACTGTACTCTACCTCAACTTTACTCTACTGTTCTCTACCTCTACTGTGCTCCACTCTACTCTACTGTACTCCACTGTACTCTATCTCTACTGTGATCCACTGTACTCTACCTCTACTGTACTCTACTGTACTCTATCTCTACTGTGATCTACTGTACTCTATCTCTACTGTGCTCCACTGTACTCTACCTCTACTGTGCTCCACTGTACTCTATCTCTACTGTGCTCCACTCTACTCTACCTCTACTGTGCTCCACTGTATCCTAACCTCTACTGTACTCCACTGTACTCTATCTCTACTGTGCTCCACTGTACTCTATCTCTACTGTACTCCACTGTACTCTACCTCTACTGTGCTCTACTGTTCTCTACCTCTACTGTGCTCTACTGTACTCCACCTCTACTGTTCTCCACTGTACCCTACCTCTATTGTGCTCCACTGTACTCTACCTCTACTGTACTCCACTGTATTCTATCTCTACTGTGCTCCACTGTACCCTACCTCTACTGTGCTCCACTGTACTCTACCTCTACTGTGCTCCACTGTACTCTACCTCTACTCTGCTCCACTGTATCCACTGTACTCTACCTCTACTGTGCTCCACTCTACTCTACCTCTACTGTGCTCCACTGTACTCTACCTCTACTGTACTCTACTGTACTCCACCTCTAATGAGCTCCACTGTACTCTGGCTCTACTGTACTCCACTGTACTTTACCTCTACTGTACTCCACTGTACTCTACCTCTACTGTGCTCCACTGTACTCTATTTCTACTGTACTCCTCTGTACTCTACCTCTACTGTGCTCCACTGTACTCTATCTGTAATGTACTCTACTGTACTCTATCTCTACTGTGATCCACTGTACTCTACCTCTGCTGTGCTCCACTGTACTCTATCTCTACTGTACTCCACTGTACTCTACTGTTCTCTACCTCTACTGTACTCTACTGTGCTCCACTGTACTCCACTGTAGTCTACCTCTACTGTGCTCCACTGTACTCTACCTCTACTGTGCTCCACTATACTCTACCTCTACTGTGCTCCACTGTACTCTACCTCTACTGTCCTCCACTGTAATCTACCTCTACTGTGCTCCACTGTACTCTCTCTCTACTGTACTCTACCTCTACTGTACTCTGCTGTACTCCACCTCTAATGTGCTCCACTGTACTCTACCTCTACTGTACTCTACCTCTACTGTACTCCACTGTACTCTACCTCTACTGTGCTCTACTGTACTCTATCTCTACTGTGCTCCACTGTACTCTACCTCTACTGTGCTCCACTGTACTCTACCTCTACTGTACTTCACTGTCCTCTATCTCTACTGTACTCCACTGTACTCTACCTCTATTGTCCTCCACTGTACTCTATCTCTACTGTACTCTACTGTACTATATCTCTACTGTACTCCACTGTACTCTATCTCTACTGTACTCCACTGTACTCTACCTCCACTGTACTCTACCTCTACCGTACTCCACTGTACTCTATCTCTACTGTACTCCACTGTACTCTACCTCTACTGTACTCTACTGTTCTCTACCTCTACTGTGCTCTACTGTACTTTACTCTACTGTACTCCACTGTACTCTATCTCTACTGTGATCCACTGTACTCTACCTCTACTGTACTCCACTGTACTCTATCTCTACTGTGATCCACTGTACTCTATCTCTATTGTGCTCCACTGTACTCTACCTCTACTGTGCTCCACTGTACTCTATCTCTACTGTGCTCCACTCTACTCTACCTCTACTGTGCTCCACTGTATCCTACCTCTACTGTACTCCACTGTACTCTCTCTCTACTTTGCTCCACTGTACTCTATCTCTACTGTACTCAGCTGTACTCTACCTCTACTGTGCTCTACTGTTCTCTACCTCTACTGTGCTCTACTGTTCTCTACCTCTACTGTGCTCTACTCTACTCCACCTCTACTGTGCTCCACTGTACCCTACCTCTACTGTGCTCCACCGTACTCTACCTCGACTGTGCTCCACTGTACTCTACCTCTACTGTACTCCACTGTACTCTATCTCTACTGTACTCCACTGTACTCTACCTCTACTGTACTCCACTGTACTCTATCTCTACTGTACTCCACTCTAATCTACCTCTACTGTCCTCCACTGTACTCTACCTCTACTGTGCTCCACTGTACTCTCTCTCTACTGTACTCTACCTCTACTGTACTCTACTGTGCTCCACTGTACTCCACTGTAGTCTACCTCTACTGTGCTCCACTGTACTCTACCTCTACTGTGCTCCACTATACTCTACCTCTACTGTGCTCCACTGTACTCTACCTCTACTGTCCTCCACTGTACTCTACCTCTACTGTGCTCTACTGTACTCTCTCTCTACTGTACTCTACCTCTACTGTACTCTACTGTACTCCACCTCTAATGTGCTCCACTGTACTCTATCTCTACTGTGCTCCACTGTACTCTATTTCTACTGTGCTCCACTGTACTCTATCTCTTCTCTACTCCACTGTACTCTATCTCTACTGTACTTCACTGTCCTTTATCTCTAATGTACTCCACTGTACTCTACCTCTATTGTGCTCCATTGTACTCTATCTCTACTGTACTCTACTGTACTCTATCTCTACTTTACTCCACTCTACTCTATCTCTACTGTACTCCAC
The DNA here is from genome assembly GCA_030578255.1 of Tiaroga cobitis. Taxonomy (NCBI): domain Eukaryota; kingdom Metazoa; phylum Chordata; class Actinopteri; order Cypriniformes; family Leuciscidae; genus Tiaroga; species Tiaroga cobitis. The sequence continues at coordinate 31,052,448 of CM060611.1, read as the reverse complement.
TGTACTCTACCTCTACTGTGCTCCACTGTACTCTACCTCTACCGTACTCCACTGTACTCTATCTCTACTGTACTCCACTGTACTCTACCTCAACTGTACTCTACTGTTCTCTACCTCTACTGTACTCTACTGTACTCTATCTCTACTGTGATCTACTGTACTCTATCTCTACTGTGCTCCACTGTACTCTACCTCTACTGTGCTCCACTGTACTCTATCTCTACTGTGCTCCACTCTACTCTACCTCTACTGTGCTCCACTGTATCCTACCTCTACTGTACTCCACTGTACTCTATCTCTACTGTGCTCCACTGTACTCTATCTCTACTGTACTCCACTGTACTCTACCTCTACTGTGCTCTACTGTTCTCTACCTCTACTGTGCTCTACTGTACTCCACCTCTACTGTTCTCCACTGTACCCTACCTCCATTGTGCTCCACTGTACTCTACCTCTACTGTACTCCACTGTATTCTATCTCTACTGTGCTCCACTGTACTCTACCTCTACTGTGCTCAACTGTACTCTACTGTACTCCACTGTACTCTACCTCTACTGTACTCCACTGTACTCTATCTCTACTGTACTCCACTCTACTCTACCTCTACTGTACTCCACTGTACTCTATATCTACTGTGCTCAACTGTACTCTACCTCTACTGTGCCCAACTGTACTGTACTCTATCTCTACTATACTCCACTGTACTCTACCTATACTGTACTCTACTGTTCTCTTCCTCTACTGTACTCCACTGTACTCTATCTCTACTGTGATCCACTGTACTCTACCTCTACTGTACTCCACTGTACTCTATCTCTACTCTACTCCACTGTACTCTACCTCTACTGTACTCTACTGTTCTCTACCTCTACTGTGCTCTACTGTACTCTTCTCTACTGTACTCCACTGTACTCTATCTCTACTGTGATCCACTGTACTCTTCCTCTACTGTAATCCACTGTACTCTATCTCTACTGTGATCCACTGTACTCTATCTCTACTGTGCTCCACTGTACTCTACCTCTACTATGCTCCACTGTACTCTATCTGTACTGTGCTACACTCTACTCTACCTCTACTGTGCTCCACTGTACTCTACCTCTACTGTACTCCACTCTACTCTATCTCTACTGTGCTCCACTGTACTCTATCTCTACTGTACTCCACTGTACTCTACCTCTACTGTGCTCTACTGTTCTCTACCTCTACTGTGCTCTACTGTACTCCACCTCTACTGTGCTCCACTGTACCCTACCTCTACTGTGCTCCACTGTACTCTACCTCTACTGTGCTCCACTGTACTCTACCTCTACTGTGCTCCACTGTACTCTACCTCTACTGTGCTCCACTGTACTCTACCTCTACTGTGCTCCACTGTACTCTATCTCTACTGTGCTCCACTGTACTCTATTTCTACTGTACTCTACTGTACTCCACCTCTAATGTGCTCCACTGTACTCTACCTCTACTGTACTCTACCTCTACTGTACTCCACTGTACTCTACCTCTACTGTGCTGTACTGTACTCTATCTCTACTCTGCTCCACTGTACTCTACCTCTACTGTGCTCCACTGTACTCTACCTCTACTGTACTCCACTGTACTCTATCACTACTGTGCTCCACTGTACTCTACCTCTACTGTGCTCCACTGTACTCTACCTCTACTGTGCTCCACTGTACTCTACCTCTACTGTACTCCACTGTACTCTATCTCTACTGTGCTCCACTGTACTCTACCTCTACTGTGCTCAACTGTACTCTACTGTACTCCACTGTACTCTACCTCTACTGTACTCCACTGTACTCTATCTCTACTGTACTCCACTGTACTCGACCTCTACTGTACTCCACTGTACTCTACCTCTACTGTCCTCCACTGTACTCTACCTCTACTGTGCTCCACTGTACTCTCTCTCTACTGTACTCTACCTCTACTGTACTCTACTGTACTCCACCTCTAATGTGCTCCACTGTACTCTATCTCTACTGTGCTCCACTGTACTCTATTTCTACTGTGCTCCACTGTACTCTATCTCTACTGTACTCCACTGTACTCTATCTCTACTGTACTTCACTGTCCTTTATCTCTAATGTACTCCACTGTACTCTACCTCTATTGTGCTCCATTGTACTCTATCTCTACTGTACTCTACTGTACTCTATCTCTACTTTACTCCACTCTACTCTATCTCTACTGTACTCCACTGTACTCTACCTCTACTGTGCTCCACTGTACTCTACCTCTACCGTACTCCACTGTACTCTATCTCTACTGTACTCCACTGTACTCTACCTCAACTGTACTCTACTGTTCTCTACCTCTACTGTGCTCCACTCTACTCTACTGTACTCCACTGTACTCTATCTCTACTGTGATCCACTGTACTCTACCTCTACTGTACTCTACTGTACTCTATCTCTACTGTGATCTACTGTACTCTATCTCTACTGTGCTCCACTGTACTCTACCTCTACTGTGCTCCACTGTACTCTATCTCTACTGTGCTCCACTCTACTCTACCTCTACTGTGCTCCACTGTATCCTACCTCTACTGTACTCCACTGTACTCTATCTCTACTGTGCTCCACTGTACTCTATCTCTACTGTACTCCACTGTACTCTACCTCTACTGTGCTCTACTGTTCTCTACCTCTACTGTGCTCTACTGTACTCCACCTCTACTGTTCTCCACTGTACCCTACCTCTATTGTGCTCCACTGTACTCTACCTCTACTGTACTCCACTGTATTCTATCTCTACTGTGCTCCACTGTACTCTACCTCTACTGTGCTCAACTGTACTCTACTGTACTCCACTGTACTCTACCTCTACTGTACTCCACTGTACTCTATCTCTACTGTACTCCACTGTACTCTACATCTACTGTACTCCACTGTACTCTATATCTACTGTGCTCAACTGTACTCTACCTCTACTGTGCCCAACTGTACTGTACTCTACCTCTACTGTACTCCACTGTACTCTACCTCTACTGTACTCCACTTTACTCTACCTCTACTGTACTCAACTGTACTCTATCTCTACTGTGCTCCAGTGTACTCTACCTCTACTGTACTCCACTGTACTCTATCTCTACTGTACTCCACTGTATTCTACCTATACTGTACTCTACTGTTCTCTTCCTCTACTGTACTCCACTGTACTCTATCTCTACTTTAATCCACTGTACTCTACCTCTACTGTGCTCCACTGTACTCTATCTCTACTGTACTCCACTGTACTCTACCTCTACTGTACTCTACTGTTCTCTACCTCTACTGTGCTCTACTGTACTCTACTCTACTGTACTCCACTGTACTCTATCTCTACTGTGATCCACTGTACTCTACCTCTACTGTACTCCACTTTACTTTATCTCTACTGTGATCCACTGTACTCTATCTCTACTGTGCTCCACTGTACTCTACCTCTACTATGCTCCACTGTACTCTATCTCTACTGTGCTCCACTCTACTCTACCTCTACTGTGCTCCACTGTACTCTACCTCTACTGTACTCCACTTTACTTTATCTCTACTGTGATCCACTGTACTCTATCTCTACTGTGCTCCACTGTACTCTACCTCTACTATGCTCCACTGTACTCTATCTCTACTGTGCTCCACTCTACTCTACCTCTACTGTGCTCCACTGTACTCTACCTCTACTGTACTCCACTGTACTCTATCTCTACTGTACTCCACTGCACTCTACCTCTACTGTGCTCTACTGTTCTCTACCTCTACTGTGCTCTACTGTACTCCACCTCTACTGTGCTCCACTGTACCCTACCTCTACTGTGCTCCACTGTACTCTACCTCTACTGTGCTCCACTGTACTCTACCTCTACTCTGCTCCACTGTATCCACTGTACTCTACCTCTACTGTGCTCCACTGTACTCTACCTCTACTGTGCTCCACTGTACTCTACCTCTACTGTACTCTACTGTACTCCACCTCTAATGAGCTCCACTGTACTCTGGCTCTACTGTACTCCACTGTACTTTACCTCTACTGTACTCCACTGTACTCTACCTCTACTGTGCTCCACTGTACTCTATTTCTACTGTACTCCTCTGTACTCTACCTCTACTGTGCTCCACTGTACTCTATCTGTAATGTACTCTACTGTACTCTATCTCTACTGTGATCCACTGTACTCTACCTCTGCTGTGCTCCACTGTACTCTATCTCTACTGTACTCCACTGTACTCTACTGTTCTCTACCTCTACTGTACTCTACTGTGCTCCACTGTACTCCACTGTAGTCTACCTCTACTGTGCTCCACTGTACTCTACCTCTACTGTGCTCCACTATACTCTACCTCTACTGTGCTCCACTGTACTCTACCTCTACTGTCCTCCACTGTACTCTACCTCTACTGTGCTCCACTGTACTCTCTCTCTACTGTACTCTACCTCTACTGTACTCTGCTGTACTCCACCTCTAATGTGCTCCACTGTACTCTACCTCTACTGTACTCTACCTCTACTGTACTCCACTGTACTCTACCTCTACTGTGCTCCACTCTACTCTACTGTACTCCACTGTACTCTATCTCTACTGTGATCCACTGTACTCTACCTCTACTGTACTCTACTGTACTCTATCTCTACTGTGATCTACTGTACTCTATCTCTACTGTGCTCCACTGTACTCTACCTCTACTGTGCTCCACTGTACTCTATCTCTACTGTGCTCCACTCTACTCTACCTCTACTGTGCTCCACTGTATCCTACCTCTACTGTACTCCACTGTACTCTATCTCTACTGTGCTCCACTGTACTCTATCTCTACTGTACTCCACTGTACTCTACCTCTACTGTGCTCTACTGTTCTCTACCTCTACTGTGCTCTACTGTACTCCACCTCTACTGTTCTCCACTGTACCCTACCTCCATTGTGCTCCACTGTACTCTACCTCTACTGTACTCCACTGTATTCTATCTCTACTGTGCTCCACTGTACTCTACCTCTACTGTGCTCAACTGTACTCTACTGTACTCCACTGTACTCTACCTCTACTGTACTCCACTGTACTCTATCTCTACTGTACTCCACTGTACTCTACCTCTACTGTACTCCACTGTACTCTATATCTACTGTGCTCAACTGTACTCTACCTCTACTGTGCCCAACTGTACTGTACTCTATCTCTACTATACTCCACTGTACTCTACCTATACTGTACTCTACTGTTCTCTTCCTCTGCTGTACTCCACTGTACTCTATCTCTACTGTGATCCACTGTACTCTACCTCTACTGTACTCCACTGTACTCTATCTCTACTCTACTCCACTGTACTCTACCTCTACTGTACTCTACTGTTCTCTACCTCTACTGTGCTCTACTGTACTCTTCTCTACTGTACTCCACTGTACTCTATCTCTACTGTGATCCACTGTACTCTTCCTCTACTGTAATCCACTGTACTCTATCTCTACTGTGATCCACTGTACTCTATCTCTACTGTGCTCCACTGTACTCTACCTCTACTATGCTCCACTGTACTCTATCTGTACTGTGCTACACTCTACTCTACCTCTACTGTGCTCCACTGTACTCTACCTCTACTGTACTCCACTCTACTCTATCTCTACTGTGCTCCACTGTACTCTATCTCTACTGTACTCCACTGTACTCTACCTCTACTGTGCTCTACTGTTCTCTACCTCTACTGTGCTCTACTGTACTCCACCTCTACTGTGCTCCACTGTACCCTACCTCTACTGTGCTCCACTGTACTCTACCTCTACTGTGCTCCACTGTACTCTACCTCTACTGTGCTCCACTGTACTCTACCTCTACTGTGCTCCACTGTACTCTACCTCTACTGTGCTCCACTGTACTCTATCTCTACTGTGCTCCACTGTACTCTATTTCTACTGTACTCTACTGTACTCCACCTCTAATGTGCTCCACTGTACTCTACCTCTACTGTACTCTACCTCTACTGTACTCCACTGTACTCTACCTCTACTGTGCTGTACTGTACTCTATCTCTACTCTGCTCCACTGTACTCTACCTCTACTGTGCTCCACTGTACTCTACCTCTACTGTACTTCACTGTCCTCTATCTCTACTGTACTCCACTGTACTCTACCTCTACTGTGCTCCACTGTACTCTACCTCTACTGTACTCCACTGTACTCTATCACTACTGTGCTCCACTGTACTCTACCTCTACTGTGCTCAACTGTACTCTACTGTACTCCACTGTACTCTACCTCTACTGTACTCCACTGTACTCTATCTCTACTGTACTCCACTGTACTCTACCTCTACTGTACTCCACTGTACTCTACCTCTACTGTCCTCCACTGTACTCTACCTCTACTGTGCTCCACTGTACTCTCTCTCTACTGTACTCTACCTCTACTGTACTCTACTGTACTCCACCTCTAATGTGCTCCACTGTACTCTATCTCTACTGTGCTCCACTGTACTCTATTTCTACTGTGCTCCACTGTACTCTATCTCTACTGTACTCCACTGTACTCTATCTCTACTGTACTTCACTGTCCTTTATCTCTAATGTACTCCACTGTACTCTACCTCTATTGTGCTCCATTGTACTCTATCTCTACTGTACTCTACTGTACTCTATCTCTACTTTACTCCACTCTACTCTATCTCTACTGTACTCCACTGTACTCTACCTCTACTGTGCTCCACTGTACTCTACCTCTACCGTACTCCACTGTACTCTATCTCTACTGTACTCCACTGTACTCTACCTCAACTGTACTCTACTGTTCTCTACCTCTACTGTGCTCCACTCTACTCTACTGTACTCCACTGTACTCTATCTCTACTGTGATCCACTGTACTCTACCTCTACTGTACTCTACTGTACTCTATCTCTACTGTGATCTACTGTACTCTATCTCTACTGTGCTCCACTGTACTCTACCTCTACTGTGCTCCACTGTACTCTATCTCTACTGTGCTCCACTCTACTCTACCTCTACTGTGCTCCACTGTATCCTACCTCTACTGTACTCCACTGTACTCTATCTCTACTGTGCTCCACTGTACTCTATCTCTACTGTACTCCACTGTACTCTACCTCTACTGTGCTCTACTGTTCTCTACCTCTACTGTGCTCTACTGTACTCCACCTCTACTGTTCTCCACTGTACCCTACCTCTATTGTGCTCCACTGTACTCTACCTCTACTGTACTCCACTGTATTCTATCTCTACTGTGCTCCACTGTACCCTACCTCTACTGTGCTCCACTGTACTCTACCTCTACTGTGCTCCACTGTACTCTACCTCTACTCTGCTCCACTGTATCCACTGTACTCTACCTCTACTGTGCTCCACTGTACTCTACCTCTACTGTGCTCCACTGTACTCTACCTCTACTGTACTCTACTGTACTCCACCTCTAATGAGCTCCACTGTACTCTGGCTCTACTGTACTCCACTGTACTTTACCTCTACTGTACTCCACTGTACTCTACCTCTACTGTGCTCCACTGTACTCTATTTCTACTGTACTCCTCTGTACTCTACCTCTACTGTGCTCCACTGTACTCTATCTGTAATGTACTCTACTGTACTCTATCTCTACTGTGATCCACTGTACTCTACCTCTGCTGTGCTCCACTGTACTCTATCTCTACTGTACTCCACTGTACTCTACTGTTCTCTACCTCTACTGTACTCTACTGTGCTCCACTGTACTCCACTGTAGTCTACCTCTACTGTGCTCCACTGTACTCTACCTCTACTGTGCTCCACTATACTCTACCTCTACTGTGCTCCACTGTACTCTACCTCTACTGTCCTCCACTGTACTCTACCTCTACTGTGCTCCACTGTACTCTCTCTCTACTGTACTCTACCTCTACTGTACTCTGCTGTACTCCACCTCTAATGTGCTCCACTGTACTCTACCTCTACTGTACTCTACCTCTACTGTACTCCACTGTACTCTACCTCTACTGTGCTCTACTGTACTCTATCTCTACTGTGCTCCACTGTACTCTACCTCTACTGTGCTCCACTGTACTCTACCTCTACTGTACTTCACTGTCCTCTATCTCTACTGTACTCCACTGTACTCTACCTCTATTGTCCTCCACTGTACTCTATCTCTACTGTACTCTACTGTACTATATCTCTACTGTACTCCACTGTACTCTATCTCTACTGTACTCCACTGTACTCTACCTCCACTGTACTCTACCTCTACCGTACTCCACTGTACTCTATCTCTACTGTACTCCACTGTACTCTACCTCTACTGTACTCTACTGTTCTCTACCTCTACTGTGCTCTACTGTACTTTACTCTACTGTACTCCACTGTACTCTATCTCTACTGTGATCCACTGTACTCTACCTCTACTGTACTCCACTGTACTCTATCTCTACTGTGATCCACTGTACTCTATCTCTATTGTGCTCCACTGTACTCTACCTCTACTGTGCTCCACTGTATCCTACCTCTACTGTACTCCACTGTACTCTCTCTCTACTTTGCTCCACTGTACTCTATCTCTACTGTACTCAGCTGTACTCTACCTCTACTGTGCTCTACTGTTCTCCACCTCTACTGTGCTCTACTCTACTCCACCTCTACTGTGCTCCACTGTACCCTACCTCTACTGTGCTCCACCGTACTCTACCTCTACTGTGCTCCACTGTACTCTACCTCTACTGTACTCCACTGTACTCTATCTCTACTGTACTCCACTGTATTCTACCTCTACTGTACTCCACTGTACTCTACCTCTACTGTGCTCCACTGTACTCTACCTCTACTGTGCTCCACTGTACTCTACCTCTACTGTGCTCCACTGTACTCTATCTCTACTGTGCTCCACTGTACTCTATTTCTACTGTACTCTACTGTACTCCACCTCTAATGTGCTCCACTGTACTCTACCTCTACTGTACTCTACCTCTACTGTACTCCACTGTACTCTACCTCTACTGTGCTGTACTGTACTCTATCTCTACTCTGCTCCACTGTACTCTACCTCTACTGTGCTCCACTGTACTCTACCTCTACTGTACTTCACTGTCCTCTATCTCTACTGTACTCCACTGTACTCTACCTCTACTGTGCTCCACTGTACTCTACCTCTACTGTACTCCACTGTACTCTATCACTACTGTGCTCCACTGTACTCTACCTCTACTGTGCTCAACTGTACTCTACTGTACTCCACTGTACTCTACCTCTACTGTACTCCACTGTACTCTATCTCTACTGTACTCCACTGTACTCTACCTCTACTGTACTCCACTGTACTCTACCTCTACTGTCCTCCACTGTACTCTACCTCTACTGTGCTCCACTGTACTCTCTCTCTACTGTACTCTACCTCTACTGTACTCTACTGTACTCCACCTCTAATGTGCTCCACTGTACTCTATCTCTACTGTGCTCCACTGTACTCTATTTCTACTGTGCTCCACTGTACTCTATCTCTACTGTACTCCACTGTACTCTATCTCTACTGTACTTCACTGTCCTTTATCTCTAATGTACTCCACTGTACTCTACCTCTATTGTGCTCCATTGTACTCTATCTCTACTGTACTCTACTGTACTCTATCTCTACTTTACTCCACTCTACTCTATCTCTACTGTACTCCACTGTACTCTACCTCTACTGTGCTCCACTGTACTCTACCTCTACCGTACTCCACTGTACTCTATCTCTACTGTACTCCACTGTACTCTACCTCAACTGTACTCTACTGTTCTCTACCTCTACTGTGCTCCACTCTACTCTACTGTACTCCACTGTACTCTATCTCTACTGTGATCCACTGTACTCTACCTCTACTGTACTCTACTGTACTCTATCTCTACTGTGATCTACTGTACTCTATCTCTACTGTGCTCCACTGTACTCTACCTCTACTGTGCTCCACTGTACTCTATCTCTACTTTGCTCCACTCTACTCTACCTCTACTGTGCTCCACTGTATCCTACCTCTACTGTACTCCACTGTACTCTATCTCTACTGTGCTCCACTGTACTCTATCTCTACTGTACTCCACTGTACTCTACCTCTACTGTGCTCTACTGTTCTCTACCTCTACTGTGCTCTACTGTACTCCACCTCTACTGTTCTCCACTGTACCCTACCTCTATTGTGCTCCACTGTACTCTACCTCTACTGTACTCCACTGTATTCTATCTCTACTGTGCTCCACTGTACCCTACCTCTACTGTGCTCCACTGTACTCTACCTCTACTGTGCTCCACTGTACTCTACCTCTACTCTGCTCCACTGTATCCACTGTACTCTACCTCTACTGTGCTCCACTGTACTCTACCTCTACTGTGCTCCACTGTACTCTACCTCTACTGTACTCTACTGTACTCCACCTCTAATGAGCTCCACTGTACTCTGGCTCTACTGTACTCCACTGTACTTTACCTCTACTGTACTCCACTGTACTCTACCTCTACTGTGCTCCACTGTACTCTATTTCTACTGTACTCCTCTGTACTCTACCTCTACTGTGCTCCACTGTACTCTATCTGTAATGTACTCTACTGTACTCTATCTCTACTGTGATCCACTGTACTCTACCTCTGCTGTGCTCCACTGTACTCTATCTCTACTGTACTCCACTGTACTCTACTGTTCTCTACCTCTACTGTACTCTACTGTGCTCCACTGTACTCCACTGTAGTCTACCTCTACTGTGCTCCACTGTACTCTACCTCTACTGTGCTCCACTATACTCTACCTCTACTGTGCTCCACTGTACTCTACCTCTACTGTCCTCCACTGTACTCTACCTCTACTGTGCTCCACTGTACTCTCTCTCTACTGTACTCTACCTCTACTGTACTCTGCTGTACTCCACCTCTAATGTGCTCCACTGTACTCTACCTCTACTGTACTCTACCTCTACTGTACTCCACTGTACTCTACCTCTACTGTGCTCTACTGTACTCTATCTCTACTGTGCTCCACTGTACTCTACCTCTACTGTGCTCCACTGTACTCTACCTCTACTGTACTTCACTGTCCTCTATCTCTACTGTACTCCACTGTACTCTACCTCTATTGTCCTCCACTGTACTCTATCTCTACTGTACTCTACTGTACTATATCTCTACTGTACTCCACTGTACTCTATCTCTACTGTACTCCACTGTACTCTACCTCCACTGTACTCTACCTCTACCGTACTCCACTGTACTCTATCTCTACTGTACTCCACTGTACTCTACCTCTACTGTACTCTACTGTTCTCTACCTCTACTGTGCTCTACTGTACTTTACTCTACTGTACTCCACTGTACTCTATCTCTACTGTGATCCACTGTACTCTACCTCTACTGTACTCCACTGTACTCTATCTCTACTGTGATCCACTGTACTCTATCTCTATTGTGCTCCACTGTACTCTACCTCTACTGTGCTCCACTGTACTCTATCTCTACTGTGCTCCACTCTACTCTACCTCTACTGTGCTCCACTGTATCCTACCTCTACTGTACTCCACTGTACTCTCTCTCTACTTTGCTCCACTGTATCCTACCTCTACTGTACTCCACTGTACTCTCTCTCTACTTTGCTCCACTGTACTCTATCTCTACTGTACTCAGCTGTACTCTACCTCTACTGTGCTCTACTGTTCTCCACCTCTACTGTGCTCTACTCTACTCCACCTCTACTGTGCTCCACTGTACCCTACCTCTACTGTGCTCCACCGTACTCTACCTCTACTGTGCTCCACTGTACTCTACCTCTACTGTACTCCACTGTACTCTATCTCTACTGTACTCCACTGTATTCTACCTCTACTGTACTCCACTGTACTCTATCTCTACTGTACTCCACTCTAATCTACCTCTACTGTCCTCCACTGTACTCTACCTCTACTGTGTTCCACTGTACTCTCTCTCTACTGTACTCTACCTCTACTGTACTCTACTGTGCTCCACTGTACTCCACTGTAGTCTACCTCTACTGTGCTCCACTGTACTCTACCTCTACTGTGCTCCACTATACTCTACCTCTACTGTGCTCCACTGTACTCTACCTCTACTGTCCTCCACTGTACTCTACCTCTACTGTGCTCCACTGTACTCTCTCTCTACTGTACTCTACCTCTACTGTACTCTACTGTACTCCACCTCTAATATGCTCCACTGTACTCTACCTCTACTGTACTCTACCTCTACTGTACTCCACTGTACTCTACCTCTAATGTGCTCCACTGTACTCTCTCTCTACTGTGCTCCACTGTACTCTATCTCTACTGTACTCAGCTGTACTCTACCTCTACTGTGCTCTACTGTTCTCTACCTCTACTGTGCTCTACTCTACTCCACCTCTACTGTGCTCCACTGTACCCTACCTCTACTGTGCTCCACCGTACTCTACCTCTACTGTGCTCCACTGTACTCTACCTCTACTGTACTCCACTGTACTCTATCTCTACTGTACTCCACTGTACTCTACCTCTACTGTACTCCACTGTACTCTATCTCTACTGTACTCCACTCTAATCTACCTCTACTGTCCTCCACTGTACTCTACCTCTACTGTGCTCCACTGTACTCTCTCTCTACTGTACTCTACCTCTACTGTACTCTACTGTGCTCCACTGTACTCCACTGTAGTCTACCTCTACTGTGCTCCACTGTACTCTACCTCTACTGTGCTCCACTATACTCTACCTCTACTGTGCTCCACTGTACTCTACCTCTACTGTCCTCCACTGTACTCTACCTCTACTGTGCTCCACTGTACTCTCTCTCTACTGTACTCTACCTCTACTGTACTCTACTGTACTCCACCTCTAATGTGCTCCACTGTACTCTATCTCTACTGTGCTCCACTGTACTCTATTTCTACTGTGCTCCACTGTACTCTATCTCTACTGTACTCCACTGTACTCTATCTCTACTGTACTTCACTGTCCTTTATCTCTAATGTACTCCACTGTACTCTACCTCTATTGTGCTCCATTGTACTCTATCTCTACTGTACTCTACTGTACTCTATCTCTACTTTACTCCACTCTACTCTATCTCTACTGTACTCCACTGTACTCTACCTCTACTGTGCTCCACTGTACTCTACCTCTACCGTACTCCACTGTACTTTATCTCTACTGTACTCCACTGTACTCTACCTCAACTGTACTCTACTGTTCTCTACCTCTACTGTGCTCCACTCTACTCTACTGTACTCCACTGTACTCTATCTCTACTGTGATCCACTGTACTCTACCTCTACTGTACTCTACTGTACTCTATCTCTACTGTGATCTACTGTACTCTATCTCTACTGTGCTCCACTGTACTCTACCTCTACTGTGCTCCACTGTACTCTATCTCTACTGTGCTCCACTCTACTCTACCTCTACTGTGCTCCACTGTATCCTACCTCTACTGTACTCCACTGTACTCTATCTCTACTGTGCTCCACTGTACTCTATCTCTACTGTACTCCACTGTACTCTACCTCTACTGTGCTCTACTGTTCTCTACCTCTACTGTGCTCTACTGTACTCCACCTCTACTGTTCTCCACTGTACCCTACCTCCATTGTGCTCCACTGTACTCTACCTCTACTGTACTCCACTGTATTCTATCTCTACTGTGCTCCACTGTACTCTACCTCTACTGTGCTCAACTGTACTCTACTGTACTCCACTGTACTCTACCTCTACTGTACTCCACTGTACTCTATCTCTACTGTACTCCACTGTACTCTACCTCTACTGTACTCCACTGTACTCTATATCTACTGTGCTCAACTGTACTCTACCTCTACTGTGCCCAACTGTACTGTACTCTATCTCTACTATGCTCCACTGTACTCTACCTATACTGTACTCTACTGTTCTATTCCTCTACTGTACTCCACTGTACTCTATCTCTACTGTGATCCACTGTACTCTACCTCTACTGTACTCCACTGTACTCTATCTCTACTCTACTCCACTGTACTCTACCTCTACTGTACTCTACTGTTCTCTACCTCTACTGTGCTCTACTGTACTCTTCTCTACTGTACTCCACTGTACTCTATCTCTACTGTGATCCACTGTACTCTTCCTCTACTGTAATCCACTGTACTCTATCTCTACTGTGATCCACTGTACTCTATCTCTACTGTGCTCCACTGTACTCTACCTCTACTATGCTCCACTGTACTCTATCTGTACTGTGCTACACTCTACTCTACCTCTACTGTGCTCCACTGTACTCTACCTCTACTGTACTCCACTCTACTCTATCTCTACTGTGCTCCACTGTACTCTATCTCTACTGTACTCCACTGTACTCTACCTCTACTGTGCTCTACTGTTCTCTACCTCTACTGTGCTCTACTGTACTCCACCTCTACTGTGCTCCACTGTACCCTACCTCTACTGTGCTCCACTGTACTCTACCTCTACTGTGCTCCACTGTACTCTACCTCTACTGTGCTCCACTGTACTCTACCTCTACTGTGCTCCACTGTACTCTACCTCTACTGTGCTCCACTGTACTCTATCTCTACTGTGCTCCACTGTACTCTATTTCTACTGTACTCTACTGTACTCCACCTCTAATGTGCTCCACTGTACTCTACCTCTACTGTACTCTACCTCTACTGTACTCCACTGTACTCTACCTCTACTGTGCTGTACTGTACTCTATCTCTACTCTGCTCCACTGTACTCTACCTCTACTGTGCTCCACTGTACTCTACCTCTACTGTACTTCACTGTCCTCTATCTCTACTGTACTCCACTGTACTCTACCTCTACTGTGCTCCACTGTACTCTACCTCTACTGTACTCCACTGTACTCTATCACTACTGTGCTCCACTGTACTCTACCTCTACTGTGCTCCACTGTACTCTACCTCTACTGTGCTCCACTGTACTCTACCTCTACTGTACTCCACTGTACTCTATCTCTACTGTGCTCCACTGTACTCTACCTCTACTGTGCTCAACTGTACTCTACTGTACTCCACTGTACTCTACCTCTACTGTACTCCACTGTACTCTATCTCTACTGTACTCCACTGTACTCTACCTCTACTGTACTCCACTGTACTCTACCTCTACTGTCCTCCACTGTACTCTACCTCTACTGTGCTCCACTGTACTCTCTCTCTACTGTACTCTACCTCTACTGTACTCTACTGTACTCCACCTCTAATGTGCTCCACTGTACTCTATCTCTACTGTGCTCCACTGTACTCTATTTCTACTGTGCTCCACTGTACTCTATCTCTACTGTACTCCACTGTACTCTATCTCTACTGTACTTCACTGTCCTTTATCTCTAATGTACTCCACTGTACTCTAACTCTATTGTGCTCCATTGTACTCTATCTCTACTGTACTCTACTGTACTCTATCTCTACTTTACTCCACTCTACTCTATCTCTACTGTACTCCACTGTACTCTACCTCTACTGTGCTCCACTGTACTCTACCTCTACCGTACTCCACTGTACTCTATCTCTACTGTACTCCACTGTACTCTACCTCAACTGTACTCTACTGTTCTCTACCTCTACTGTGCTCCACTCTACTCTACTGTACTCCACTGTACTCTATCTCTACTGTGATCCACTGTACTCTACCTCTACTGTACTCTACTGTACTCTATCTCTACTGTGATCTACTGTACTCTATCTCTACTGTGCTCCACTGTACTCTACCTCTACTGTGCTCCACTGTACTCTATCTCTACTGTGCTCCACTCTACTCTACCTCTACTGTGCTCCACTGTATCCTACCTCTACTGTACTCCACTGTACTCTATCTCTACTGTGCTCCACTGTACTCTATCTCTACTGTACTCCACTGTACTCTACCTCTACTGTGCTCTACTGTTCTCTACCTCTACTGTGCTCTACTGTACTCCACCTCTACTGTTCTCCACTGTACCCTACCTCTATTGTGCTCCACTGTACTCTACCTCTACTGTACTCCACTGTATTCTATCTCTACTGTGCTCCACTGTACTCTACCTCTACTGTGCTCAACTATACTCTACTGTACTCCACTGTACTCTACCTCTACTGTACTCCACTGTACTCTATCTCTACTGTACTCCACTGTACTCTACATCTACTGTACTCCACTGTACTCTATATCTACTGTGCTCAACTGTACTCTACCTCTACTGTGCCCAACTGTACTCTACTCTACCTCTACTGTACTCCACTGTACTCTACCTCTACTGTACTCCACTTTACTCTACCTCTACTGTACTCAACTGTACTCTATCTCTACTGTGCTCCACTGTACTCTACCTCTACTGTACTCCACTGTACTCTATCTCTACTGTACTCCACTGTATTCTACCTATACTGTACTCTACTGTTCTCTTCCTCTACTCTACTCCACTGTACTCTATCTCTACTGTGATCCACTGTACTCTACCTCTACTGTACTCCACTGTACTCTATCTCTACTATACTCCACTGTACTCTACCTATACTGTACTCTACTGTTCTCTTCCTCTACTGTACTCCACTGTACTCTATCTCTACTGTGATCCACTGTACTCTACCTCTACTGTACTCCACTGTACTCTATCTCTACTCTACTCCACTGTACTCTACCTCTACTGTACTCTACTGTTCTCTACCTCTACTGTGCTCTACTGTACTCTTCTCTACTGTACTCCACTGTACTCTATCTCTACTGTGATCCACTGTACTCTTCCTCTACTGTAATCCACTGTACTCTATCTCTACTGTGATCCACTGTACTCTATCTCTACTGTGCTCCACTGTACTCTACCTCTACTATCCTCCACTGTACTCTATCTGTACTGTGCTCCACTCTACTCTACCTCTACTGTGCTCCACTGTACTCTACCTCTACTGTACTCCACTCTACTCTATCTCTACTGTGCTCCACTGTACTCTATCTCTACTGTACTCCACTGTACTCTACCTCTACTGTGCTCTACTGTTCTCTACCTCTACTGTGCTCTACTGTACTCCACCTCTACTGTGCTCCACTGTACCCTACCTCTACTGTGCTCCACTGTACTCTACCTCTACTGTGCTCCACTGTACTCTACCTCTACTGTGCTCCACTGTACTCTACCTCTACTGTGCTCCACTGTACTCTACCTCTACTGTGCTCCACTGTACTCTATCTCTACTGTGCTCCACTGTACTCTATTTCTACTGTACTCTACTGTACTCCACCTCTAATGTGCTCCACTGTACTCTACCTCTACTGTACTCTACCTCTACTGTACTCCACTGTACTCTACCTCTACTGTGCTGTACTGTACTCTATCTCTACTCTGCTCCACTGTACTCTACCTCTACTGTGCTCCACTGTACTCTACCTCTACTGTACTTCACTGTCCTCTATCTCTACTGTACTCCACTGTACTCTACCTCTATTGTGCTCCACTGTACTCTACCTCTACTGTACTCCACTGTACTCTATCACTACTGTGCTCCACTGTACTCTACCTCTACTGTGCTCCACTGTACTCTACCTCTACTGTGCTCCACTGTACTCTACCTCTACTGTACTCCACTGTACTCTACCTCTACTGTGCTCAACTGTACTCTACTGTACTCCACTGTACTCTACCTCTACAGTACTCCACTGTACTCTATCTCTACTGTACTCCACTGTACTCTACCTCTACTGTACTCCACTGTACTCTATCTTTACTGTGCTCCACTGTACTCTACCTCTACTGTGCTCAACTGTACTGTACTGTACTCCACTCTAATCTACCTCTACTGTACTCCACTGTACTCTACCTCTACTGTACTCCACTGTACTCTACCTCTACTGTACTCCACTGTACTCTACTCTACTGTACTCCACTGTACTCTATCTCTACTGTGATCCACTGTACTCTATCTCTACTGTACTCCACTGTACTCTATCTCTACTGTAGTCCACTGTACTCTACCTCTACTGTACTCTACTGTTCTCTACCTCTACTGTGCTCTACTGTACTCTACTCTACTGTACTCCACTGTACTCTATCTCTACTGTGATCCACTGTACTCTACCTCTACTGTACTCCACTTTACTTTATCTCTACTGTGATCCACTGTACTCTATCTCTACTGTGCTCCACTGTACTCTACCTCTACTGTGCTCCACTGTACTCTACCTCTACTGTACTCCACTTTACTTTATCTCTACTGTGATCCACTGTACTCTATCTCTACTGTGCTCCACTGTACTCTACCTCTACTATGCTCCACTGTACTCTATCTCTACTGTGCTCCACTCTACTCTACCTCTACTGTGCTCCACTTTACTCTACCTCTACTGTACTCCACTGTACTCTATCTCTACTGTACTCCACTGTACTCTACCTCTACTGTGCTCTACTGTTCTCTACCTCTACTGTGCTCTACTGTACTCCACCTCTACTGTGCTCCACTGTACCCTACCTCTACTGTGCTCCACTGTACTCTACCTCTACTGTGCTCCACTGTACTCTACCTCTACTCTGCTCCACTGTATCCACTGTACTCTACCTCTACTGTGCTCCACTGTACTCTACCTCTACTGTGCTCCACTGTACTCTACCTCTACTGTACTCTACTGTACTCCACCTCTAATGAGCTCCACTGTACTCTGGCTCTACTGTACTCCACTGTACTTTACCTCTACTGTACTCCAATGTACTCTACCTCTACTGTGCTCCACTGTACTCTATTTCTACTGTACTCCTCTGTACTCTACCTCTACTGTGCTCCACTGTACTCTATCTGTAATGTACTCTACTGTACTCTATCTCTACTGTGATCCACTGTACTCTACCTCTGCTGTGCTCCACTGTACTCTATCTCTACTGTACTCCACTGTACTCTACTGTTCTCTACCTCTACTGTACTCTATCTCTACTGTACTCCACTGTACTCTACTGTTCTCTACCTCCACTGTACTCTACTGTGCTCCACTGTACTCCACTTTAGTCTAACTCTACTGTGCTCCACTGTACTCTACCTCTACTCTGCTCCACTATACTCTACCTCTACTGTGCTCCACTGTACTCTACCTCTACTCTCCTCCACTGTACTCTACCTCTACTCTGCTCCACTGTACTCTCTCTCTACTGTACTCTACCTCTACTGTACTCTACTGTACTCCACCTCTAATGTGCTCCACTGTACTCTACCTCTACTGTACTCTACCTCTACTGTACTCCACTTTACTCTACCTCTACTGTGCTCTACTGTACTCTATCTCTACTGTGCTCCACTGTACTCTACCTCTACTGTGCTCCACTGTACTCTACCTCTACTGTACTTCACTGTCCTCTATCTCTGCTGTACTCCACTGTACTCTACCTCTATTGTCCTCCACTGTACTCTATCTCTACTGTACTCTACTGTACTTTATCTCTACTGTACTCCACTGTACAATATCTCTACTGTACTCCACTGTACTCTACCTCCACTGTACTCTACCTCTACCGTACTCCACTGTACTCTATCTCTACTGTACTCCACTGTACTCTACCTCTACTGTACTCTACTCTTCTCTACCTCTACTGTGCTCTACTGTACTTTACTCTACTGTACTCCACTGTACTCTATCTCTACTGTGATCCACTGTACTCTACCTCTACTGTACTCCACTGTACTCTATCTCTACTGTGATCCACTGTACTCTATCTCTATTGTGCTCCACTGTACTCTACCTCTACTGTGCTCCACTGTACTCTATCTCTACTGTGCTCCACTCTACTCTACCTCTACTGTGCTCCACTGTATCCTACCTCTACTGTACTCCACTGTACTCTCTCTCTATTGTGCTCCACTGTACTCTATCTCTACTGTACTCAGCTGTACTCTACCTCTACTGTGCTCTACTGTTCTCTACCTCTACTGTGCTCTACTCTACTCCACCTCTACTGTGCTCCACTGTACCCTACCTCTACTGTGCTCCACCGTACTCTACCTCTACTGTGCTCCACTGTACTCTACCTCTACTGTACTCCACTGTACTCTATCTCTACTGTGCTCCACTATACTCTACCTCTACTGTGCTCTACTCTACTCCACCTCTACTGTGCTCCACTGTACCCTACCTCTACTGTGCTCCACCGTACTCTACCTCTACTGTGCTCCACTGTACTCTACCTCTACTGTACTCCACTGTACTCTATCTCTACTGTCCTCCACTGTACTCTACCTCTACTGTGCTCCACTGTACTCTCTCTCTACTGTACTCTACCTCTACTGTACTCTGCTGTACTCCACCTCTAATGTGCTCCACTGTACTCTACCTCTACTGTACTCTACCTCTACTGTACTCCACTGTATTCTACCTCTACTGTGCTCTACTGTACTCTATCTCTACTGTGCTCCACTGTACTCTACCTCTACTGTGCTCCACTGTACTCTACCTCTACTGTACTTCACTGTCCTCTATCTCTACTGTACTCCACTGTACTCTACCTCTATTGTCCTCCACTGTACTCTATCTCTACTGTACTCTACTGTACTATATCTCTACTGTACTCCACTGTACTCTATCTCTACTGTACTCCACTGTACTCTACCTACACTGTACTCTACCTCTACCGTACTCCACTGTACTCTATCTCTACTGTACTCCACTGTACTCTACCTCTACTGTACTCTACTGTTCTCTACCTCTACTGTGCTCTACTGTACTTTACTCTACTGTACTCCACTGTACTCTATCTCTACTGTGATCCACTGTACTCTACCTCTACTGTACTCCACTGTACTCTATCTCTACTGTGATCCACTGTACTCTATCTCTATTGTGCTCCACTGTACTCTACCTCTACTGTGCTCCACTGTACTCTATCTCTACTGTACTCCACTGTACTCTACCTCTACTGTGCTCAACTGTACTCTACTGTACTCCACTGTACTCTACCTCTACAGTACTCCACTGTACTCTATCTCTACTGTACTCCACTGTACTCTACCTCTACTGTACTCCACTGTACTCTATCTTTACTGTGCTCCACTGTACTCTACCTCTACTGTGCTCAACTGTACTGTACTGTACTCCACTCTAATCTACCTCTACTGTACTCCACTGTACTCTACCTCTACTGTACTCCACTGTACTCTACCTCTACTGTACTCCACTGTACTCTACTCTACTGTACTCCACTGTACTCTATCTCTACTGTGATCCACTGTACTCTATCTCTACTGTACTCCACTGTACTCTATCTCTACTGTAGTCCACTGTACTCTACCTCTACTGTACTCTACTGTTCTCTACCTCTACTGTGCTCTACTGTACTCTACTCTACTGTACTCCACTGTACTCTATCTCTACTGTGATCCACTGTACTCTACCTCTACTGTACTCCACTTTACTTTATCTCTACTGTGATCCACTGTACTCTATCTCTACTGTGCTCCACTGTACTCTACCTCTACTGTGCTCCACTGTACTCTACCTCTACTGTACTCCACTTTACTTTATCTCTACTGTGATCCACTGTACTCTATCTCTACTGTGCTCCACTGTACTCTACCTCTACTATGCTCCACTGTACTCTATCTCTACTGTGCTCCACTCTACTCTACCTCTACTGTGCTCCACTTTACTCTACCTCTACTGTACTCCACTGTACTCTATCTCTACTGTACTCCACTGTACTCTACCTCTACTGTGCTCTACTGTTCTCTACCTCTACTGTGCTCTACTGTACTCCACCTCTACTGTGCTCCACTGTACCCTACCTCTACTGTGCTCCACTGTACTCTACCTCTACTGTGCTCCACTGTACTCTACCTCTACTCTGCTCCACTGTATCCACTGTACTCTACCTCTACTGTGCTCCACTGTACTCTACCTCTACTGTGCTCCACTGTACTCTACCTCTACTGTACTCTACTGTACTCCACCTCTAATGAGCTCCACTGTACTCTGGCTCTACTGTACTCCACTGTACTTTACCTCTACTGTACTCCAATGTACTCTACCTCTACTGTGCTCCACTGTACTCTATTTCTACTGTACTCCTCTGTACTCTACCTCTACTGTGCTCCACTGTACTCTATCTGTAATGTACTCTACTGTACTCTATCTCTACTGTGATCCACTGTACTCTACCTCTGCTGTGCTCCACTGTACTCTATCTCTACTGTACTCCACTGTACTCTACTGTTCTCTACCTCTACTGTACTCTATCTCTACTGTACTCCACTGTACTCTACTGTTCTCTACCTCCACTGTACTCTACTGTGCTCCACTGTACTCCACTTTAGTCTAACTCTACTGTGCTCCACTGTACTCTACCTCTACTCTGCTCCACTATACTCTACCTCTACTGTGCTCCACTGTACTCTACCTCTACTCTCCTCCACTGTACTCTACCTCTACTCTGCTCCACTGTACTCTCTCTCTACTGTACTCTACCTCTACTGTACTCTACTGTACTCCACCTCTAATGTGCTCCACTGTACTCTACCTCTACTGTACTCTACCTCTACTGTACTCCACTTTACTCTACCTCTACTGTGCTCTACTGTACTCTATCTCTACTGTGCTCCACTGTACTCTACCTCTACTGTGCTCCACTGTACTCTACCTCTACTGTACTTCACTGTCCTCTATCTCTGCTGTACTCCACTGTACTCTACCTCTATTGTCCTCCACTGTACTCTATCTCTACTGTACTCTACTGTACTTTATCTCTACTGTACTCCACTGTACAATATCTCTACTGTACTCCACTGTACTCTACCTCCACTGTACTCTACCTCTACCGTACTCCACTGTACTCTATCTCTACTGTACTCCACTGTACTCTACCTCTACTGTACTCTACTCTTCTCTACCTCTACTGTGCTCTACTGTACTTTACTCTACTGTACTCCACTGTACTCTATCTCTACTGTGATCCACTGTACTCTACCTCTACTGTACTCCACTGTACTCTATCTCTACTGTGATCCACTGTACTCTATCTCTATTGTGCTCCACTGTACTCTACCTCTACTGTGCTCCACTGTACTCTATCTCTACTGTGCTCCACTCTACTCTACCTCTACTGTGCTCCACTGTATCCTACCTCTACTGTACTCCACTGTACTCTCTCTCTATTGTGCTCCACTGTACTCTATCTCTACTGTACTCAGCTGTACTCTACCTCTACTGTGCTCTACTGTTCTCTACCTCTACTGTGCTCTACTCTACTCCACCTCTACTGTGCTCCACTGTACCCTACCTCTACTGTGCTCCACCGTACTCTACCTCTACTGTGCTCCACTGTACTCTACCTCTACTGTACTCCACTGTACTCTATCTCTACTGTGCTCCACTATACTCTACCTCTACTGTGCTCTACTCTACTCCACCTCTACTGTGCTCCACTGTACCCTACCTCTACTGTGCTCCACCGTACTCTACCTCTACTGTGCTCCACTGTACTCTACCTCTACTGTACTCCACTGTACTCTATCTCTACTGTCCTCCACTGTACTCTACCTCTACTGTGCTCCACTGTACTCTCTCTCTACTGTACTCTACCTCTACTGTACTCTGCTGTACTCCACCTCTAATGTGCTCCACTGTACTCTACCTCTACTGTACTCTACCTCTACTGTACTCCACTGTATTCTACCTCTACTGTGCTCTACTGTACTCTATCTCTACTGTGCTCCACTGTACTCTACCTCTACTGTGCTCCACTGTACTCTACCTCTACTGTACTTCACTGTCCTCTATCTCTACTGTACTCCACTGTACTCTACCTCTATTGTCCTCCACTGTACTCTATCTCTACTGTACTCTACTGTACTATATCTCTACTGTACTCCACTGTACTCTATCTCTACTGTACTCCACTGTACTCTACCTACACTGTACTCTACCTCTACCGTACTCCACTGTACTCTATCTCTACTGTACTCCACTGTACTCTACCTCTACTGTACTCTACTGTTCTCTACCTCTACTGTGCTCTACTGTACTTTACTCTACTGTACTCCACTGTACTCTATCTCTACTGTGATCCACTGTACTCTACCTCTACTGTACTCCACTGTACTCTATCTCTACTGTGATCCACTGTACTCTATCTCTATTGTGCTCCACTGTACTCTACCTCTACTGTGCTCCACTGTACTCTATCTCTACTGTGCTCCACTCTACTCTACCTCTACTGTGCTCCACTGTATCCTACCTCTACTGTACTCCACTGTACTCTCTCTCTACTTTGCTCCACTGTACTCTATCTCTACTGTACTCAGCTGTACTCTACCTCTACTGTGCTCTACTGTTCTCCACCTCTACTGTGCTCTACTCTACTCCTCCTCTACTGTGCTCCACTGTACCCTACCTCTACTGTGCTCCACCGTACTCTACCTCTACTGTGCTCCACTGTACTCTACCTCTACTGTACTCCACTGTACTCTATCTCTACTGTACTCCACTGTATTCTACCTCTACTGTACTCCACTGTACTCTATCTCTACTGTACTCCACTCTAATCTACCTCTACTGTCCTCCACTGTACTCTACCTCTACTGTGCTCCACTGTACTCTCTCTCTACTGTACTCTACCTCTACTGTACTCTACTGTGCTCCACTGTACTCCACTGTAGTCTACCTCTACTGTGCTCCACTGTACTCTACCTCTACTGTGCTCCACTATACTCTACCTCTACTGTGCTCCACTGTACTCTACCTCTACTGTCCTCCACTGTACTCTACCTCTACTGTGCTCCACTGTACTCTCTCTCTACTGTACTCTACCTCTACTGTACTCTAGTGTACTCCACCTCTAATATGCTCCACTGTACTCTACCTCTACTGTACTCTACCTCTACTGTACTCCACTGTACTCTACCTCTAATGTGCTCCACTGTACTCTATATCTACTGTGCTCCACTGTACTCTATTTCTACTGTGCTCCACTGTACTCTATCTCTACTGTACTCCACTGTACTCTATCTCTACTGTACTTCACTGTCCTTTATCTCTAATGTACTCCACTGTACTCTACCTCTATTGTGCTCCATTGTACTCTATCTCTACTGTACTCTACTGTACTCTATGTCTACTTTACTCCACTGTACTCTATCTCTACTGTACTCCACTGTACTCTCTCTCTACTGTGCTCCACTGTACTCTATCTCTACTGTACTCAGCTGTACTCTACCTCTACTGTGCTCTACTGTTCTCTACCTCTACTGTGCTCTACTCTACTCCACCTCTACTGTGCTCCACTGTACCCTACCTCTACTGTGCTCCACCGTACTCTACCTCTACTGTGCTCCACTGTACTCTACCTCTACTGTACTCCACTGTACTCTATCTCTACTGTACTCCACTGTACTCTACCTCTACTGTACTCCACTGTACTCTATCTCTACTGTACTCCACTCTAATCTACCTCTACTGTCCTCCACTGTACTCTACCTCTACTGTGCTCCACTGTACTCTCTCTCTACTGTACTCTACCTCTACTGTACTCTACTGTGCTCCACTGTACTCCACTGTAGTCTACCTCTACTGTGCTCCACTGTACTCTACCTCTACTGTGCTCCACTATACTCTACCTCTACTGTGCTCCACTGTACTCTACCTCTACTGTCCTCCACTGTACTCTACCTCTACTGTGCTCCACTGTACTCTCTCTCTACTGTACTCTACCTCTACTGTACTCTACTGTACTCCACCTCTAATGTGCTCCACTGTACTCTATCTCTACTGTGCTCCACTGTACTCTATTTCTACTGTGCTCCACTGTACTCTATCTCTACTGTACTCCACTGTACTCTATCTCTACTGTACTTCACTGTCCTTTATCTCTAATGTACTCCACTGTACTCTACCTCTATTGTGCTCCATTGTACTCTATCTCTACTGTACTCTACTGTACTCTATCTCTACTTTACTCCACTCTACTCTATCTCTACTGTACTCCACTGTACTCTACCTCTACTGTGCTCCACTGTACTCTACCTCTACCGTACTCCACTGTACTCTATCTCTACTGTACTCCACTGTACTCTACCTCAACTGTACTCTACTGTTCTCTACCTCTACTGTGCTCCACTCTACTCTACTGTACTCCACTGTACTCTATCTCTACTGTGATCCACTGTACTCTACCTCTACTGTACTCTACTGTACTCTATCTCTACTGTGATCTACTGTACTCTACCTCTACTGTGCTCCACTGTACTCTATCTCTACTGTGCTCCACTCTACTCTACCTCTACTGTGCTCCACTGTATCCTACCTCTACTGTACTCCACTGTACTCTATCTCTACTGTGCTCCACTGTACTCTATCTCTACTGTACTCCACTGTACTCTACCTCTACTGTGCTCTACTGTTCTCTACCTCTACTGTGCTCTACTGTACTCCACCTCTACTGTTCTCCACTGTACCCTACCTCCATTGTGCTCCACTGTACTCTACCTCTACTGTACTCCACTGTATTCTATCTCTACTGTGCTCCACTGTACTCTACCTCTACTGTGCTCAACTGTACTCTACTGTACTCCACTGTACTCTACCTCTACTGTACTCCACTGTACTCTATCTCTACTGTACTCCACTGTACTCTACCTCTACTGTACTCCACTGTACTCTATATCTACTGTGCTCAACTGTACTCTACCTCTACTGTGCCCAACTGTACTGTACTCTATCTCTACTATACTCCACTGTACTCTACCTATACTGTACTCTACTGTTCTCTTCCTCTACTGTACTCCACTGTACTCTATCTCTACTGTGATCCACTGTACTCTACCTCTACTGTACTCCACTGTACTCTATCTCTACTCTACTCCACTGTACTCTACCTCTACTGTACTCTACTGTTCTCTACCTCTACTGTGCTCTACTGTACTCTTCTCTACTGTACTCCACTGTACTCTATCTCTACTGTGATCCACTGTACTCTTCCTCTACTGTAATCCACTGTACTCTATCTCTACTGTGATCCACTGTACTCTATCTCTACTGTGCTCCACTGTACTCTACCTCTACTATGCTCCACTGTACTCTATCTGTACTGTGCTCCACTCTACTCTACCTCTACTGTGCTCCACTGTACTCTACCTCTACTGTACTCCACTCTACTCTATCTCTACTGTGCTCCACTGTACTCTATCTCTACTGTACTCCACTGTACTCTACCTCTACTGTGCTCTACTGTTCTCTACCTCTACTGTGCTCTACTGTACTCCACCTCTACTGTGCTCCACTGTACCCTACCTCTACTGTGCTCCACTGTACTCTACCTCTACTGTGCTCCACTGTACTCTACCTCTACTGTGCTCCACTGTACTCTACCTCTACTGTGCTCCACTGTACTCTATCTCTACTGTGCTCCACTGTACTCTATTTCTACTGTACTCTACTGTACTCCACCTCTAATGTGCTCCACTGTACTCTACCTCTACTGTACTCTACCTCTACTGTACTCCACTGTACTCTACCTCTACTGTGCTGTACTGTACTCTATCTCTACTCTGCTCCACTGTACTCTACCTCTACTGTGCTCCACTGTACTCTACCTCTACTGTACTTCACTGTCCTCTATCTCTACTGTACTCCACTGTACTCTACCTCTACTGTGCTCCACTGTACTCTACCTCTACTGTACTCCACTGTACTCTATCACTACTGTGCTCCACTGTACTCTACCTCTACTGTGCTCCACTGTACTCTACCTCTACTGTGCTCCACTGTACTCTACCTCTACTGTACTCCACTGTACTCTATCTCTACTGTGCTCCACTGTACTCTACCTCTACTGTGCTCAAATGTACTCTACTGTACTCCACTGTACTCTACCTCTACTGTACTCCACTGTACTCTATCTCTACTGTACTCCACTGTACTCTACCTCTACTGTACTCCACTGTACTCTACCTCTACTGTCCTCCACTGTACTCTACCTCTACTGTGCTCCACTGTACTCTCTCTCTACTGTACTCTACCTCTACTGTACTCTACTGTACTCCACCTCTAATGTGCTCCACTGTACTCTATCTCTACTGTGCTCCACTGTACTCTATTTCTACTGTGCTCCACTGTACTCTATCTCTACTGTACTTCACTGTCCTTTATCTCTAATGTACTCCACTGTACTCTACCTCTATTGTGCTCCATTGTACTCTATCTCTACTGTACTCTACTGTACTCTATCTCTACTTTACTCCACTCTACTCTATCTCTACTGTACTCCACTGTACTCTACCTCTACTGTGCTCCACTGTACTCTACCTCTACCGTACTCCACTGTACTCTATCTCTACTGTACTCCACTGTACTCTACCTCAACTGTACTCTACTGTTCTCTACCTCTACTGTGCTCCACTCTACTCTACTGTACTCCACTGTACTCTATCTCTACTGTGATCCACTGTACTCTACCTCTACTGTACTCTACTGTACTCTATCTCTACTGTGATCTACTGTACTCTATCTCTACTGTGCTCCACTGTACTCTACCTCTACTGTGCTCCACTGTACTCTATCTCTACTGTGCTCCACTCTACTCTACCTCTACTGTGCTCCACTGTATCCTACCTCTACTGTACTCCACTGTACTCTATCTCTACTGTGCTCCACTGTACTCTATCTCTACTGTACTCCACTGTACTCTACCTCTACTGTGCTCTACTGTTCTCTACCTCTACTGTGCTCTACTGTACTCCACCTCTACTGTTCTCCACTGTACCCTACCTCTATTGTGCTCCACTGTACTCTACCTCTACTGTACTCCACTGTATTCTATCTCTACTGTGCTCCACTGTACTCTACCTCTACTGTGCTCAACTGTACTCTACTGTACTCCACTGTACTCTACCTCTACTGTACTCCACTGTACTCTATCTCTACTGTACTCCACTGTACTCTACATCTACTGTACTCCACTGTACTCTATATCTACTGTGCTCAACTGTACTCTACCTCTACTGTGCCCAACTGTACTGTACTCTACCTCAACTGTACTCCACTGTACTCTACCTCTACTGTACTCCACTTTACTCTACCTCTACTGTACTCAACTGTACTCTATCTCTACTGTGCTCCACTGTACTCTACCTCTACTGTACTCCACTGTACTCTATCTCTACTGTACTCCACTGTATTCTACCTATACTGTACTCTACTGTTCTCTTCCTCTACTGTACTCCACTGTACTCTATCTCTACTGTGATCCACTGTACTCTACCTCTACTATACTCCACTGTACTCTATCTCTACTATACTCCACTGTACTCTACCTATACTGCACTCTACTGTTCTCTTCCTCTACTGTACTCCACTGTACTCTATCTCTACTGTGATCCACTGTACTCTACCTCTACTGTACTCCACTGTACTCTATCTCTACTCTACTCCACTGTACTCTACCTCTACTGTACTCTACTGTTCTCTACCTCTACTGTGCTCTACTGTACTCTTCTCTACTGTACTCCACTGTACTCTATCTCTACTGTGATCCACTGTACTCTTCCTCTACTGTAATCCACTCTACTCTATCTCTACTGTGATCCACTGTACTCTATCTCTACTGTGCTCCACTGTACTCTACCTCTACTATGCTCCACTGTACTCTATCTGTACTGTGCTCCACTCTACTCTACCTCTACTGTGCTCCACTGTACTCTACCTCTACTGTACTCCACTCTACTCTATCTCTACTGTGCTCCACTGTACTCTATCTCTACTGTACTCCACTGTACTCTACCTCTACTGTGCTCTGCTGTTCTCTACCTCTACTGTGCTCTACTGTACTCCACCTCTACTGTGCTCCACTGTACCCTACCTCTACTGTGCTCCACTGTACTCTACCTCTACTGTGCTCCACTGTACTCTACCTCTACTGTGCTCCACTGTACTCTACCTCTACTGTGCTCCACTGTACTCTACCTCTACTGTGCTCCACTGTACTCTATCTCTACTGTGCTCCACTGTACTCTATTTCTACTGTACTCTACTGTACTCCACCTCTAATGTGCTCCACTGTACTCTACCTCTACTGTACTCCACTGTACTCTACCTCTACTGTGCTGTACTGTACTCTATCTCTACTCTGCTCCACTGTACTCTACCTCTACTGTGCTCCACTGTACTCTACCTCTACTGCACTTCACTGTCCTCTATCTCTACTGTACTCCACTGTACTCTACCTCTACTGTGCTCCACTGTACTCTACCTCTACTGTACTCCACTGTACTCTATCACTACTGTGCTCCACTGTACTCTACCTCTACTGTGCTCCACTGTACTCTACCTCTACTGTGCTCCACTGTACTCTACCTCTACTGTACTCCACTGTACTCTACCTCTACTGTGCTCAACTGTACTCTACTGTACTCCACTGTACTCTACCTCTACTGTACTCCACTGTACTCTATCTCTACTGTACTCCACTGTACTCTACCTCTACTGTACTCCACTGTACTCTATCTTTACTGTGCTCCACTGTACTCTACCTCTACTGTGCTCAACTGTACTGTACTGTACTCCACTCTAATCTACCTCTACTGTACTCCACTGTACTCTACCTCTACTGTACTCCACTGTACTCTACCTCTACTGTACTCCACTGTACTCTACTCTACTGTACTCCACTGTACTCTATCTCTACTGTGATCCACTGTACTCTATCTCTACTGTACTCCACTGTACTCTATCTCTACTGTACTCCACTGTACTCTACCTCTACTGTACTCTACTGTTCTCTACCTCTACTGTGCTCTACTGTACTCTACTCTACTGTACTCCACTGTACTCTATCTCTACTGTGATCCACTGTACTCTACCTCTACTGTACTCCACTTTACTTTATCTCTACTGTGATCCACTGTACTCTATCTCTACTGTGCTCCACTGTACTCTACCTCTACTGTGCTCCACTGTACTCTACCTCTACTGTACTCCACTTTACTTTATCTCTACTGTGATCCACTGTACTCTATCTCTACTGTGCTCCACTGTACTCTACCTCTACTATGCTCCACTGTACTCTATCTCTACTGTGCTCCACTCTACTCTACCTCTACTGTGCTCCACTGTACTCTACCTCTATTGTACTCCACTGTACTCTATCTCTACTGTACTCCACTGTACTCTACCTCTACTGTGCTCTACTGTTTTCTACCTCTACTGTGCTCTACTGTACTCCACCTCTACTGTGCTCCACTGTACCCTACCTCTACTGTGCTCCACTGTACTCTACCTCTACTGTGCTCCACTGTACTCCACCTCTACTGTTCTCCACTGTATCCACTGTACTCTACCTCTACTGTGCTCCACTGTACTCTACCTCTACTGTGCTCCACTGTACTCTACCTCTACTGTACTCTACTGTACTCCACCTCTAATGAGCTCCACTGTACTCTGGCTCTACTGTACTCCACTGTACTTTACCTCTACTGTACTCCACTGTACTCTACCTCTACTGTGCTCCACTGTACTCTATTTCTACTGTACTCCTCTGTACTCTACCTCTACTGTGCTCCACTCTACTCTATCTCTACTGTGCTCCACTGTACTCTATCTCTACTGTACTCCACTGTACTCTACCTCTACTGTGCTCTACTGTTCTCTACCTCTACTGTGCTCTACTGTACTCCACCTCTACTGTGCTCCACTGTACCCTACCTCTACTGTGCTCCACTGTACTCTACCTCTACTGTGCTCCACTGTACTCTACCTCTACTGTGCTCCACTGTACTCTACCTCTACTGTGCTCCACTGTACTCTACCTCTACTGTGCTCCACTGTACTCTATCTCTACTGTGCTCCACTGTACTCTATTTCTACTGTACTCTACTGTACTCAACCTCTAATGTGCTCCACTGTACTCTACCTCTACTGTACTCTACCTCTACTGTACTCCACTGTACTCTACCTCTACTGTGCTGTACTGTACTCTATCTCTACTCTGCTCCACTGTACTCTACCTCTACTGTGCTCCACTGTACTCTACCTCTACTGTACTTCACTGTCCTCTATCTCTACTGTACTCCACTGTACTCTACCTCTACTGTGCTCCACTGTACTCTACCTCTACTGTACTCCACTGTACTCTATCACTACTGTGCTCCACTGTACTCTACCTCTACTGTGCTCCACTGTACTCTACCTCTACTGTGCTCCACTGTACTCTACCTCTACTGTACTCCACTGTACTCTATCTCTACTGTGCTCCACTGTACTCTACCTCTACTGTGCTCAAATGTACTCTACTGTACTCCACTGTACTCTACCTCTACTGTACTCCACTGTACTCTATCTCTACTGTACTCCACTGTACTCTACCTCTACTGTACTCCACTGTACTCTACCTCTACTGTCCTCCACTGTACTCTACCTCTACTGTGCTCCACTGTACTCTCTCTCTACTGTACTCTACCTCTACTGTACTCTACTGTACTCCACCTCTAATGTGCTCCACTGTACTCTATCTCTACTGTGCTCCACTGTACTC
Organism: Tiaroga cobitis; assembly: GCA_030578255.1. Classification (NCBI taxonomy): domain Eukaryota; kingdom Metazoa; phylum Chordata; class Actinopteri; order Cypriniformes; family Leuciscidae; genus Tiaroga; species Tiaroga cobitis. The sequence goes on along the minus strand of CM060611.1, from coordinate 31,020,025 downwards.
TATTTCTACTGTGCTCCACTGTACTCTATCTCTACTGTACTCCACTGTACTCTATCTCTACTGTACTTCACTGTCCTTTATCTCTAATGTACTCCACTGTACTCTACCTCTATTGTGCTCCATTGTACTCTATCTCTACTGTACTCTACTGTACTCTATCTCTACTTTACTCCACTCTACTCTATCTCTACTGTACTCCACTGTACTCTACCTCTACTGTGCTCCACTGTACTCTACCTCTACCGTACTCCACTGTACTCTATCTCTACTGTACTCCACTGTACTCTACCTCAACTGTACTCTACTGTTCTCTACCTCTACTGTGCTCCACTCTACTCTACTGTACTCCACTGTACTCTATCTCTACTGTGATCCACTGTACTCTACCTCTACTGTACTCTACTGTACTCTATCTCTACTGTACTCTATCTCTACTGTGATCTACTGTACTCTATCTCTACTGTGCTCCACTGTACTCTACCTCTACTGTGCTCCACTGTACTCTATCTCTACTGTGCTCCACTCTACTCTACCTCTACTGTGCTCCACTGTATCCTACCTCTACTGTACTCCACTGTACTCTATCTCTACTGTGCTCCACTGTACTCTATCTCTACTGTACTCCACTGTACTCTACCTCTACTGTGCTCTACTGTTCTCTACCTCTACTGTGCTCTACTGTACTCCACCTCTACTGTTCTCCACTGTACCCTACCTGTATTGTGCTCCACTGTACTCTACCTCTACTGTACTCCACTGTATTCTATCTCTACTGTGCTCCACTGTACTCTACCTCTACTGTGCTCAACTGTACTCTACTGTACTCCACTGTACTCTACCTCTACTGTACTCCACTGTACTCTATCTCTACTGTACTCCACTGTACTCTACATCTACTGTACTCCACTGTACTCTATATCTACTGTGCTCAACTGTACTCTACCTCTACTGTGCCCAACTGTACTGTACTCTACCTCTACTGTACTCCACTGTACTCTACCTCTACTGTACTCAACTGTACTCTATCTCTACTGTGCTCCACTGTACTTTACCTCTACTGTACTCCACTGTACTCTATCTCTACTGTACTCCACTGTATTCTACCTATACTGTACTCTACTGTTCTCTTCCTCTACTGTACTCCACTGTACTCTATCTCTACTGTGATCCACTGTACTCTACCTCTACTGTACTCCACTGTACTCTATCTCTACTATACTCCACTGTACTCTACCTATACTGTACTCTACTGTTCTCTTCCTCTACTGTACTCCACTGTACTCTATCTCTACTGTGATCCACTGTACTCTACCTCTACTGTACTCCACTGTACTCTATCTCTACTCTACTCCACTGTACTCTACCTCTACTGTACTCTACTGTTCTCTACCTCTACTGTGCTCTACTGTACTCTTCTCTACTGTACTCCACTGTACTCTATCTCTACTGTGATCCACTGTACTCTTCCTCTACTGTAATCCACTGTACTCTATCTCTACTGTGATCCACTGTACTCTATCTCTACTGTGCTCCACTGTACTCTACCTCTACTATGCTCCACTGTACTCTATCTGTACTGTGCTCCACTCTACTCTACCTCTACTGTGCTCCACTGTACTCTACCTCTACTGTACTCCACTCTACTCTATCTCTACTGTGCTCCACTGTACTCTATCTCTACTGTACTCCACTGTACTCTACCTCTACTGTGCTCTACTGTTCTCTACCTCTACTGTGCTCTACTGTACTCCACCTCTACTGTGCTCCACTGTACCCTACCTCTACTGTGCTCCACTGTACTCTACCTCTACTGTACTCAGCTGTACTCTACCTCTACTGTGCTCTACTGTTCTCTACCTCTACTGTGCTCTACTCTACTCCACCTCTACTGTGCTCCACTGTACCCTACCTCTACTGTGCTCCACCGTACTCTACCTCTACTGTGCTCCACTGTACTCTACCTCTACTGTACTCCACTGTACTCTATCTCTACTGTGCTCCACTATACTCTACCTCTACTGTGCTCTACTCTACTCCACCTCTACTGTGCTCCACTGTACCCTACCTCTACTGTGCTCCACCGTACTCTACCTCTACTGTGCTCCACTGTACTCTACCTCTACTGTACTCCACTGTACTCTATCTCTACTGTCCTCCACTGTACTCTACCTCTACTGTGCTCCACTGTACTCTCTCTCTACTGTACTCTACCTCTACTGTACTCTGCTGTACTCCACCTCTAATGTGCTCCACTGTACTCTACCTCTACTGTACTCTACCTCTACTGTACTCCACTGTATTCTACCTCTACTGTGCTCTACTGTACTCTATCTCTACTGTGCTCCACTGTACTCTACCTCTACTGTGCTCCACTGTACTCTACCTCTACTGTACTTCACTGTCCTCTATCTCTACTGTACTCCACTGTACTCTACCTCTATTGTCCTCCACTGTACTCTATCTCTACTGTACTCTACTGTACTATATCTCTACTGTACTCCACTGTACTCTATCTCTACTGTACTCCACTGTACTCTACCTCCACTGTACTCTACCTCTACCGTACTCCATTGTACTCTATCTCTACTGTACTCCACTGTACTCTACCTCTACTGTACTCTACTGTTCTCTACCTCTACTGTGCTCTACTGTACTTTACTCTACTGTACTCCACTGTACTCTATCTCTACTGTGATCCACTGTACTCTACCTCTACTGTACTCCACTGTACTCTATCTCTACTGTGATCCACTGTACTCTATCTCTATTGTGCTCCACTGTACTCTACCTCTACTGTGCTCCACTGTACTCTATCTCTACTGTGCTCCACTCTACTCTACCTCTACTGTGCTCCACTGTATCCTACCTCTACTGTACTCCACTGTACTCTCTCTCTACTTTGCTCCACTGTACTCTATCTCTACTGTACTCAGCTGTACTCTACCTCTACTGTGCTCTACTGTTCTCCACCTCTACTGTGCTCTACTCTACTCCTCCTCTACTGTGCTCCACTGTACCCTACCTCTACTGTGCTCCACCGTACTCTACCTCTACTGTGCTCCACTGTACTCTACCTCTACTGTACTCCACTGTACTCTATCTCTACTGTACTCCACTGTATTCTACCTCTACTGTACTCCACTGTACTCTATCTCTACTGTACTCCACTCTAATCTACCTCTACTGTCCTCCACTGTACTCTACCTCTACTGTGCTCCACTGTACTCTCTCTCTACTGTACTCTACCTCTACTGTACTCTACTGTGCTCCACTGTACTCCACTGTAGTCTACCTCTACTGTGCTCCACTGTACTCTACCTCTACTGTGCTCCACTATACTCTACCTCTACTGTGCTCCACTGTACTCTACCTCTACTGTCCTCCACTGTACTCTACCTCTACTGTGCTCCACTGTACTCTCTCTCTACTGTACTCTACCTCTACTGTACTCTAGTGTACTCCACCTCTAATATGCTCCACTGTACTCTACCTCTACTGTACTCTACCTCTACTGTACTCCACTGTACTCTACCTCTAATGTGCTCCACTGTACTCTATATCTACTGTGCTCCACTGTACTCTATTTCTACTGTGCTCCACTGTACTCTATCTCTACTGTACTCCACTGTACTCTATCTCTACTGTACTTCACTGTCCTTTATCTCTAATGTACTCCACTGTACTCTACCTCTATTGTGCTCCATTGTACTCTATCTCTACTGTACTCTACTGTACTCTATGTCTACTTTACTCCACTGTACTCTATCTCTACTGTACTCCACTGTACTCTCTCTCTACTGTGCTCCACTGTACTCTATCTCTACTGTACTCAGCTGTACTCTACCTCTACTGTGCTCTACTGTTCTCTACCTCTACTGTGCTCTACTCTACTCCACCTCTACTGTGCTCCACTGTACCCTACCTCTACTGTGCTCCACCGTACTCTACCTCTACTGTGCTCCACTGTACTCTACCTCTACTGTACTCCACTGTACTCTATCTCTACTGTACTCCACTGTACTCTACCTCTACTGTACTCCACTGTACTCTATCTCTACTGTACTCCACTCTAATCTACCTCTACTGTCCTCCACTGTACTCTACCTCTACTGTGCTCCACTGTACTCTCTCTCTACTGTACTCTACCTCTACTGTACTCTACTGTGCTCCACTGTACTCCACTGTAGTCTACCTCTACTGTGCTCCACTGTACTCTACCTCTACTGTGCTCCACTATACTCTACCTCTACTGTGCTCCACTGTACTCTACCTCTACTGTCCTCCACTGTACTCTACCTCTACTGTGCTCCACTGTACTCTCTCTCTACTGTACTCTACCTCTACTGTACTCTACTGTACTCCACCTCTAATGTGCTCCACTGTACTCTATCTCTACTGTGCTCCACTGTACTCTATTTCTACTGTGCTCCACTGTACTCTATCTCTACTGTACTCCACTGTACTCTATCTCTACTGTACTTCACTGTCCTTTATCTCTAATGTACTCCACTGTACTCTACCTCTATTGTGCTCCATTGTACTCTATCTTTACTGTACTCTACTGTACTCTATCTCTACTTTACTCCACTCTACTCTATCTCTACTGTACTCCACTGTACTCTACCTCTACTGTGCTCCACTGTACTCTACCTCTACCGTACTCCACTGTACTCTATCTCTACTGTACTCCACTGTACTCTACCTCAACTGTACTCTACTGTTCTCTACCTCTACTGTGCTCCACTCTACTCTACTGTACTCCACTGTACTCTATCTCTACTGTGATCCACTGTACTCTACCTCTACTGTACTCTACTGTACTCTATCTCTACTGTGATCTACTGTACTCTATCTCTACTGTGCTCCACTGTACTCTACCTCTACTGTGCTCCACTGTACTCTATCTCTACTGTGCTCCACTCTACTCTACCTCTACTGTGCTCCACTGTATCCTACCTCTACTGTACTCCACTGTACTCTATCTCTACTGTGCTCCACTGTACTCTATCTCTACTGTACTCCACTGTACTCTACCTCTACTGTGCTCTACTGTTCTCTACCTCTACTGTGCTCTACTGTACTCCACCTCTACTGTTCTCCACTGTACCCTACCTCCATTGTGCTCCACTGTACTCTACCTCTACTGTACTCCACTGTATTCTATCTCTACTGTGCTCCACTGTACTCTACCTCTACTGTGCTCAACTGTACTCTACTGTACTCCACTGTACTCTACCTCTACTGTACTCCACTGTACTCTATCTCTACTGTACTCCACTGTACTCTACCTCTACTGTACTCCACTGTACTCTATATCTACTGTGCTCAACTGTACTCTACCTCTACTGTGCCCAACTGTACTGTACTCTATCTCTACTATACTCCACTGTACTCTACCTATACTGTACTCTACTGTTCTCTTCCTCTACTGTACTCCACTGTACTCTATCTCTACTGTGATCCACTGTACTCTACCTCTACTGTACTCCACTGTACTCTATCTCTACTCTACTCCACTGTACTCTACCTCTACTGTACTCTACTGTTCTCTACCTCTACTGTGCTCTACTGTACTCTTCTCTACTGTACTCCACTGTACTCTATCTCTACTGTGATCCACTGTACTCTTCCTCTACTGTAATCCACTGTACTCTATCTCTACTGTGATCCACTGTACTCTATCTCTACTGTGCTCCACTGTACTCTACCTCTACTATGCTCCACTGTACTCTATCTGTACTGTGCTCCACTCTACTCTACCTCTACTGTGCTCCACTGTACTCTACCTCTACTGTACTCCACTCTACTCTATCTCTACTGTGCTCCACTGTACTCTATCTCTACTGTACTCCACTGTACTCTACCTCTACTGTGCTCTACTGTTCTCTACCTCTACTGTGCTCTACTGTACTCCACCTCTACTGTGCTCCACTGTACCCTACCTCTACTGTGCTCCACTGTACTCTACCTCTAATGTGCTCCACTGTACTCTACCTCTACTGTACTCTACCTCTACTGTATTCCACTGTACTCTACCTCTACTGTGCTGTACTGTACTCTATCTCTACTCTGCTCCACTGTACTCTACCTCTACTGTGCTCCACTGTACTCTACCTCTACTGTACTTCACTGTCCTCTATCTCTACTGTACTCCACTGTACTCTACCTCTACTGTGCTCCACTGTACTCTACCTCTACTGTACTCCACTGTACTCTATCACTACTGTGCTCCACTGTACTCTACCTCTACTGTGCTCCACTGTACTCTACCTCTACTGTGCTCCACTGTACTCTACCTCTACTGTACTCCACTGTACTCTATCTCTACTGTGCTCCACTGTACTCTACCTCTACTGTGCTCAAATGTACTCTACTGTACTCCACTGTACTCTACCTCTACTGTACTCCACTGTACTCTATCTCTACTGTACTCCACTGTACTCTACCTCTACTGTACTCCACTGTACTCTACCTCTACTGTCCTCCACTGTACTCTACCTCTACTGTGCTCCACTGTACTCTCTCTCTACTGTACTCTACCTCTACTGTACTCTACTGTACTCCACCTCTAATGTGCTCCACTGTACTCTATCTCTACTGTGCTCCACTGTACTCTATTTCTACTGTGCTCCACTGTACTCTATCTCTACTGTACTCCACAGTACTCTATCTCTACTGTACTTCACTGTCCTTTATCTCTAATGTACTCCACTGTACTCTACCTCTATTGTGCTCCATTGTACTCTATCTCTACTGTACTCTACTGTACTCTATCTCTACTTTACTCCACTCTACTCTATCTCTACTGTACTCCACTGTACTCTACCTCTACTGTGCTCCACTGTACTCTACCTCTACCGTACTCCACTGTACTCTATCTCTACTGTACTCCACTGTACTCTACCTCAACTGTACTCTACTGTTCTCTACCTCTACTGTGCTCCACTCTACTCTACTGTACTCCACTGTACTCTATCTCTACTGTGATCCACTGTACTCTACCTCTACTGTACTCTACTGTACTCTATCTCTACTGTGATCTACTGTACTCTATCTCTACTGTGCTCCACTGTACTCTACCTCTACTGTGCTCCACTGTACTCTATCTCTACTGTGCTCCACTCTACTCTACCTCTACTGTGCTCCACTGTATCCTACCTCTACTGTACTCCACTGTACTCTATCTCTACTGTGCTCCACTGTACTCTATCTCTACTGTACTCCACTGTACTCTACCTCTACTGTGCTCTACTGTTCTCTACCTCTACTGTGCTCTACTGTACTCCACCTCTACTGTTCTCCACTGTACCCTACCTCTATTGTGCTCCACTGTACTCTACCTCTACTGTACTCCACTGTATTCTATCTCTACTGTGCTCCACTGTACTCTACCTCTACTGTGCTCAACTGTACTCTACTGTACTCCACTGTACTCTACCTCTACTGTACTCCACTGTACTCTATCTCTACTGTACTCCACTGTACTCTACATCTACTGTACTCCACTGTACTCTATATCTACTGTGCTCAACTGTACTCTACCTCTACTGTGCCCAACTGTACTGTACTCTAATTCTACTGTACTCCACTGTACTCTACCTCTACTGTACTCCACTTTACTCTACCTCTACTGTACTCAACTGTACTCTATCTCTACTGTGCTCCACTGTACTCTACCTCTACTGTACTCCACTGTACTCTATCTCTACTGTACTCCACTGTATTCTACCTATACTGTACTCTACTGTTCTCTTCCTCTACTGTACTCCACTGTACTCTATCTCTACTGTGATCCACTGTACTCTACCTCTACTGTACTCCACTGTACTCTATCTCTACTATACTCCACTGTACTCTACCTATACTGCACTCTACTGTTCTCTTCCTCTACTGTACTCCACTGTACTCTATCTCTACTGTGATCCACTGTACTCTACCTCTACTGTACTCCACTGTACTCTATCTCTACTCTACTCCACTGTACTCTACCTCTACTGTACTCTACTGTTCTCTACCTCTACTGTGCTCTACTGTACTCTTCTCTACTGTACTCCACTGTACTCTATCTCTACTGTGATCCACTGTACTCTTCATCTACTGTAATCCACTCTACTCTATCTCTACTGTGATCCACTGTACTCTATCTCTACTGTGCTCCACTGTACTCTACCTCTACTATGCTCCACTGTACTCTATCTGTACTGTGCTCCACTCTACTCTACCTCTACTGTGCTCCACTGTACTCTACCTCTACTGTACTCCACTCTACTCTATCTCTACTGTGCTCCACTGTACTCTATCTCTACTGTACTCCACTGTACTCTACCTCTACTGTGCTCTGCTGTTCTCTACCTCTACTGTGCTCTACTGTACTCCACCTCTACTGTGCTCCACTGTACCCTACCTCTACTGTGCTCCACTGTACTCTACCTCTACTGTGCTCCACTGTACTCTACCTCTACTGTGCTCCACTGTACTCTACCTCTACTGTGCTCCACTGTACTCTACCTCTACTGTGCTCCACTGTACTCTATCTCTACTGTGCTCCACTGTACTCTATTTCTACTGTACTCTACTGTACTCCACCTCTAATGTGCTCCACTGTACTCTACCTCTACTGTACTCCACTGTACTCTACCTCTACTGTGCTGTACTGTACTCTATCTCTACTCTGCTCCACTGTACTCTACCTCTACTGTGCTCCACTGTACTCTACCTCTACTGCACTTCACTGTCCTCTATCTCTACTGTACTCCACTGTACTCTACCTCTACTGTGCTCCACTGTACTCTACCTCTACTGTACTCCACTGTACTCTATCACTACTGTGCTCCACTGTACTCTACCTCTACTGTGCTCCACTGTACTCTACCTCTACTGTGCTCCACTGTACTCTACCTCTACTGTACTCCACTGTACTCTACCTCTACTGTGCTCAACTGTACTCTACTGTACTCCACTGTACTCTACCTCTACTGTACTCCACTGTACTCTATCTCTACTGTACTCCACTGTACTCTACCTCTACTGTACTCCACTGTACTCTATCTTTACTGTGCTCCACTGTACTCTACCTCTACTGTGCTCAACTGTACTGTACTGTACTCCACTCTAATCTACCTCTACTGTACTCCACTGTACTCTACCTCTACTGTACTCCACTGTACTCTACCTCTACTGTACTCCACTGTACTCTACTCTACTGTACTCCACTGTACTCTATCTCTACTGTGATCCACTGTACTCTATCTCTACTGTACTCCACTGTACTCTATCTCTACTGTACTCCACTGTACTCTACCTCTACTGTACTCTACTGTTCTCTACCTCTACTGTGCTCTACTGTACTCTACTCTACTGTACTCCACTGTACTCTATCTCTACTGTGATCCACTGTACTCTACCTCTACTGTACTCCACTTTACTTTATCTCTACTGTGATCCACTGTACTCTATCTCTACTGTGCTCCACTGTACTCTACCTCTACTGTGCTCCACTGTACTCTACCTCTACTGTACTCCACTTTACTTTATCTCTACTGTGATCCACTGTACTCTATCTCTACTGTGCTCCACTGTACTCTACCTCTACTATGCTCCACTGTACTCTATCTCTACTGTGCTCACCTCTACTCTACCTCTACTGTGCTCCACTGTACTCTACCTCTATTGTACTCCACTGTACTCTATCTCTACTGTACTCCACTGTACTCTACCTCTACTGTGCTCTACTGTTTTCTACCTCTACTGTGCTCTACTGTACTCCACCTCTACTGTGCTCCACTGTACCCTACCTCTACTGTGCTCCACTGTACTCTACCTCTACTGTGCTCCACTGTACTCCACCTCTACTGTGCTCCACTGTATCCACTGTACTCTACCTCTACTGTGCTCCACTGTACTCTACCTCTACTGTGCTCCACTGTACTCTACCTCTACTGTACTCTACTGTACTCCACCTCTAATGAGCTCCACTGTACTCTGGCTCTACTGTACTCCACTGTACTTTACCTCTACTGTACTCCACTGTACTCTACCTCTACTGTGCTCCACTGTACTCTATTTCTACTGTACTCCTCTGTACTCTACCTCTACTGTGCTCCACTCTACTCTATCTCTACTGTGCTCCACTGTACTCTATCTCTACTGTACTCCACTGTACTCTACCTCTACTGTGCTCTACTGTTCTCTACCTCTACTGTGCTCTACTGTACTCCACCTCTACTGTGCTCCACTGTACCCTACCTCTACTGTGCTCCACTGTACTCTACCTCTACTGTGCTCCACTGTACTCTACCTCTACTGTGCTCCACTGTACTCTACCTCTACTGTGCTCCACTGTACTCTACCTCTACTGTGCTCCACTGTACTCTATCTCTACTGTGCTTCACTGTACTCTATTTCTACTGTACTCTACTGTACTCCACCTCTAATGTGCTCCACTGTACTCTACCTCTACTGTACTCTACCTCTACTGTACTCCACTGTACTCTACCTCTACTGTGCTGTACTGTACTCTATCTCTACTCTGCTCCACTGTACTCTACCTCTACTGTGCTCCACTGTACTCTACCTCTACTGTACTTCACTGTCCTCTATCTCTACTGTACTCCACTGTACTCTACCTCTACTGTGCTCCACTGTACTCTACCTCTTCTGTACTCCACTGTACTCTATCACTACTGTGCTCCACTGTACTCTACCTCTACTGTGCTCCACTGTACTCTACCTCTACTGTGCTCCACTGTACTCTACCTCTACTGTACTCCACTGTACTCTATCTCTACTGTGCTCCACTGTACTCTACCTCTACTGTGCTCAAATGTACTCTACTGTACTCCACTGTACTCTACCTCTACTGTACTCCACTGTACTCTATCTCTACTGTACTCCACTGTACTCTACCTCTACTGTACTCCACTGTACTCTACCTCTACTGTCCTCCACTGTACTCTACCTCTACTGTGCTCCACTGTACTCTCTCTCTACTGTACTCTACCTCTACTGTACTCTACTGTACTCCACCTCTAATGTGCTCCACTGTACTCTATCTCTACTGTGCTCCACTGTACTCTATTTCTACTGTGCTCCACTGTACTCTATCTCTACTGTACTCCACTGTACTCTATCTCTACTGTACTTCACTGTCCTTTATCTCTAATGTACTCCACTGTACTCTACCTCTATTGTGCTCCATTGTACTCTATCTCTACTGTACTCTACTGTACTCTATCTCTACTTTACTCCACTCTACTCTATCTCTACTGTACTCCACTGTACTCTACCTCTACTGTGCTCCACTGTACTCTACCTCTACCGTACTCCACTGTACTCTATCTCTACTGTACTCCACTGTACTCTACCTCAACTGTACTCTACTGTTCTCTACCTCTACTGTGCTCCACTCTACTCTACTGTACTCCACTGTACTCTATCTCTACTGTGATCCACTGTACTCTACCTCTACTGTACTCTACTGTACTCTATCTCTACTGTACTCTATCTCTACTGTGATCTACTGTACTCTATCTCTACTGTGCTCCACTGTACTCTACCTCTACTGTGCTCCACTGTACTCTATCTCTACTGTGCTCCACTCTACTCTACCTCTACTGTGCTCCACTGTATCCTACCTCTACTGTACTCCACTGTACTCTATCTCTACTGTGCTCCACTGTACTCTATCTCTACTGTACTCCACTGTACTCTACCTCTACTGTGCTCTACTGTTCTCTACCTCTACTGTGCTCTACTGTACTCCACCTCTACTGTTCTCCACTGTACCCTACCTCTATTGTGCTCCACTGTACTCTACCTCTACTGTACTCCACTGTATTCTATCTCTACTGTGCTCCACTGTACTCTACCTCTACTGTGCTCAACTGTACTCTACTGTACTCCACTGTACTCTACCTCTACTGTACTCCACTGTACTCTATCTCTACTGTACTCCACTGTACTCTACATCTACTGTACTCCACTGTACTCTATATCTACTGTGCTCAACTGTACTCTACCTCTACTGTGCCCAACTGTACTGTACTCTACCTCTACTGTACTCCACTGTACTCTACCTCTACTGTACTCAACTGTACTCTATCTCTACTGTGCTCCACTGTACTCTACCTCTACTGTACTCCACTGTACTCTATCTCTACTGTACTCCACTGTATTCTACCTATACTGTACTCTACTGTTCTCTTCCTCTACTGTACTCCACTGTACTCTATCTCTACTGTGATCCACTGTACTCTACCTCTACTGTACTCCACTGTACTCTATCTCTACTATACTCCACTGTACTCTACCTATACTGTACTCTACTGTTCTCTTCCTCTACTGTACTCCACTGTACTCTATCTCTACTGTGATCCACTGTACTCTACCTCTACTGTACTCCACTGTACTCTATCTCTACTCTACTCCACTGTACTCTACCTCTACTGTACTCTACTGTTCTCTACCTCTACTGTGCTCTACTGTACTCTTCTCTACTGTACTCCACTGTACTCTATCTCTACTGTGATCCACTGTACTCTTCCTCTACTGTAATCCACTGTACTCTATCTCTACTGTGATCCACTGTACTCTATCTCTACTGTGCTCCACTGTACTCTACCTCTACTATGCTCCACTGTACTCTATCTGTACTGTGCTCCACTCTACTCTACCTCTACTGTGCTCCACTGTACTCTACCTCTACTGTACTCCACTCTACTCTATCTCTACTGTGCTCCACTGTACTCTATCTCTACTGTACTCCACTGTACTCTACCTCTACTGTGCTCTACTGTTCTCTACCTCTACTGTGCTCTACTGTACTCCACCTCTACTGTGCTCCACTGTACCCTACCTCTACTGTGCTCCACTGTACTCTACCTCTACTGTGCTCCACTGTACTCTACCTCTACTGTGCTCCACTGTACTCTACCTCTACTGTGCTCCACTGTACTCTACCTCTACTGTGCTCCACTGTACTCTATCTCTACTGTGCTCCACTGTACTCTATTTCTACTGTACTCTACTGTACTCCACCTCTAATGTGCTCCACTGTACTCTACCTCTACTGTACTCCACTGTACTCTACCTCTACTGTGCTGTACTGTACTCTATCTCTACTCTGCTCCACTGTACTCTACCTCTACTGTGCTCCACTGTACTCTACCTCTACTGCACTTCACTGTCCTCTATCTCTACTGTACTCCACTGTACTCTACCTCTACTGTGCTCCACTGTACTCTACCTCTACTGTACTCCACTGTACTCTATCACTACTGTGCTCCACTGTACTCTACCTCTACTGTGCTCCACTGTACTCTACCTCTACTGTGCTCCACTGTACTCTACCTCTACTGTACTCCACTGTACTCTACCTCTACTGTGCTCAACTGTACTCTACTGTACTCCACTGTACTCTATCTCTACTGTACTCCACTGTACTCTACCTCTACTGTACTCCACTTTACTCTATCTTTACTGTGCTCCACTGTACTCTACCTCTACTGTGCTCAACTGTACTGTACTGTACTCCACTCTAATCTACCTCTACTGTACTCCACTGTACTCTACCTCTACTGTACTCCACTGTACTCTACCTCTACTGTACTCCACTGTACTCTACTCTACTGTACTCCACTGTACTCTATCTCTACTGTGATCCACTGTACTCTATCTCTACTGTACTCCACTGTACTCTATCTCTACTGTAGTCCACTGTACTCTACCTCTACTGTACTCTACTGTTCTCTACCTCTACTGTGCTCTACTGTACTCTACTCTACTGTACTCCACTGTACTCTATCTCTACTGTGATCCACTGTACTCTACCTCTACTGTACTCCACTTTACTTTATCTCTACTGTGATCCACTGTACTCTATCTCTACTGTGCTCCACTGTACTCTACCTCTACTGTGCTCCACTGTACTCTACCTCTACTGTACTCCACTTTACTTTATCTCTACTGTGATCCACTGTACTCTATCTCTACTGTGCTCCACTGTACTCTACCTCTACTATGCTCCACTGTACTCTATCTCTACTGTGCTCCACTCTACTCTACCTCTACTGTGCTCCACTGTACTCTACCTCTATTGTACTCCACTGTACTCTATCTCTACTGTACTCCACTGTACTCTACCTCTACTGTGCTCTACTGTTTTCTACCTCTACTGTGCTCTACTGTACTCCACCTCTACTGTGCTCCACTGTACCCTTCCTCTACTGTGCTCCACTGTACTCTACCTCTACTGTGCTCCACTGTACTCCACCTCTACTGTGCTCCACTGTATCCACTGTACTCTACCTCTACTGTGCTCCACTGTACTCTACCTCTACTGTGCTCCACTGTACTCTACCTCTACTGTACTCTACTGTACTCCACCTCTAATGAGCTCCACTGTACTCTGGCTCTACTGTACTCCACTGTACTTTACCTCTACTGTACTCCACTGTACTCTACCTCTACTGTGCTCCACTGTACTCTATTTCTACTGTACTCCTCTGTACTCTACCTCTACTGTGCTCCACTGTACTCTATCTGTAATGTACTCTACTGTACTCTATCTCTACTGTGATCCACTGTACTCTACCTCTGCTGTGCTCCACTGTACTCTATCTCTACTGTACTCCACTGTACTCTACTGTTCTCTACCTCTACTGTACTCTATCTCTACTGTACTCCACTGTACTCTACTGTTCTCTACCTCTACTGTACTCTACTGTGCTCCACTGTACTCCACTTTAGTCTAACTCTACTGTGCTCCACTGTACTCTACCTATACTCTGCTCCACTATACTCTACCTCTACTGTGCTCCACTGTACTCTACCTCTACTGTGCTCCACTGTACTCTACCTCTACTGTACTTCACTGTCCTCTATCTCTGCTGTACTCCACTGTACTCTACCTCTATTGTCCTCCACTGTACTCTATCTCTACTGTACTCTACTGTACTTTATCTCTACTGTACTCCACTGTACAATATCTCTACTGTACTCCACTGTACTCTACCTCCACTGTACTCTACCTCTACCGTACTCCACTGTACTCTATCTCTACTGTACTCCACTGTACTCTACCTCTACTGTACTCTATTCTTCTCTACCTCTACTGTGCTCTACTGTACTTTACTCTACTGTACTCCACTGTACTCTATCTCTACTGTGATCCACTGTACTCTACCTCTACTGTGCTCCACTGTACTCTATCTCTACTGTGCTCCACTCTACTCTACCTCTACTGTGCTCCACTGTATCCTACCTCTACTGTACTCCACTGTACTCTCTCTCTATTGTGCTCCACTGTACTCTATCTCTACTGTACTCAGCTGTACTCTACCTCTACTGTGCTCTACTGTTCTCTACCTCTACTGTGCTCTACTCTACTCCACCTCTACTGTGCTCCACTGTACCCTACCTCTACTGTGCTCCACCGTACTCTACCTCTACTGTGCTCCACTGTACTCTACCTCTACTGTACTCCACTGTACTCTATCTCTACTGTACTCCACTGTACTCTACCTCTACTGTACTCCACTGTACTCTATCTCTACTGTACTCCACTCTAATCTACCTCTACTGTCCTCCACTGTACTCTACCTCTACTGTGCTCCACTGTACTCTCTCTCTACTGTACTCTACCTCTACTGTACTCTACTGTGCTCCACTGTACTCCACTGTAGTCTACCTCTACTGTGCTCCACTGTACTCTACCTCTACTGTGCTCCACTATACTCTACCTCTACTGTGCTCCACTGTACTCTACCTCTACTGTCCTCCACTGTACTCTACCTCTACTGTGCTCCACTGTACTCTCTCTCTACTGTACTCTACCTCTACTGTACTCTACTGTACTCCACCTCTAATGTGCTCCACTGTACTCTACCTCTACTGTACTCTACCTCTACTGTACTCCACTGTACTCTACCTCTAATGTGCTCCACTGTACTCTATCTCTACTGTGCTCCACTGTACTCTATTTCTACTCTGCTCCACTGTACTCTATCTCTACTGTACTCCACTGTACTCTATCTCTACTGTACTTCACTGTCCTTTATCTCTAATGTACTCCACTGTACTCTACCTCTATTGTGCTCCATTGTACTCTATCTCTACTGTACTCTACTGTACTCTATCTCTACTTTACTCCACTGTACTCTATCTCTACTGTACTCCACTGTACTCTACCTCTACTCTGCTCCACTGTACTCTACCTCTACCGTACTCCACTGTACTCTATCTCTACTGTACTCCACTGTACTCTACCTCAACTGTACTCTACTGTTCTCTACCTCTAATGTGCTCTACTCTACTCTACTGTACTCCACTGTACTCTATCTCTACTGTGATCCACTGTACTCTACCTCTACTGTACTCTACTGTACTCTATCTCTACTGTGATCTACTGTACTCTATCTCTACTGTGCTCCACTGTACTCTACCTCTACTGTGCTCCACTGTACTCTATCTCTACTGTGCTCCACTCTACTCTACCTCTACTGTGCTCCACTGTATCCTACCTCTACTGTACTCCACTGTACTCTATCTCTACTGTGCTCCACTGTACTCTATCTCTACTGTACTCCACTGTACTCTACCTCTACTGTGCTCTACTGTTCTCTACCTCTACTGTGCTCTACTGTACTCCACCTCTACTGTTCTCCACTGTACCCTACCTCTATTGTGCTCCACTGTACTCTACCTCTACTGTACTCCACTGTATTCTATCTCTACTGTGCTCCACTGTACTCTACCTCTACTGTGCTCAACTGTACTCTACTGTACTCCACTGTACTCTACCTCTACTGTACTCCACTGTACTCTATCTCTACTGTACTCCACTGTACTCTACCTCTACTGTACTCCACTGTACTCTATCTCTACTGTGCTCCACTGTACTCTACCTCTACTGTGCCCAACTGTACTGTACTCTACCTCTACTGTACTCCACTGTACTCTACCTCTACTGTACTCCACTTTACTCTACCTCTACTGTACTCAACTGTACTCTATCTCTACTGTGATCCACTGTACTCTACCTCTACTGTACTCCACTGTACTCTATCTCTACTGTACTCCACTGTACTCTACCTATACTGTACTCTACTGTTCTCTACCTCTACTGTGCTCTACTGTACTCTTCTCTACTGTACTCCACTGTACTCTATATCTACTGTACTCCACTGTACTCTACCTATACTGTACTCTACTGTTCTCTACCTCTACTGTGCTCTACTGTACTCTTCCTCTACTGTACTCCACTGTACTCTATCTCTACTGTGATCCACTGTACTCTACCTCTACTTTACTCCACTGTACTCTATCTCTACTGTACTCCACTGTACTCTACCTATACTTTACTCTACTGTTCTCTTCCTCTACTGTACTCCACTGTACTCTATCTCTACTGTGATCCACTGTACTCTACCTCTACTGTACTCCACTGTACTCTATCTCTACTCTACTCCACTGTACTCTACCTCTACTGTACTCTACTGTTCTCTACCTCTACTGTGCTCTACTGTACTCTTCTCTACTGTACTCCACTGTACTCTATATCTACTGTGATCCACTGTACTCTACCTCTACTGTACTCCACTGTACTCTATCTCTACTGTGATCCACTGTACTCTATCTCTACTGTGCTCCACTGTACTCTACCTCTACTATGCTCCACTGTACTCTATCTGTACTGTGCTCCACTCTACTCTACCTCTACTGTGCTCCACTGTACTCTACCTCTACTGTACTCCACTCTACTCTATCTCTACTGTGCTCCACTGTACTCTATCTCTACTGTACTCCACTGTACTCTACCTCTACTGTGCTCTACTGTTCTCTACCTCTACTGTGCTCTACTGTACTCCACCTCTACTGTGCTCCACTGTACCCTACCTCTACTGTGCTCCACTGTACTCTACCTCTACTGTGCTCCACTGTACTCTACCTCTACTGTGCTCCACTGTACTCTACCTCTACTGTGCTCCACTGTACTCTACCTCTACTGTGCTCCACTGTACTCTATCTCTACTGTGCTCCACTGTACTCTATTTCTACTGTACTCTACTGTACTCTACTGTACTCCACCTCTAATGTGCTCCACTGTACTCTACCTCTACTGTACTCTACCTCTACTGTACTCCACTGTACTCTACCTCTACTGTGCTCTACTGTACTCTATCTCTACTCTGCTCCACTGTACTCTACCTCTACTGTGCTCCACTGTACTCTACCTCTACTGTACTTCACTGTCCTCTATCTCTACTGTACTCCACTGTACTCTACCTCTACTGTGCTCCACTGTACTCTACCTCTACTGTACTCCACTGTACTCTATCTCTACTGTGCTCCACTGTACTCTACCTCTACTGTGCTCCACTGTACTCTACCTCTACTGTGCTCCACTGTACTCTACCTCTACTGTACTCCACTGTACTCTATCTCTACTGTGCTCCACTGTACTCTACCTCTACTGTGCTCAACTGTACTCTACTGTACTCCACTGTACTCTACCTCTACTGTACTCCATTGTACTCTATCTCTACTGTACTCCACTGTACTCTACCTCTACTGTACTCCACTGTACTCTATCTCTACTGTGATCCACTGTACTCTACCTCTACTGTGCTCAACTCTACTGTACTGTACTCCACTGTAATCTACCTCTACTGTACTCCACTGTACTCTACCTCTACTGTACTCCACTGTACTCTACCTCTACTGTACTCCACTGTACTCTACTGTACTCCACTGTACTCTATCTCTACTGTGATCCACTGTACTCTACCTCTACTGTACTCCACTGTACTCTATCTCTACTGTACTCCACTGTACTCTACCTCTACTGTACTCTACTGTTCTCTACCTCTACTGTGCTCTACTGTACTCTACTCTACTGTACTCCACTGTACTCTATCTCTACTGTGATCCACTGTACTCTACCTCTACTGTACTCCACTTTACTTTATCTCTACTGTGATCCACTGTACTCTATCTCTACTGTGCTCCACTGTACTCTACCTCTACTAATGTCCACTGTACTCTATCTCTACTGTGCTCCACTCTACTCTACCTCTACTGTGCTCCACTGTACTCTACCTCTACTGTACTCCACTTTACTTTATCTCTACTGTGATCCACTGTACTCTATCTCTACTGTGCTCCACTGTACTCTACCTCTACTATGCTCCACTGTACTCTATCTCTACTGTGCTCCACTCTACTCTACCTCTTCTCTGCTCCACTTTACTCTACCTCTACTGTACTCCACTGTACTCTATCTCTACTGTACTCCACTGTACTCTACCTCTACTGTGCTCTACTGTTCTCTACCTCTACTGTGCTCTACTGTACTCCACCTCTACTGTGCTCCACTGTACCCTACCTCTACTGTGCTCCACTGTACTCTACCTCTACTGTGCTCCACTGTACTCTACCTCTACTGTGCTCCACTGTACTCTACCTCTATGTACTCTACTGTACTCCACCTCTAATGAGCTCCACTGTACTCTGGCTCTACTGTACTCCACTGTACTTTACCTCTACTGTACTCCACTGTACTCTACCTCTACTGTGCTCCACTGTACTCTATTTCTACTGTACTCCTCTGTACTCTACCTCTACTGTGCTCAACTGTACTCTATCTGTAATGTACTCTACTGTACTCTATCTCTACTGTGATCCACTGTACTCTACCTCTGCTGTGCTCCACTGTACTCTATCTCTACTGTACTCCACTGTACTCTACTGTTCCCTACCTCTACTGTACTCTACTGTGCTCCACTGTACACCACTGTAGTCTACCTCTACTGTGCTCCACTGTACTCTACCTCTACTGTGCTCCACTATACTCTACCTCTACTGTGCTCCACTGTACTCTACCTCTACTGTCCTCCACTGTACTCTACCTCTACTGTGCTCCACTGTACTCTCTCTCTACTGTACTCTACCTCTACTGTACTCTACTGTACTCCACCTCTAATGTGCTCCACTGTACTCTACCTCTACTGTACTCTATCTCTACTGTACTCCACTGTACTCTGGCTCTACTGTGCTCTACTGTACTCTATCTCTACTGTGCTCCACTGTACTCTACCTCTACTGTGCTCCACTGTACTCTACCTCTACTGTACTTCACTGTCCTCTATCTCTACTGTACTCCACTGTACTCTACCTCTATTGTCCTCCACTGTACTCTATCTCTACTGTACTCTACTGTACTATATCTCTACTGTACTCCACTGTACTCTATCTCTACTGTACTCCATTGTACTCTACCTCCACTGTACTCTACCTCTACCGTACTCCACTGTACTCTATCTCTACTGTACTCCACTGTACTCTACCTCTACTGTACTCTACTGTTCTCTACCTCTACTGTGCTCTACTGTACTTTACTCTACTGTACTCCACTGTACTCTATCTCTACTGTGATCCACTGTACTCTACCTCTACTGTACTCCACTGTACTCTATCTCTACTGTACTTCACTGTCCTTTATCTCTAATGTACTCCACTGTACTCTACCACTATTGTGCTCCATTGTACTCTATCTCTACTGTACTCTACTGTACTCTATCTCTACTTTACTCCACTGTACTCTATCTCTACTGTACTCCACTGTACTCTACCTCTACTCTGCTCCACTGTACTCTACCTCTACCGTACTCCACTGTACTCTATCTCTACTGTACTCCACTGTACTCTACCTCAACTGTACTCTACTGTTCTCTACCTCTACTGTGCTCTACTCTACTCTACTGTACTCCACTGTACTCTATCTCTACTGTGATCCACTGTACTCTACCTCTACTGTACTCTACTGTACTCTATCTCTACTGTGATCTACTGTACTCTATCTCTACTGTGCTCCACTGTACTCTACCTCTACTGTGCTCCACTGTACTCTATCTCTACTGTGCTCCACTCTACTCTACCTCTACTGTGCTCCACTGTATCCTACCTCTACTGTACTCCACTGTACTCTATCTCTACTGTGCTCCACTGTACTCTATCTCTACTGTACTCCACTGTACTCTACCTCTACTGTGCTCTACTGTTCTCTACCTCTACTGTGCTCTACTGTACTCCACCTCTACTGTTCTCCACTGTACCCTACCTCTATTGTGCTCCACTGTACTCTACCTCTACTGTACTCCACTGTATTCTATCTCTACTGTACTCCACTGTACTCTACCTCTACTGTGCTCTACTGTACTCTATCTCTACTGTGCTCCACTGTACTCTACCTCTACTGTACTCCACTATACTCTAACTCTACTGTACTCCACTGTACTCTACCTATACTTTACTCTACTGTTCTCTTCCTCTACTGTACTCCACTGTACTCTATCTCTACTGTGATCCACTGTACTCTACCTCTACTGTACTCCACTGTACTCTATCTCTACTCTACTCCACTGTACTCTACCTCTACTGTACTCTACTGTTCTCTACCTCTACTGTGCTCTACTGTACTCTTCTCTACTGTACTCCACTGTACTCTATATCTACTGTGATCCACTGTACTCTACCTCTACTGTACTCCACTGTACTCTATCTCTACTGTGATCCACTGTACTCTATCTCTACTGTGCTCCACTGTACTCTACCTCTACTATGCTCCACTGTACTCTATCTGTACTGTGCTCCACTCTACTCTACCTCTACTGTGCTCCACTGTACTCTACCTCTACTGTACTCCACTCTACTCTATCTCTACTGTGCTCCACTGTACTCTATCTCTACTGTACTCCACTGTACTCTACCTCTACTGTGCTCTACTGTTCTCTACCTCTACTGTGCTCTACTGTACTCCACCTCTACTGTGCTCCACTGTACCCTACCTCTACTGTGCTCCACTGTACTCTACCTCTACTGTGCTCCACTGTACTCTACCTCTACTGTGCTCCACTGTACTCTACCTCTACTGTGCTCCACTGTACTCTACCTCTACTGTGCTCCACTGTACTCTATCTCTACTGTGCTCCACTGTACTCTATTTCTACTGTACTCTACTGTACTCTACTGTACTCCACCTCTAATGTGCTCCACTGTACTCTACCTCTACTGTACTCTACCTCTACTGTACTCCACTGTACTCTACCTCTACTGTGCTCTACTGTACTCTATCTCTACTCTGCTCCACTGTACTCTACCTCTACTGTGCTCCACTGTACTCTACCTCTACTGTACTTCACTGTCCTCTGTCTCTACTGTACTCCACTGTACTCTACCTCTACTGTGCTCCACTGTACTCTACCTCTACTGTACTCCACTGTACTCTATCTCTACTGTGCTCCACTGTACTCTACCTCTACTGTGCCCCACTGTACTCTACCTCTACTGTGCTCCACTGTACTCTACCTCTACTGTACTCCACTGTACTCTATCTCTACTGTGCTCCACTGTACTCTACCTCTACTGTGCTCAACTGTACTCTACTGTACTCCACTGTACTCTACCTCTACTGTACTCCATTGTACTCTATCTCTACTGTACTCCACTGTACTCTACCTCTACTGTACTCCACTGTACTCTATCTCTACTGTGATCCACTGTACTCTACCTCTACTGTGCTCAACTCTACTGTACTGTACTCCACTGTAATCTACCTCTACTGTACTCCACTGTACTCTACCTCTACTGTACTCCACTGTACTCTACCTCTACTGTACTCCACTGTACTCTACTGTACTCCACTGTACTCTATCTCTACTGTGATCCACTGTACTCTACCTCTACTGTACTCCACTGTACTCTATCTCTACTGTACTCCACTGTACTCTACCTCTACTGTACTCTACTGTTCTCTACCTCTACTGTGCTCTACTGTACTCTACTCTACTGTACTCCACTGTACTCTATCTCTACTGTGATCCACTGTACTCTACCTCTACTGTACTCCACTTTACTTTATCTCTACTGTGATCCACTGTACTCTATCTCTACTGTGCTCCACTGTACTCTACCTCTACTAATGTCCACTGTACTCTATCTCTACTGTGCTCCACTCTACTCTACCTCTACTGTGCTCCACTGTACTCTACCTCTACTGTACTCCACTTTACTTTATCTCTACTGTGATCCACTGTACTCTATCTCTACTGTGCTCCACTGTACTCTACCTCTACTATGCTCCACTGTACTCTATCTCTACTGTGCTCCACTCTACTCTACCTCTTCTCTGCTCCACTTTACTCTACCTCTAATGTACTCCACTGTACTCTATCTCTACTGTACTCCACTGTACTCTACCTCTACTGTGCTCTACTGTTCTCTACCTCTACTGTGCTCTACTGTACTCCACCTCTACTGTGCTCCACTGTACCCTACCTCTACTGTGCTCCACTGTACTCTACCTCTACTGTGCTCCACTGTACTCTACCTCTACTGTGCTCCACTGTACTCTACCTCTATGTACTCTACTGTACTCCACCTCTAATGAGCTCCACTGTACTCTGGCTCTACTGTACTCCACTGTACTTTACCTCTACTGTACTCCACTGTACTCTACCTCTACTGTGCTCCACTGTACTCTATTTCTACTGTACTCCTCTGTACTCTACCTCTACTGTGCTCAACTGTACTCTATCTGTAATGTACTCTACTGTACTCTATCTCTACTGTGATCCACTGTACTCTACCTCTGCTGTGCTCCACTGTACTCTATCTCTACTGTACTCCACTGTACTCTACTGTTCCCTACCTCTACTGTACTCTACTGTGCTCCACTGTACTCCACTGTAGTCTACCTCTACTGTGCTCCACTGTACTCTACCTCTACTGTGCTCCACTATACTCTACCTCTACTGTGCTCCACTGTACTCTACCTCTACTGTCCTCCACTGTACTCTACCTCTACTGTACTCTACTGTACTCCACCTCTAATGTGCTCCACTGTACTCTACCTCTACTGTACTCTATCTCTACTGTACTCCACTGTACTCTGGCTCTACTGTGCTCTACTGTACTCTATCTCTACTGTGCTCCACTGTACTCTACCTCTACTGTGCTCCACTGTACTCTACCTCTACTGTACTTCACTGTCCTCTATCTCTACTGTACTCCACTGTACTCTACCTCTATTGTCCTCCACTGTACTCTATCTCTACTGTACTCTACTGTACTATATCTCTACTGTACTCCACTGTACTCTATCTCTACTGTACTCCACTGTACTCTACCTCCACTGTACTCTACCTCTACCGTACTCCACTGTACTCTATCTCTACTGTACTCCACTGTACTCTACCTCTACTGTACTCTACTGTTCTCTACCTCTACTGTGCTCTACTGTACTTTACTCTACTGTACTCCACTGTACTCTATCTCTACTGTGATCCACTGTACTCTACCTCTACTGTACTCCACTGTACTCTATCTCTACTGTACTTCACTGTCCTTTATCTCTAATGTACTCCACTGTACTCTACCTCTATTGTGCTCCATTGTACTCTATCTCTACTGTACTCTACTGTACTCTATCTCTACTTTACTCCACTGTACTCTATCTCTACTGTACTCCACTGTACTCTACCTCTACTCTGCTCCACTGTACTCTACCTCTACCGTACTCCACTGTACTCTATCTCTACTGTACTCCACTGTACTCTACCTCAACTGTACTCTACTGTTCTCTACCTCTACTGTGCTCTACTCTACTCTACTGTACTCCACTGTACTCTATCTCTACTGTGATCCACTGTACTCTACCTCTACTGTACTCTACTGTACTCTATCTCTACTGTGATCTACTGTACTCTATCTCTACTGTGGTTCCACTGTACTCTACCTCTACTGTGCTCCACTGTACTCTATCTCTACTGTGCTCCACTCTACTCTACCTCTACTGTGCTCCACTGTATCCTACCTCTACTGTACTCCACTGTACTCTATCTCTACTGTGCTCCACTGTACTCTATCTCTACTGTACTCCACTGTACTCTACCTCTACTGTGCTCTACTGTTCTCTACCTCTACTGTGCTCTACTGTACTCCACCTCTACTGTTCTCCACTGTACCCTACCTCTATTGTGCTCCACTGTACTCTACCTCTACTGTACTCCACTGTATTCTATCTCTACTGTGCTCCACTGTACTCTACCTCTACTGTGCTCAACTGTACTCTACTGTACTCCACTGTACTCTACCTCTACTGTACTCCACTGTACTCTATCTCTACTGTACTCCACTGTACTCTACCTCTACTGTACTCCACTGTACTCTATCTCTACTGTGCTCCACTGTACTCTACCTCTACTGTGCCCAGCTGTACTGTACTCTACCTCTACTGTACTCCACTCTACTCTACCTCTACTGTACTCCACTTTACTCTACCTCTACTGTACTCAACTGTACTCTATCTCTACTGTGATCCACTGTACTCTACCTCTACTGTACTCCACTGTACTCTATCTCTACTGTACTCCACTGTACTCTACCTATACTTTACTCTACTGTTCTCTTCCTCTACTGTACTCCACTGTACTCTATCTCTACTGTGATCCACTGTACTCTATCTCTACTGTACTCCACTGTACTCTATCTCTACTCTACTCCACTGTACTCTACCTCTACTGTACTCTACTGTTCTCTACCTCTACTGTGCTCTACTGTACTCTTCTCTACTGTACTCCACTGTACTCTATATCTACTGTGATCCACTGTACTCTACCTCTACTGTACTCCACTGTACTCTATCTCTACTGTGATCCACTGTACTCTATCTCTACTGTGCTCCACTGTACTCTACCTCTACTATGCTCCACTGTACTCTATCTGTACTGTGCTCCACTCTACTCTACCTCTACTGTGCTCCACTGTACTCTACCTCTACTGTGCTCCACTGTACTCTACCTCTACTGTGCTCCACTGTACTCTATCTCTACTGTGCTCCACTGTACTCTATTTCTACTGTACTCTACTGTACTCTACTGTACTCCACCTCTAATGTGCTCCACTGTACTCTACCTCTACTGTACTCTACCTCTACTGTACTCCACTGTACTCTACCTCTACTATGCTCTACTGTACTCTATCTCTACTCTGCTCCACTGTACTCTACCTCTACTGTGCTCCACTGTACTCTACCTCTACTGTACTTCACTGTCCTCTATCTCTACTGTACTCCACTGTACTCTACCTCTACTGTGCTCCACTGTACTCTACCTCTACTGTACTCCACTGTACTCTATCTCTACTGTGCTCCACTGTACTCTACCTCTACTGTGCTCCACTGTACTCTACCTCTACTGTGCTCCACTGTACTCTACCTCTACTGTACTCCACTGTACTCTACCTCTACTGTGCTCCACTGTACTCTACCTCTACTGTACTCCACTGTACTCTATCTCTACTGTGCTCCACTGTACTCTACCTCTACTGTGCTCCACTGTACTCTACCTCTACTGTGCTCCACTGTACTCTACCTCTACTGTACTCCACTGTACTCTATCTCTACTGTGCTCCACTGTACTCTACCTCTACTGTGCTCAACTCTACTGTACTGTACTCCACTGTAATCTACCTCTACTGTACTCCACTGTACTCTACCTCTACTGTACTCCACTGTACTCTACCTCTAATGTGCTCCACTGTACTCTATCTCTACTGTGCTCCACTGTACTCTATTTCTACTGTGCTCCACTGTACTCTATCTCTACTGTACTCCACTGTACTCTATCTCTACTGTACTTCACTATCCTTTATCTCTACTGTACTCCACTCTACTCTACCTCTATTGTGCTCCATTGTACTCTATCTCTACTGTACTCTACTGTACTCTATCTCTACTTTACTCCACTGTACTCTATCTCTACTGTACTCCACTGTACTCTACCTCTACTGTGCTCCACTGTACTCTACCTCTACCGTACTCCACTGTACTCTATCTCTACTGTACTCCACTGTACTCTACCTCTACTGTACTCTACTGTTCTCTACCTCTACTGTGCTCTACTCTACTCTACTGTACTCCACTGTACTCTATCTCTACTGTGATCCACTGTACTCTACCTCTACTGTACTCTACTGTACTCTATCTCTACTGTGATCTACTGTACTCTATCTCTACTGTGCTCCACTGTACTCTACCTCTACTGTGCTCCACTGTACTCTATCTCTACTGTGCTCCACTCTACTCTACCTCTACTCTGCTCCACTGTATCCTACCTCTACTGTACTCCACTGTACTCTATCTCTACTGTGCTCCACTGTACTCTATCTCTACTGTACTCCACTGTACTCTACCTCTACTGTGCTCTACTGTTCTCTACCTCTACTGTGCTCTACTGTACTCCACCTCTACTGTTCTCCACTGTACCCTACCTCTATTGTGCTCCACTGTACTCTACCTCTACTGTGCTCCACTGTACTCTACCTCTACTGTACTCCACTGTATTCTATCTCTACTGTGCTCCACTGTACTCTACCTCTACTGTGCTCAACTGTACTCTACTGTACTCCACTGTACTCTACCTCTACTGTAATCCACTGTACTCTATCTCTACTGTACTCCACTGTACTCTACCTCTACTGTACTCCACTGTACTCTATCTCTACTGTGCTCTACTGTACTCTACCTCTACTGTGCCCAACTGTACTGTACTCTACTCCACTGTACTCTACCTCTACTGTACTCCACTGTACTCTACCTCTACTGTACTCCACTTTACTCTACCTCTACTGTACTCAACTGTACTCTATCTCTACTGTACTCCACTGTACTCTATCTCTACTGTGATCCACTGTACTCTACCTCTACTGTACTCCACTGTACTCTATCTCTACTGTACTCCACTGTACTCTACCTCTACTGTACTCTACTGTTCTCTACCTCTACTGTGCTCTACTGTACTCTACTCTACTGTACTCCACTGTACTCTATCTCTACTGTGATCCACTGTACTCTACCTCTACTGTACTCCACTTTACTTTATCTCTACTGTGATCCACTGTACTCTATCTCTACTGTGCTCCACTGTACTCTACCTCTACTAATGTCCACTGTACTCTATCTCTACTGTGCTCCACTCTACTCTACCTCTACTGTGCTCCACTGTACTCTACCTCTACTGTACTCCACTTTACTTTATCTCTACTGTGATCCACTGTACTGTGCTCCACTCTACTCTACCTCTACTGTGCTCCACTGTACTCTACCTCTACTGTACTCCACTTTACTTTATCTCTACTGTGATCCACTGTACTCTATCTCTACTGTGCTCCACTGTACTCTACCTCTACTATGCTCCACTGTACTCTATCTCTACTGTGCTCCACTCTACTCTACCTCTTCTCTGCTCCACTTTACTCTACCTCTACTGTACTCCACTGTACTCTATCTCTACTGTACTCCACTGTACTCTACCTCTACTGTGCTCTACTGTTCTCTACCTCTACTGTGCTCTACTGTACTCCACCTCTACTGTGCTCCACTGTACCCTACCTCTACTGTGCTCCACTGTACTCTACCTCTACTGTGCTCCACTGTACTCTACCTCTACTCTGCTCCACTGTATCCACTGTACTCTACCTCTACTGTGCTCCACTGTACTCTACCTCTACTCTGCTCCACTGTATCCACTGTACTCTACCTCTACTGTGCTCCACTGTACTCTACCTCTACTTAGCTCCACTGTACTCTACCTCTATGTACTCTACTGTACTCCACCTCTAATGAGCTCCACTGTACTCTGGCTCTACTGTGCTCCACTGTACTCTATTTCTACTGTACTCCTCTGTACTCTACCTCTACTGTGCTCAACTGTACTCTATCTGTAATGTACTCTACTGTACTCTATCTCTACTGTGATCCACTGTACTCTACCTCTGCTGTGCTCCACTGTACTCTATCTCTACTGTACTCCACTGTACTCTACTGTTCTCTACCTCTACTGTACTCTACTGTGCTCCACTGTACTCCACTGTAGTCTACCTCTACTGTGCTCCACTGTACTCTACCTCTACTGTACTCTACTGTACTCCACCTCTAATGTGCTCCACTGTACTCTACCTCTACTGTACTCTATCTCTACTGTACTCCACTGTACTCTGCCTCTACTGTGCTCTACTGTACTCTATCTCTACTGTGCTCCACTGTACTCTACCTCTACTGTGCTCCACTGTACTCTACCTCTACTGTACTTCACTGTCCTCTATCTCTACTGTAATCCACTGTACTCTACCTCTATTGTCCTCCACTGTACTCTATCTCGACTGTACTCTACTGTACTATATCTCTACTGTACTCCACTGTACTCTATCTCTACTGTACTCCACTGTACTCTACCTCCACTGTACTCTACCTCTACCGTACTCCACTGTACTCTATCTCTACTGTACTCCACTGTACTCTACCTCTACTGTACTCTACTGTTCTCTACCTCTACTGTGCTCTACTGTACTTTACTCTACTGTACTCCACTGTACTCTATCTCTACTGTGATCCACTGTACTCTACCTCTACTGTACTCCACTGTACTCTATCTCTACTGTGATCCACTGTACTCTATCTCTATTGTGCTCCACTGTACTCTACCTCTACTGTGCTCCACTGTACTCTATCTCTACTGTGCTCCACTCTACTCTACCTCTACTGTGCTCCACTGTATCCTACCTCTACTGTACTCCACTGTACTCTCTCTCTACTGTGCTCCACTGTACTCTATCTCTACTGTACTCAGCTGTACTCTACCTCTACTGTGCTCTACAGTTCTCTACCTCTACTGTGCTCTACTCTACTCCACCTCTACTGTGCTCCACTGTACCCTACCTCTACTGTGCTCCACCGTACTCTACCTCTACTGTGCTCCACTGTACTCTACCTCTACTGTACTCCACTGTACTCTATCTCTACTGTACTCCACTGTACTCTACCTCTACT
The DNA here is from genome assembly GCA_030578255.1 of Tiaroga cobitis. Classification (NCBI taxonomy): domain Eukaryota; kingdom Metazoa; phylum Chordata; class Actinopteri; order Cypriniformes; family Leuciscidae; genus Tiaroga; species Tiaroga cobitis. The sequence goes on along the minus strand of CM060611.1, from coordinate 30,990,144 downwards.
GTACTCCACTGTACTCTATCTCTACTGTACTCCACTCTAATCTACCTCTACTGTCCTCCACTGTACTCTACCTCTACTGTGCTCCACTGTACTCTCTCTCTACTGTACTCTACCTCTACTGTACTCTACTGTGCTCCACTGTACTCCACTGAAGTCTACCTCTAGTGTGCTCCACTGTACTCTCTCTCTACTGTACTCTACCTCTACTGTACTCTACTGTACTCCACCTCTAATGTGCTCCACTGTACTCTACCTCTACTGTACTCTACCTCTACTGTACTCCACTGTACTCTACCTCTAATGTGCTCCACTGTACTCTATCTCTACTGTGCTCCACTGTACTCTATTTCTACTGTGCTCCACTGTACTCTATCTCTACTGTACTCCACTGTACTCTATCTCTACTGTACTTCACTGTCCTTTATCTCTAATGTACTCCACTGTACTCTACCTCTATTGTGCTCCATTGTACTCTATCTCTACTGTACTCTACTGTACTCTATCTCTACTTTACTCCACTGTACTCTACCTATACTGTACTCTACTGTTCTCTTCCTCTACTGTACTCCACTGTACTCTATCTCTACTGTGATCCACTGTACTCTACCTCTACTGTACTCTATCTCTACTCTACTCCACTGTACTCTACCTCTACTGTACTCTACTGTTCTCTACCTCTACTGTGCTCTACTGTTTTCTTCTCTACTGTACTCCACTGTACTCTATCTCTACTGTGATCCACTGTACTCTACCTCTACTGTACTCCACTGTACTCTATCTCTACTGTGATCCACTGTACTCTATCTCTACTGTGCTCCACTGTACTCTACCTCTACTATGCTCCACTGTACTCTATCTGTACTGTGCTCCACTCTACTCTACCTCTACTGTGCTCCACTGTACTCTACCTCTACTGTGCTCTACTGTACTCCACCTCTACTGTGCTCCACTGTACCCTACCTCTACTGTGCTCCACTGTACTCTACCTCTACTGTGCTCCACTGTACTCTACCTCTACTGTGCTCCACTGTACTCTACCTCTACTGTGCTCCACTGTACTCTACCTCTACTGTGCTCCACTGTACTCTATCTCTACTGTGCTCCACTGTACTCTATTTCTACTGTACTCTACTGTACTCCACCTCTAATGTGCTCCACTGTACTCTACCTCTACTGTACTCTACCTCTACTGTACTCCACTGTACTCTACCTCTACTGTGCTCTACTGTACTCTATCTCTACTCTGCTCCACTGTACTCTACCTCTACTGTGCTCCACTGTACTCTACCTCTACTGTACTTCACTGTCCTCTATCTCTACTGTACTCCACTGTACTCTACCTCTAGTGTGCTCTACTGTACTATATCTCTACTCTGCTCCACTGTACTCTACCTCTACTGTGCTCCACTGTACTCTATCTCTACTTTACTCCACTGTACTCTACCTATACTGTACTCTACTGTTCTCTTCCTCTACTGTACTCCACTGTACTCTATCTCTACTGTGATCCACTGTACTCTACCTCTACTGTACTCCACTGTACTCTATCTCTACTCTACTCCACTGTACTCTACCTCTACTGTACTCTACTGTTCTCTACCTCTACTGTGCTCTACTGTACTCTTCTCTACTGTACTCCACTGTACTCTATCTCTACTGTGATCCACTGTACTCTACCTCTACTGTACTCCACTGTACTCTATCTCTACTGTGATCCACTGTACTCTATCTCTACTGTGCTCCACTGTACTCTACCTCTACTATGCTCCACTGTACTCTATCTGTACTGTGCTCCACTCTACTCTACCTCTACTGTGCTCCACTGTACTCTACCTCTACTGTGCTCTACTGTACTCCACCTCTACTGTGCTCCACTGTACCCTACCTCTACTGTGCTCCACTGTACTCTACCTCTACTGTGCTCCACTGTACTCTACCTCTACTGTGCTCCACTGTACTCTACCTCTACTGTGCTCCACTGTACTCTACCTCTACTGTGCTCCACTGTACTCTATCTCTACTGTGCTCCACTGTACTCTATTTCTACTGTACTCTACTGTACTCCACCTCTAATGTGCTCCACTGTACTCTACCTCTACTGTACTCTACCTATACTGTACTCCACTGTACTCTACCTCTACTGTGCTCTACTGTACTCTATCTCTACTCTGCTCCACTGTACTCTACCTCTACTGTGCTCCACTGTACTCTACCTCTACTGTGCTCCACTGTACTCTACCTCTACTGTACTCCACTGTACTCTATCTCTACTGTGCTCCACTGTACTCTACCTCTACTGTGCTCAACTGTACTCTACTGTACTCCACTGTACTCTACCTCTACTGTACTCCACTGTACTCTATCTCTACTGTACTCCACTGTACTCTACCTCTACTGTACTCCACTGTACTCTATCTCTACTGTGCTCCACTGTACTCTACCTCTACTGTGCTCAACTGTACTGTACTGTACTCCACTGTAATCTACCTCTACTGTACTCCACTGTACTCTACCTCTACTGTACTCCATTGTACTCTACCTCTACTGTACTCCACTGTACTCTACTCTACTGTACTCCACTGTACTCTATCTCTACTGTGATCCACTGTACTCTAAATCTACTGTACTCCACTGTACTCTATCTCTACTGTACTCCACTGTACTCTACCTCTACTGTACTCTACTGTTCTCTACCTCTACTGTGCTCTACTGTACTCTACTCTACTGTACTCCACTGTACTCTATCTCTACTGTGATCCACTGTACTCTACCTCTACTGTATTCCACTTTACTTTATCTCTACTGTGATCCACTGTACTCTATCTCTACTGTGCTCCACTCTACTCTATCTCTACTGTGCTCCACTGTACTCTACCTCTACTGTACTCCACTTTACTTTATCTCTACTGTGATCCACTGTACTCTATCTCTACTGTGCTCCACTGTACTCTACCTCTACTATGCTCCACTGTACTCTATCTCTACTGTGCTCCACTCTACTCTACCTCTACTGTGCTCCACTGTACTCTACCTCTACTGTACTCCACTGTACTCTATCTCTACTGTACTCCACTGTACTCTACCTCTACTGTGCTCTACTGTTCTCTACCTCTACTGTGCTCTACTGTACTCCACCTCTACTGTGCTCCACTGTACCCTACCTCTACTGTGCTCTACAGTACTCTTCTCTACTGTACTCCACTGTACTCTATATCTACTGTGATCCACTGTACTCTACCTCTACTGTACTCCACTGAACTCTATCTCTACTGTGATCCACTGTACTCTATCTCTACTGTGCTCCACTGTACTCTACCTCTACTATGCTCCACTGTACTCTACCTCTACTGTGCTCCACTGTACTCTATCTCTACTGTGCTCCACTGTACTCTATTTCTACTGTACTCTACTGTACTCCACCTCTAATGTGCTCCACTGTACTCTACCTCTACTGTACTCTACCTCTACTGTACTCCACTGTACTCTACCTCTACTGTGCTCTACTGTACTCTATCTCTACTCTGCTCCACTGTACTCTACCTCTACTGTGCTCCACTGTACTCTACCTCTACTGTACTTCACTGTCCTCTATCTCTACTGTACTCCACTGTACTCTACCTCTAGTGTGCTCTACTGTACAATATCTCTACTCTGCTCCACTGTACTCTACCTCTACTGTGCTCCACTGTACTCTATCTCTACTTTACTCCACTGTACTCTACCTATACTGTACTCTACTGTTCTCTTCCTCTACTGTACTCCACTGTACTCTATCTCTACTGTGATCCACTGTACTCTACCTCTACTGTACTCCACTGTACTCTATCTCTACTCTACTCCACTGTACTCTACCTCTACTGTACTCTACTGTTCTCTACCTCTACTGTGCTCTACTGTACTCTTCTCTACTGTACTCCACTGTACTCTATCTCTACTGTGATCCACTGTACTCTACCTCTACTATGCTCCACTGTACTCTATCTGTACTGTGCTCCACTCTACTCTACCTCTACTGTGCTCCACTGTACTCTACCTCTACTGTGCTCTACTGTACTCCACCTCTACTGTGCTCCACTGTACCCTACCTCTACTGTGCTCCACTGTACTCTACCTCTACTGTGCTCCACTGTACTCTACCTCTACTGTGCTCCACTGTACTCTACCTCTACTGTGCTCCACTGTACTCTACCTCTACTGTGCTCCACTGTACTCTATCTCTACTGTGCTCCACTGTACTCTATTTCTACTGTACTCTACTGTACTCCACCTCTAATGTGCTCCACTGTACTCTACCTCTACTGTACTCTACCTCTACTGTACTCCACTGTACTCTACCTCTACTGTGCTCTACTGTACTCTATCTCTACTCTGCTCCACTGTACTCTACCTCTACTGTGCTCCACTGTACTCTACCTCTACTGTGCTCCACTGTACTCTACCTCTACTGTACTCCACTGTACTCTATCTCTACTGTGCTCCACTGTACTCTACCTCTACTGTGCTCAACTGTACTCTACTGTACTCCACTGTACTCTACCTCTACTGTACTCCACTGTACTCTATCTCTACTGTACTCCACTGTACTCTACCTCTACTGTACTCCACTGTACTCTATCTCTACTGTGCTCCACTGTACTCTACCTCTACTGTGCTCAACTGTACTGTACTGTACTCCACTGTAATCTACCTCTACTGTACTCCACTGTACTCTACCTCTACTGTACTCCATTGTACTCTACCTCTACTGTACTCCACTGTACTCTATCTCTACTGTGATCCACTGTACTCTACCTCTACTGTACTCCACTGTACTCTATCTCTACTGTGATCCACTGTTCTCTATCTCTACTGTGCTCCACTGTACTCTACCTCTACTATGCTCCACTGTACTCTATCTGTACTGTGCTCCACTCTACTCTACCTCTACTGTGCTCCACTGTACTCTACCTCTACTGTGCTCTACTGTACTCCACCTCTACTGTGCTCCACTGTACCCTACCTCTACTGTGCTCCACTGTACTCTACCTCTACTGTGCTCCACTGTACTCTACCTCTACTGTGCTCCACTGTACTCTACCTCTACTGTGCTCCACTGTACTCTATCTCTACTGTGCTCCACTGTACTCTATTTCTACTGTACTCTACTGTACTCCACCTCTAATGTGCTCCACTGTACTCTACCTCTACTGTACTCTACCTCTACTGTACTCCACTGTACTCTACCTCTACTGTGCTCTACTGTACTCTATCTCTACTCTGCTCCACTGTACTCTACCTCTACTGTGCTCCACTGTACTCTACCTCTACTGTACTTCACTGTCCTCTATCTCTACTGTACTCCACTGTACTCTACCTCTACTGTGCTCTACTGTACTCTATCTCTACTCTGCTCCACTGTACTCTACCTCTACTGTGCTCCACTGTACTCTATCTCTACTTTACTCCACTGTACTCTACCTATACTGTACTCTACTGTTCTCTTCCTCTACTGTACTCCACTGTACTCTATCTCTACTGTGATCCACTGTACTCTACCTCTACTGTACTCCACTGTACTCTATCTCTACTCTACTCCACTGTACTCTACCTCTGCTGTACTCTACTGTTCTCTACCTCTACTCTGCTCTACTGCACTCTTCTCTACTGTACTCCACTGTACTCTATCTCTACTGTGATCCACTGTACTCTACCTCTACTGTACTCCACTGTACTCTATCTCTACTGTGATCCACTGTACTCTATCTCTACTGTGCTCCACTGTACTCTACCTCTACTATGCTCCACTGTACTCTATCTGTACTGTGCTCCACTCTACTCTACCTCTACTGTGCTCCACTGTACTCTACCTGTACTGTGCTCTACTGTACTCCACCTCTACTGTGCTCCACTGTACCCTACCTCTACTGTGCTCCACTGTACTCTACCTCTACTGTGCTCCACTGTACTCTACCTCTACTGTGCTCCACTGTACTCTACCTCTACTGTGCTCCACTGTACTCTACCTCTACTGTGCTCCACTGTACTCTATCTCTACTGTGCTCCACTGTACTCTATTTCTACTGTACTCTACTGTACTCCACCTCTAATGTGCTCCACTGTACTCTACCTCTACTGTCCTCTACCTCTACTGTACTCCACTGTACTCTACCTCTACTGTGCTCTACTGTACTCTATCTCTACTCTGCTCCACTGTACTCTACCTCTACTGTGCTCCACTGTACTCTACCTCTACTGTACTTCACTGTCCTCTATCTCTACTGTACTCCACTGTACTCTACCTCTACTGTGCTCCACTGTACTCTACCTCTACTGTACTCCACTGTACTCTATCTCTACTGTGCTCCACTGTACTCTACCTCTACTGTGCTCCACTGTACTCTACCTCTACTGTGCTCCACTGTACTCTACCTCTACTGTACTCCACTGTACTCTATCTCTACTGTGCTCCACTGTACTCTACCTCTACTGTGCTCAACTGTACTCTACTGTACTCCACTGTACTCTACCTCTACTGTACTCCACTGTACTCTATCTCTACTGTACTCCACTGTACTCTACCTCTACTGTACTCCACTGTACTCTATCTCTACTGTGCTCCACTGTACTCTACCTCTACTGTACTCAACTGTACTGTACTGTACTCCACTGTAATCTACCTCTACTGTACTCCACTGTACTCTACCTCTACTGTACTCCATTGTACTCTACCTCTACTGTACTCCACTGTACTCTACTCTACTGTACTCCACTGTACTCTATCTCTACTGTGATCCACTGTACTCTAAATCTACTGTACTCCACTGTACTCTATCTCTACTGTACTCCACTGTACTCTACCTCTACTGTACTCTACTGTTCTCTACCTCTACTGTGCTCTACTGTACTCTACTCTACTGTACTCCACTGTACTCTATCTCTACTGTGATCCACTGTACTCTACCTCTACTGTATTCCACTTTACTTTATCTCTACTGTGATCCACTGTACTCTATCTCTACTGTGCTCCACTCTACTCTATCTCTACTGTGCTCCACTGTACTCTACCTCTACTGTACTCCACTTTACTTTATCTCTACTGTGATCCACTGTACTCTATCTCTACTGTGCTCCACTGTACTCTACCTCTACTATGCTCCACTGTACTCTATCTCTACTGTGCTCCACTCTACTCTACCTCTACTGTGCTCCACTGTACTCTACCTCTACTGTACTCCACTGTACTCTATCTCTACTGTACTCCACTGTACTCTACCTCTACTGTGCTCTACTGTTCTCTACCTCTACTGTGCTCTACTGTACTCCACCTCTACTGTGCTCCACTGTACCCTACCTCTACTGTGCTCTACAGTACTCTTCTCTACTGTACTCCACTGTACTCTATATCTACTGTGATCCACTGTACTCTACCTCTACTGTACTCCACTGAACTCTATCTCTACTGTGATCCACTGTACTCTATCTCTACTGTGCTCCACTGTACTCTACCTCTACTATGCTCCACTGTACTCTACCTCTACTGTGCTCCACTGTACTCTATCTCTACTGTGCTCCACTGTACTCTATTTCTACTGTACTCTACTGTACTCCACCTCTAATGTGCTCCACTGTACTCTACCTCTACTGTACTCTACCTCTACTGTACTCCACTGTACTCTACCTCTACTGTGCTCTACTGTACTCTATCTCTACTCTGCTCCACTGTACTCTACCTCTACTGTGCTCCACTGTACTCTACCTCTACTGTACTTCACTGTCCTCTATCTCTACTGTACTCCACTGTACTCTACCTCTAGTGTGCTCTACTGTACAATATCTCTACTCTGCTCCACTGTACTCTACCTCTACTGTGCTCCACTGTACTCTATCTCTACTTTACTCCACTGTACTCTACCTATACTGTACTCTACTGTTCTCTTCCTCTACTGTACTCCACTGTACTCTATCTCTACTGTGATCCACTGTACTCTACCTCTACTGTACTCCACTGTACTCTATCTCTACTCTACTCCACTGTACTCTACCTCTACTGTACTCTACTGTTCTCTACCTCTACTGTGCTCTACTGTACTCTTCTCTACTGTACTCCACTGTACTCTATCTCTACTGTGATCCACTGTACTCTACCTCTACTGTACTCCACTGTACTCTATCTCTACTGTGATCCACTGTACTCTATCTCTACTGTGCTCCACTGTACTCTACCTCTACTATGCTCCACTGTACTCTATCTGTACTGTGCTCCACTCTACTCTACCTCTACTGTGCTCCACTGTACTCTACCTCTACTGTGCTCTACTGTACTCCACCTCTACTGTGCTCCACTGTACCCTACCTCTACTGTGCTCCACTGTACTCTACCTCTACTGTGCTCCACTGTACTCTACCTCTACTGTGCTCCACTGTACTCTACCTCTACTGTGCTCCACTGTACTCTACCTCTACTGTGCTCCACTGTACTCTATCTCTACTGTGCTCCACTGTACTCTATTTCTACTGTACTCTACTGTACTCCACCTCTAATGTGCTCCACTGTACTCTACCTCTACTGTACTCTACCTCTACTGTACTCCACTGTACTCTACCTCTACTGTGCTCTACTGTACTCTATCTCTACTCTGCTCCACTGTACTCTACCTCTACTGTGCTCCACTGTACTCTACCTCTACTGTGCTCCACTGTACTCTACCTCTACTGTACTCCACTGTACTCTATCTCTACTGTGCTCCACTGTACTCTACCTCTACTGTGCTCAACTGTACTCTACTGTACTCCACTGTACTCTACCTCTACTGTACTCCACTGTACTCTATCTCTACTGTACTCCACTGTACTCTACCTCTACTGTACTCCACTGTACTCTATCTCTACTGTGCTCCACTGTACTCTACCTCTACTGTGCTCAACTGTACTGTACTGTACTCCACTGTAATCTACCTCTACTGTACTCCACTGTACTCTACCTCTACTGTACTCCATTGTACTCTACCTCTACTGTACTCCACTGTACTCTATCTCTACTGTGATCCACTGTACTCTACCTCTACTGTACTCCACTGTACTCTATCTCTACTGTGATCCACTGTTCTCTATCTCTACTGTGCTCCACTGTACTCTACCTCTACTATGCTCCACTGTACTCTATCTGTACTGTGCTCCACTCTACTCTACCTCTACTGTGCTCCACTGTACTCTACCTCTACTGTGCTCTACTGTACTCCACCTCTACTGTGCTCCACTGTACCCTACCTCTACTGTGCTCCACTGTACTCTACCTCTACTGTGCTCCACTGTACTCTACCTCTACTGTGCTCCACTCTACTCTACCTCTACTGTGCTCCACTGTACTCTATCTCTACTGTGCTCCACTGTACTCTATTTCTACTGTACTCTACTGTACTCCACCTCTAATGTGCTCCACTGTACTCTACCTCTACTGTACTCTACCTCTACTGTACTCCACTGTACTCTACCTCTACTGTGCTCTACTGTACTCTATCTCTACTCTGCTCCACTGTACTCTACCTCTACTGTGCTCCACTGTACTCTACCTCTACTGTACTTCACTGTCCTCTATCTCTACTGTACTCCACTGTACTCTACCTCTACTGTGCTCTACTGTACTCTATCTCTACTCTGCTCCACTGTACTCTACCTCTACTGTGCTCCACTGTACTCTATCTCTACTTTACTCCACTGTACTCTACCTATACTGTACTCTACTGTTCTCTTCCTCTACTGTACTCCACTGTACTCTATCTCTACTGTGATCCACTGTACTCTACCTCTACTGTACTCCACTCTACTCTATCTCTACTCTACTCCACTGTACTCTACCTCTGCTGTACTCTACTGTTCTCTACCTCTACTCTGCTCTACTGCACTCTTCTCTACTGTACTCCACTGTACTCTATCTCTACTGTGATCCACTGTACTCTACCTCTACTGTACTCCACTGTACTCTATCTCTACTGTGATCCACTGTACTCTATCTCTACTGTGCTCCACTGTACTCTACCTCTACTATGCTCCACTGTACTCTATCTGTACTGTGCTCCACTCTACTCTACCTCTACTGTGCTCCACTGTACTCTACCTGTACTGTGCTCTACTGTACTCCACCTCTACTGTGCTCCACTGTACCCTACCTCTACTGTGCTCCACTGTACTCTACCTCTACTGTGCTCCACTGTACTCTACCTCTACTGTGCTCCACTGTACTCTACCTCTACTGTGCTCCACTGTACTCTATCTCTACTGTGCTCCACTGTACTCTATTTCTACTGTACTCTACTGTACTCCACCTCTAATGTGCTCCACTGTACTCTACCTCTACTGTACTCTACCTCTACTGTACTCCACTGTACTCTACCTCTACTGTGCTCTACTGTACTCTATCTCTACTCTGCTCCACTGTACTCTACCTCTACTGTGCTCCACTGTACTCTACCTCTACTGTACTTCACTGTCCTCTATCTCTACTGTACTCCACTGTACTCTACCTCTACTGTGCTCCACTGTACTCTACCTCTACTGTACTCCACTGTACTATATCTCTACTGTGCTCCACTGTACTCTACCTCTACTGTGCTCCACTGTACTCTACCTCTACTGTGCTCCACTGTACTCTACCTCTACTGTACTCCACTGTACTCTATCTCTACTGTGCTCCACTGTACTCTACCTCTACTGTGCTCAACTGTACTCTACTGTACTCCACTGTACTCTACCTCTACTGTACTCCACTGTACTCTATCTCTACTGTACTCCACTGTACTCTACCTCTACTGTACTCCACTGTACTCTATCTCTACTGTGCTCCACTGTACTCTACCTCTACTGTGCTCAACTGTACTGTACTGTACTCCACTGTAATCTACCTCTACTGTACTCCACTGTACTCTACCTCTACTGTACTCCACTGTACTCTACCTCTACTGTACTCCACTGTACTCTACTCTACTGTACTCCACTGTACTCTATCTCTACTGTGATCCACTGTACTCTACCTCTACTGTACTCCACTGTACTCTATCTCTACTGTACTCCACTGTACTCTACCTCTACTGTACTCTACTGTTCTCTACCTCTACTGTGCTCTACTGTACTCTACTCTACTGTACTCCACTGTACTCTATCTCTACTGTGATCCACTGTACTCTACCTCTACTGTACTCCACTTTACTTTATCTCTACTGTGATCCACTGTACTCTATCTCTACTGTGCTCCACTCTACTCTATCTCTACTGTGCTCCACTGTACTCTACCTCTACTGTTCTCCACTTTACTTTATCTCTACTGTGATCCACTGTACTCTATCTCTACTGTGCTCCACTGTACTCTACCTCTACTATGCTCCACTGTACTCTATCTCTACTGTGCTCCACTCTATTCTACCTCTACTGTGCTCCACTGTACTCTACCTCTACTGTACTCCACTGTACTCTATCTCTACTGTACTCCACTGTACTCTACCTCTACTGTGCTCTACTGTTCTCTACCTCTACTGTGCTCTACTGTACTTCACCTCTACTGTGCTCCACTGTACCCTACCTCTACTGTTCTCCACTGTACTCTACCTCTACTGTGCTCCACTGTACTCTACCTCTACTCTGCTCCACTGTATCCACTGTACTCTACCTCTACTGTGCTCCACTGTACTCTACCTCTACTGTGCTCCACTGTACTCTACCTCTACTGTACTCTACTGTACTCCACCTCTAATGAGCTCCACTGTACTCTGGCTCTACTGTACTCCACTGTACTTTACCTCTACTGTACTCCACTGTACTCTACCTCTACTGTGCTCCACTGTACTCTATTTCTACTGTACTCCTCTGTACTCTACCTCTACTGTGCTCCACTGTACTCTATCTGTAATGTACTCTACTGTACTCTATCTCTACTGTGATCCACTGTACTCTACCTCTGCTGTGCTCCACTGTACTCTATCTCTACTGTACTCCACTGTACTCTATCTCTACTGTACTCCACTGTACTATATCTCTACTGTACTTCACTGTCCTCTATCTCTACTGTACTCCACTGTACTCTACCTCTACTGTACTCCACTGTACTCTACCTCTACTGTACTCCACTGTACTCTATCTCTACTGTGCTCCACTGTACTCTACCTCTACTGTGCTCAACTGTACTGTACTGTACTCCACTGTAATCTACCTCTACTGTACTCCACTGTACTCTACCTCTACTGTACTCCACTGTACTCTACCTCTACTGTACTCCACTGTACTCTACTCTACTGTACTCCACTGTACTCTATCTCTACTGTGATCCACTGTACTCTACCTCTACTGTACTCCACTTTACTTTATCTCTACTGTGATCCACTGTACTCTATCTCTACTGTGCTCCACTCTACTCTATCTCTACTGTGCTCCACTGTACTCTACCTCTACTGTTCTCCACTTTACTTTATCTCTACTGTGATCCACTGTACTCTATCTCTACTGTACTCCACTGTACTCTACCTCTACTGTACTCCACTGTACTCTATCTCTACTGTGCTCCACTGTACTCTACCTCTACTGTGCTCAACTGTACTGTACTGTACTCCACTGTAATCTACCTCTACTGTACTCCACTGTACTCTACCTCTACTGTACTCCACTGTACTCTACCTCTACTGTACTCCACTGTACTCTACTCTACTGTACTCCACTGTACTCTATCTCTACTGTGATCCACTGTACTCTACCTCTACTGTACTCCACTTTACTTTATCTCTACTGTGATCCACTGTACTCTATCTCTACTGTGCTCCACTCTACTCTATCTCTACTGTGCTCCACTGTACTCTACCTCTACTGTTCTCCACTTTACTTTATCTCTACTGTGATCCACTGTACTCTATCTCTACTGTGCTCCACTGTACTCTACCTCTACTATGCTCCACTGTACTCTATCTCTACTGTGCTCCACTCTACTCTACCTCTACTGTGCTCCACTGTACTCTACCTCTACTGTACTCCACTGTACTCTATCTCTACTGTACTCCACTGTACTCTACCTCTACTGTGCTCTACTGTTCTCTACCTCTACTGTGCTCTACTGTACTTCACCTCTACTGTGCTCCACTGTACCCTACCTCTACTGTTCTCCACTGTACTCTACCTCTACTGTGCTCCACTGTACTCTACCTCTACTCTGCTCCACTGTATCCACTGTACTCTACCTCTACTGTGCTCCACTGTACTCTACCTCTACTGTGCTCCACTGTACTCTACCTCTACTGTACTCTACTGTACTCCACCTCTAATGAGCTCCACTGTACTCTGGCTCTACTGTACTCCACTGTACTTTACCTCTACTGTACTCCACTGTACTCTACCTCTACTGTGCTCCACTGTACTCTATTTCTACTGTACTCCTCTGTACTCTACCTCTACTGTGCTCCACTGTACTCTATCTGTAATGTACTCTACTGTACTCTATCTCTACTGTGATCCACTGTACTCTACCTCTGCTGTGCTCCACTGTACTCTATCTCTACTGTACTCCACTGTACTCTATCTCTACTGTACTCCACTGTACTATATCTCTACTGTACTTCACTGTCCTCTATCTCTACTGTACTCCACTGTACTCTACCTCTACTGTACTCCACTGTACTCTACCTCTACTGTACTCCACTGTACTCTATCTCTACTGTGCTCCACTGTACTCTACCTCTACTGTGCTCAACTGTACTGTACTGTACTCCACTGTAATCTACCTCTACTGTACTCCACTGTACTCTACCTCTACTGTACTCCACTGTACTCTACCTCTACTGTACTCCACTGTACTCTACTCTACTGTACTCCACTGTACTCTATCTCTACTGTGATCCACTGTACTCTACCTCTACTGTACTCCACTGTACTCTATCTCTACTGTACTCCACTGTACTCTACCTCTACTGTACTCTACTGTTCTCTACCTCTACTGTGCTCTACTGTACTCTACTCTACTGTACTCCACTGTACTCTATCTCTACTGTGATCCACTGTACTCTACCTCTACTGTACTCCACTTTACTTTATCTCTACTGTGATCCACTGTACTCTATCTCTACTGTGCTCCACTCTACTCTATCTCTACTGTGCTCCACTGTACTCTACCTCTACTGTTCTCCACTTTACTTTATCTCTACTGTGATCCACTGTACTCTATCTCTACTGTGCTCCACTGTACTCTACCTCTACTATGCTCCACTGTACTCTATCTCTACTGTGCTCCACTCTACTCTACCTCTACTGTGCTCCACTGTACTCTACCTCTACTGTACTCCACTGTACTCTATCTCTACTGTACTCCACTGTACTCTACCTCTACTGTGCTCTACTGTTCTCTACCTCTACTGTGCTCTACTGTACTTCACCTCTACTGTGCTCCACTGTACCCTACCTCTACTGTTCTCCACTGTACTCTACCTCTACTGTGCTCCACTGTACTCTACCTCTACTCTGCTCCACTGTATCCACTGTACTCTACCTCTACTGTGCTCCACTGTACTCTACCTCTACTGTGCTCCACTGTACTCTACCTCTACTGTACTCTACTGTACTCCACCTCTAATGAGCTCCACTGTACTCTGGCTCTACTGTACTCCACTGTACTTTACCTCTACTGTACTCCACTGTACTCTACCTCTACTGTGCTCCACTGTACTCTATTTCTACTGTACTCCACTCTACTCTACCTCTACTGTGCTCCACTGTATCCTACCTCTACTGTACTCCACTGTACTCTCTCTCTACTGTACTCCACTGTACTCTATCTCTACTGTACTCAGCTGTACTCTACCTCTATTGTGCTCTACTGTTCTCTACCTCTACTGTGCTCTACTCTACTCCACCTCTACTGTGCTCCACTGTACCCTACCTCTACTGTGCTCCACCGTACTCTACCTCTACTGTGCTCCACTGTACTCTACCTCTACTGTACTCCACTGTACTCTATCTCTACTGTACTCCACTGTACTCTACCTCTACTGTACTCCACTGTACTCTATCTCTACTGTACTCCACTCTAATCTACCTCTACTGTCCTCCACTGTACTCTACCTCTACTGTGCACCACTGTTCTCTCTATCTCTACTGTACTCTACCTCTACTGTACTCTACTGTGCTCCACTGTACTCCACTGTAGTCTACCTCTACTGTGCTCCACTGTACTCTACCTCTACTGTGCTCCACTATACTCTACCTCAACTGTGCTCCACTGTACTCTACCTCTACTGTCCTCCACTGTACTCTACCTCTACTGTGCTCCACTGTACTCTACCTCTACCGTACTCCACTGTACTCTATCTCTACTGTACTCCACTGTACTCTACCTCTACTGTACTCTACTGTTCTCTACCTCTACTGTGCTCTACTCTACTCTACTGTACTCCACTGTACTCTATCTCCTCGTGATCCACTGTACTCTACCTCTACTGTACTCTACTGTACTCTATCTCTACTGTGATCTACTGTACTCTATCTCTACTGTGCTCCACTGTACTCTACCTCTACTGTGCTCCACTGTACTCTATCTCTACTGTGCTCCACTCTACTCTACCTCTACTGTGCTCCACTGTACTCTACCTCTACTGTACTCCACTGTACTCTATCTCTACTGTGCTCCACTGTACTCTATCTCTACTGTACTCCACTGTACTCTACCTCTACTGTGCTCTACTGTTCTCTACCTCTACTGTGCTCTACTGTACTCCACCTCTACTGTTCTTCACTGTACCCTACCTCTATTGTGCTCCACTGTACTCTACCTCTACTGTGCTCCACTGTACTCTACCTCTACTGTACTCCAATGTATTCTATCTCTACTGTGCTCCACTGTACTCTACCTCTACTGTGCTCAACTGTACTCTACTGTACTCCACTGTACTCTACCTCTACTGTTCTCCACTGTACTCTATCTCTACTGTACTCCACTGTACTCTACCTCTACTGTACTCCACTGTACTCTATCTCTACTGTGCTCCACTGTACTCTACCTCTACTGTGCCCAACTGTACTGTACTCTACTCCACTGTACTCTACCTCTACTGTACTCCACTGTACTCTACCTCTACTGTACTCCACTTTACTCTACCTCTACTGTACTCAACTGTACTCTATCTCTACTGTGCTCCACTGTTCTCTACCTCTACTGTACTCCACTGTACTCTATCTCTACTGTACTCCACTGTACTCTACCTATACTGTACTCTACTGTTCTCTTCCTCTACTGTACTCCAATGTACTCTATCTCTACTATGATCCACTGTACTCTACCTCTACTGTACTCCAATGTACTCTATCTCTACTCTACTCCACTGTACTCTACCTCTACTGTACTCTACTGTTCTCTACCTCTACTGTGCTCTACTGTACTCTTCTCTACTGTACTCCACTGTACTCTATCTCTACTGTGATCCACTGTACTCTACCTCTACTGTACTCCACTGTACTCTATCTCTACTGTGATCCACTGTACTCTATCTCTACTGTGCTCCACTGTACTCTACCTCTACTATGCTCCACTGTACTCTATCTGTACTGTGCTCCACTCTATTCTACCTCTACTGTGCTCCACTGTACCCTACCTCTACTGTACTCCACTCTACTCTATCTCTACTGTGCTCCACTGTACTCTATCTCTACTGTACTCCACTGTACTCTACCTCTACTGTGCTCTACTGTTCTCTACCTCTACTGTGCTCTACTGTACTCAACCTCTACTGTGCTCCACTGTACCCTACCTCTACTGTGCTCCACTGTACTCTACCTCTACTGTGCTCCACTGTACTCTACCTCTACTGTGCTCTACTGTACTCTACCTCTACTGTGCTCCACTGTACTCTACCTCTACTGTGCTCCACTGTACTCTATCTCTACTGTGCTCCACTGTACTCTATTTCTACTGTACTCCTCTGTACTCTACCTCTACTGTGCTCCACTGTACTCTACCTCTACTGTGCTCCACTGTACTCTATCTGTAATGTACTCTACTGTACTCTATCTCTACTGTGATCCACGGTACTCTACCTCTGCTGTGCTCCACTGTACTCTATCTCTACTGTACTCCACTGTACTCTACTGTTCTCTACCTCTACTGTACTCTACTGTGCTCCACTGTACTTCACTGTAGTCTACCTCTACTGTGCTCCACTGTACTCTACCTCTACTGTACTCTACTGTGCTCCACTGTACTTCACTGTAGTCTACCTCTACTGTGCTCCACTGTACTCTACCTCTACTGTGCTCCACTATAATTTACCTCTACTGTGCTCCACTGTACTCTACCTCTACTGTCCTCCACTGTACTCTACCTCTACTGTGCTCCACTGTACTCTCTCTCTACTGTACTCTACCTCTACTGTATTCTACTGTACTCCACCTCTAATGTGCTCCACTGTACTCTACCTCTACTGTACTCTACCTCTACTGTACTCCACTGTACTCTACCTCTACTGTGCTCTACTGTACTCTATCTCTACTGTGCTCCGATGTACTCTACCTCTACTGTACTCCACTATACTCTAACTCTACTATACTCCACTGTACTCTATCTCTACTTTGCTCCACTGTACTCTATTTCTACTGTGCTCCACTGTACTCTATCTCTACTGTACTCCACTGTACTATATCTCTACTGTACTTCACTGTTCTCTATCTCTACTGTACTCCACTGTACTCTACCTCTATTGTGCTCCACTGTACTCTATCTCTACTGTACTCTACTGTACTCTATCTCTACTGTACTCCACTGTACTCTATCTCTACTGTACTCCACTGTACTCTACCTCTACTGTACTCCACTGTACTCTACCTCTACTGTGCTCTACTGTTCTCTACCTCTACTGTGCTCTACTGTACTCCACCTCTACTGTGCTCCACTGTACCCTACCTCTACTGTGCTCCACTGTACTCTACCTCTACTGTGCTCCACTGTACTCTACCTCTACTCTGCTCCACTGTATCCACTGTACTCTACCTCTACTGTGCTCCACTGTACTCTACCTCTACTGTGCTCCACTGTACTCTACCTCTACTGTACTCCACTGTACTCTATCTCTACTGTGCTCCACTGTACTCTACCTCTACTGTACTCCACTGTACTCTATCTCTACTGTGCTCCACTGTACTCTACCTCTACTGTGCTCAACTGTACTGTACTGTACTCCACTGTAATCTACCTCTACTGTACTCCACTGTACTCTACCTCTACTGTACTCCACTGTACTCTACCTCTACTGTACTCCACTGTACTCTATCTCTACTGTGATCCACTGTACTCTACCTCTACTGTACTCCACTGTACTCTATCTCTACTGTACTCCACTGTACTCTACCTCTACTGTACTCTACTGTTCTCTACCTCTACTGTGCTCTACTGTACTCTACTCTACTGTAATCCACTGTACTCTATCTCTACTGTGATCCACTGTACTCTATCTCTACTGTACTCCACTGTACTCTACCTCTACTGTACTCTACTGTTCTCTACCTCTACTGTGCTCTACTGTACTCTACTCTACTGTAATCCACTGTACTCTATCTCTACTGTGATCCACTGTACTCTACCTCTACTGTACTCCACTTTACTTTATCTCTACTGTGATCCACTGTACTCTATCTCTACAATGCTCCACTGTACTCTACCTCTACTATGCTCCACTGTACTCTATCTCTACTGTGCTCCACTCTACTCTACCTCTACTGTGCTCCACTGTACTCTACCTCTACTGTACTCCACTTTACTTTATCTCTACTGTGATCCACTGTACTCTATCTCTACTGTGCTCCACTGTACTCTACCTCTACTATGCTCCACTGTACTCTATCTCTACTGTACTCCACTGTACTATATCTCTACTGTACTTCACTGTCCTCTATCTCTACTGTACTCCACTGTACTCTATCTCTACTGTACTCTACTGTACTATATCTCTACTGTACTCCACTGTACTCTATCTCTACTGTACTCCACTGTACTCTACCTCCACTGTACTCTACCTCTACCGTACTCCACTGTACTCTATCTCTACTGTACTCCACTGTACTCTACCTCTACTGTACTCTACTGTTCTCTACCTCTACTGTGCTCTACTGTACTTTACTCTACTGTACTCCACTGTACTCTATCTCTACTGTGATCCACTGTACTCTACCTCTACTGTACTCCACTGTACTCTATCTCTACTGTGATCCTCTGTACTCTATCTCTATTGAGCTCCACTGTACTCTATCTCTACTGTGCTCCACTGTACTCTATCTCTACTGTGCTCCACTCTACTCTACCTCTACTGTGCTCCACTGTATCCTACCTCTACTGTACTCCACTGTACTCTCTCTCTACTGTACTCCACTGTACTCTATCTCTACTGTACTCAGCTGTACTCTACCTCTACTGTGCTCTACTGTTCTCTACCTCTACTGTGCTCTACTCTACTCCACCTCTACTGTGCTCCACTGTACCCTACCTCTACTGTGCTCCACCGTACTCTACCTCTACTGTGCTCCACTGTACTCTACCTCTACTGTACTCCACTGTACTCTATCTCTACTGTACTCCACTGTACTCTACCTCTACTGTACTCCACTGTACTCTATCTCTACTGTACTCCACTCTAATCTACCTCTACTGTCCTCCACTGTACTCTACCTCTACTGTGCACCACTGTTCTCTCTATCTCTACTGTACTCTACCTCTACTGTACTCTACTGTGCTCCACTGTACTCCACTGTAGTCTACCTCTACTGTGCTCCACTGTACTCTACCTCTACTGTGCTCCACTATACTCTACATCAACTGTGCTCCACTGTACTCTACCTCTACTGTCCTCCACTGTACTCTACCTCTACTGTGCTCCACTGTACTCTACCTCTACCGTACTCCACTGTACTCTATCTCTACTGTACTCCACTGTACTCTACCTCTACTGTACTCTACTGTTCTCTACCTCTACTGTGCTCTACTCTACTCTACTGTACTCCACTGTACTCTATCTCTACTGTGATCCACTGTACTCTACCTCTACTGTACTCTACTGTACTCTATCTCTACTGTGATCTACTGTACTCTATCTCTACTGTGCTCCACTGTACTCTACCTCTACTGTGCTCCACTGTACTCTATCTCTACTGTGCTCCACTCTACTCTACCTCTACTGTGCTCCACTGTACTCTACCTCTACTGTACTCCACTGTACTCTATCTCTACTGTGCTCCACTGTACTCTATCTCTACTGTACTCCACTGTACTCTACCTCTACTGTGCTCTACTGTTCTCTACCTCTACTGTGCTCTACTGTACTCCACCTCTACTGTTCTCCACTGTACCCTACCTCTATTGTGCTCCACTGTACTCTACCTCTACTGTGCTCCACTGTACTCTACCTCTACTGTACTCCACTGTGTTCTATCTCTACTGTGCTCCACTGTACTCTACCTCTACTGTGCTCAACTGTACTCTACTGTACTCCACTGTACTCTACCTCTACTGTTCTCCACTGTACTCTATCTCTACTGTACTCCACTGTACTCTACCTCTACTGTACTCCACTGTACTCTATCTCTACTGTGCTCCACTGTACTCTACCTCTACTGTGCCCAACTGTACTGTACTCTACTCCACTGTACTCTACCTCTACTGTACTCCACTGTACTCTACCTCTACTGTACTCCACTTTACTCTACCTCTACTGTACTCAACTGTACTCTATCTCTACTGTGCTCCACTGTTCTCTACCTCTACTGTACTCCACTGTACTCTATCTCTACTGTACTCCACTGTACTCTACCTATACTGTACTCTACTGTTCTCTTCCTCTACTGTACTCCAATGTACTCTATCTCTACTATGATCCACTGTACTCTACCTCTACTGTACTCCAATGTACTCTATCTCTACTCTACTCCACTGTACTCTACCTCTACTGTACTCTACTGTTCTCTACCTCTACTGTGCTCTACTGTACTCTTCTCTACTGTACTCCACTGTACTCTATCTCTACTGTGATCCACTGTACTCTACCTCTACTGTACTCCACTGTACTCTACCTCTACTGTGCTCCACTGTACTCTATCTGTAATGTACTCTACTGTACTCTTCTCTACTGTGATCCACTGTACTCTATCTCTACTGTGCTCCACTGTACTCTACCTCTACTATGCTCCACTGTACTCTATCTGTACTGTGCTCCACTCTATTCTACCTCTACTGTGCTCCACTGTACCCTACCTCTACTGTACTCCACTCTACTCTATCTCTACTGTGCTCCACTGTACTCTATCTCTACTGTACTCCACTGTACTCTACCTCTACTGTGCTCTACTGTTCTCTACCTCTACTGTGCTCTACTGTACTCAACCTCTACTGTGCTCCACTGTACCCTACCTCTACTGTGCTCCACTGTACTCTACCTCTACTGTGCTCCACTGTACTCTACCTCTACTGTGCTCTACTGTACTCTACCTCTACTGTGCTCCACTGTACTCTATCTCTACTGTGCTCCACTGTACTCTATTTCTACTGTACTCCTCTGTACTCTACCTCTACTGTGCTCCACTGTACTCTACCTCTACTGTGCTCCACTGTACTCTATCTGTAATGTACTCTACTGTACTCTATCTCTACTGTGATCCACGGTACTCTACCTCTGCTGTGCTCCACTGTACTCTATCTCTACTGTACTCCACTGTACTCTACCTCTACTGTGCTCTACTGTTCTCTACCTCTACTGTGTTCTACTGTACTCAACCTCTACTGTGCTCCACTGTACCCTACCTCTACTGTGCTCCACTGTACTCTATCTCTACTGTGCTCCACTGTACTCTATTTCTACTGTACTCCTCTGTACTCTACCTCTACTGTGCTCCACTGTACTCTATCTCTACTGTGCTCCACTGTACTCTATTTCTACTGTACTCCTCTGTACTCTACCTCTACTGTGCTCCACTGTACTCTACCTCTACTGTGCTCCACTGTACTCTATCTGTAATGTACTCTACTGTACTCTACCTCTACTGTGCTCCACTGTACTCTATCTGTAATGTACTCTACTGTACTCTATCTCTACTGTGATCCACGGTACTCTACCTCTGCTGTGCTCCACTGTACTCTATCTCTACTGTACTCCACTGTACTCTACTGTTCTCTACCTCTACTGTACTCTACTGTGCTCCACTGTACTTCACTGTAGTCTACCTCTACTGTGCTCCACTGTACTCTACCTCTACTGTACTCTACTGTGCTCCACTGTACTTCACTGTAGTCTACCTCTACTGTGCTCCACTGTACTCTACCTCTACTGTGCTCCACTATAATTTACCTCTACTGTGCTCCACTGTACTCTACCTCTACTGTCCTCCACTGTACTCTACCTCTACTTTGCTCCACTGTACTCTATTTCTACTGTGCTCCACTGTACTCTATCTCTACTGTACTCCACTGTACTATATCTCTACTGTACTTCACTGTCCTCTATCTCTACTGTACTCCACTGTACTCTACCTCTATTGTGCTCCACTGTACTCTATCTCTACTGTACTCTACTGTACTCTATCTCTACTGTACTCCACTGTACTCTATCTCTACTGTACTCCACTGTACTCTACCTCTACTGTACTCCACTGTACTCTACCTCTACTGTGCTCTACTGTTCTCTACCTCTACTGTGCTCTACTGTACTCCACCTCTACTGTGCTCCACTGTACCCTACCTCTACTGTGCTCCACTGTACTCTACCTCTACTGTGCTCCACTGTACTCTACCTCTACTCTGCTCCACTGTATCCACTGTACTCTACCTCTACTGTGCTCCACTGTACTCTACCTCTACTGTGCTCCACTGTACTCTACCTCTACTGTACTCCACTGTACTCTATCTCTACTGTGCTCCACTGTACTCTACCTCTACTGTACTCCACTGTACTCTATCTCTACTGTGCTCCACTGTACTCTACCTCTACTGTGCTCAACTGTACTGTACTGTACTGTACTCCACTGTAATCTACCTCTACTGTACTCCACTGTACTCTACCTCTACTGTACTCCATTGTACTCTACCTCTACTGTACTCCACTGTACTCTATCTCTACTGTGATCCACTGTACTCTACCTCTACTGTACTCCACTGTACTCTATCTCTACTGTACTCCACTGTACTCTACCTCTACTGTACTCTACTGTTCTCTACCTCTACTGTGCTCTACTGTACTCTACTCTACTGTAATCCACTGTACTCTATCTCTACTGTGATCCACTGTACTCTATCTCTACTGTACTCCACTGTACTCTACCTCTACTGTACTCTACTGTTCTCTACCTCTACTGTGCTCTACTGTACTCTACTCTACTGTAATCCACTGTACTCTATCTCTACTGTGATCCACTGTACTCTACCTCTACTGTACTCCACTTTACTTTATCTCTACTGTGATCCACTGTACTCTATCTCTACTGTGCTCCACTGTACTCTACCTCTACTATGCTCCACTGTACTCTATCTCTACTGTGCTCCACTCTACTCTACCTCTACTGTGCTCCACTGTACTCTACCTCTACTGTACTCCACTTTACTTTATCTCTACTGTGATCCACTGTACTCTATCTCTACTGTGCTCCACTGTACTCTACCTCTACTATGCTCCACTGTACTCTATCTCTACTGTACTCCACTGTACTATATCTCTACTGTACTTCACTGTCCTCTATCTCTACTGTACTCCACTGTACTCTACCTCTATTGTGCTCCACTGTACTCTATCTCTACTGTACTCTACTGTACTCTATCTCTACTGTACTCCACTGTACTCTATCTCTACTGTACTCCACTGTACTCTACCTCTACTGTACTCCACTGTACTCTACCTCTACTGTGCTCTACTGTTCTCTACCTCTACTGTGCTCTACTGTACTCCACCTCTACTGTGCTCCACTGTACCCTACCTCTACTGTGCTCCACTGTACTCTACCTCTACTGTGCTCCACTGTACTCTACCTCTACTCTGCTCCACTGTATCCACTGTACTCTACCTCTACTGTGCTCCACTGTACTCTACCTCTACTGTGCTCCACTGTACTCTACCTCTACTGTGCTCCACTGTACTCTACCTCTACTGTACTCCACTGTACTCTATCTCTACTGTGCTCCACTGTACTCTACCTCTACTGTACTCCACTGTACTCTATCTCTACTGTGCTCCACTGTACTCTACCTCTACTGTGCTCAACTGTACTGTACTGCACTCCACTGTAATCTACCTCTACTGTACTCCACTGTACTCTACCTCTACTGTACTCCACTGTACTCTACCTCTACTGTACTCCACTGTACTCTATCTCTACTGTGATCCACTGTACTCTACCTCTACTGTACTCCACTGTACTCTATCTCTACTGTACTCCACTGTACTCTACCTCTACTGTACTCTACTGTTCTCTACCTCTACTGTGCTCTACTGTACTCTACTCTACTGTAATCCACTGTACTCTATCTCTACTGTGATCCACTGTACTCTATCTCTACTGTACTCCACTGTACTCTACCTCTACTGTACTCTACTGTTCTCTACCTCTACTGTGCTCTACTGTACTCTACTCTACTGTAATCCACTGTACTCTATCTCTACTGTGATCCACTGTACTCTACCTCTACTGTACTCCACTTTACTTTATCTCTACTGTGATCCACTGTACTCTATCTCTACTGTGCTCCACTGTACTCTACCTCTACTATGCTCCACTGTACTCTATCTCTACTGTGCTCCACTCTACTCTACCTCTACTGTGCTCCACTGTACTCTACCTCTACTGTACTCCACTTTACTTTATCTCTACTGTGATCCACTGTACTCTATCTCTACTGTGCTCCACTGTACTCTACCTCTACTATGCTCCACTGTACTCTATCTCTACTGTGCTCCACTCTACTCTACCTCTACTGTGCTGCACTGTACTCTACCTCTACTGTACTCCACTGTACTCTATCTCTACTGTACTCCACTGTACTCTACCTCTACTGTGCTCTACTGTTCTCTACCTCTACTGTGCTCTACTGTAACCCACTTATACTGTGCTCCACTGTACCCTACCTCTACTGTGCTCCACTGTACTCTACCTCTACTGTGATCCACTGTACTCTACCTCTACTCTGCTCCACTGTATCCACTGTACTCTACCTCTACTGTGCTCCACTGTACTCTACCTCTACTGTGCTCCACTGTACTCTACCTCTACTGTGCTCCACTGTACTCTACCTCCACTGTACTCTACTGTACTCCACCTCTAATGGGCTCCACTGTACTCTAGCTCTACTGTACTCCACTGTACTTTACCTCTACTGTACTCTACTGTACTCTACCTCTACTGTGCTCCACTGTACTCTACCTCTACTGTGCTCAACTGTACTCTACTGTACTCCACTGTACTCTACCTCTACTGTACTCCACTGTACTCTATCTCTACTGTACTCCACTGTACTCTACCTCTACTGTACTCCACTGTACTCTATCTCTACTGTGCTCCACTGTACTCTACCTCTACTGTGCTCAACTGTACTGTACTGTACTCCACTGTAATCTACCTCTACTGTACTCCACTGTACTCTACCTCTACTGTACTCCACTGTACTCTACCTCTACTGTACTCCACTGTACTCTACTCTACTGTACTCCACTGCACTCTATCTCTACTGTGATCCACTGTACTCTACCTCTACTGTACTCCATTGTACTCTATCTCTACTCTACTCCACTGTACTCTACCTCTACTGTGCTCTACTGTTCTCTACCTCTACTGTGCTCTACTGTACTCCACCTCTACTGTGCTCCACTGTACCCTACCTCTACTGTGCTCCACTGTACTCTACCTCTACTGTGCTCCACTGTACTCTACCTCTACTCTGCTCCACTGTATCCACTGTACTCTACCTCTACTGTGCTCCACTGTACTCTACCTCTACTGTGCTCCACTGTACTCTACCTCTACTGTACTCTACTGTACTCCACCTCTAATGAGCTCCACTGTACTCTGGCTCTACTGTACTCCACTGTACTTTACGTCTACTGTACTCCACTGTACTCTACCTCTACTGTGCTCCACTGTACTCTATTTCTACTGTACTCCTCTGTACTCTACCTCTACTGTGCTCCACTGTACTCTATCTGTAATGTACTCTACTGTACTTTATCTCTACTGTGATCCACTGTACTCTACCTCTGCTGTGCTCCACTGTACTCTACTGTTCTCTACCTCTACTGTACTCTACTGTGCTCCACTGTACTCCACTGTAGTCTACCTCTACTGTGCTCCACTGTACTCTACCTCTACTGTGCTCCACTATACTCTACCTCTACTGTGCTCCACTGTACTCTACCTCTACTGTCCTCCACTGTACTCTACCTCTACTGTGCTCCACTGTACTCTCTCTCTACTGTACTTTACCTCTACTGTACTCTACTGTACTCCACCTCTAATGTGCTCCACTGTACTCTACCTCTACTGTACTCTACCTCTACTGTACTCCACTGTACTCTACCTCTACTGTGCTCTACTGTACTCTATCTCTACTGTGCTCCACTGTACTCTACCTCTACTGTGCTCCACTGTACTCTACCTCTACTGTACTTTACTGTCCTCTATCTCTACTGTACTCCACTGTACTCTACCTCTATTGTCCTCCACTGTACTCTATCTCTACTGTACTCTACTGTACTATATCTCTACTGTACTCCACTGTACTCTATCTCTACTGTACTCCACTGTACTCTACCTCCACTGTACTCTACCTCTACCGTACTCCACTGTACTCTATCTCTACTGTACTCCACTGTACTCTACCTCTACTGTACTCTACTGTTCTCTACCTCTACTGTGCTCTACTGTACTTTACTCTACTGTACTCCACTGTACTCTATCTCTACTGTGATCCACTGTACTCTACCTCTACTGTACTCCACTGTACTCTATCTCTACTGTGATCCACTGTACTCTATCTCTATTGAGCTCCACTGTACTCTATCTCTACTGTGCTCCACTGTACTCTATCTCTACTGTGCTCCACTCTACTCTACCTCTACTGTGCTCCACTGTATCCTACCTCTACTGTACTCCACTGTACTCTCTCTCTACTGTGCTCCACTGTACTCTATCTCTACTGTACTCAGCTGTACTCTACCTCTACTGTGCTCTACTGTTCTCTACCTCTACTGTGCTCTACTCTACTCCACCTCTACTGTGCTCCACTGTACCCTACCTCTATTGTGCTCCACCGTACTCTACCTCTACTGTACTCCACTGTACTCTATCTCTACTGTACTCCACTGTACTCAACCTCTACTGTACTCCACTGTACTCTATCTATACTGTACTCCACTCTAATCTACCTCTACTGTCCTCCACTGTACTCTACCTCTACTGTGCTCCACTGTACTCTCTCTCTACTGTACTCTACCTCTACTGTACTCTACTGTACTCCACCTCTAATGTGCTCCACTGTACTCTACCTCTACTGTACTCTACCTCTACTGTCCTCCACTGTACTCTACCTCTACTGTGCTCCACTGTACTCTCTCTCTACTGTACTCTACCTCTACTGTACTCTACTGTGCTCCACTGTACTCCACTGTAGTCTACCTCTACTGTGTTCCACTGTACTCTACCTCTACTGTGCTCCACTATACTCTACCTCAACTGTGCTCCACTGTAATCTCTCTCTACTGTACTCTACCTCTACTGTACTCTACAGTACTCCACCTCTAATGTGCTCCACTGTACTCTACCTCTACTGTACTCTACCTCTACTGTACTCCACTGTACTCTACCTCTAATGTGCTCCACTGTACTCTATCTCTACTGTGCTCCACTGTACTCTATTTCTACTGTGCTCCACTGTACTCTATCTCTACTGTACTCCACTGTACTCTATCTCTACTGTACTTCACTATCCTTTATCTCTAATGTACTCCACTGTACTCTACCTCTATTGTGCTCCATTGTACTCTATCTCTACTGTACTCTACTGTACTCTATCTCTACTTTACTCCACTGTACTCTATCTCTACTGTACTCCACTGTACTCTACCTCTACTGTGCTCCACTGTACTCTACCTCTACTGTACTCCACTGTACTATATCTCTACTGTACTCCACTGTACTCAACCTCTACTGTACTCCACTGTACTCTATCTCTACTCTACTCCACTCTAATCTACCTCTACTGTCCTCCACTGTACTCTACCTCTACTGTGCTCCACTGTACTCTCTCTCTACTGTACTCTACCTCTACTGTACTCTACTGTACTCCACCTCTAATGTGCTCCACTGTACTCTACCTCTACTGTACTCTACCTCTACTGTCCTCCACTGTACTCTACCTCTACTGTGCTCCACTGTACTCTCTCTCTACTCTACCTCTACTGTACTCTACTGTGCTCCACTGTACTCCACTGTAGTCTACCTCTACTGTGTTCCACTGTACTCTACCTCTACTGTGCTCCACTATACTCTACCTCAACTGTGCTCCACTGTACTCTACCTCTACTGTCCTCCACTGTACTCTATCTCTACTGTGCTCCACTGTACTCTCTCTCTACTGTACTCTACCTCTACTGTACTCTACTGTACTCCACCTCTAATGTGCTCCACTGTACTCTACCTCTACTGTACTCTACCTCTACTGTACTCCACTGTACTCTACCTCTAATGTGCTCCACTGTACTCTATCTCTACTGTGCTCCACTGTACTCTATTTCTACTGTGCTCCACTGTACTCTATCTCTACTGTACTCCACTGTACTCTATCTCTACTGTACTTCACTATCCTTTATCTCTAATGTACTCCACTGTACTCTACCTCTATTGTGCTCCATTGTACTCTATCTCTACTGTACTCTACTGTACTCTATCTCTACTTTACTCCACTGTACTCTATCTCTACTGTACTCCACTGTACTCTACCTCTACTGTGCTCCACTGTACTCTACCTCTACCGTACTCCACTGTACTCTATCTCTACTGTACTCCACTGTACTCTACCTCTACTGTACTCTACTGTTCTCTACCTCTACTGTGCTCTACTCTACTCTACTGTACTCCACTGTACTCTATCTCTACTGTGATCCACTGTACTCTACCTCTACTGTACTCTACTGTACTCTATCTCTACTGTGATCTACTGTACTCTATCTCTACTGTGCTCCACTGTACTCTACCTCTACTGTGCTCCACTGTGCTCTATCTCTACTGTGCTTCACTCTACTCTACCTCTACTGTGCTCCACTGTATCCTACCTCTACTGTACTCCACTGTACTCTATCTCTACTGTGCTCCACTGTACTCTATCTCTACTGTACTCCACTGTACTCTACCTCTACTGTGCTCTACTGTTCTCTACCTCTACTGTGCTCTACTGTACTCCACCTCTACTGTTCTCCACTGTACCCTACCTCTATTGTGCTCCACTGTACTCTACCTCTACTGTGCTCCACTGTACTCTACCTCTACTGTACTCCACTGTATTCTATCTCTACTGTGCTCCACTGTACTCTACCTCTACTGTGCTCAACTGTACTCTACTGTACTCCACTGTACTCTACCTCTACTGTACTCCACTGTACTCTATCTCTACTGTACTCCACTGTACTCTACCTCTACTGTACTCCACTGTACTCTATCTCTACTGTGCTCTACTGTACTCTACCTCTACTGTGCCCAACTGTACTGTACTCTACTCCACTGTACTCTACCTCTACTGTACTCCACTGTACTCTACCTCTACTGTACTCCACTTTACTCTACCTCTACTGTACTCAACTGTACTCTATCTCTACTGTGCTCCACTGTTCTCTACCTCTACTGTACTCCACTGTACTCTATCTCTACTGTACTCCACTGTACTCTACCTATACTGTACTCTACTGTTCTCTTCCTCTACTGTACTCCACTGTACTCTATCTCTACTGTGATCCACTGTACTCTACCTCTACTGTACTCTACTGTTCTCTACCTCTACTGTGCTCTACTGTACTCTTCTCTACTGTACTCCACTGTACTCTATCTCTACTGTGATCCACTGTACTCTACCTCTACTGTACTCCACTGTACTCTATCTCTACTGTGATCCACTGTACTCTATCTCTACTGTTTTCCACTGTACTCTACCTCTACTAAGCTCCACTGTACTCTATCTGTACTGTGCTCCACTCTACTCTACCTCTACTGTGCTCCACTGTACTCTACCTCTACTGTACTCCACTCTACTCTATCTCTACTGTGCTCCACTGTACTCTATCTCTACTGTACTCCACTGTACTCTACCTCTACTGTGCTCTACTGTTCTCTACCTTTACTCTGCTCTACTTAACTCCACCTCTACTGTGCTCCACTGTACCCTACCTCTACTGTGCTCCAGTGTACTCTACCTCTACTGTGCTCCACTGTACTCTACCTCTACTGTGCTCTACTGTACTCTACCTCTACTGTGCTCCACTGTACTCTACCTCTACTGTGCTCCACTGTACTCTATCTCTACTGTGCTCCACTGTACTCTATCTCTACTGTGCTCCACTGTACTCTATTTCTACTGTACTCCTCTGTACTCTACCTCTACTGTGCTCCACTGTACTCTACCTCTACTGTGCTCCACTGTACTCTATCTGTAATGTACTCTACTGTACTCTATCTCTACTGTGATCCACTGTACTCTACCTCTGCTGTGCTCCACTGTACTCTATCTCTACTGTACTCCACTGTACTCTACTGTTCTCTACCTCTACTGTACTCTACTGTGCTCCACTGTACTTCACTGTAGTCTACCTCTACTGTGCTCCACTGTACTCTACCTCTACTGTGCTCCACTATAATTTACCTCTACTGTGCTCCACTGTACTCTACCTCTACTGTCCTCCACTGTACTCTACCTCTACTGTGCTCCACTGTACTCTCTCTCTACTGTACTCTACCTCTACTGTACTCTACTGTACTCCACCTCTAGTGTGCTCCACTGTACTCTACCTCTAATGTACTCTACCTCTACTGTACTCCACTGTACTCTACCTCTACTGTGCTCTACTGTACTCTATCTCTACTGTGCTCCACTGTACTCTACCTCTACTGTACTCCACTATACTCTAACTCTACTATACTCCACTGTACTCTACCTCTACTGTGCTCTACTGTTCTCTACCTCTACTGTGCTCTACTGTACTCAACCTCTACTGTGCTCCACTGTACCCTACCTCTACTGTGCTCCACTGTACTCTATCTCTACTGTGCTCCACTGTACTCTATTTCTACTGTACTCCTCTGTACTCTACCTCTACTGTGCTCCACTGTACTCTATCTCTACTGTGCTCCACTGTACTCTATTTCTACTGTACTCCTCTGTACTCTACCTCTACTGTGCTCCACTGTACTCTACCTCTACTGTGCTCCACTGTACTCTATCTGTAATGTACTCTACTGTACTCTATCTCTACTGTGATCCACGGTACTCTACCTCTGCTGTGCTCCACTGTACTCTATCTCTACTGTACTCCACTGTACTCTACTGTTCTCTACCTCTACTGTACTCTACTGTGCTCCACTGTACTTCACTGTAGTCTACCTCTACTGTGCTCCACTGTACTCTACCTCTACTGTACTCTACTGTGCTCCACTGTACTTCACTGTAGTCTACCTCTACTGTGCTCCACTATAATTTACCTCTACTGTGCTCCACTGTACTCTACCTCTACTGTCCTCCACTGTACTCTACCTCTACTTTGCTCCACTGTACTCTATTTCTACTGTGCTCCACTGTACTCTATCTCTACTGTACTCCACTGTACTATATCTCTACTGTACTTCACTGTCCTCTATCTCTACTGTACTCCACTGTACTCTACCTCTATTGTGCTCCACTGTACTCTATCTCTACTGTACTCTACTGTACTCTATCTCTACTGTACTCCACTGTACTCTATCTCTACTGTACTCCACTGTACTCTACCTCTACTGTACTCCACTGTACTCTACCTCTACTGTGCTCTACTGTTCTCTACCTCTACTGTGCTCTACTGTACTCCACCTCTACTGTGCTCCACTGTACCCTACCTCTACTGTGCTCCACTGTACTCTACCTCTACTGTGCTCCACTGTACTCTACCTCTACTCTGCTCCACTGTATCCACTGTACTCTACCTCTACTGTGCTCCACTGTACTCTACCTCTACTGTGCTCCACTGTACTCTACCTCTACTGTACTCCACTGTACTCTATCTCTACTGTGCTCCACTGTACTCTACCTCTACTGTACTCCACTGTACTCTATCTCTACTGTGCTCCACTGTACTCTACCTCTACTGTGCTCAACTGTACTGTACTGTACTCCACTGTAATCTACCTCTACTGTACTCCACTGTACTCTACCTCTACTGTACTCCATTGTACTCTACCTCTACTGTACTCCACTGTACTCTATCTCTACTGTGATCCACTGTACTCTACCTCTACTGTACTCCACTGTACTCTATCTCTACTGTACTCCACTGTACTCTACCTCTACTGTACTCTACTGTTATCTACCTCTACTGTGCTCTACTGTACTCTACTCTACTGTAATCCACTGTACTCTATCTCTACTGTGATCCACTGTACTCTATCTCTACTGTACTCCACTGTACTCTACCTCTACTGTACTCTACTGTTCTCTACCTCTACTGTGCTCTACTGTACTCTACTCTACTGTAATCCACTGTACTCTATCTCTACTGTGATCCACTGTACTCTACCTCTACTGTACTCCACTTTACTTTATCTCTACTGTGATCCACTGTACTCTATCTCTACTGTGCTCCACTGTACTCTACCTCTACTATGCTCCACTGTACTCTATCTCTACTGTGCTCCACTCTACTCTACCTCTACTGTGCTCCACTGTACTCTACCTCTACTGTACTCCACTTTACTTTATCTCTACTGTGATCCACTGTACTCTATCTCTACTGTGCTCCACTGTACTCTACCTCTACTATGCTCCACTGTACTCTATCTCTACTGTACTCCACTGTACTATATCTCTACTGTACTTCACTGTCCTCTATCTCTACTGTACTCCACTGTACTCTACCTCTATTGTGCTCCACTGTACTCTATCTCTACTGTACTCTACTGTACTCTATCTCTACTGTACTCCACTGTACTCTATCTCTACTGTACTCCACTGTACTCTACCTCTACTGTACTCCACTGTACTCTACCTCTACTGTGCTCTACTGTTCTCTACCTCTACTGTGCTCTACTGTACTCCACCTCTACTGTGCTCCACTGTACCCTACCTCTACTGTGCTCCACTGTACTCTACCTCTACTGTGCTCCACTGTACTCTACCTCTACTCTGCTCCACTGTATCCACTGTACTCTACCTCTACTGTGCTCCACTGTACTCTACCTCTACTGTGCTCCACTGTACTCTACCTCTACTGTGCTCCACTGTACTCTACCTCTACTGTACTCCACTGTACTCTATCTCTACTGTGCTCCACTGTACTCTACCTCTACTGTACTCCACTGTACTCTATCTCTACTGTGCTCCACTGTACTCTACCTCTACTGTGCTCAACTGTACTGTACTGCACTCCACTGTAATCTACCTCTACTGTACTCCACTGTACTCTACCTCTACTGTACTCCACTGTACTCTACCTCTACTGTACTCCACTGTACTCTATCTCTACTGTGATCCACTGTACTCTACCTCTACTGTACTCCACTGTACTCTATCTCTACTGTACTCCACTGTACTCTACCTCTACTGTACTCTACTGTTCTCTACCTCTACTGTGCTCTACTGTACTCTACTCTACTGTAATCCACTGTACTCTATCTCTACTGTGATCCACTGTACTCTATCTCTACTGTACTCCACTGTACTCTACCTCTACTGTACTCTACTGTTCTCTACCTCTACTGTGCTCTACTGTACTCTACTCTACTGTAATCCACTGTACTCTATCTCTACTGTGATCCACTGTACTCTACCTCTACTGTACTCCACTTTACTTTATCTCTACTGTGATCCACTGTACTCTATCTCTACTGTGCTCCACTGTACTCTACCTCTACTATGCTCCACTGTACTCTATCTCTACTGTGCTCCACTCTACTCTACCTCTACTGTGCTCCACTGTACTCTACCTCTACTGTACTCCACTTTACTTTATCTCTACTGTGATCCACTGTACTCTATCTCTACTGTGCTCCACTGTACTCTACCTCTACTATGCTCCACTGTACTCTATCTCTACTGTGCTCCACTCTACTCTACCTCTACTGTGCTGCACTGTACTCTACCTCTACTGTACTCCACTGTACTCTATCTCTACTGTACTCCACTGTACTCTACCTCTACTGTGCTCTACTGTTCTCTACCTCTACTGTGCTCTACTGTAACCCACTTATACTGTGCTCCACTGTACCCTACCTCTACTGTGCTCCACTGTACTCTACCTCTACTGTGATCCACTGTACTCTACCTCTACTCTGCTCCACTGTATCCACTGTACTCTACCTCTACTGTGCTCCACTGTACTCTACCTCTACTGTGCTCCACTGTACTCTACCTCTACTGTGCTCCACTGTACTCTACCTCTACTGTACTCTACTGTACTCCACCTCTAATGGGCTCCACTGTACTCTAGCTCTACTGTACTCCACTGTACTTTACCTCTACTGTACTCTACTGTACTCTACCTCTACTGTGCTCCACTGTACTCTACCTCTACTGTGCTCAACTGTACTCTACTGTACTCCACTGTACTCTACCTCTACTGTACTCCACTGTACTCTATCTCTACTGTACTCCACTGTACTCTACCTCTACTGTACTCCACTGTACTCTATCTCTACTGTGCTCCACTGTACTCTACCTCTACTGTGCTCAACTGTACTGTACTGTACTCCACTGTAATCTACCTCTACTGTACTCCACTGTACTCTACCTCTACTGTACTCCACTGTACTCTACCTCTACTGTACTCCACTGTACTCTACTCTACTGTACTCCACTGCACTCTATCTCTACTGTGATCCACTGTACTCTACCTCTACTGTACTCCATTGTACTCTATCTCTACTGTACTCCACTGTACTCTACCTCTACTGTGCTCTACTGTTCTCTACCTCTACTGTGCTCTACTGTACTTCACCTCTACTGTGCTCCACTGTACCCTACCTCTACTGTGCTCCACTGTACTCTACCTCTACTGTGCTCCACTGTACTCTACCTCTACTCTGCTCCACTGTATCCACTGTACTCTACCTCTACTGTGCTCCACTGTACTCTACCTCTACTGTGCTCCACTGTACTCTACCTCTACTGTACTCTACTGTACTCCACCTCTAATGAGCTCCACTGTACTCTGGCTCTACTGTACTCCACTGTACTTTACGTCTACTGTACTCCACTGTACTCTACCTCTACTGTGCTCCACTGTACTCTATTTCTACTGTACTCCTCTGTACTCTACCTCTACTGTGCTCCACTGTACTCTACCTCTACTGTGCTCCACTATACTCTACCTCAACTGTGCTCCACTGTACTCTACCTCTACTGTCCTCCACTGTACTCTATCTCTACTGTGCTCCACTGTACTCTCTCTCTACTGTACTCTACCTCTACTGTACTCTACTGTACTCCACCTCTAATGTGCTCCACTGTACTCTACCTCTACTGTACTCTACCTCTACTGTACTCCACTGTACTCTACCTCTAATGTGCTCCACTGTACTCTATCTCTACTGTGCTCCACTGTACTCTATTTCTACTGTGCTCCACTGTACTCTATCTCTACTGTACTCCACTGTACTCTATCTCTACTGTACTTCACTATCCTTTATCTCTAATGTACTCCACTGTACTCTACCTCTATTGTGCTCCATTGTACTCTATCTCTACTGTACTCTACTGTACTCTATCTCTACTTTACTCCACTGTACTCTATCTCTACTGTACTCCACTGTACTCTACCTCTACTGTGCTCCACTGTACTCTACCTCTACCGTACTCCACTGTACTCTATCTCTACTGTACTCCACTGTACTCTACCTCTACTGTACTCTACTGTTCTCTACCTCTACTGTGCTCTACTCTACTCTACTGTACTCCACTGTACTCTATCTCTACTGTGATCCACTGTACTCTACCTCTACTGTACTCTACTGTACTCTATCTCTACTGTGATCTACTGTACTCTATCTCTACTGTGCTCCACTGTACTCTACCTCTACTGTGCTCCACTGTGCTCTATCTCTACTGTGCTTCACTCTACTCTACCTCTACTGTGCTCCACTGTATCCTACCTCTACTGTACTCCACTGTACTCTATCTCTACTGTGCTCCACTGTACTCTATCTCTACTGTACTCCACTGTACTCTACCTCTACTGTGCTCTACTGTTCTCTACCTCTACTGTGCTCTACTGTACTCCACCTCTACTGTTCTCCACTGTACCCTACCTCTATTGTGCTCCACTGTACTCTACCTCTACTGTGCTCCACTGTACTCTACCTCTACTGTACTCCACTGTATTCTATCTCTACTGTGCTCCACTGTACTCTACCTCTACTGTGCTCAACTGTACTCTACTGTACTCCACTGTACTCTACCTCTACTGTACTCCACTGTACTCTATCTCTACTGTACTCCACTGTACTCTACCTCTACTGTACTCCACTGTACTCTATCTCTACTGTGCTCTACTGTACTCTACCTCTACTGTGCCCAACTGTACTGTACTCTACTCCACTGTACTCTACCTCTACTGTACTCCACTGTACTCTACCTCTACTGTACTCCACTTTACTCTACCTCTACTGTACTCAACTGTACTCTATCTCTACTGTGCTCCACTGTTCTCTACCTCTACTGTACTCCACTGTACTCTATCTCTACTGTACTCCACTGTACTCTACCTATACTGTACTCTACTGTTCTCTTCCTCTACTGTACTCCACTGTACTCTATCTCTACTGTGATCCACTGTACTCTACCTCTACTGTACTCCACTGTACTATATCTCTACTCTACTCCACTGTACTCTACCTCTACTGTACTCTACTGTTCTCTACCTCTACTGTGCTCTACTGTACTCTTCTCTACTGTACTCCACTGTACTCTATCTCTACTGTGATCCACTGTACTCTACCTCTACTGTACTCCACTGTACTCTATCTCTACTGTGATCCACTGTACTCTATCTCTACTGTGCTCCACTGTACTCTACCTCTACTATGCTCCACTGTACTCTATCTGTACTGTGCTCCACTCTACTCTACCTCTACTGTGCTCCACTGTACTCTACCTCTACTGTACTCCACTCTACTCTATCTCTACTGTGCTCCACTGTACTCTATCTCTACTGTACTCCACTGTACTCTACCTCTACTGTGCTCTACTGTTCTCTACCTTTACTCTGCTCTACTTAACTCCACCTCTACTGTGCTCCACTGTACCCTACCTCTACTGTGCTCCAGTGTACTCTACCTCTACTGTGCTCCACTGTACTCTACCTCTACTGTGCTCTACTGTACTCTACCTCTACTGTGCTCCACTGTACTCTACCTCTACTGTGCTCCACTGTACTCTATCTCTACTGTGCTCCACTGTACTCTATTTCTACTGTACTCCTCTGTACTCTACCTCTACTGTGCTCCACTGTACTCTACCTCTACTGTGCTCCACTGTACTCTAT
Source organism: Tiaroga cobitis (assembly GCA_030578255.1). Lineage (NCBI taxonomy): Eukaryota > Metazoa > Chordata > Actinopteri > Cypriniformes > Leuciscidae > Tiaroga > Tiaroga cobitis. Next base: position 30,952,423 of record CM060611.1, on the reverse strand, counting down.
CTGTAATGTACTCTACTGTACTCTATCTCTACTGTGATCCACTGTACTCTACCTCTGCTGTGCTCCACTGTACTCTATCTCTACTGTACTCCACTGTACTCTACTGTTCTCTACCTCTACTGTACTCTACTGTGCTCCACTGTACTTCACTGTAGTCTACCTCTACTGTGCTCCACTGTACTCTACCTCTACTGTGCTCCACTATAATTTACCTCTACTGTGCTCCACTGTACTCTACTTCTACTGTCCTCCACTGTAGTCTACCTCTACTGTGCTCCACTGTACTCTCTCTCTACTGTACTCTACCTCTACTGTACTCTACTGTACTCCACCTCTAGTGTGCTCCACTGTACTCTACCTCTAATGTACTCTACCTCTATTGTACTCCACTGTACTCTACCTCTACTGTGCTCTACTGTACTCTATCTCTACTGTGCTCCACTGTACTCTACCTCTACTGTACTCCACTATACTCTAACTCTACTATACTCCACTGTGCTCTATCTCTACTGTGCTCCACTGTACTCTATTTCTACTGTGCTCCACTGTACTCTATCTCGATTGTACTCCACTGTACTCTATTTCTACTGTACTTCACTGTCCTCTATCTCTACTGTACTCCACTGTACTCTACCTCTATTGTGCTCCACTGTACTCTATATCTACTGTACTCTACTGTACTCTATCTCTACTGTACTCCACTGTACTCTATCTCTACTGTACTCCACTGTACTCTACCTCTACTGTACTCTACTGTACTCTATCTCTACTGTACTCCACTGTACTCTATCTCTACTGTACTCCACTGTACTCTACCTCTACTGTACTCTACTGTTCTCTACCTCTACTCGGCTCTACTGTACTCTACTCTACTGTACTACACTGTACTCTATCTCTACTGTGATCCACTGTACTCTACTTCTACTGTACTCCACTGTAATCTATCTCTACTGTATCCACTGTACTCTATCTCTACTGTGCTCCACTGTACTCTACCTCTACTGTGCTCCACTGTACTCTATCTCTACTGTGCTCCTCTCTACTCTACCTCTACTGTGCTCCACTGTATCCTACCTCTACTGTACTCCACTGTACTCTATCTCTACTGTGCTCCACTTTACTCTATCTCTACTGTACTCCACTGTACTCTACCTCTACTGTGCTCTACTGTTCTCTACCTCTACTGTGCTCTACTGTACTCCACCTCTACTGTAATCCACTCTACTCTACCTCTACTGTGCTCCACTGTATCCAACCTCTACTGTGCTCTACTGTACTCTATCGCTACTGTGCTCCACTGTACTCTACCTCTACTGTACTCCACTATACTCTAACTCTACTTTACTCCACTGTACTCTATCTCTACTGTACTCCACTGTACTCTACCTCTATTGTGCTCCACTGTACTCTATATCTACTGTACTCTACTGTACTCTATCTCTACTGTACTCCACTGTACTCTATCTCTACTGTACTCCACTCTACTCTACCTCTACTGTACTCTATCTCTACTGTACTCCACTGTACTCTATCTCTACTGTACTCCACTGTACTCTACCTCTACTGTACTCTACTGTTCTCTACCTCTACTCGGCTCTACTGTACTCTACTCTACTGTACTACACTGTACTCTATCTCTACTGTGATCCACTGTACTCTACTTCTACTGTACTCCACTGTAATCTATCTCTACTGTATCCACTGTACTCTATCTCTACTGTGCTCCACTGTACTCTACCTCTACTGTGCTCCACTGTACTCTACCTCTACCGTACTCCACTGTACTCTATCTCTACTGTACTCCACTGTACTCTACCTCAACTGTACTCTACTGTTCTCTACCTCTACTGTGCTCTACTCTACTCTACTGTACTCCACTGTACTCTATCTCTACTGTGATCCACTGTACTCTACCTCTACTGTACTCTACTGTACTCTATCTCTACTGTGATCTACTGTACTCTATCTCTACTGTGCTCCACTGTACTCTACCTCTACTGTGCTCCACTGTACTCTATCTCTACTGTGCTCCACTCTACTCTACCTCTACTGTGCTCCACTGTATCCTACCTCTACTGTACTCCACTGTACTCAATCTCTACTGTGCTCCACTGTACTCTATCTCTACTGTACTCCACTGTACTCTACCTCTACTGTGCTCTACTGTTCTCTACCTCTACTGTGCTCTACTGTACTCCACCTCTACTGTTCTCCACTGTACCCTACCTCTATTGTGCTCCACTGTACTCTACCTCTACTGTACTCCACTGTATTCTATCTCTACTGTGCTCCACTGTACTCTACCTCTACTGTGCTCAACTGTACTCTACTGTACTTCACTGTACTCTACCTCTACTGTACTCCACTGTACTCTATATCTACTGTACTCCACTGTACTCTACCTCTACTGTACTCCACTGTACTCTATCTCTACTGTGCTCCACTGTACTCTACCTCTACTGTGCCCAACTGTACTGTACTCTACCTCTACTGTACTCCACTGTACTCTACCTCTACTGTACTCCACTTTACTCTACCTCTACTGTACTCAACTGTACTCTATCTCTACTGTGCTCCACTGTACTCTACCTCTACTGTACTCCACTGTACTCTATCTCTACTGTACTCCACTGTACTCTATCTCTACTGTGATCCACTGTACTCTACCTCTACTGTACTCCACTGTACTCTATCTCTACTGTGATCCACTGTACTCTACCTCTACTGTACTCCACTGTACTCTATCTCTACTGTACTCCACTGTACTCTACCTATACTGTACTCTACTGTTCTCTTCCTCTACTGTACTCCACTGTACTCTATCTCTACTGTGATCCACTGTACTCTACCTCTACTGTACTCCACTGTACTCTATCTCTACTCTACTCCACTGTACTCTACCTCTACTGTACTCTACTGTTCTCTACCTCTACTGTGCTCTACTGTACTCTTCTCTACTGTACTCCACTGTACTCTATCTCTACTGTGATCCACTGTACTCTACCTCTATTGTACTCCACTGTACTCTATCTCTACTGTGATCCACGGTACTCTATCTCTACTGTGCTCCACTGTACTCTACCTCTACTATGCTCCACTGTACTCTATCTGTACTGTGCTCCACTCTACTCTACCTCTACTGTGCTCCACTGTACTCTACCTCTACTGTACTCCACTCTACTCTATCTCTACTGTGCTCCACTGTACTCTATCTCTACTGTACTCCACTGTACTCTACCTCTACTGTGCTCTACTGTTCTCTACCTCTACTGTGCTCTACTGTACTCCAATTCTACTGTGCTCCACTGTACCCTACCTCTACTGTGCTCCACTGTACTCTACCTCTACTGTGCTCCACTGTACTCTACCTCTACTGTGCTCCACTGTACTCTACCTCTACTGTGCTCCACTGTACTCTATCTCTACTGTGCTCCACTGTACTCTATTTCTACTGTACTCTACTGTACTCCACCTCTAATGTGCTCCACTGTACTCTACCTCTACTGTACTCTACCTCTACTGTACTCCACTGTACTCTACCTCTACTGTGCTCTACTGTACTCTATCTCTACTCTGCTCCACTCTACTCTACCTCTACTGTGCTCCACTGTACTCTACATCTACTGTACTTCACTGTCCTCTATCTCTACTGTACTCCACTGTACTCTACCTCTACTGTGCTCCACTGTACTCTACCTCTACTGTACTCCACTGTACTCTATCTCTACTGTGCTCCACTGTACTCTACCTCTACTGTGCTCCACTGTACTCTACCTCTACTGTGCTCCACTGTACTCTACCTCTACTGTGCTCCACTTTACTCTATCTCTACTGTACTCCACTGTACTCTACCTCTACTGTGCTCTACTGTTCTCTACCTCTACTGTGCTCTACTGTACTCCACCTCTACTGTGCTCCACTCTACTCTACCTCTACTGTGCTCCACTGTATCCAACCTCTACTGTGCTCTACTGTACTCTATCGCTACTGTGCTCCACTGTACTCTACCTCTACTGTACTCCACTATACTCTAACTCTACTATACTCCACTGTACTCTATCTCTACTGTACTCCACTGTACTCTACCTCTATTGTGCTCCACTGTACTCTATATCTACTGTACTCTACTGTACTCTATCTCTACTGTACTCCACTGTACTCTATCTCTACTGTACTCCACTCTACTCTACCTCTACTGTACTCTATCTCTACTGTACTCCACTGTACTCTATCTCTACTGTACTCCACTGTACTCTACCTCTACTGTACTCTACTGTTCTCTACCTCTACTCGGCTCTACTGTACTCTACTCTACTGTACTACACTGTACTCTATCTCTACTGTGATCCACTGTACTCTACTTCTACTGTACTCCACTGTAATCTATCTCTACTGTATCCACTGTACTCTATCTCTACTGTGCTCCACTGTACTCTACCTCTACTGTGCTCCACTGTACTCTACCTCTACCGTACTCCACTGTACTCTATCTCTACTGTACTCCACTGTACTCTACCTCAACTGTACTCTACTGTTCTCTACCTCTACTGTGCTTTACTCTACTCTACTGTACTCCACTGTACTCTATCTCTACTGTGATCCACTGTACTCTACCTCTACTGTACTCTACTGTACTCTATCTCTACTGTGATCTACTGTACTCTATCTCTACTGTGCTCCACTGTACTCTACCTCTACTGTGCTCCACTGTACTCTATCTCTACTGTGCTCCACTCTACTCTACCTCTACTGTGCTCCACTGTATCCTACCTCTACTGTACTCCACTGTACTCTATCTCTACTGTGCTCCACTGTACTCTATCTCTACTGTACTCCACTGTACTCTACCTCTACTGTGCTCTACTGTTCTCTACCTCTACTGTGCTCTACTGTACTCCACCTCTACTGTTCTCCACTGTACCCTACCTCTATTGTGCTCCACTGTACTCTACCTCTACTGTACTCCACTGTATTCTATCTCTACTGTGCTCCACTGTACTCTACCTCTACTGTGCTCAACTGTACTCTACTGTACTCCACTGTACTCTACCTCTACTGTACTCCACTGTACTCTATATCTACTGTACTCCACTGTACTCTACCTCTACTGTACTCCACTGTACTCTATCTCTACTGTGCTCCACTGTACTCTACCTCTACTGTGCCCAACTGTACTGTACTCTACCTCTACTGTACTCCACTGTACTCTACCTCTACTGTACTCCACTTTACTCTACCTCTACTGTACTCAACTGTACTCTATCTCTACTGTGCTCCACTGTACTCTACCTCTACTGTACTCCACTGTACTCTATCTCTACTGTACTCCACTGTACTCTACCTATACTGTACTCTACTGTTCTCTTCCTCTACTGTACTCCACTGTACTCTATCTCTACTGTGATCCACTGTACTCTACCTCTACTGTACTCCACTGTACTCTATCTCTACTGTACTCCACTGTACTCTACCTATACTGTACTCTACTGTTCTCTTCCTCTACTGTACTCCACTGTACTCTATCTCTACTGTGATCCACTGTACTCTACCTCTACTGTACTCCACTGTACTCTATCTCTACTCTACTCCACTGTACTCTACCTCTACTGTACTCTACTGTTCTCTACCTCTACTGTGCTCTACTGTACTCTTCTCTACTGTACTCCACTGTACTCTATCTCTACTGTGATCCACTGTACTCTACCTCTATTGTACTCCACTGTACTCTATCTCTACTGTGATCCACTGTACTCTATCTCTACTGTGCTCCACTGTACTCTACCTCTACTATGCTCCACTGTACTCTATCTGTACTGTGCTCCACTCTACTCTACCTCTACTGTGCTCCACTGTACTCTACCTCTACTGTACTCCACTCTACTCTATCTCTACTGTGCTCCACTGTACTCTATCTCTACTGTACTCCACTGTACTCTACCTCTACTGTGCTCTACTGTTCTCTACCTCTACTGTGCTCTACTGTACTCCACCTCTACTGTGCTCCACTGTACCCTACCTCTACTGTGCTCCACTGTATTCTACCTCTACTGTACTCTACTGTACTCCACCTCTAATGAGCTCCACTGTACTCTGGCTCTACTGTACTCCACTGTACTTTACCTCTACTGTACTCCACTGTACTCTACCTCTACAGTGCTCCACTGTACTCTATTTCTACTGTACTCCTCTGTACTCTACCTCTACTGTGCTCCACTGTACTCTATCTGTAATGTACTCTACTGTACTCTATCTCTAATGTGATCCACTGTACTCTACCTCTGCTGTGCTCCACTGTACTCTATCTCTACTGTACTCCACTGTACTCTACTGTTCTCTACCTCTACTGTACTCTACTGTGCTCCACTGTACTCCACTGTAGTCTACCTCTACTGTGCTCCACTGTACTCTACCTCTACTGTGCTCCACTATACTCTACCTCTACTGTGCTCCACTGTACTCTATCTCTACTGTCCTCCACTGTACTCTACCTCTACTGTGCTCCACTGTACTCTCTCTCTACTGTACTCTACCTCTACTGTACTCTACTGTACTCCACCTCTAATGTGCTCCACTGTACTCTACCTCTACTGTACTCTACCTCTACTGTACTCCACTGTACTCTACCTCTACTGTGCTCTACTGTACTCTATCTCTACTGTGCTCCACTGTACTGTACCTCTACTGTGCTCCACTGTACTCTACCTCTACTGTACTTCACTGTCCTCTATCTCTACTGTACTCCACTGTACTCTACCTCTATTGTCCTCCACTGTACTCTATCTCTACTGTGCTCTACTGTTCTCTACCTCTACTGTGCTCTACTGTACTCCACCTCTACTGTTCTCCACTGTACCCTACCTCTATTGTGCTCCACTGTACTCTACCTCTACTGTACTCCACTGTATTCTATCTCTACTGTGCTCCACTGTACTCTACCTCTACTGTGCTCAACTGTACTCTACTGTACTCCACTGTACTCTACCTCTACTGTACTCCACTGTACTCTATATCTACTGTACTCCACTGTACTCTACCTCTACTGTACTCCACTGTACTCTATCTCTACTGTGCTCCACTGTACTCTACCTCTACTGTGCCCAACTGTACTGTACTCTACCTCTACTGTACTCCACTGTACTCTACCTCTACTGTACTCCACTTTACTCTACCTCTACTGTACTCAACTGTACTCTATCTCTACTGTGCTCCACTGTACTCTACCTCTACTGTACTCCACTGTACTCTATCTCTACTGTACTCCACTGTACTCTATCTCTACTGTGATCCACTGTACTCTACCTCTACTGTACTCCACTGTACTCTATCTCTACTGTGATCCACTGTACTCTACCTCTACTGTACTCCACTGTACTCTATCTCTACTGTACTCCACTGTACTCTACCTATACTGTACTCTACTGTTCTCTTCCTCTACTGTACTCCACTGTACTCTATCTCTACTGTGATCCACTGTACTCTACCTCTACTGTACTCCACTGTACTCTATCTCTACTCTACTCCACTGTACTCTACCTCTACTGTACTCTACTGTTCTCTACCTCTACTGTGCTCTACTGTACTCTTCTCTACTGTACTCCACTGTACTCTATCTCTACTGTGATCCACTGTACTCTACCTCTATTGTACTCCACTGTACTCTATCTCTACTGTGATCCACTGTACTCTATCTCTACTGTGCTCCACTGTACTCTACCTCTACTATGCTCCACTGTACTCTATCTGTACTGTGCTCCACTCTACTCTACCTCTACTGTGCTCCACTGTACTCTACCTCTACTGTACTCCACTCTACTCTATCTCTACTGTGCTCCACTGTACTCTATCTCTACTGTACTCCACTGTACTCTACCTCTACTGTGCTCTACTGTTCTCTACCTCTACTGTGCTCTACTGTACTCCAATTCTACTGTGCTCCACTGTACCCTACCTCTACTGTGCTCCACTGTACTCTACCTCTACTGTGCTCCACTGTACTCTACCTCTACTGTGCTCCACTGTACTCTACCTCTACTGTGCTCCACTGTACTCTATCTCTACTGTGCTCCACTGTACTCTATTTCTACTGTACTCTACTGTACTCCACCTCTAATGTGCTCCACTGTACTCTACCTCTACTGTACTCTACCTCTACTGTACTCCACTGTACTCTACCTCTACTGTGCTCTACTGTACTCTATCTCTACTCTGCTCCACTCTACTCTACCTCTACTGTGCTCCACTGTACTCTACATCTACTGTACTTCACTGTCCTCTATCTCTACTGTACTCCACTGTACTCTACCTCTACTGTGCTCCACTGTACTCTACCTCTACTGTACTCCACTGTACTCTATCTCTACTGTGCTCCACTGTACTCTACCTCTACTGTGCTCCACTGTACTCTACCTCTACTGTGCTCCACTGTACTCTACCTCTACTGTGCTCCACTTTACTCTATCTCTACTGTACTCCACTGTACTCTACCTCTACTGTGCTCTACTGTTCTCTACCTCTACTGTGCTCTACTGTACTCCACCTCTACTGTGCTCCACTCTACTCTACCTCTACTGTGCTCCACTGTATCCAACCTCTACTGTGCTCTACTGTACTCTATCGCTACTGTGCTCCACTGTACTCTACCTCTACTGTACTCCACTATACTCTAACTCTACTATACTCCACTGTACTCTATCTCTACTGTACTCCACTGTACTCTACCTCTATTGTGCTCCACTGTACTCTATATCTACTGTACTCTACTGTACTCTATCTCTACTGTACTCCACTGTACTCTATCTCTACTGTACTCCACTCTACTCTACCTCTACTGTACTCTATCTCTACTGTACTCCACTGTACTCTATCTCTACTGTACTCCACTGTACTCTACCTCTACTGTACTCTACTGTTCTCTACCTCTACTCGGCTCTACTGTACTCTACTCTACTGTACTACACTGTACTCTATCTCTACTGTGATCCACTGTACTCTACTTCTACTGTACTCCACTGTAATCTATCTCTACTGTATCCACTGTACTCTATCTCTACTGTGCTCCACTGTACTCTACCTCTACTGTGCTCCACTGTACTCTACCTCTACCGTACTCCACTGTACTCTATCTCTACTGTACTCCACTGTACTCTACCTCAACTGTACTCTACTGTTCTCTACCTCTACTGTGCTTTACTCTACTCTACTGTACTCCACTGTACTCTATCTCTACTGTGATCCACTGTACTCTACCTCTACTGTACTCTACTGTACTCTATCTCTACTGTGATCTACTGTACTCTATCTCTACTGTGCTCCACTGTACTCTACCTCTACTGTGCTCCACTGTACTCTATCTCTACTGTGCTCCACTCTACTCTACCTCTACTGTGCTCCACTGTATCCTACCTCTACTGTACTCCACTGTACTCTATCTCTACTGTGCTCCACTGTACTCTATCTCTACTGTACTCCACTGTACTCTACCTCTACTGTGCTCTACTGTTCTCTACCTCTACTGTGCTCTACTGTACTCCACCTCTACTGTTCTCCACTGTACCCTACCTCTATTGTGCTCCACTGTACTCTACCTCTACTGTACTCCACTGTATTCTATCTCTACTGTGCTCCACTGTACTCTACCTCTACTGTGCTCAACTGTACTCTACTGTACTCCACTGTACTCTACCTCTACTGTACTCCACTGTACTCTATATCTACTGTACTCCACTGTACTCTACCTCTACTGTACTCCACTGTACTCTATCTCTACTGTGCTCCACTGTACTCTACCTCTACTGTGCCCAACTGTACTGTACTCTACCTCTACTGTACTCCACTGTACTCTACCTCTACTGTACTCCACTTTACTCTACCTCTACTGTACTCAACTGTACTCTATCTCTACTGTGCTCCACTGTACTCTACCTCTACTGTACTCCACTGTACTCTATCTCTACTGTACTCCACTGTACTCTACCTATACTGTACTCTACTGTTCTCTTCCTCTACTGTACTCCACTGTACTCTATCTCTACTGTGATCCACTGTACTCTACCTCTACTGTACTCCACTGTACTCTATCTCTACTGTACTCCACTGTACTCTACCTATACTGTACTCTACTGTTCTCTTCCTCTACTGTACTCCACTGTACTCTATCTCTACTGTGATCCACTGTACTCTACCTCTACTGTACTCCACTGTACTCTATCTCTACTCTACTCCACTGTACTCTACCTCTACTGTACTCTACTGTTCTCTACCTCTACTGTGCTCTACTGTACTCTTCTCTACTGTACTCCACTGTACTCTATCTCTACTGTGATCCACTGTACTCTACCTCTATTGTACTCCACTGTACTCTATCTCTACTGTGATCCACTGTACTCTATCTCTACTGTGCTCCACTGTACTCTACCTCTACTATGCTCCACTGTACTCTATCTGTACTGTGCTCCACTCTACTCTACCTCTACTGTGCTCCACTGTACTCTACCTCTACTGTACTCCACTCTACTCTATCTCTACTGTGCTCCACTGTACTCTATCTCTACTGTACTCCACTGTACTCTACCTCTACTGTGCTCTACTGTTCTCTACCTCTACTGTGCTCTACTGTACTCCACCTCTACTGTGCTCCACTGTACCCTACCTCTACTGTGCTCCACTGTATTCTACCTCTACTGTACTCTACTGTACTCCACCTCTAATGAGCTCCACTGTACTCTGGCTCTACTGTACTCCACTGTACTTTACCTCTACTGTACTCCACTGTACTCTACCTCTACAGTGCTCCACTGTACTCTATTTCTACTGTACTCCTCTGTACTCTACCTCTACTGTGCTCCACTGTACTCTATCTGTAATGTACTCTACTGTACTCTATCTCTAATGTGATCCACTGTACTCTACCTCTGCTGTGCTCCACTGTACTCTATCTCTACTGTACTCCACTGTACTCTACTGTTCTCTACCTCTACTGTACTCTACTGTGCTCCACTGTACTCCACTGTAGTCTACCTCTACTGTGCTCCACTGTACTCTACCTCTACTGTGCTCCACTATACTCTACCTCTACTGTGCTCCACTGTACTCTATCTCTACTGTCCTCCACTGTACTCTACCTCTACTGTGCTCCACTGTACTCTCTCTCTACTGTACTCTACCTCTACTGTACTCTACTGTACTCCACCTCTAATGTGCTCCACTGTACTCTACCTCTACTGTACTCTACCTCTACTGTACTCCACTGTACTCTACCTCTACTGTGCTCTACTGTACTCTATCTCTACTGTGCTCCACTGTACTGTACCTCTACTGTGCTCCACTGTACTCTACCTCTACTGTACTTCACTGTCCTCTATCTCTACTGTACTCCACTGTACTCTACCTCTATTGTCCTCCACTGTACTCTATCTCTACTGTACTCTACTGTACTATATCTCTACTGTACTCCACTGTACTCTATCTCTACTGTACTCCACTGTACTCTACCTCCACTGTACTCTACCTCTACCGTACTCCACTGTACTCTATCTCTACTGTACTCCACTGTACTCTACCTCTACTGTACTCTACTGTTCTCTACCTCTACTGTGCTCTACTGTACTTTACTCTACTGTACTCCACTGTACTCTATCTCTACTGTGATCCACTGTACTCTACCTCTACTGTACTCCACTGTACTCTATCTCTACTGTGATCCACTGTACTCTATCTCTATTGAGCTCCACTGTACTCTATCTCTACTGTGCTCCACTGTACTCTATCTCTACTGTGCTCCACTCTACTCTACCTCTACTGTGCTCCACTGTATCCTACCTCTACTCTACTCCACTGTACTCTCTCTCTACTGTGCTCCACTGTACTCTATCTCTACTGTACTCAGCTGTACTCTACCTCTACTGTGCTCTACTGTTCTCTACCTCTACTGTGCTCTACTCTACTCCACCTCTACTGTGCTCCACTGTACCCTACCTCTACTGTGCTCCACCGTACTCTACCTCTACTGTGCTCCACTGTACTCTACCTCTACTGTACTCCACTGTACTCTATCTCTACTGTACTCCACTGTACTCTACCTCTACTGTACTCCACTGTACTCTATCTCTACTGTACTCCACTCTAATCTACCTCTACTGTCCTCCACTGTACTCTACCTCTACTGTGCTCCACTGTACTCTCTCTCTCTACTGTACTCTACCTCTACTGTACTCTACTGTGCTCCACTGTACTCCACTGTAGTCTACCTCTACTGTGCTCCACTGTACTCTACCTCTACTGTGCTCCACTATACTCTACCTCAACTGTGCTCCACTGTACTCTACCTCTACTGTCCTCCACTGTACTCTACCGCTACTGTGCTCCACTGTACTCTCTCTCTACTGTACTCTACCTCTACTGTACTCTACTGTACTCCACCTCTAATGTGCTCCACTGTACTCTACCTCTACTGTACTCTACCTCTACTGTACTCCACTGTACTCTACCTCTAATGTGCTCCACTGTACTCTATCTCTACTGTGCTCCACTGTACTCTATTTCTACTGTGCTCCACTGTACTCTATCTCTACTGTACTCCACTGTACTCTATCTCTACTGTACTTCACTATCCTTTATCTCTAATGTACTCCACTGTACTCTACCTCTATTGTGCTCCATTGTACTCTATCTCTACTGTACTCTACTGTACTCTATCTCTACTTTACTCCACTGTACTCTATCTCTACTGTACTCCACTGTACTCTACCTCTACTGTGCTCCACTGTACTCTACCTCTACCGTACTCCACTGTACTCTATCTCTACTGTACTCCACTGTACTCTACCTCTACTGTACTCTACTGTTATCTACCTCTACTGTGCTCTACTCTACTCTACTGTACTCCACTGTACTCTATCTCTACTGTGATCCACTGTACTCTACCTCTACTGTACTCTACTGTACTCTATCTCTACTGTGATCTACTGTACTCTATCTCTACTGTGCTCCACTGTACTCTACCTCTACTGTGCTCCACTGTACTCTATCTCTACTGTGCTCCACTCTACTCTAGCTCTACTGTGCTCCACTGTATCCTACCTCTACTGTACTCCACTGTACTCTATCTCTACTGTGCTCCACTGTACTCTATCTCTACTGTACTCCACTGTACTCTACCTCTACTGTGCTCTACTGTTCTCTAACTCTACTGTGCTCTACTGTACTCCACCTCTACTGTTCTCCACTGTACCCTACCTCTATTGTGCTCCACTGTACTCTACCTCTACTGTGCTCCACTGTACTCTACCTCTACTGTACTCCACTGTATTCTATCTCTACTGTGCTCCACTGTACTCTACCTCTACTGTGCTCAACTGTACTCTACTGTACTCCACTGTACTCTACCTCTACTGTACTCAACTGTACTCTATCTCTACTGTACTCCACTGTACTCTACCTCTACTGTACTCCACTGTACTCTATCTCTACTGTACTCCACTGTACTCTACCTCTACTGTGCCCAACTGTACTGTACTCTACTCCACTGTACTCTACCTCTACTGTACTCCACTGTACTCTACCTCTACTGTACTCCACTTTACTCTACCTCTACTGTACTCAACTGTACTCTATCTCTACTGTGCTCCACTGTTCTCTACCTCTACTGTACTCCACTGTACTCTATCTCTACTGTAATCCACTGTACTCTACCTATACTGTACTCTACTGTTCTCTTCCTCTACTGTACTCCACTATACTCTAACTCTACTATACTCCACTGTGCTCTATCTCTACTGTGCTCCACTGTACTCTATTTCTACTGTGCTCCACTGTACTCTATCTCGATTGTACTCCACTGTACTCTATTTCTACTGTACTTCACTGTCCTCTATCTCTACTGTACTCCACTGTACTCTACCTCTATTGTGCTCCAATGTACTCTATATCTACTGTACTCTACTGTACTCTATCTCTATTGTACTCCACTGTACTCTATCTCTACTGTACTCCACTGTACTCTACCTCTACTGTACTCTACTGTACTCTATCTCTACTGTACTCCACTGTACTCTATCTCTACTGTACTCCACTGTACTCTACCTCTACTGTACTCTACTGTTCTCTACCTCTACTCGGCTCTAGTGTACTCTACTCTACTGTACTACACTGTACTCTATCTCGACTGTGATCCACTGTACTCTACTTCTACTGTACTCCACTGTAATCTATCTCTACTGTATCCACTGTACTCTATCTCTACTGTGCTCCACTGTACTCTACCTCTACTGTGCTCCACTGTACTCTATCTCTACTGTGCTCCTCTCTACTCTTCCTCTACTGTGCTCCACTGTATCCTACCTCTACTGTACTCCACTGTACTCTATCTCTACTGTGCTCCACTTTACTCTATCTCTACTGTACTCCACTGTACTCTACCTCTACTGTGCTCTACTGTTCTCTACCTCTACTGGCTCTACTGTACTCCACCTCTACTGTGCTCCACTCTACTCTACCTCTACTGTGCTCCACTGTATCCAACCTCTACTGTGCTCTACTGTACTCTATCTCTACTGTGCTCCACTGTACTCTACCTCTACTGTACTCCACTATACTCTAACTCTACTATACTCCACTGTACTCTATCTCTACTGTGCTCCCCTGTACTCTATTTCTACTGTGCTCCACTGTACTCTATCTCTATTGTACTCCACTGTACTCTATTTCAAGTGTACTTCACTGTCCTCTATCTCTACTGTACTCCACTGTACTCTACCTCTATTGTGCTCCACTGTACTCTATATCTACTGTACTCTACTGTACTCTATCTCTACTGTACTCCACTGTACTCTATCTCTACTGTACTCCACTCTACTCTACCTCTACTGTACTCTACTGTACTCTATCTCTACTGTACTCCACTGTACTCTATCTCTACTGTACTCCACTGTACTCTACCTCTACTGTACTCTACTGTTCTCTACCTCTACTCGGCTCTACTGTACTCTACTCTACTGTACTACACTGTACTCTATCTCTACTGTGATCCACTGTACTCTACTTCTACTGTACTCCACTGTAATCTATCTCTACTGTATCCACTGTACTCTACCTCTACTGTGCTCCACTGTACTCTACCTCTACCGTACTCCACTGTACTCTATCTCTACTGTACTCTACCTCAACTGTACTCTACTGTTCTCTACCTCTACTGTGCTCTACTCTACTCTACTGTACTCCACTGTACTCTATCTCTACTGTGATCCACTGTACTCTACCTCTACTGTACTCTACTGTACTCTATCTCTACTGTGATCTACTGTACTCTATCTCTACTGTGCTCCATTGTACTCTACCTCTACTGTGCTCCACTGTACTCTATCTCTACTGTGCTCCACTCTACTCTACCTCTACTGTGCTCCACTGTATCCTACCTCTACTGTACTCCACTGTACTCTATCTCTACTGTGCTCCACTGTACTCTATCTCTACTGTACTCCACTGTACTCTACCTCTACTGTGCTCTACTGTTCTCTACCTCTACTGTGCTCTACTGTACTCCACCTCTACTGTTCTCCACTGTACCCTACCTCTATTGTGCTCCACTGTACTCTACCTCTACTGTACTCCACTGTATTCTATCTCTACTGTGCTCCACTGTACTCTACCTCTACTGTGCTCAACTGTACTCTACTGTACTCCACTGTACTCTACCTCTACTGTACTCCACTGTACTCTATCTCTACTGTACTCCACTGTACTCTACCTCTACTGTACTCCACTGTACTCTATCTCTACTGTGCTCCACTGTACTCTACCTCTACTGTGCCCAACTGTACTGTACTCTACCTCTACTGTACTCCACTGTACTCTACCTCTACTGTACTCCACTTTACTCTACCTCTACTGTACTCAACTGTACTCTATCTCTACTGTGCTCCACTGTACTCTACCTCTACTGTACTCCACTGTACTCTATCTCTACTGTACTCCACTGTACTCTACCTATACTGTACTCTACTGTTCTCTTCCTCTACTGTACTCCACTGTACTCTATCTCTACTGTGATCCACTGTACTCTACCTCTACTGTACTCCACTGTACTCTATCTCTACTGTACTCCACTGTACTCTACCTATACTGTACTCTACTGTTCTCTTCCTCTACTGTACTCCACTGTACTCTATCTCTACTGTGATCCACTGTACTCTACCTCTACTGTACTCCACTGTACTCTATCTCTACTCTACTCCACTGTACTCTACCTCTACTGTACTCTACTGTTCTCTACCTCTACTGTGCTCTACTGTACTCTTCTCTACTGTACTCCACTGTACTCTATCTCTACTGTGATCCACTGTACTCTATCTCTACTGTGCTCCACTGTACTCTACCTCTACTATGCTCCACTGTACTCTATCTGTACTGTGCTCCACTGTACTCTACCTCTACTGTACTCCACTCTACTCTATCTCTACTGTGCTCCACTGTACTCTATCTCTACTGTACTCCACTGTACTCTACCTCTACTGTGCTCTACTGTTCTCTACCTCTACTGTGCTCTACTGTACTCCTCCTCTACTGTGCTCCACTGTACCCTACCTCTACTGTGCTCCACTGTACTCTACCTCTACTGTGCTCCACTGTACTCTACCTCTACTGTGCTCCACTGTACCCTACCTCTACTGTGCTCCAGAGGTAGAGTACACTTTACTTTATCTCTACTGTGATCCACTGTACTCTATCTCTACTGTGCTCCACTGTACTCTACCTCTACTATGCTCCACTGTACTCTATCTTTACTGTGCTCCACTCTACTCTACCTCTACTGTGCTCCACTGTACTCTACCTCTACTGTACTCCACTTTACTTTATCTCTACTGTGATCCACTGTACTCTATCTCTACTGTGCTCCAATATACTCTTCCTCTACTATGCTCCACTGTACTCTATCTCTACTGTGCTCCACTCTACTCTACCTCTACTGTGCTCCACTGTACTCTACCTCTACTGTACTCCACTGTACTCTATCTCTACTGTACTCCACTGTACTCTACCTCTACTGTGCTCTACTGTTCTCTACCTCTACTGTGCTCTACTGTACTCCACCTCTACTGTGCTCCACTGTACCCTACCTCTACTGTGCTCCACTGTACTCTACCTCTACTGTGCTCCACTGTACTCTACCTCTACTCTGCTCCACTGTATCCACTGTACTCTACCTCTACTGTGCTCCACTGTACTCTACCTCTACTGTGCTCCACTGTATTCTACCTCTACTGTACTCTACTGTACTCCACCTCTAATGAGCTCCACTGTACTCTGGCTCTACTGTACTCCACTGTACTTTACCTCTACTGTACTCCACTGTACTCTACCTCTACAGTGCTCCACTGTACTCTATTTCTACTGTACTCCTCTGTACTCTACCTCTACTGTGCTCCACTGTACTCTATCTGTAATGTACTCTACTGTACTCTATCTCTAATGTGATCCACTGTACTCTACCTCTGCTGTGCTCCACTGTACTCTATCTCTACTGTACTCCACTGTACTCTACTGTTCTCTACCTCTACTGTACTCTACTGTGCTCCACTGTACTCCACTGTAGTCTACCTCTACTGTGCTCCACTGTACTCTACCTCTACTGTGCTCCACTATACTCTACCTCTACTGTGCTCCACTGTACTCTATCTCTACTGTCCTCCACTGTACTCTACCTCTACTGTGCTCCACTGTACTCTCTCTCTACTGTACTCTACCTCTACTGTACTCTACTGTACTCCACCTCTAATGTGCTCCACTGTACTCTACCTCTACTGTACTCTACCTCTACTGTACTCCACTGTACTCTACCTCTACTGTGCTCTACTGTACTCTATCTCTACTGTGCTCCACTGTACTGTACCTCTACTGTGCTCCACTGTACTCTACCTCTACTGTACTTCACTGTCCTCTATCTCTACTGTACTCCAATGTACTCTACCTCTATTGTCCTCCACTGTACTCTATCTCTACTGTACTCTACTGTACTATATCTCTACTGTACTCCACTGTACTCTATCTCTACTGTACTCCACTGTACTCTACCTCCACTGTACTCTACCTCTACCGTACTCCACTGTACTCTATCTCTACTGTACTCCACTGTACTCTACCTCTACTGTACTCTACTGTTCTCTACCTCTACTGTGCTCTACTGTACTTTACTGTACTCCACTGTACTCTATCTCTACTGTGATCCACTGTACTCTACCTCTACTGTACTCCACTGTACTCTATCTCTACTGTGATCCACTGTACTCTATCTCTATTGAGCTCCACTGTACTCTATCTCTACTGTGCTCCACTGTACTCTATCTCTACTGTGCTCCACTCTACTCTACCTCTACTGTGCTCCACTGTATCCTACCTCTACTCTACTCCACTGTACTCTCTCTCTACTGTGCTCCACTGTACTCTGTCTCTACTGTACTCAGCTGTACTCTACCTCTACTGTGCTCTACTGTTCTCTACCTCTACTGTGCTCTACTCTACTCCACCTCTACTGTGCTCCACTGTACCCTACCTCTACTGTGCTCCACCGTACTCTACCTCTACTGTGCTCCACTGTACTCTACCTCTACTGTACTCCACTGTACTCTATCTCTACTGTACTCCACTGTACTCTACCTCTACTGTACTCCACTGTACTCTATCTCTACTGTACTCCACTCTAATCTACCTCTACTGTCCTCCACTGTACTCTACCTCTACTGTGCTCCACTGTACTCTCTCTCTCTACTGTACTCTACCTCTACTGTACTCTACTGTGCTCCACTGTACTCCACTGTAGTCTACCTCTACTGTGCTCCACTGTACTCTACCTCTACTGTGCTCCACTATACTCTACCTCAACTGTGCTCCACTGTACTCTACCTCTACTGTCCTCCACTGTACTCTACCGCTACTGTGCTCCACTGTACTCTCTCTCTACTGTACTCTACCTCTACTGTACTCTACTGTACTCCACCTCTAATGTGCTCCACTGTACTCTACCTCTACTGTACTCTACCTCTACTGTACTCCACTGTACTCTACCTCTAATGTGCTCCACTGTACTCTATCTCTACTGTGCTCCACTGTACTCTATTTCTACTGTGCTCCACTGTACTCTATCTCTACTGTACTCCACTGTACTCTATCTCTACTGTACTTCACTATCCTTTATCTCTAATGTACTCCACTGTACTCTACCTCTATTGTGCTCCATTGTACTCTATCTCTACTGTACTCTACTGTACTCTATCTCTACTTTACTCCACTGTACTCTATCTCTACTGTACTCCACTGTACTCTACCTCTACTGTGCTCCACTGTACTCTACCTCTACCGTACTCCACTGTACTCTATCTCTACTGTACTCCACTGTACTCTACCTCTACTGTACTCTACTGTTCTCTACCTCTACTGTGCTCTACTCTACTCTACTGTACTCCACTGTACTCTATCTCTACTGTGATCCACTGTACTCTACCTCTACTGTACTCTACTGTACTCTATCTCTACTGTGATCTACTGTACTCTATCTCTACTGTGCTCCACTGTACTCTACCTCTACTGTGCTCCACTGTACTCTATCTCTACTGTGCTCCACTCTACTCTAGCTCTACTGTGCTCCACTGTATCCTACCTCTACTGTACTCCACTGTACTCTATCTCTACTGTGCTCCACTGTACTCTATCTCTACTGTGCTCCACTGTACTCTATCTCTACTGTACTCCACTGTACTCTACCTCTACTGTGCTCTACTGTTCTCTACCTCTACTGTGCTCTACTGTACTCCACCTCTACTGTTCTCCACTGTACCCTACCTCTATTGTGCTCCACTGTACTCTACCTCTACTGTGCTCCACTGTACTCTACCTCTACTGTACTCCACTGTATTCTATCTCTACTGTGCTCCACTGTACTCTACCTCTACTGTGCTCAACTGTACTCTACTGTACTCCACTGTACTCTACCTCTACTGTACTCAACTGTACTCTATCTCTACTGTACTCCACTGTACTCTACCTCTACTGTACTCCACTGTACTCTATCTCTACTGTACTCCACTGTACTCTACCTCTACTGTGCCCAACTGTACTGTACTCTACTCCACTGTACTCTACCTCTACTGTACTCCACTGTACTCTACCTCTACTGTACTCCACTTTACTCTACCTCTACTGTACTCAACTGTACTCTATCTCTACTGTGCTCCACTGTTCTCTACCTCTACTGTACTCCACTGTACTCTATCTCTACTGTAATCCACTGTACTCTACCTATACTGTACTCTACTGTTCTCTTCCTCTACTGTACTCCACTATACTCTAACTCTACTATACTCCACTGTGCTCTATCTCTACTGTGCTCCACTGTACTCTATTTCTACTGTGCTCCACTGTACTCTATCTCGATTGTACTCCACTGTACTCTATTTCTACTGTACTTCACTGTCCTCTATCTCTACTGTACTCCACTGTACTCTACCTCTATTGTGCTCCAATGTACTCTATATCTACTGTACTCTACTGTACTCTATCTCTATTGTACTCCACTGTACTCTATCTCTACTGTACTCCACTGTACTCTACCTCTACTGTACTCTACTGTACTCTATCTCTACTGTACTCCACTGTACTCTATCTCTACTGTACTCCACTGTACTCTACCTCTACTGTACTCTACTGTTCTCTACCTCTACTCGGCTCTACTGTACTCTACTCTACTGTACTACACTGTACTCTATCTCGACTGTGATCCACTGTACTCTACTTCTACTGTACTCCACTGTAATCTATCTCTACTGTATCCACTGTACTCTATCTCTACTGTGCTCCACTGTACTCTACCTCTACTGTGCTCCACTGTACTCTATCTCTACTGTGCTCCTCTCTACTCTTCCTCTACTGTGCTCCACTGTATCCTACCTCTACTGTACTCCACTGTACTCTATCTCTACTGTGCTCCACTTTACTCTATCTCTACTGTACTCCACTGTACTCTACCTCTACTGTGCTCTACTGTTCTCTACCTCTACTGGCTCTACTGTACTCCACCTCTACTGTGCTCCACTCTACTCTACCTCTACTGTGCTCCACTGTATCCAACCTCTACTGTGCTCTACTGTACTCTATCTCTACTGTGCTCCACTGTACTCTACCTCTACTGTACTCCACTATACTCTAACTCTACTATACTCCACTGTACTCTATCTCTACTGTGCTCCACTGTACTCTATTTCTACTGTGCTCCACTGTACTCTATTTCAAGTGTACTTCACTGTCCTCTATCTCTACTGTACTCCACTGTACTCTACCTCTATTGTGCTCCACTGTACTCTATATCTACTGTACTCTACTGTACTCTATCTCTACTGTACTCCACTGTACTCTATCTCTACTGTACTCCACTCTACTCTACCTCTACTGTACTCTACTGTACTCTATCTCTACTGTACTCCACTGTACTCTATCTCTACTGTACTCCACTGTACTCTACCTCTACTGTACTCTACTGTTCTCTACCTCTACTCGGCTCTACTGTACTCTACTCTACTGTACTACACTGTACTCTATCTCTACTGTGATCCACTGTACTCTACTTCTACTGTACTCCACTGTAATCTATCTCTACTGTATCCACTGTACTCTACCTCTACTGTGCTCCACTGTACTCTACCTCTACCGTACTCCACTGTACTCTATCTCTACTGTACTCTACCTCAACTGTACTCTACTGTTCTCTACCTCTACTGTGCTCTACTCTACTCTACTGTACTCCACTGTACTCTATATCTACTGTGATCCACTGTACTCTACCTCTACTGTACTCTACTGTACTCTATCTCTACTGTGATCTACTGTACTCTATCTCTACTGTGCTCCATTGTACTCTACCTCTACTGTGCTCCACTGTACTCTATCTCTACTGTGCTCCACTCTACTCTACCTCTACTGTGCTCCACTGTATCCTACCTCTACTGTACTCCACTGTACTCTATCTCTACTGTGCTCCACTGTACTCTATCTCTACTGTACTCCACTGTACTCTACCTCTACTGTGCTCTACTGTTCTCTACCTCTACTGTGCTCTACTGTACTCCACCTCTACTGTTCTCCACTGTACCCTACCTCTATTGTGCTCCACTGTACTCTACCTCTACTGTACTCCACTGTATTCTATCTCTACTGTGCTCCACTGTACTCTACCTCTACTGTGCTCAACTGTACTCTACTGTACTCCACTGTACTCTACCTCTACTGTACTCCACTGTACTCTATCTCTACTGTACTCCACTGTACTCTACCTCTACTGTACTCCACTGTACTCTATCTCTACTGTGCTCCACTGTACTCTACCTCTACTGTGCCCAACTGTACTGTACTCTACCTCTACTGTACTCCACTGTACTCTACCTCTACTGTACTCCACTTTACTCTACCTCTACTGTACTCAACTGTACTCTATCTCTACTGTGCTCCACTGTACTCTACCTCTACTGTACTCCACTGTACTCTATCTCTACTGTACTCCACTGTACTCTACCTATACTGTACTCTACTGTTCTCTTCCTCTATTGTACTCCACTGTACTCTATCTCTACTGTGATCCACTGTACTCTACCTCTACTGTACTCCACTGTACTCTATCTCTACTGTACTCCACTGTACTCTACCTATACTGTACTCTACTGTTCTCTTCCTCTACTGTACTCCACTGTACTCTATCTCTACTGTGATCCACTGTACTCTACCTCTACTGTACTCCACTGTACTCTATCTCTACTCTACTCCACTGTACTCTACCTCTACTGTACTCTACTGTTCTCTACCTCTACTGTGCTCTACTGTACTCTTCTCTACTGTACTCCACTGTACTCTATCTCTACTGTGATCCACTGTACTCTATCTCTACTGTGCTCCACTGTACTCTACCTCTACTATGCTCCACTGTACTCTATCTGTACTGTGCTCCACTGTACTCTACCTCTACTGTACTCCACTCTACTCTATCTCTACTGTGCTCCACTGTACTCTATCTCTACTGTACTCCACTGTACTCTACCTCTACTGTGCTCTACTGTTCTCTACCTCTACTGTGCTCTACTGTACTCCTCCTCTACTGTGCTCCACTGTACCCTACCTCTACTGTGCTCCACTGTACTCTACCTCTACTGTGCTCCACTGTACTCTACCTCTACTGTGCTCCACTGTACTCTACCTCTACTGTGCTCCACTGTACTCTACCTCTACTGTGCTCCACTGTACTCTATCTCTACTGTGCTCCACTGTACTCTATTTCTACTGTACTCTACTGTACTCCACCTCTAATGTGCTCCACTGTACTCTACCTCTACTGTACTCTACCTCTACTGTACTCCACTGTACTCTACCTCTACTGTGCTCTACTGTACTCTATCTCTACTCTGCTCCACTGTACTCTACCTCTACTGTGCTCCACTGTACTCTACCTCTACTGTACTTCACTGTCCTCTATCTCTACTGTACTCCACTGTACTCTACCTCTACTGTGCTCCACTGTACTCTACCTCTACTGTACTCCACTGTACTCTATCTCTACTGTGCTCCACTGTACTCTACCTCTACTGTGCTCCACTGTACTCTACCTCTACTGTGCTCCACTGTACTCTACCTCTACTGTACTCCACTGTACTCTATCTCTACTGTGCTCCACTGTACTCTACCTCTACTGTGCTCAACTGTACTCTACTGTACTCCACTGTACTCTACCTCTACTGTGCTCCACTGTACTCTACCTCTACTGTACTTCACTGTCCTCTATCTCTACTGTACTCCACTGTACTCTACCTCTATTGTCCTCCACTGTACTCTATCTCTACTGTACTCCACTGTACTCTACCTCCACTGTACTCTACCTCTACCGTACTCCACTGTACTCTATCTCTACTGTACTCCACTGTACTCTACCTCTACTGTACTCTACTGTTCTCTACCTCTACTGTGCTCTACTGTACTTTACTCTACTCTACTCCACTGTACTCTATCTCTACTGTGATCCACTGTACTCTACCTCTACTGTACTCCACTGTACTCTATCTCTACTGTGATCCACTGTACTCTATCTCTATTGTGCTCCACTGTACTCTACCTCTACTGTGCTCCACTGTACTCTATCTCTACTGTGCTCCACTCTACTCTACCTCTACTGTGCTCCACTGTATCCTACCTCTACTGTACTCCACTGTACTCTCTCTCTACTGTGCTCCACTGTACTCTATCTCTACTGTACTCCACTGTACTCTACCTCTACTGTACTCTACTGTTCTCTACCTCTACTGTGCTCCACTGTACTCTATCTCTACTGTACTCCACTGTACTCTACCTCTACTGTACTCTACTGTTCTCTACCTCTACTGTGCTCTACTGTACTCTACTCTACTGTGATCCACTGTACTCTATCTCTACTGTGCTCCACTTTACTCTACCTCTACTTTGCTCCACTGTACTCTATCTCTACTGTGCTCCACTCTACTCTACCTCTACTGTGCTCCACTGTACTCTACCTCTACTGTACTCCACTTTACTTTATCTCTACTGTGATCCACTGTACTCTATCTCTACTGTGCTCCACTGTACTCTACCTCTACTATGCTCCACTGTACTCTATCTCTACTGTGCTCCACTCTACTCTACCTCTACTGTGCTCCACTGTACTCTACCTCTACTGTACTCCACTGTACTCTATTTCTACTGTACTCCTCTGTACTCTACCTCTACTGTGCTCCACTGTACTCTATCTGTAATGTACTCTTCTGTACTCTATCTCTACTGTGATCCATTGTACTCTACCTCTGCTGTGCTCCACTGTACTCTATCTCTACTGTGCTCCACTCTAATCTACCTCTACTGTGCTCCACTGTATCCTACCTCTACTGTACTCCACTGTACTCTATCTCTACTGTGCTCCACTGTACTCTATCTCTACTGTACTCCACTGTACTCTACCTCTACTGTGCTCTACTGTTCTCTACCTCTACTGTGCTCTACTGTACTCCACCTCTACTGTTCTCCACTGTACCCTACCTCTATTGTGCTCCACTGTACTCTACCTCTACTGTGATCCACTGTACTCTACCTCTACTGTACTCCACTGTATTCTATCTCTACTGTGCTCCACTGTACTCTACCTCTACTGTGCTCAACTGTACTCTACTGTACTCCACTGTACTCTACCTCTACTGTACTCCACTGTACTCTACTGTACTCCACTGTACTCTACCTCTACTGTACTCCACTGTACTCTATCTCTACTGTGCTCCACTGTACTCTACCTCTACTGTGCCCAACTTTACTGTACTCTACTCCACTGTACTCTACCTCTACTGTACTCCACTGTACTCTACCTCTACTGTACTCCACTGTACTCTACCTCTACTGTACTCTACTGTTCTCTACCTCTACTGTACTCCGATGTACTCTATCTCTACTGTGATCCACTGTACTCTACCTCTACTGTACTCCACTGTACTCTATCTCTACTCTACTCCACTGTACTCTACCTCTACTGTGCTCTACTGTACTCTTCTCTACTGTACTCCACTGTACTCTATCTCTACTGTGATCCACTGTACTCTACCTCTACTGTACTCCACTGTACTCAATCTCTACTGTGATCCACTGTACTCTATCTCTACTGTGCTCCACTGTACTCTACCTCTACTATGCTCCACTGTACTCTATCTGTACTGTGCTCCACTCTACTCTACCTCTACTGTGCTCCACTGTACTCTACCTCTACTGTACTCCACTGTACTCTATCTCTACTGTGCTCCACTGTACTCTATCTCTACTGTACTCCACTGTACTCTACCTCTACTGTGCTCTACTGTTCTCTACCTCTACTGTGCTCTACTGTACTCCACCTCTACTGTGCTCCACTGTACCCTACCTCTACTGTGCTCCACTGTACTCTACCTCTACTGTGCTCCACTGTACTCTATCTCTACTGTGCTCCACTGTACTCTACCTCTACTGTGCTCCACTGTACTCTACCTCTACTGTGCTCCACTGTACTCTATCTCTACTGTGCTCCACTGTACTCTACCTATACTGTACTCTACTGTTCTCTACCTCAACTGTACTCCGCTGTACTCTATCTCTACTGTGATCCACTGTACTCTACCTCTACTGTACTCCACTGTACCCTATCTCTACTCTACTCCACTGTACTCTACCTCTACTGTACTCTACTGTTCTCTACCTCTACTGTGCTCCACTGTACTCTATCTGTACTGTGCTCCACTCTACTCTACATCTACTGTACTCCACTGTACTCTATCTCTACTGTGCTCCACTGTACTCTATCTCTACTGTACTCCACTGTACTCTACCTCTACTGTACTCGACTGTACTCTATCTCTACTGTACTCCACTGTACTCTATCTCTACTGTGATCCACTGTACTCTACCTCTACTGTACTCCACTGTACTCTATCTCTACTGTGATCCACTGTACTCTATCTCTACTGTGCTCCACTGTACTCTACCTCTACTATGCTCCACTGTACTCTATCTGTACTGTGCTCCACTCTACTCTACCTCTACTATGCTCCACTGTACTCTATCTGTACTGTGCTCCACTCTACTCTACCTCTACAGTACTCCACTGTACTCTATCTCTACTGTGCTTCACTGTACTCTATCTCTACTGTACTCCACTGTACTCTACCTCTACTGTGCTCTACTGTTCTCTACCTCTACTGTGCTCTACTGTACTCCACCTCTACTGTGCTCCACTGTACCCTACCTCTACTGTGCTCCACTGTACCCTACCTCTACTGTGCTCCACTGTACTCTACCTCTACTGTGCTCCACTGTACTCTACCTCTACTGTGCTCCAATGTACTCTACCTCTACTGTGCTCCAATGTACTCTATCTCTACTGTGCTCCACTGTACTCTACCTCTAATGTACTCTACTGTACTCCACCTCTAATGTGCTCCACTGTACTCTAGCCCTACTGTACTCCACTGTACTTTACCTCTACTGTACTCCACTGTACTCTACCTGTACTGTGCTCCACTGTACTCTATTTCTACTGTACTCCTCTGTACTCTACCTCTACTGTGCTCCACTGTACGATATCTGTAATGTACTCTACTGTACTCTATCTCTACTGTGATCCATTGTACTCTACCTCTGCTGTGCTCCACTGTACTCTATCTCTACTGTACTCCACTGTACTCTACTGTTCTCTACCTCTACTGTACTCTACTGTGCTCCACTGTACTCCACTGTAGTCTACCTCTACTGTGCTCCACTGTACTCTGCCTCTACTGTGCTCCACTATAATTTACCTCTACTGTGCTCCACTGTACTCTACCTCTACTGTCCTCCACTGTACTCTACCTCTACTGTGCTCCACTGTACTCTCTCTCTACTGTACTCTACCTCTACTGTACTCTACTGTACTCCACCTCTAATGTGCTCCACTGTACTCTACCTCTACTGTACTCTACCTCTACTGTACTCCACTGTACTCTACCTCTACTGTGCTCTACTGTACTCTATCTCTACTGTGCTCCACTGTACTCTACCTCTACTGTACTCCACTATACTCTAACTCTACTATACTCCACTGTACTCTATCTCTACTGTGCTCCACTGTACTCTATTTCTACTGTGCTCCACTGTACTCTATCTCTACTGTACTCCACTGTACTATATCTCTACTGTACTTCACTGTCCTTTATCTCTACTGTACTCCACTGTACTCTACCTCTATTGTGCTCCACTGTACTCTATCTCTACTGTACTCTACTGTACTCTATCTCTACTGTACTCCACTGTACTCTATCTCTACTGTACTCCACTGTACTCTACCTCTACTGTACTCTACTGTTCTCTACCTCTACTGTGCTCTACTGTACTCTACTCTACTGTACTCCACTGTACTCTATCTCTACTGTGATCCACTGTACTCTACCTCTACTGTACTCCACTGTACTCTATATCTACTGTGCTCCACTGTACTCTATCTCTACTGTGCTCCACTGTACTCTATCACTACTGTGCTCCACTCTACTCTACCTCTACTGTGCTCCACTGTATTCTACCTCTACTGTGCTCTACTCTACTCTATCTCTACTGTGCTCCACTGTACTCTACCTCTACTGTACTCCACTATACTCTAACTCTACTATACTCAACTGTACTCTATCTCTACTGTGCTCCACTGTACTCTATCTCTACTGTACTCCACTGTACTCTACCTCTACTGTGCTCTACTGTTCTCTACCTCTACTGTGCTCTACTGTACTCCACCTCTACTGTGCTCCACTGTACCCTACCTCTACTGTGCTCCACTGTACTCTACCTCTACTGTGCTCCACTGTACTCTACCTCTACTGTACTCCACTGTACTCTATCTCTACTGTGCTCCACTGTACTCTACCTCTACTGTGCTCAACTGTACTCTACTGTACTCCACTGTACTCTACCTCTACTGTACTCTACTCTACTGTACTCCACTGTACTCTATCTCTACTGTGATCCACTGTACTCTACCTCTACTGTACTCCACTGTAATCTATCTCTACTGTACTCCACTGTACTCTACCTATATTGTGCTCCACTGTACTCTATATCTACTGTACTCTACTGTACTCTATCTCTACTGTACTCCACTGTACTCTATCTCTACTGTACTCTACTGTACTCCACCTCTACTGTGCTCCACTGTACCCTACCTCTACTGTGCTCCACTGTACTCTACCTCTACTGTGCTCCACTGTACTCTACCTCTACTGTACTCCACTGTACTCTATCTCTACTGTGCTCCACTGTACTCTACCTCTACTGTGCTCAACTGTACTCTACTGTACCCCACTGTACTCTACCTCTACTCTACTCTACTCTACTCTACTGTACTCCATTGTACTCTATCTCTACTGTGATCCACTGTACTCTACTTCTACTGTACTCCACTGTAATCTATCTCTACTGTACTCCACTGTACTCTACCTCTATTGTGCTCCACTGTACTCTATATCTACTGTACTCTACTGTACTCTACCTCTACTGTACTCTACTGTTCTCTACCTCTACTCGGCTCTACTGTACTCTACTCTACTGTACTCCACTGTACTCTATCTCTACTGTGATCCACTGTACTCTACTTCTACTGTACTCCACTGTAATCTATCTCTACTGTGATCCACTGTACTCTATCTCTACTGTGCTCCACTGTAATCTACCTCTACTGTGCTCCACTGTACTCTATCTCTACTGTGCTCCACTGTATCCTACCTCTACTGTACTCCACTGTACTCTATCTCTACTGTGCTCCACTGTACTCTATCTCTACTGTACTCCACTGTACTCTACCTCTACTGTACTCCACTATACTCTAACTCTACTATACTCCACTGTACTCTATCTCTACTGTGCTCCACTGTACTCTATTTCTACTGTGCTCCACTGTACTCTATCTCTACTGTACTCCACTGTACTCTATTTCTACTGCACTTCACTGTCCTCTATCTCTACTGTACTCCACTGTACTCTACCTCTATTGTGCTCCACTGTACTCTATATCTACTGTACTCTACTGTACTCTATCTCTACTGTACTCCACTGTACTCTATCTCTACTGTACTCCACTGTACTCTACCTCTACTGTACTCTACTGTACTCTATCTCTACTGTACTCCACTGTACTCTATCTCTACTGTAGTCCACTTCACTCTACCTCTACTGTACTCTACTGTTCTCTACCTCTACTCGGCTCTACTGTACTCTACTCTACTGTACTCCACTGTACTCTATCTCTACTGTGATCCACTGTACTCTACTTCTACTGTACTCCACTGTAATCTATCTCTACTGTGATCCACTGTACTCTATCTCTACTGTGCTCCACTGTACTCTACCTCTACTGTGCTCCACTGTACTCTATCTCTACTGTGCTCCACTGTATCCTACCTCTACTGTACTCCACTGTACTCTATCTCTACTGTGCTCCACTGTACTCTATCTCTACTGTACTCCACTGTACTCTACCTCTACTGTGCTCTACTGTTCTCTACCTCTACTGTGCTCTACTGTACTCCACCTCTACTGTGCTCCACTGTACCCTACCTCTACTGTGCTCCACTGTACTCTACCTCTACTGTGCTCCACTGTACTCTACCTCTACTGTACTCCACTGTACTCTATCTCTACTGTGCTCCACTGTACTCTACCTCTACTGTGCTCAACTGTACTCTACTGTACTCCACTGTACTCTACCTCTACTGTACTCTACTCTACTGTACTCCACTGTACTCTATCTCTACTGTGATCCACTGTACTCTACTTCTACTGTACTCCACTGTAATCTATCTCTACTGTGATCCACTGTACTCTATCTCTACTGTGCTCCACTGTACTCTACCTCTACTGTGCTCCACTGTACTCTATCTCTACTGTGCTCCACTGTATCCTACCTCTACTGTACTCCACTGTACTCTATCTCTACTGTGCTCCACTGTACTCTACCTCTACTGTACTCCACTGTACTCTATCTCTACTGTACTCCACTGTACTCTACCTCTACTGTACTCCACTGTACTCTATCTCTACTGTGCTCAACTGTACTGTACTGTACTCCACTGTAATCTACCTCTACTGTACTCCACTGTACTCTACCTCTACTGTGCTCCACTATACTCTACCTCTACTGTGCTCCACTGTACTCTACCTCTACTGTCCTCTACTGTACTCTACCTCTACTGTGCTCCACTGTACTCTCTCTCTACTGTACTCTACCTCTACTGTACTCTACTGTACTCCACCTCTAATGTGCTCCACTGTACTCTACCTCTACTGTACTCTACCTCTACTGTACTCCACTGTACTCTACCTCTAATGTGCTCCACTGTACTCTATCTCTACTGTGCTCCACTGTACTCTATTTCTACTCTGCTCCACTGTACTCTATCTCTACTGTACTCCACTGTACTCTATCTCTACTGTACTTCACTGTCCTTTATCTCTACTGTGCTCCACTGTACTCTATTTCTACTGTGCTCCACTGTACTCTATCTCTACTGTACTCCACTGTACTCTATCTCTACTGTACTTCACTGCACTCTACCTCTACTGTGCTCTACTGTTCTCTACCTCTACTGTGCTCTACTGTACTCCACCTCTACTGTGCTCCACTGTACCCTACCTCTACTGTGCTCCACTGTACTCTACCTCTACTGTGCTCCACTGTACTCTACCTCTACTCTGCTCCACTGTATCCACTGTACTCTACCTCTACTGTGCTCCACTGTACTCTACCTCTACTGTGCTCCACTGTACTCTACCTCTACTGTACTCTACTGTACTCCACCTCTAATGAGCTCCACTGTACTCTGGCTCTACTGTACTCCACTGTACTTTACCTCTACTGTACTCCACTGTACTCTACCTCTACTGTGCTCCACTGTACTCTATTTCTACTGTACTCCTCTGTACTCTACCTCTACTGTGCTCCACTGTACTCTATCTGTAATGTACTCTACTGTACTCTATCTCTACTGTGATCCACTGTAATCTACCTCTGCTGTGCTCCACTGTACTCTATCTCTACTGTACTCCACTGTACTCTACTGTTCTCTACCTCTACTGTACTCTACTGTGCTCCACTGTACTCCACTGTAGTCTACCTCTACTGTGCTCCACTGTACTCTACCTCTACTGTGCTCCACTATACTCTACCTCTACTGTGCTCCACTGTACTCTACCTCTACTGTCCTCCACTGTACTCTACCTCTACTGTGCTCCACTGTACTCTCTCTCTACTGTACTCTACCTCTACTGTACTCTGCTGTACTCCACCTCTAATGTGCTCCACTGTACTCTACCTCTACTGTACTCTACTTCTACTGTACTCCACTGTACTCTACCTCTACTGTGCTCTACTGTACTCTATCTCTACTGTGCTCCACTGTACTTTACCTCTACTGTGCTCCACTGTACTCTACCTCTACTGTACTTCACTGTCCTCTATCTCTACTGTACTCCACTGTACTCTACCTCTATTGTCCTCCACTGTACTCTATCTCTACTGTACTCCACTGTACTCTACCTCCACTGTACTCTACCTCTACCGTACTCCACTGTACTCTATCTCTACTGTACTCCACTGTACTCTACCTCTACTGTACTCTACTGTTCTCTACCTCTACTGTGCTCTACTGTACTTTACTCTACTGTACTCCACTGTACTCTATCTCTACTGTGATCCACTGTACTCTACCTCTACTGTACTCCACTGTACTCTATCTCTACTGTGATCCACTGTACTCTATCTCTATTGTGCTCCACTGTACTCTACCTCTACTGTGCTCCACTGTACTCTATCTCTACTGTGCTCCACTCTACTCTACCTCTACTGTGCTCCACTGTATCCTACCTCTACTGTACTCCACTGTACTCTCTCTCTGCTGTGCTCCACTGTACTCTATCTCTACTGTACTCAGCTGTACTCTACCGCTACTGTGCTCTACTGTTCTCCACCTCTACTGTGCTCTACTCTACTCCACCTCTACTGTGCTCCACTGTACCCTACCTCTACTGTGCTCCACCGTACTCTACCTCTACTGTGCTCCACTGTACTCTACCTCTACTGTACTCCACTGTACTCTATCTCTACTGTACTCCACTGTATTCTACCTCTACTGTACTCCACTGTACTCTATCTCTACTTTACTCCACTCTAATCTACCTCTACTGTCCTCCACTGTACTCTACCTCTACTGTGCTCCACTGTACTCTCTCTCTACTGTACTCTACCTCTACTGTACTCTACTGTGCTCCACTGTACTCCACTGTAGTCTACCTCTACTGTGCTCCACTGTACTCTACCTCTACTGTGCTCCACTATACTCTACCTCTACTGTGCTCCACTGTACTCTTCCTCTACTGTCCTCCACTGTACTCTACCTCTACTGTGCTGCACTGTACTCTCTCTCTACTGTACTCTACCTCTACTGTACTCTACTGTACTCCACCTCTAATGTACTCCACTGTACTCTACCTCTACTGTACTCTACCTCTACTGTACTCCACTGTACTCTACCTCTAATGTGCTCCACTGTACTCTATCTCTACTGTGCTCCACTGTACTCTATTTCTACTGTGCTCCACTGTACTCTATCTCTACTGTACTCCACTGTACTCTATCTCTACTGTACTTCACTGTCCTTTATCTCTAATGTACTCCACTGTACTCTACCTCTATTGTGCTCCATTGTACTCTATCTCTACTGTACTCTACTGTACTCTATCTCTACTTTACTCCACTGTACTCTATCTCTACTGTACTCCACTGTACTCTACCTCTACTGTGCTCCACTGTATCCTACCTCTACTGTACTCCACTGTACTCTCTCTCTACTGTGCTCCACTGTACTCTATCTCTACTGTACTCAGCTGTACTCTACCTCTACTGTGCTCTACTGTTCTCTACCTCTACTGTGCTCTACTCTACTCCACCTCTACTGTGCTCCACTGTACCCTACCTCTACTGTGCTCCAGAGGTAGAGTACACTTTACTTTATCTCTACTGTGATCCACTGTACTCTATCTCTACTGTGCTCCACTGTACTCTACCTCTACTATGCTCCACTGTACTCTATCTCTACTGTGCTCCACTCTACTCTACCTCTACTGTGCTCCACTGTACTCTACCTCTACTGTACTCCACTTTACTTTATCTCTACTGTGATCCACTGTACTCCATCTCTACTGTGCTTCACTGTACTCTACCTCTACTATGCTCCACTGTACTCTATCTCTACTGTGCTCCACTCTACTCTACCTCTACTGTGCTCCACTGTACTCTACCTCTACTGTACTCCACTGTACTCTATCTCTACTGTACTCCACTGTACTCTACCTCTACTGTGCTCTACTGTTCTCTACCTCTACTGTGCTCCACTGTACTCTCTCTCTACTGTACTCTACCTCTACTGTACTCTACTGTACTCCACCTCTAATGTACTCCACTGTACTCTACCTCTACTGTACTCTACCTCTACTGTACTCCACTGTACTCTACCTCTTATGTGCTCCACTGTACTCTATCTCTACTGTGCTCCACTGTACTCTATTTCTACTGTGCTCCACTGTACTCTATCTCTACTGTACTCCACTGTACTCTATCTCTACTGTACTTCACTGTCCTTTATCTCTAATGTACTCCACTGTACTCTACCTCTATTGTGCTCCATTGTACTCTATCTCTACTGTACTCTACTGTACTCTATCTCTACTTTACTCCACTGTACTCTATCTCTACTGTACTCCACTGTAGTCTACCTCTACTGTGCTCCACTGTACTCTACCTCTACTGTGCTCCACTATACTCTACCTCTACTGTGCTCCACTGTACTCTACCTCTACTGTCCTCCACTGTACTCTACCTCTACTGTGCTCCACTGTACTCTCTCTCTACTGTACTCTACCTCTACTGTACTCTGCTGTACTCCACCTCTACTGTACTCAGCTGTACTCTACCTCTACTGTGCTCCACTGTACTCTATCTCTACTGTACTCCACTGTACTCTACCTCTACTGTACTCTACTGTTCTCTACCTCTACTGTGCTCTACTGTACTTTACTCTACTGTACTCCACTATACTCTATCTCTACTGTGATCCACTGTACTCTACCTCTACTGTACTCCACTGTACTCTATCTCTACTGTGATCCACTGTACTCTATCTCTATTGTGCTCCACTGTACTCTACCTCTACTGTGCTCCACTGTACTCTATCTCTACTGTGCTCCACTCTACTCTACCTCTACTGTGCTCCACTGTATCCTACCTCTACTGTACTCCACTGTACTCTCTCTCTACTGTGCTCCACTGTACTCTATCTCTACTGTACTCAGCTGTACTCTACCTCTACTGTGCTCTACTGTTCTCCACCTCTACTGTGCTCTACTCTACTCCACCTCTACTGTGCTCCACTGTACCCTACCTCTACTGTGCTCCACCGTACTCTACCTCTACTGTGCTCCACTGTACTCTACCTCTACTGTACTCCACTGTACTCTATCTCTACTGTACTCCACTGTATTCTACCTCTACTGTACTCCACTGTACTCTATCTCTACTGTACTCCACTCTAATCTACCTCTACTGTCCTCCACTGTACTCTACCTCTACTGTGCTCCACTGTACTCTCTCTCTACTGTACTCTACCTCTACTGTACTCTACTGTGCTCCACTGTACTCCACTGTAGTCTACCTCTACTGTGCTCCACTGTACTCTACCTCTACTGTGCTCCACTATACTCTACCTCTACTGTGCTCCACTGTACTCTACCTCTACTGTCCTCCACTGTACTCTACCTCTACTGTGCTCCACTGTACTCTCTCTCTACTGTACTCTACCTCTACTGTACTCTACTGTACTCCACCTCTAATGTACTCCACTGTACTCTACCTCTACTGTACTCTACCTCTACTGTACTCTACCTCTAATGTGCTCCACTGTACTCTATCTCTACTGTGCTCCACTGTACTCTATTTCTACTGTGCTCCACTGTACTCTATCTCTACTGTACTCCACTGTACTCTATCTCTACTGTACTTCACTGTCCTTTATCTCTAATGTACTCCACTGTACTCTACCTCTATTGTGCTCCATTGTACTCTATCTCTACTGTACTCTACTGTACTCTATCTCTACTTTACTCCACTGTACTCTATCTCTACTGTACTCCACTGTACTCTACCTCTACTGTGCTCCACTGTATCTTACCTCTACTGTACTCCACTGTACTCTCTCTCTACTGTGCTCCACTGTACTCTATCTCTACTGTACTCAGCTGTACTCTACCTCTACTGTGCTCTACTGTTCTCTACCTCTACTGTGCTCTACTCTACTCCACCTCTACTGTGCTCCACTGTACCCTACCTCTACTGTGCTCCAGAGGTAGAGTACACTTTACTTTATCTCTACTGTGATCCACTGTACTCTATCTCTACTGTGCTCCACTGTACTCTACCTCTACTATGCTCCACTGTACTCTATCTTTACTGTGCTCCACTCTACTCTACCTCTACTGTGCTCCACTGTACTCTACCTCTACTGTACTCCACTTTACTTTATCTCTACTGTGATCCACTGTACTCTATTTCTACTGTGCTCCAATGTACTCTTCCTCTACTATGCTCCACTGTACTCTATCTCTACTGTGCTCCACTCTACTCTACCTCTACTGTGCTCCACTGTACTCTACCTCTACTGTACTCCACTGTACTCTATCTCTACTGTACTCCACTGTACTCTACCTCTACTGTGCTCTACTGTTCTCTACCTCTACTGTGCTCTACTGTACTCCACCTCTACTGTGCTCCACTGTACCCTACCTCTACTGTGCTCCACTGTACTCTACCTCTACTGTGCTCCACTGTACTCTACCTCTACTCTGCTCCACTGTATCCACTGTACTCTACCTCTACTGTGCTCCACTGTACTCTACCTCTACTGTGCTCCACTGTATTCTACCTCTACTGTACTCTACTGTACTCCACCTCTAATGAGCTCCACTGTACTCTGGCTCTACTGTACTCCACTGTACTTTACCTCTACTGTACTCCACTGTACTCTACCTCTACAGTGCTCCACTGTACTCTATTTCTACTGTACTCCTCTGTACTCTACCTCTACTGTGCTCCACTGTACTCTATCTGTAATGTACTCTACTGTACTCTATCTCTAATGTGCTCCACTGTACTCTATCTCTACTGTACTCCACTGTACTCTACTGTTCTCTACCTCTACTGTACTCTACTGTGCTCCACTGTACTCCACTGTAGTCTACCTCTACTGTGCTCCACTGTACTCTACCTCTACTGTGCTCCACTATACTCTACCTCTACTGTGCTCCACTGTACTCTATCTCTACTGTCCTCCACTGTACTCTACCTCTACTGTGCTCCACTGTACTCTCTCTCTACTGTACTCTACCTCTACTGTACTCTACTGTACTCCACCTCTAATGTGCTCCACTGTACTCTACCTCTACTGTACTCTACCTCTACTGTACTCCACTGTACTCTACCTCTACTGTGCTCTACTGTACTCTATCTCTACTGTGCTCCACTGTACTGTACCTCTACTGTGCTCCACTGTACTCTACCTCTACTGTACTTCACTGTCCTCTATCTCTACTGTACTCCACTGTACTCTACCTCTATTGTCCTCCACTGTACTCTATCTCTACTGTACTCTACTGTACTATATCTCTACTGTACTCCACTGTACTCTATCTCTACTGTACTCCACTGTACTCTACCTCCACTGTACTCTACCTCTACCGTACTCCACTGTACTCTATCTCTACTGTACTCCACTGTACTCTACCTCTACTGTACTCTACTGTTCTCTACCTCTACTGTGCTCTACTGTACTTTACTCTACTGTACTCCACTGTACTCTATCTCTACTGTGATCCACTGTACTCTACCTCTACTGTACTCCACTGTACTCTATCTCTACTGTGATCCACTGTACTCTATCTCTATTGAGCTCCACTGTACTCTATCTCTACTGTGCTCCACTGTACTCTATCTCTACTGTGCTCCACTCTACTCTACCTCTACTGTGCTCCACTGTATCCTACCTCTACTCTACTCCACTGTACTCTCTCTCTACTGTGCTCCACTGTACTCTATCTCTACTGTACTCAGCTGTACTCTACCTCTACTGTGCTCTACTGTTCTCTACCTCTACTGTGCTCTACTCTACTCCACCTCTACTGTGCTCCACTGTACCCTACCTCTACTGTGCTCCACCGTAATCTACCTCTACTGTGCTCCACTGTACTCTACCTCTACTGTACTCCACTGTACTCTATCTCTACTGTACTCCACTGTACTCTACCTCTACTGTACTCCACTGTACTCTATCTCTATTGTACTCCACTCTAATCTACCTCTACTGTCCTCCACTGTACTCTACCTCTACTGTGCTCCACTGTACTCTCTCTCTCTACTGTACTCTACCTCTACTGTACTCTACTGTGCTCCACTGTACTCCACTGTAGTCTACCTCTACTGTGCTCCACTGTACTCTACCTCTACTGTGCTCCACTATACTCTACCTCAACTGTGCTCCACTGTACTCTACCTCTACTGTCCTCCACTGTACTCTACTGCTACTGTGCTCCACTGTACTCTCTCTCTACTGTACTCTACCTCTACTGTACTCTACTGTACTCCACCTCTAATGTGCTCCACTGTACTCTACCTCTACTGTACTCTACCTCTACTGTACTCCACTGTACTCTACCTCTAATGTGCTCCACTGTACTCTATCTCTACTGTGCTCCACTGTACTCTATTTCTACTGTGCTCCACTGTACTCTATCTCTACTGTACTCCACTGTACTCTATCTCTACTGTACTTAACTATCCTTTATCTCTAATGTACTCCACTGTACTCTACCTCTATTGTGCTCCATTGTACTCTATCTCTACTGTACTCTACTGTACTCTATCTCTACTTTACTCCACTGTACTCTATCTCTACTGTACTCCACTGTACTCTACCTCTACTGTGCTCCACTGTACTCTACCTCTACCGTACTCCACTGTACTCTATCTCTACTGTACTCCACTGTACTCTACCTCTACTGTACTCTACTGTTCTCTACCTCTACTGTGCTCTACTCTACTCTACTGTACTCCACTGTACTCTATCTCTACTGTGATCCACTGTACTCTACCTCTACTGTACTCTACTGTACTCTATCTCTACTGTGATCTACTGTACTCTATCTCTACTGTGCTCCACTGTACTCTACCTCTACTGTGCTCCACTGTACTCTATCTCTACTGTGCTTCACTCTAATCTAGCTCTACTGTGCTCCACTGTATCCTACCTCTACTGTACTCCACTGTACTCTATCTCTACTGTGCTCCACTGTACTCTATCTCTACTGTACTCCACTGTACTCTACCTCTACTGTGCTCTACTGTTCTCTAACTCTACTGTGCTCTACTGTACTCCACCTCTACTGTTCTCCACTGTACCCTACCTCTATTGTGCTCCACTGTACTCTACCTCTACTGTGCTCCACTGTACTCTACCTCTACTGTACTCCACTGTATTCTATCTCTACTGTGCTCCACTGTACTCTACCTCTACTGTGCTCAACTGTACTCTACTGTACTCCACTGTACTCTACCTCTACTGTACTCAACTGTACTCTATCTCTACTGTACTCCACTGTACTCTACCTCTACTGTACTCCACTGTACTCTATCTCTACTGTACTCCACTGTACTCTACCTCTACTGTGCCCAACTGTACTGTACTCTACTCCACTGTACTCTACCTCTACTGTACTCCACTGTACTCTACCTCTACTGTACTCCACTTTACTCTACCTCTACTGTACTCAACTGTACTCTATCTCTACTGTGCTCCACTGTTCTCTACCTCTACTGTACTCCACTGTACTCTATCTCTACTGTAATCCACTGTACTCTACCTATACTGTACTCTACTGTTCTCTTCCTCTACTGTACTCCACTATACTCTAACTCTACTATACTCCACTGTGCTCTATCTCTACTGTGCTCCACTGTACTCTATTTCTACTGTGCTCCACTGTACTCTATCTCGATTGTACTCCACTGTACTCTATTTCTACTGTACTTCACTGTCCTCTATCTCTACTGTACTCCACTGTACTCTACCTCTATTGTGCTCCAATGTACTCTATATCTACTGTACTCTACTGTACTCTATCTCTATTGTACTCCACTGTACTCTATCTCTACTGTACTCCACTGTACTCTACCTCTACTGTACTCTACTGTACTCTATCTCTACTGTACTCCACTGTACTCTATCTCTACTGTACTC
Source organism: Tiaroga cobitis (assembly GCA_030578255.1). Lineage (NCBI taxonomy): Eukaryota > Metazoa > Chordata > Actinopteri > Cypriniformes > Leuciscidae > Tiaroga > Tiaroga cobitis. The sequence continues at coordinate 30,912,518 of CM060611.1, read as the reverse complement.
CACTGTACTCTACCTCTACTGTACTCTACTGTTCTCTACCTCTACTCGGCTCTACTGTACTCTACTCTACTGTACTACACTGTACTCTATCTCGACTGTGATCCACTGTACTCTACTTCTACTGTACTCCACTGTAATCTATCTCTACTGTATCCACTGTACTCTATCTCTACTGTGCTCCACTGTACTCTACCTCTACTGTGCTCCACTGTACTCTATCTCTACTGTGCTCCTCTCTACTCTTCCTCTACTGTGCTCCACTGTATCCTACCTCTACTGTACTCCACTGTACTCTATCTCTACTGTGCTCCACTTTACTCTATCTCTACTGTACTCCACTGTACTCTACCTCTACTGTGCTCTACTGTTCTCTACCTCTACTGGCTCTACTGTACTCCACCTCTACTGTGCTCCACTCTACTCTACCTCTACTGTGCTCCACTGTATCCAACCTCTACTGTGCTCTACTGTACTCTATCTCTACTGTGCTCCACTGTACTCTACCTCTACTGTACTCCACTATACTCTAACTCTACTATACTCCACTGTACTCTATCTCTACTGTGCTCCACTGTACTCTATTTCTACTGTGCTCCACTGTACTCTATCTCTATTGTACTCCACTGTACTCTATTTCAAGTGTACTTCACTGTCCTCTATCTCTACTGTACTCCACTGTACTCTACCTCTATTGTGCTCCACTGTACTCTATATCTACTGTACTCTACTGTACTCTATCTCTACTGTACTCCACTGTACTCTATCTCTACTGTACTCCACTCTACTCTACCTCTACTGTACTCTACTGTACTCTATCTCTACTGTACTCCACTGTACTCTATCTCTACTGTACTCCACTGTACTCTACCTCTACTGTACTCTACTGTTCTCTACCTCTACTCGGCTCTACTGTACTCTACTCTACTGTACTACACTGTACTCTATCTCTACTGTGATCCACTGTACTCTACTTCTACTGTACTCCACTGTAATCTATCTCTACTGTATCCACTGTACTCTACCTCTACTGTGCTCCACTGTACTCTACCTCTACCGTACTCCACTGTACTCTATCTCTACTGTACTCTACCTCAACTGTACTCTACTGTTCTCTACCTCTACTGTGCTCTACTCTACTCTACTGTACTCCACTGTACTCTATCTCTACTGTGATCCACTGTACTCTACCTCTACTGTACTCTACTGTACTCTATCTCTACTGTGATCTACTGTACTCTATCTCTACTGTGCTCCATTGTACTCTACCTCTACTGTGCTCCACTGTACTCTATCTCTACTGTGCTCCACTCTACTCTACCTCTACTGTGCTCCACTGTATCCTACCTCTACTGTACTCCACTGTACTCTATCTCTACTGTGCTCCACTGTACTCTATCTCTACTGTACTCCACTGTACTCTACCTCTACTGTGCTCTACTGTTCTCTACCTCTACTGTGCTCTACTGTACTCCACCTCTACTGTTCTCCACTGTACCCTACCTCTATTGTGCTCCACTGTACTCTACCTCTACTGTACTCCACTGTATTCTATCTCTACTGTGCTCCACTGTACTCTACCTCTACTGTGCTCAACTGTACTCTACTGTACTCCACTGTACTCTACCTCTACTGTACTCCACTGTACTCTATCTCTACTGTACTCCACTGTACTCTACCTCTACTGTACTCCACTGTACTCTATCTCTACTGTGCTCCACTCTACTCTACCTCTACTGTGCCCAACTGTACTGTACTCTACCTCTACTGTACTCCACTGTACTCTACCTCTACTGTACTCCACTTTACTCTACCTCTACTGTACTCAACTGTACTCTATCTCTACTGTGCTCCACTGTACTCTACCTCTACTGTACTCCACTGTACTCTATCTCTACTGTACTCCACTGTACTCTACCTATACTGTACTCTACTGTTCTCTTCCTCTACTGTACTCCACTGTACTCTATCTCTACTGTGATCCACTGTACTCTACCTCTACTGTACTCCACTGTACTCTATCTCTACTGTACTCCACTGTACTCTACCTATACTGTACTCTACTGTTCTCTTCCTCTACTGTACTCCACTGTACTCTATCTCTACTGTGATCCACTGTACTCTACCTCTACTGTACTCCACTGTACTCTATCTCTACTCTACTCCACTGTACTCTACCTCTACTGTACTCTACTGTTCTCTACCTCTACTGTGCTCTACTGTACTCTTCTCTACTGTACTCCACTGTACTCTATCTCTACTGTGATCCACTGTACTCTATCTCTACTGTGCTCCACTGTACTCTACCTCTACTATGCTCCACTGTACTCTATCTGTACTGTGCTCCACTGTACTCTACCTCTACTGTACTCCACTCTACTCTATCTCTACTGTGCTCCACTGTACTCTATCTCTACTGTACTCCACTGTACTCTACCTCTACTGTGCTCTACTGTTCTCTACCTCTACTGTGCTCTACTGTACTCCTCCTCTACTGTGCTCCACTGTACCCTACCTCTACTGTGCTCCACTGTACTCTACCTCTACTGTGCTCCACTGTACTCTACCTCTACTGTGCTCCACTGTACTCTACCTCTACTGTGCTCCACTGTACTCTACCTCTACTGTGCTCCACTGTACTCTATCTCTACTGTGCTCCACTGTACTCTATTTCTACTGTACTCTACTGTACTCCACCTCTAATGTGCTCCACTGTACTCTACCTCTACTGTACTCTACCTCTACTGTACTCCACTGTACTCTACCTCTACTGTGCTCTACTGTACTCTATCTCTACTCTGCTCCACTGTACTCTACCTCTACTGTGCTCCACTGTACTCTACCTCTACTGTACTTCACTGTCCTCTATCTCTACTGTACTCCACTGTACTCTACCTCTACTGTGCTCCACTGTACTCTACCTCTACTGTACTCCACTGTACTCTATCTCTACTGTGCTCCACTGTACTCTACCTCTACTGTGCTCCACTGTACTCTACCTCTACTGTGCTCCACTGTACTCTACCTCTACTGTACTCCACTGTACTCTATCTCTACTGTGCTCCACTGTACTCTACCTCTACTGTGCTCAACTGTACTCTACTGTACTCCACTGTACTCTACCTCTACTGTGCTCCACTGTACTCTACCTCTACTGTACTTCACTGTCCTCTATCTCTACTGTACTCCACTGTACTCTACCTCTATTGTCCTCCACTGTACTCTATCTCTACTGTACTCCACTGTACTCTACCTCCACTGTACTCTACCTCTACCGTACTCCACTGTACTCTATCTCTACTGTACTCCACTGTACTCTACCTCTACTGTACTCTACTGTTCTCTACCTCTACTGTGCTCTACTGTACTTTACTCTACTGTACTCCACTGTACTCTATCTCTACTGTGATCCACTGTACTCTACCTCTACTGTACTCCACTGTACTCTATCTCTACTGTGATCCACTGTACTCTATCTCTATTGTGCTCCACTGTACTCTACCTCTACTGTGCTCCACTGTACTCTATCTCTACTGTGCTCCACTCTACTCTACCTCTACTGTGCTCCACTGTATCCTACCTCTACTGTACTCCACTGTACTCTCTCTCTACTGTGCTCCACTGTACTCTATCTCTACTGTACTCCACTGTACTCTACCTCTACTGTACTCTACTGTTCTCTACCTCTACTGTGCTCCACTGTACTCTATCTCTACTGTACTCCACTGTACTCTACCTCTACTGTACTCTACTGTTCTCTACCTCTACTGTGCTCTACTGTACTCTACTCTACTGTGATCCACTGTACTCTATCTCTACTGTGCTCCACTGTACTCTACCTCTACTTTGCTCCACTGTACTCTATCTCTACTGTGCTCCACTCTACTCTACCTCTACTGTGCTCCACTTTACTCTACCTCTACTGTACTCCACTTTACTTTATCTCTACTGTGATCCACTGTACTCTATCTCTACTGTGCTCCACTGTACTCTACCTCTACTATGCTCCACTGTACTCTATCTCTACTGTGCTCCACTCTACTCTACCTCTACTGTGCTCCACTGTACTCTACCTCTACTGTACTCCACTGTACTCTATTTCTACTGTACTCCTCTGTACTCTACCTCTACTGTGCTCCACTGTACTCTATCTGTAATGTACTCTTCTGTACTCTATCTCTACTGTGATCCATTGTACTCTACCTCTGCTGTGCTCCACTGTACTCTATCTCTACTGTGCTCCACTCTAATCTACCTCTACTGTGCTCCACTGTATCCTACCTCTACTGTACTCCACTGTACTCTATCTCTACTGTGCTCCACTGTACTCTATCTCTACTGTACTCCACTGTACTCTACCTCTACTGTGCTCTACTGTTCTCTACCTCTACTGTGCTCTACTGTACTCCACCTCTACTGTTCTCCACTGTACCCTACCTCTATTGTGCTCCACTGTACTCTACCTCTACTGTGATCCACTGTACTCTACCTCTACTGTACTCCACTGTATTCTATCTCTACTGTGCTCCACTGTACTCTACCTCTACTGTGCTCAACTGTACTCTACTGTACTCCACTGTACTCTACCTCTACTGTACTCCACTGTACTCTACTGTACTCCACTGTACTCTACCTCTACTGTACTCCACTGTACTCTATCTCTACTGTGCTCCACTGTACTCTACCTCTACTGTGCCCAACTTTACTGTACTCTACTCCACTGTACTCTACCTCTACTGTACTCCACTGTACTCTACCTCTACTGTACTCCACTGTACTCTACCTCTACTGTACTCTACTGTTCTCTACCTCTACTGTACTCCGATGTACTCTATCTCTACTGTGATCCACTGTACTCTACCTCTACTGTACTCCACTGTACTCTATCTCTACTCTACTCCACTGTACTCTACCTCTACTGTGCTCTACTGTACTCTTCTCTACTGTACTCCACTGTAATCTATCTCTACTGTGATCCACTGTACTCTACCTCTACTGTACTCCACTGTACTCTATCTCTACTGTGATCCACTGTACTCTATCTCTACTGTGCTCCACTGTACTCTACCTCTACTATGCTCCACTGTACTCTATCTGTACTGTGCTCCACTCTACTCTACCTCTACTGTGCTCCACTGTACTCTACCTCTACTGTACTCCACTGTACTCTATCTCTACTGTGCTCCACTGTACTCTATCTCTACTGTACTCCACTGTACTCTACCTCTACTGTGCTCTACTGTTCTCTACCTCTACTGTGCTCTACTGTACTCCACCTCTACTGTGCTCCACTGTACCCTACCTCTACTGTGCTCCACTGTACTCTACCTCTACTGTGCTCCACTGTACTCTATCTCTACTGTGCTCCACTGTACTCTACCTCTACTGTGCTCCACTGTACTCTACCTCTACTGTGCTCCACTGTACTCTATCTCTACTGTGCTCCACTGTACTCTACCTCTAATGTACTCTACTGTACTCCACCTCTAATGTGCTCCACTGTACTCTAGCCCTACTGTACTCCACTGTACTTTACCTCTACTGTACTCCACTGTACTCTACCTCTACTGTGCTCCACTGTACTCTATTTCTACTGTACTCCTCTGTACTCTACCTCTACTGTGCTCCACTGTACTCTATCTCTACTGTGCTCCACTGTACTCTACCTCTACTGTGCCCAACTTTACTGTACTCTACTCCACTGTACTCTACCTCTACTGTACTCCACTGTACTCTACCTCTACTGTACTCCACTGTACTCTACCTCTACTGTACTCAACTGTACTCTATCTCTACTGTGCTCCACTGTACTCTACCTCTACTGTACTCGACTGTACTCTATCTCTACTGTACTCCACTGTACTCTACCTATACTGTACTCTACTGTTCTCTACCTCTACTGTACTCCGCTGTACTCTATCTCTACTGTGATCCACTGTACTCTACCTCTACTGTACTCCACTGTACCCTATCTCTACTCTACTCCACTGTACTCTACCTCTACTGTACTCTACTGTTCTCTACCTCTACTGTGCTCCACTGTACTCTATCTGTACTGTGCTCCACTCTACTCTACCTCTACTGTGCTCCACTGTATCCTACCTCTACTGTACTCCATTGTACTCTACCTCTGCTGTGCTCCACTGTACTCTATCTCTACTGTGCTCCACTCTAATCTACCTCTACTGTGCTCCACTGTATCCTACCTCTACTGTACTCCACTGTACTCTATCTCTACTGTGCTCCACTGTACTCTATCTCTACTGTACTCCACTGTACTCTACCTCTACTGTGCTCTACTGTTCTCTACCTCTACTGTGCTCTACTGTACTCCACCTCTACTGTTCTCCACTGTACCCTACCTCTATTGTGCTCCACTGTACTCTACCTCTACTGTGATCCACTGTACTCTACCTCTACTGTACTCCACTGTATTCTATCTCTACTGTGCTCCACTGTACTCTACCTCTACTGTGCTCAACTGTACTCTACTGTACTCCACTGTACTCTACCTCTACTGTACTCCACTGTACTCTACTGTACTCCACTGTACTCTACCTCTACTGTACTCCACTGTACTCTATCTCTACTGTGCTCCACTGTACTCTACCTCTACTGTGCCCAACTTTACTGTACTCTACTCCACTGTACTCTACCTCTACTGTACTCCACTGTACTCTACCTCTACTGTACTCCACTGTACTCTACCTCTACTGTACTCTACTGTTCTCTACCTCTACTGTACTCCGATGTACTCTATCTCTACTGTGATCCACTGTACTCTACCTCTACTGTACTCCACTGTACTCTATCTCTACTCTACTCCACTGTACTCTACCTCTACTGTGCTCTACTGTACTCTTCTCTACTGTACTCCACTGTACTCTATCTCTACTGTGATCCACTGTACTCTACCTCTACTGTACTCCACTGTACTCTATCTCTACTGTGATCCACTGTACTCTATCTCTACTGTGCTCCACTGTACTCTACCTCTACTATGCTCCACTGTACTCTATCTGTACTGTGCTCCACTCTACTCTACCTCTACTGTGCTCCACTGTACTCTACCTCTACTGTACTCCACTGTACTCTATCTCTACTGTGCTCCACTGTACTCTATCTCTACTGTACTCCACTGTACTCTACCTCTACTGTGCTCTACTGTTCTCTACCTCTACTGTGCTCTACTGTACTCCACCTCTACTGTGCTCCACTGTACCCTACCTCTACTGTGCTCCACTGTACTCTACCTCTACTGTGCTCCACTGTACTCTATCTCTACTGTGCTCCACTGTACTCTACCTCTACTGTGCTCCACTGTACTCTACCTCTACTGTGCTCCACTGTACTCTATCTCTACTGTGCTCCACTGTACTCTACCTCTAATGTACTCTACTGTACTCCACCTCTAATGTGCTCCACTGTACTCTAGCCCTACTGTACTCCACTGTACTTTACCTCTACTGTACTCCACTGTACTCTACCTCTACTGTGCTCCACTGTACTCTATTTCTACTGTACTCCTCTGTACTCTACCTCTACTGTGCTCCACTGTACTCTATCTCTACTGTGCTCCACTGTACTCTACCTCTACTGTGCCCAACTTTACTGTACTCTACTCCACTGTACTCTACCTCTACTGTACTCCACTGTACTCTACCTCTACTGTACTCCACTGTACTCTACATCTACTGTACTCAACTGTACTCTATCTCTACTGTGCTCCACTGTACTCTACCTCTACTGTACTCGACTGTACTCTATCTCTACTGTACTCCACTGTACTCTACCTATACTGTACTCTACTGTTCTCTACCTCTACTGTACTCCGCTGTACTCTATCTCTACTGTGATCCACTGTACTCTACCTCTACTGTACTCCACTGTACCCTATCTCTACTCTACTCCACTGTACTCTACCTCTACTGTACTCTACTGTTCTCTACCTCTACTGTGCTCCACTGTACTCTATCTGTACTGTGCTCCACTCTACTCTACATCTACTGTACTCCACTGTACTCTATCTCTACTGTGCTCCACTGTACTCTATCTCTACTGTACTCCACTGTACTCTACCTCTACTGTACTCGACTGTACTCTATCTCTACTGTACTCCACTGTACTCTATCTCTACTGTGATCCACTGTACTCTACCTCTACTGTACTCCACTGTACTCTATCTCTACTGTGATCCACTGTACTCTATCTCTACTGTGCTCCACTGTACTCTACCTCTACTATGCTCCACTGTACTCTATCTGTACTGTGCTCCACTCTACTCTACCTCTACTATGCTCCACTGTACTCTATCTGTACTGTGCTCCACTCTACTCTACCTCTACAGTACTCCACTGTACTCTATCTCTACTGTGCTCCACTGTACTCTATCTCTACTGTACTCCACTGTACTCTACCTCTACTGTGCTCTACTGTTCTCTACCTCTACTGTGCTCTACTGTACTCCACCTCTACTGTGCTCCACTGTACCCTACCTCTACTGTGCTCCACTGTACCCTACCTCTACTGTGCTCCACTGTACTCTACCTCTACTGTGCTCCACTGTACTCTACCTCTACTGTGCTCCAATGTACTCTACCTCTACTGTGCTCCAATGTACTCTATCTCTACTGTGCTCCACTGTACTCTACCTCTAATGTACTCTACTGTACTCCACCTCTAATGTGCTCCACTGTACTCTAGCCCTACTGTACTCCACTGTACTTTACCTCTACTGTACTCCACTGTACTCTACCTGTACTGTGCTCCACTGTACTCTATTTCTACTGTACTCCTCTGTACTCTACCTCTACTGTGCTCCACTGTACTCTATCTGTAATGTACTCTACTGTACTCTATCTCTACTGTGATCCATTGTACTCTACCTCTGCTGTGCTCCACTGTACTCTATCTCTACTGTACTCCACTGTACTCTACTGTTCTCTACCTCTACTGTACTCTACTGTGCTCCACTGTACTCCACTGTAGTCTACCTCTACTGTGCTCCACTGTACTCTGCCTCTACTGTGCTCCACTATAATTTACCTCTACTGTGCTCCACTGTACTCTACCTCTACTGTCCTCCACTGTACTCTACCTCTACTGTGCTCCACTGTACTCTCTCTCTACTGTACTCTACCTCTACTGTACTCTACTGTACTCCACCTCTAATGTGCTCCACTGTACTCTACCTCTACTGTACTCTACCTCTACTGTACTCCACTGTACTCTACCTCTACTGTGCTCTACTGTACTCTATCTCTACTGTGCTCCACTGTACTCTACCTCTACTGTACTCCACTATACTCTAACTCTACTATACTCCACTGTACTCTATCTCTACTGTGCTCCACTGTACTCTATTTCTACTGTGCTCCACTGTACTCTATCTCTACTGTACTCCACTGTACTATATCTCTACTGTACTTCACTGTCCTTTATCTCTACTGTACTCCACTGTACTCTACCTCTATTGTGCTCCACTGTACTCTATCTCTACTGTACTCTACTGTACTCTATCTCTACTGTACTCCACTGTACTCTATCTCTACTGTACTCCACTGTACTCTACCTCTACTGTACTCTACTGTTCTCTACCTCTACTGTGCTCTACTGTACTCTACTCTACTGTACTCCACTGTACTCTATCTCTACTGTGATCCACTGTACTCTACCTCTACTGTACTCCACTGTACTCTATCTCTACTGTGCTCCACTGTACTCTATCTCTACTGTGCTCCACTGTACTCTATCACTACTGTGCTCCACTCTACTCTACCTCTACTGTGCTCCACTGTATTCTACCTCTACTGTGCTCTACTCTACTCTATCTCTACTGTGCTCCACTGTACTCTACCTCTACTGTACTCCACTATACTCTAACTCTACTATACTCAACTGTACTCTATCTCTACTGTGCTCCACTGTACTCTATCTCTACTGTACTCCACTGTACTCTACCTCTACTGTGCTCTACTGTTCTCTACCTCTACTGTGCTCTACTGTACTCCACCTCTACTGTGCTCCACTGTACCCTACCTCTACTGTGCTCCACTGTACTCTACCTCTACTGTGCTCCACTGTACTCTACCTCTACTGTACTCCACTGTACTCTATCTCTACTGTGCTCCACTGTACTCTACCTCTACTGTGCTCAACTGTACTCTACTGTACTCCACTGTACTCTACCTCTACTGTACTCTACTCTACTGTACTCCACTGTACTCTATCTCTACTGTGATCCACTGTACTCTACCTCTACTGTACTCCACTGTAATCTATCTCTACTGTACTCCACTGTACTCTACCTATATTGTGCTCCACTGTACTCTATATCTACTGTACTCTACTGTACTCTATCTCTACTGTACTCCACTGTACTCTATCTCTACTGTACTCTACTGTACTCCACCTCTACTGTGCTCCACTGTACCCTACCTCTACTGTGCTCCACTGTACTCTACCTCTACTGTGCTCCACTGTACTCTACCTCTACTGTACTCCACTGTACTCTATCTCTACTGTGCTCCACTGTACTCTACCTCTACTGTGCTCAACTGTACTCTACTGTACTCCACTGTACTCTACCTCTACTCTACTCTACTCTACTCTACTGTACTCCATTGTACTCTATCTCTACTGTGATCCACTGTACTCTACTTCTACTGTACTCCACTGTAATCTATCTCTACTGTACTCCACTGTACTCTACCTCTATTGTGCTCCACTGTACTCTATATCTACTGTACTCTACTGTACTCTACCTCTACTGTACTCTACTGTTCTCTACCTCTACTCGGCTCTACTGTACTCTACTCTACTGTACTCCACTGTACTCTATCTCTACTGTGATCCACTGTACTCTACTTCTACTGTACTCCACTGTAATCTATCTCTACTGTGATCCACTGTACTCTATCTCTACTGTGCTCCACTGTAATCTACCTCTACTGTGCTCCACTGTACTCTATCTCTACTGTGCTCCACTGTATCCTACCTCTACTGTACTCCACTGTACTCTATCTCTACTGTGCTCCACTGTACTCTATCTCTACTGTACTCCACTGTACTCTACCTCTACTGTACTCCACTATACTCTAACTCTACTATACTCCACTGTACTCTATCTCTACTGTGCTCCACTGTACTCTATTTCTACTGTGCTCCACTGTACTCTATCTCTACTGTACTCCACTGTACTCTATTTCTACTGCACTTCACTGTCCTCTATCTCTACTGTACTCCACTGTACTCTACCTCTATTGTGCTCCACTGTACTCTATATCTACTGTACTCTACTGTACTCTATCTCTACTGTACTCCACTGTACTCTATCTCTACTGTACTCCACTGTACTCTACCTCTACTGTACTCTACTGTACTCTATCTCTACTGTACTCCACTGTACTCTATCTCTACTGTACTCCACTGTACTCTACCTCTACTGTACTCTACTGTTCTCTACCTCTACTCGGCTCTACTGTACTCTACTCTACTGTACTCCACTGTACTCTATCTCTACTGTGATCCACTGTACTCTACTTCTACTGTACTCCACTGTAATCTATCTCTACTGTGATCCACTGTACTCTATCTCTACTGTGCTCCACTGTACTCTACCTCTACTGTGCTCCACTGTACTCTATCTCTACTGTGCTCCACTGTATCCTACCTCTACTGTACTCCACTGTACTCTATCTCTACTGTGCTCCACTGTACTCTATCTCTACTGTACTCCACTGTACTCTACCTCTACTGTGCTCTACTGTTCTCTACCTCTACTGTGCTCTACTGTACTCCACCTCTACTGTGCTCCACTGTACCCTACCTCTACTGTGCTCCACTGTACTCTACCTCTACTGTGCTCCACTGTACTCTACCTCTACTGTACTCCACTGTACTCTATCTCTACTGTGCTCCACTGTACTCTACCTCTACTGTGCTCAACTGTACTCTACTGTACTCCACTGTACTCTACCTCTACTGTACTCTACTCTACTGTACTCCACTGTACTCTATCTCTACTGTGATCCACTGTACTCTACTTCTACTGTACTCCACTGTAATCTATCTCTACTGTGATCCACTGTACTCTATCTCTACTGTGCTCCACTGTACTCTACCTCTACTGTGCTCCACTGTACTCTATCTCTACTGTGCTCCACTGTATCCTACCTCTACTGTACTCCACTGTACTCTATCTCTACTGTGCTCCACTGTACTCTACCTCTACTGTACTCCACTGTACTCTATCTCTACTGTACTCCACTGTACTCTACCTCTACTGTACTCCACTGTACTCTATCTCTACTGTGCTCAACTGTACTGTACTGTACTCCACTGTAATCTACCTCTACTGTACTCCACTGTACTCTACCTCTACTGTGCTCCACTATACTCTACCTCTACTGTGCTCCACTGTACTCTACCTCTACTGTCCTCTACTGTACTCTACCTCTACTGTGCTCCACTGTACTCTCTCTCTACTGTACTCTACCTCTACTGTACTCTACTGTACTCCACCTCTAATGTGCTCCACTGTACTCTACCTCTACTGTACTCTACCTCTACTGTACTCCACTGTACTCTACCTCTAATGTGCTCCACTGTACTCTATCTCTACTGTGCTCCACTGTACTCTATTTCTACTCTGCTCCACTGTACTCTATCTCTACTGTACTCCACTGTACTCTATCTCTACTGTACTTCACTGTCCTTTATCTCTACTGTGCTCCACTGTACTCTATTTCTACTGTGCTCCACTGTACTCTATCTCTACTGTACTCCACTGTACTCTATCTCTACTGTACTTCACTGTCCTTTATCTCTAATGTACTCCACTGTACTCTACCTCTATTGTGCTCCATTGTACTCTATCTCTACTGTACTCTACTGTACTATATCTCTACTGTACTTCACTGTCCTCTATCTCTACTGTACTCCACTGTACTCTACCTCTAATGTGCTCCACTGTACTCTATCTCTACTGTACTCTACTGTACTCTACTCTATTGTACTCCACTGTACTCTATCTCTACTGTACTCCACTGTACTCTACCTCTACTGTACTCTACTGTTCTCTACCTCTACTGTGCTCTACTGTACTCTACTCTACTGTACTCCACTGTACTCTATCTCTACTGTGATCCACTCTACTCTACCTCTACTGTACTCCACTGTACTCTATCTCTACTGTGCTCCACTGTACTCTATCTCTACTGTGCTCCACTGTACGCTATCTCTACTGTGCTCCACTCTACTCTACCTCTACTGTGCTCCACTGTATCCTACCTCTACTGTGCTCTACTGTACTCTATCTCTACTGTGCTCCACTGTACTCTACCTCTACTGTACTCCACTATACTCTAACTCTACTATACTCCACTGTACTCTATCTCTACTGTGCTCCACTGTACTCTGCCTCTACTGTGCTCCACTATAATTTACCTCTACTGTGCTCCACTGTACTCTACCTCTACTGTCCTCCACTGTACTCTACCTCTACTGTGCTCCACTGTACTCTCTCTCTACTGTACTCTACCTCTACTGTACTCTACTGTACTCCACCTCTAATGTGCTCCACTGTACTCTACCTCTACTGTACTCTACCTCTACTGTACTCCACTGTACTCTACCTCTACTATGCTCTACTGTACTCTATCTCTACTGTGCTCCACTGTACTCTACCTCTACTGTACTCCACTATACTCTAACTCTACTATACTCCACTGTACTCTATCTCTACTGTGCTCCACTGTACTCTATTTCTACTGTGCTCCACTGTACTCTATCTCTACTGTACTCCACTGTACTATATCTCTACTGTACTTCACTGTCCTTTATCTCTACTGTACTCCACTGTACTCTACCTCTATTGTGCTCCACTGTACTCTATCTCTACTGTACTCTACTGTACTCTATCTCTACTGTACTCCACTGTACTCTATCTCTACTGTACTCCACTGTACTCTACCTCTACTGTACTCTACTGTTCTCTACCTCTACTGTGCTCTACTGTACTCTACTCTACTGTACTCCACTGTACTCTATCTCTACTGTGATCCACTGTACTCTACCTCTACTGTACTCCACTGTACTCTATCTCTACTGTGCTCCACTGTACTCTATCTCTACTGTGCTCCACTGTACTCTATCACTACTGTGCTCCACTCTACTCTACCTCTACTGTGCTCCACTGTATTCTACCTCTACTGTGCTCTACTCTACTCTATCTCTACTGTGCTCCACTGTACTCTACCTCTACTGTACTCCACTATACTCTAACTCTACTATACTCAACTGTACTCTATCTCTACTGTGCTCCACTGTACTCTATCTCTACTGTACTCCACTGTACTCTACCTCTACTGTGCTCTACTGTTCTCTACCTCTACTGTGCTCTACTGTACTCCACCTCTACTGTGCTCCACTGTACCCTACCTCTACTGTGCTCCACTGTACTCTACCTCTACTGTGCTCCACTGTACTCTACCTCTACTGTACTCCACTGTACTCTATCTCTACTGTGCTCCACTGTACTCTACCTCTACTGTGCTCAACTGTACTCTACTGTACTCCACTGTACTCTACCTCTACTGTACTCTACTCTACTGTACTCCACTGTACTCTATCTCTACTGTGATCCACTGTACTCTACCTCTACTGTACTCCACTGTAATCTATCTCTACTGTACTCCACTGTACTCTACCTATATTGTGCTCCACTGTACTCTATATCTACTGTACTCTACTGTACTCTATCTCTACTGTACTCCACTGTACTCTATCTCTACTGTACTCTACTGTACTCCACCTCTACTGTGCTCCACTGTACCCTACCTCTACTGTGCTCCACTGTACTCTACCTCTACTGTGCTCCACTGTACTCTACCTCTACTGTACTCCACTGTACTCTATCTCTACTGTGCTCCACTGTACTCTACCTCTACTGTGCTCAACTGTACTCTACTGTACTCCACTGTACTCTACCTCTACTCTACTCTACTCTACTCTACTGTACTCCATTGTACTCTATCTCTACTGTGATCCACTGTACTCTACTTCTACTGTACTCCACTGTAATCTATCTCTACTGTACTCCACTGTACTCTACCTCTATTGTGCTCCACTGTACTCTATATCTACTGTACTCTACTGTACTCTACCTCTACTGTACTCTACTGTTCTCTACCTCTACTCGGCTCTACTGTACTCTACTCTACTGTACTCCACTGTACTCTATCTCTACTGTGATCCACTGTACTCTACTTCTACTGTACTCCACTGTAATCTATCTCTACTGTGATCCACTGTACTCTATCTCTACTGTGCTCCACTGTAATCTACCTCTACTGTGCTCCACTGTACTCTATCTCTACTGTGCTCCACTGTATCCTACCTCTACTGTACTCCACTGTACTCTATCTCTACTGTGCTCCACTGTACTCTATCTCTACTGTACTCCACTGTACTCTACCTCTACTGTACTCCACTATACTCTAACTCTACTATACTCCACTGTACTCTATCTCTACTGTGCTCCACTGTACTCTATTTCTACTGTGCTCCACTGTACTCTATCTCTACTGTACTCCACTGTACTCTATTTCTACTGCACTTCACTGTCCTCTATCTCTACTGTACTCCACTGTACTCTACCTCTATTGTGCTCCACTGTACTCTATATCTACTGTACTCTACTGTACTCTATCTCTACTGTACTCCACTGTACTCTATCTCTACTGTACTCCACTGTACTCTACCTCTACTGTACTCTACTGTACTCTATCTCTACTGTACTCCACTGTACTCTATCTCTACTGTACTCCACTGTACTCTACCTCTACTGTACTCTACTGTTCTCTACCTCTACTCGGCTCTACTGTACTCTACTCTACTGTACTCCACTGTACTCTATCTCTACTGTGATCCACTGTACTCTACTTCTACTGTACTCCACTGTAATCTATCTCTACTGTGATCCACTGTACTCTATCTCTACTGTGCTCCACTGTACTCTACCTCTACTGTGCTCCACTGTACTCTATCTCTACTGTGCTCCACTGTATCCTACCTCTACTGTACTCCACTGTACTCTATCTCTACTGTGCTCCACTGTACTCTATCTCTACTGTACTCCACTGTACTCTACCTCTACTGTGCTCTACTGTTCTCTACCTCTACTGTGCTCTACTGTACTCCACCTCTACTGTGCTCCACTGTACCCTACCTCTACTGTGCTCCACTGTACTCTACCTCTACTGTGCTCCACTGTACTCTACCTCTACTGTACTCCACTGTACTCTATCTCTACTGTGCTCCACTGTACTCTACCTCTACTGTGCTCAACTGTACTCTACTGTACTCCACTGTACTCTACCTCTACTGTACTCTACTCTACTGTACTCCACTGTACTCTATCTCTACTGTGATCCACTGTACTCTACTTCTACTGTACTCCACTGTAATCTATCTCTACTGTGATCCACTGTACTCTATCTCTACTGTGCTCCACTGTACTCTACCTCTACTGTGCTCCACTGTACTCTATCTCTACTGTGCTCCACTGTATCCTACCTCTACTGTACTCCACTGTACTCTATCTCTACTGTGCTCCACTGTACTCTACCTCTACTGTACTCCACTGTACTCTATCTCTACTGTACTCCACTGTACTCTACCTCTACTGTACTCCACTGTACTCTATCTCTACTGTGCTCAACTGTACTGTACTGTACTCCACTGTAATCTACCTCTACTGTACTCCACTGTACTCTACCTCTACTGTGCTCCACTATACTCTACCTCTACTGTGCTCCACTGTACTCTACCTCTACTGTCCTCTACTGTACTCTACCTCTACTGTGCTCCACTGTACTCTCTCTCTACTGTACTCTACCTCTACTGTACTCTACTGTACTCCACCTCTAATGTGCTCCACTGTACTCTACCTCTACTGTACTCTACCTCTACTGTACTCCACTGTACTCTACCTCTAATGTGCTCCACTGTACTCTATCTCTACTGTGCTCCACTGTACTCTATTTCTACTCTGCTCCACTGTACTCTATCTCTACTGTACTCCACTGTACTCTATCTCTACTGTACTTCACTGTCCTTTATCTCTACTGTGCTCCACTGTACTCTATTTCTACTGTGCTCCACTGTACTCTATCTCTACTGTACTCCACTGTACTCTATCTCTACTGTACTTCACTGTCCTTTATCTCTAATGTACTCCACTGTACTCTACCTCTATTGTGCTCCATTGTACTCTATCTCTACTGTACTCTACTGTACTATATCTCTACTGTACTTCACTGTCCTCTATCTCTACTGTACTCCACTGTACTCTACCTCTAATGTGCTCCACTGTACTCTATCTCTACTGTACTCTACTGTACTCTACTCTATTGTACTCCACTGTACTCTATCTCTACTGTACTCCACTGTACTCTACCTCTACTGTACTCTACTGTTCTCTACCTCTACTGTGCTCTACTGTACTCTACTCTACTGTACTCCACTGTACTCTATCTCTACTGTGATCCACTCTACTCTACCTCTACTGTGCTCCACTGTATCCTACCTCTACTGTGCTCTACTGTACTCTATCTCTACTGTGCTCCACTGTACTCTACCTCTACTGTACTCCACTATACTCTAACTCTACTATACTCCACTGTACTCTATCTCTACTGTGCTCCACTGTACTCTATTTCTACTGTGCTCCACTGTACTCTATCTCTACTGTACTCCACTGTACTCTATTTCTACTGCACTTCACTGTCCTCTATCTCTACTGTACTCCACTGTACTCTACCTCTATTGTGCTCCACTGTACTCTATATCTACTGTTCTCTACTGTACTCTATCTCTACTGTACTCCACTGTACTCTATCTCTACTGTACTCCACTGTACTCTACCTCTACTGTACTCTACTGTACTCTATCTCTACTGTACTCCACTGTACTCTATCTCTACTGTACTCCACTGTACTCTACCTCTACTGTACTCTACTGTTCTCTACCTCTACTCGGCTCTACTGTACTCTACTCTACTGTACTCCACTGTACTCTATCTCTACTGTGATCCACTGTACTCTACTTCTACTGTACTCCACTGTAATCTATCTCCACTGTGATCCACTGTACTCTATCTCTACTGTGCTCCACTGTACTCTACCTCTACTGTGCTCCACTGTACTCTATCTCTACTGTGCTCCACTGTATCCTACCTCTACTGTACTCCACTGTACTCTATCTCTACTGTGCTCCACTGTACTCTATCTCTACTGTACTCCACTGTACTCTACCTCTACTGTGCTCTACTGTTCTCTACCTCTACTGTGCTCTACTGTACTCCACCTCTACTGTGCTCCACTGTACCCTACCTCTACTGTGTTCCACTGTACTCTACCTCTACTGTGCTCCACTGTACTCTACCTCTACTGTACTCCACTGTACTCTATCTCTACTGTGCTCCACTGTACTCTACCTCTACTGTGCTCAACTGTACTCTACTGTACTCCACTGTACTCTACCTCTACTGTACTCTACTCTACTGTACTCCACTGTACTCTATCTCTACTGTGATCCACTGTACTCTACTTCTACTGTACTCCACTGTAATCTATCTCTACTGTGATCCACTGTACTCTATCTCTACTGTGCTCCACTGTACTCTACCTCTACTGTGCTCCACTGTACTCTATCTCTACTGTGCTCCACTGTATCCTACCTCTACTGTACTCCACTGTACTCTATCTCTACTGTGCTCCACTGTACTCTACCTCTACTGTACTCCACTGTACTCTATCTCTACTGTACTCCACTGTACTCTACCTCTACTGTACTCTACCTCTACTGTACTCTATCTCTACTGTGCTCAACTGTACTGTACTGTACTCCACTGTAATCTACCTCTACTGTACTCCACTGTACTCTACCTCTACTGTGCTCCACTATACTCTACCTCTACTGTGCTCCACTGTACTCTACCTCTACTGTCCTCCACTGTACTCTACCTCTACTGTGCTCCACTGTACTCTCTCTCTACTGTACTCTACCTCTACTGTACTCTACTGTACTCCACCTCTAATGTGCTCCACTGTACTCTACCTCTACTGTACTCTACCTCTACTGTACTCCACTGTACTCTACCTCTAATGTGCTCCACTGTACTCTATCTCTACTGTGCTCCACTGTACTCTATTTCTACTGTGCTCCACTGTACTCTATCTCTACTGTACTCCACTGTACTCTATCTCTACTGTACTTCACTGTCCTTTATCTCTAATGTACTCCACTGTACTCTAACTCTATTGTGCTCCATTGTACTCTATCTCTACTGTACTCTACTGTACTCTATCTCTACTTTACTCCACTGTACTCTATCTCTACTGTACTCCACTGTACTCTACCTCTACTGTGCTCCACTGTACACT
Source organism: Tiaroga cobitis (assembly GCA_030578255.1). Taxonomy (NCBI): domain Eukaryota; kingdom Metazoa; phylum Chordata; class Actinopteri; order Cypriniformes; family Leuciscidae; genus Tiaroga; species Tiaroga cobitis. The sequence goes on along the minus strand of CM060611.1, from coordinate 30,893,076 downwards.
CTCTCTACTGTACTCTACCTCTACTGTACTCTACTGTGCTCCACTGTACTCCACTGTAGTCTACCTCTACTGTGCTCCACTGTACTCTACCTCTACTGTGCTCCACTATACTCTACCTCTACTGTGCTCCACTGTACTCTACCTCTACTGTCCTCCACTGTACTCTACCTCTACTGTGCTCCACTGTACTCTCTCTCTACTGTACTCTACCTCTACTGTACTCTACTGTACTCCACCTCTAATGTGCTCCACTGTACTCTACCTCTACTGTACTCTACCTCTACTGTACTCCACTGTACTCTACCTCTAATGTGCTCCACTGTACTCTATCTCTACTGTGCTCCACTGTACTCTATTTCTACTGTGCTCCACTGTACTCTATCTCTACTGTACTCCACTGTACTCTATCTCTACTGTACTTCACTGTCCTTTATCTCTAATGTACTCCACTGTACTCTACCTCTATTGTGCTCCATTGTACTCTATCTCTATTGTACTCTACTGTACTCTATCTCTACTTTACTCCACTGTACTCTATCTCTACTGTACTCCACTGTACTCTACCTCTACTGTGCTCCACTGTACTCTACCTCTACCGTACTCCACTGTACTCTACCTCTACTGTACTCTACTGTTCTCTACTCTACTGTGCTCTACTGTACTCTACTCTACTGTACTCCACTGTACTCTATCTCTACTGTGATCCACTATACTCTTGCTCTACTGTACTCTACTGTACTCTATCTCTACTGTGATCTACTGTACTCTATCTCTACTGTGCTCAACTGTACTCTACTGTACTCCACTGTACTCTACCTCTACTGTACTCTACTCTACTGTACTCCACTGTACTCTATCTCTACTGTGATCCACTGTACTCTACTTCTACTGTACTCCACTGTAATCTATTTCTACTGTGATCCACTGTACTCTATCTCTACTGTGCTCCACTGTACTCTACCTCTACTGTGCTCCACTGTACTCTATCTCTACTGTGCTCCACTGTATCCTACCTCTACTGTACTCCACTGTACTCTATCTCTACTGTGCTCCACTGTACTCTACCTCTACTGTACTCCACTGTACTCTATCTCTACTGTACTCCACTGTACTCTACCTCTACTGTACTCCACTGTACTCTATCTCTACTGTGCTCAACTGTACTGCAATGTACTCCACTGTAATCTACCTCTACTGTACTCCACTGTACTCTACCTCTACTGTGCTCCACTGTACTCTACCTCTACTGTGCTCCACTGTACTCTACCTCTACTGTCCTCCACTGTACTCTACCTCTACTGTGCTCCACTGTACTCTCTCTCTACTGTACTCTACCTCTACTGTACTCTACTGTACTCCACCTCTAATGTGCCCCACTGTACTCTACCTCTACTGTACTCTACCTCTACTGTACTCCACTGTACTCTACCTCTAATGTGCTCCACTGTACTCTATCTCTACTGTGCTCCACTGTACTCTATTTCTACTCTGCTCCACTGTACTCTATCTCTACTGTACTCCACTGTACTCTATCTCTACTGTACTTCACTGTCCTTTATCTCTAATGTACTCCACTGTACTCTACCTCTATTGTGCTCCATTGTACTCTATCTCTACTGTACTCTACTGTACTATATCTCTACTGTACTTCACTGTCCTCTATCTCTACTGTACTCCACTGTACTCTACCTCTAATGTGCTCCACTGTACTCTATCTCTACTGTACTCTACTGTACTCTACTCTATTGTACTCCACTGTACTCTATCTCTACTGTACTCCACTGTACTCTACCTCTACTGTACTCTACTGTTCTCTACCTCTACTGTGCTCTACTGTACTCTACTCTACTGTACTCCACTGTACTCTATCTCTACTGTGATCCACTCTACTCTACCTCTACTGTACTCCACTGTACTCTATCTCTACTGTGCTCCACTGTACTCTATCTCTACTGTGCTCCACTGTACTCTATCTCTACTGTGCTCCACTCTACTCTACCTCTACTGTGCTCCACTGTATCCTACCTCTACTGTGCTCTACTGTACTCTATCTCTACTGTGCTCCACTGTACTCTACCTCTACTGTACTCCACTATACTCTAACTCTACTATACTCCACTGTACTCTATCTCTACTGTGCTCCACTGTACTCTATTTCTACTGTGCTCCACTGTACTCTATCTATACTGTACTCCACTGTACTCTATTTCTACTGCACTTCACTGTCCTCTATCTCTACTGTACTCCACTGTACTCTACCTCTATTGTGCTCCACTGTACTCTATATCTACTGTACTCTACTGTACTCTATCTCTACTGTACTCCACTGTAGTCTATCTCTACTGTACTCCACTGTACTCTACCTCTACTGTACTCTACTGTACTCTATCTCTACTGTACTCCACTGTACTCTATCTCTACTGTACTCCACTGTACTCTACCTCTACTGTACTCTACTGTTCTCTACCTCTACTCGGCTCTACTGTACTCTACTCTACTGTACTCCACTGTACTCTATCTCTACTGTGATCCACTGTACTCTACTTCTACTGTACTCCACTGTAATCTATCTCCACTGTGATCCACTGTACTCTATCTCTACTGTGCTCCACTGTACTCTACCTCTACTGTGCTCCACTGTACTCTATCTCTACTGTGCTCCACTGTATCCTACCTCTACTGTACTCCACTGTACTCTATCTCTACTGTGCTCCACTGTACTCTATCTCTACTGTACTCCACTCTACTCTACCTCTACTGTACTCCACTGTACTCTACCTCTACTGTGCTCCACTATACTCTACCTCTACTGTGCTCCACTGTACTCTACCTCTACTGTCCTCCACTGTACTCTACCTCTACTGTGCTCCACTGTACTCTCTCTCTACTGTACTCTACCTCTACTGTACTCTACTGTACTCCACCTCTATTGTGCTCCACTGTACTCTACCTCTACTGTACTCTACCTCTACTGTACTCCACTGTACTCTACCTCTAATGTGCTCCACTGTACTCTATCTCTACTGTGCTCCACTGTACTCTATTTCTACTGTGCTCCACTGTACTCTATCTCTACTGTACTCCACTGTACTCTATCTCTACTGTACTTCACTGTCCTTTATCTCTAATGTACTCCACTGTACTCTACCTCTATTGTGCTCCATTGTACTCTATCTCTACTGTACTCTACTGTACTCTATCTCTACTTTACTCCACTGTACTCTATCTCTACTGTACTCCACTGTACTCTACCTCTACTGTGCTCCACTGTACACTCTCTCTACTGTACTCTACCTCTACTGTACTCTACTGTGCTCCACTGTACTCCACTGTAGTCTACCTCTACTGTGCTCCACTGTACTCTACCTCTACTGTGCTCCACTATACTCTACCTCTACTGTGCTCCACTGTACTCTACCTCTACTGTCCTCCACTGTACTCTACCTCTACTGTGCTCCACTGTACACTCTCTCTACTGTACTCTACCTCTACTGTACTCTACTGTGCTCCACTGTACTCCACTGTAGTCTACCTCTACTGTGCTCCACTGTACTCTACCTCTACTGTGCTCCACTATACTCTACCTCTACTGTGCTCCACTGTACTCTACCTCTACTGTCCTCCACTGTACTCTACCTCTACTGTGATCCACTGTACTCTACCTCTACTGTACTCCACTGTACTCTATCTCTACTCTACTCCACTGTACTCTACCTCTACTGTACTCTACTGTTCTCTACCTCTACTGTGCTCTACTGTACTCTTCTCTACTGTACTCCACTGTACTCTATCTCTACTGTGATCCACTGTACTCTACCTCTATTGTACTCCACTGTACTCTATCTCTACTGTGATCCACTGTACTCTATCTCTACTGTGCTCCACTGTACTCTACCTCTACTATGCTCCACTGTACTCTATCTGTACTGTGCTCCACTCTACTCTACCTCTACTGTGCTCCACTGTACTCTACCTCTACTGTACTCCACTCTACTCTATCTCTACTGTGCTCCACTGTACTCTATCTCTACTGTACTCCACTGTACTCTACCTCTACTGTGCTCTACTGTTCTCTACCTCTACTGTGCTCTACTGTACTCCACCTCTACTGTGCTCCACTGTACCCTACCTCTACTGTGCTCCACTGTATTCTACCTCTACTGTACTCTACTGTACTCCACCTCTAATGAGCTCCACTGTACTCTGGCTCTACTGTACTCCACTGTACTTTACCTCTACTGTACTCCACTGTACTCTACCTCTACAGTGCTCCACTGTACTCTATTTCTACTGTACTCCTCTGTACTCTACCTCTACTGTGCTCCACTGTACTCTATCTGTAATGTACTCTACTGTACTCTATCTCTAATGTGATCCACTGTACTCTACCTCTGCTGTGCTCCACTGTACTCTATCTCTACTGTACTCCACTGTACTCTACTGTTCTCTACCTCTACTGTACTCTACTGTGCTCCACTGTACTCCACTGTAGTCTACCTCTACTGTGCTCCACTGTACTCTACCTCTACTGTGCTCCACTATACTCTACCTCTACTGTGCTCCACTGTACTCTATCTCTACTGTCCTCCACTGTACTCTACCTCTACTGTGCTCCACTGTACTCTCTCTCTACTGTACTCTACCTCTACTGTACTCTACTGTACTCCACCTCTAATGTGCTCCACTGTACTCTACCTCTACTGTACTCTACCTCTACTGTACTCCACTGTACTCTACCTCTACTGTGCTCTACTGTACTCTATCTCTACTGTGCTCCACTGTACTGTACCTCTACTGTGCTCCACTGTACTCTACCTCTACTGTACTTCACTGTCCTCTATCTCTACTGTACTCCACTGTACTCTACCTCTATTGTCCTCCACTGTACTCTATCTCTACTGTGCTCTACTGTTCTCTACCTCTACTGTGCTCTACTGTACTCCACCTCTACTGTTCTCCACTGTACCCTACCTCTATTGTGCTCCACTGTACTCTACCTCTACTGTACTCCACTGTATTCTATCTCTACTGTGCTCCACTGTACTCTACCTCTACTGTGCTCAACTGTACTCTACTGTACTCCACTGTACTCTACCTCTACTGTACTCCACTGTACTCTATATCTACTGTACTCCACTGTACTCTACCTCTACTGTACTCCACTGTACTCTATCTCTACTGTGCTCCACTGTACTCTACCTCTACTGTGCCCAACTGTACTGTACTCTACCTCTACTGTACTCCACTGTACTCTACCTCTACTGTACTCCACTTTACTCTACCTCTACTGTACTCAACTGTACTCTATCTCTACTGTGCTCCACTGTACTCTACCTCTACTGTACTCCACTGTACTCTATCTCTACTGTACTCCACTGTACTCTATCTCTACTGTGATCCACTGTACTCTACCTCTACTGTACTCCACTGTACTCTATCTCTACTGTGATCCACTGTACTCTACCTCTACTGTACTCCACTGTACTCTATCTCTACTGTACTCCACTGTACTCTACCTATACTGTACTCTACTGTTCTCTTCCTCTACTGTACTCCACTGTACTCTATCTCTACTGTGATCCACTGTACTCTACCTCTACTGTACTCCACTGTACTCTATCTCTACTCTACTCCACTGTACTCTACCTCTACTGTACTCTACTGTTCTCTACCTCTACTGTGCTCTACTGTACTCTTCTCTACTGTACTCCACTGTACTCTATCTCTACTGTGATCCACTGTACTCTACCTCTATTGTACTCCACTGTACTCTATCTCTACTGTGATCCACTGTACTCTATCTCTACTGTGCTCCACTGTACTCTACCTCTACTATGCTCCACTGTACTCTATCTGTACTGTGCTCCACTCTACTCTACCTCTACTGTGCTCCACTGTACTCTACCTCTACTGTACTCCACTCTACTCTATCTCTACTGTGCTCCACTGTACTCTATCTCTACTGTACTCCACTGTACTCTACCTCTACTGTGCTCTACTGTTCTCTACCTCTACTGTGCTCTACTGTACTCCAATTCTACTGTGCTCCACTGTACCCTACCTCTACTGTGCTCCACTGTACTCTACCTCTACTGTGCTCCACTGTACTCTACCTCTACTGTGCTCCACTGTACTCTACCTCTACTGTGCTCCACTGTACTCTATCTCTACTGTGCTCCACTGTACTCTATTTCTACTGTACTCTACTGTACTCCACCTCTAATGTGCTCCACTGTACTCTACCTCTACTGTACTCTACCTCTACTGTACTCCACTGTACTCTACCTCTACTGTGCTCTACTGTACTCTATCTCTACTCTGCTCCACTCTACTCTACCTCTACTGTGCTCCACTGTACTCTACATCTACTGTACTTCACTGTCCTCTATCTCTACTGTACTCCACTGTACTCTACCTCTACTGTGCTCCACTGTACTCTACCTCTACTGTACTCCACTGTACTCTATCTCTACTGTGCTCCACTGTACTCTACCTCTACTGTGCTCCACTGTACTCTACCTCTACTGTGCTCCACTGTACTCTACCTCTACTGTGCTCCACTTTACTCTATCTCTACTGTACTCCACTGTACTCTACCTCTACTGTGCTCTACTGTTCTCTACCTCTACTGTGCTCTACTGTACTCCACCTCTACTGTGCTCCACTCTACTCTACCTCTACTGTGCTCCACTGTATCCAACCTCTACTGTGCTCTACTGTACTCTATCGCTACTGTGCTCCACTGTACTCTACCTCTACTGTACTCCACTATACTCTAACTCTACTATACTCCACTGTACTCTATCTCTACTGTACTCCACTGTACTCTACCTCTATTGTGCTCCACTGTACTCTATATCTACTGTACTCTACTGTACTCTATCTCTACTGTACTCCACTGTACTCTATCTCTACTGTACTCCACTCTACTCTACCTCTACTGTACTCTATCTCTACTGTACTCCACTGTACTCTATCTCTACTGTACTCCACTGTACTCTACCTCTACTGTACTCTACTGTTCTCTACCTCTACTCGGCTCTACTGTACTCTACTCTACTGTACTACACTGTACTCTATCTCTACTGTGATCCACTGTACTCTACTTCTACTGTACTCCACTGTAATCTATCTCTACTGTATCCACTGTACTCTATCTCTACTGTGCTCCACTGTACTCTACCTCTACTGTGCTCCACTGTACTCTACCTCTACCGTACTCCACTGTACTCTATCTCTACTGTACTCCACTGTACTCTACCTCAACTGTACTCTACTGTTCTCTACCTCTACTGTGCTTTACTCTACTCTACTGTACTCCACTGTACTCTATCTCTACTGTGATCCACTGTACTCTACCTCTACTGTACTCTACTGTACTCTATCTCTACTGTGATCTACTGTACTCTATCTCTACTGTGCTCCACTGTACTCTACCTCTACTGTGCTCCACTGTACTCTATCTCTACTGTGCTCCACTCTACTCTACCTCTACTGTGCTCCACTGTATCCTACCTCTACTGTACTCCACTGTACTCTATCTCTACTGTGCTCCACTGTACTCTATCTCTACTGTACTCCACTGTACTCTACCTCTACTGTGCTCTACTGTTCTCTACCTCTACTGTGCTCTACTGTACTCCACCTCTACTGTTCTCCACTGTACCCTACCTCTATTGTGCTCCACTGTACTCTACCTCTACTGTACTCCACTGTATTCTATCTCTACTGTGCTCCACTGTACTCTACCTCTACTGTGCTCAACTGTACTCTACTGTACTCCACTGTACTCTACCTCTACTGTACTCCACTGTACTCTATATCTACTGTACTCCACTGTACTCTACCTCTACTGTACTCCACTGTACTCTATCTCTACTGTGCTCCACTGTACTCTACCTCTACTGTGCCCAACTGTACTGTACTCTACCTCTACTGTACTCCACTGTACTCTACCTCTACTGTACTCCACTTTACTCTACCTCTACTGTACTCAACTGTACTCTATCTCTACTGTGCTCCACTGTACTCTACCTCTACTGTACTCCACTGTACTCTATCTCTACTGTACTCCACTGTACTCTACCTATACTGTACTCTACTGTTCTCTTCCTCTACTGTACTCCACTGTACTCTATCTCTACTGTGATCCACTGTACTCTACCTCTACTGTACTCCACTGTACTCTATCTCTACTGTACTCCACTGTACTCTACCTATACTGTACTCTACTGTTCTCTTCCTCTACTGTACTCCACTGTACTCTATCTCTACTGTGATCCACTGTACTCTACCTCTACTGTACTCCACTGTACTCTATCTCTACTCTACTCCACTGTACTCTACCTCTACTGTACTCTACTGTTCTCTACCTCTACTGTGCTCTACTGTACTCTTCTCTACTGTACTCCACTGTACTCTATCTCTACTGTGATCCACTGTACTCTACCTCTATTGTACTCCACTGTACTCTATCTCTACTGTGATCCACTGTACTCTATCTCTACTGTGCTCCACTGTACTCTACCTCTACTATGCTCCACTGTACTCTATCTGTACTGTGCTCCACTCTACTCTACCTCTACTGTGCTCCACTGTACTCTACCTCTACTGTACTCCACTCTACTCTATCTCTACTGTGCTCCACTGTACTCTATCTCTACTGTACTCCACTGTACTCTACCTCTACTGTGCTCTACTGTTCTCTACCTCTACTGTGCTCTACTGTACTCCACCTCTACTGTGCTCCACTGTACCCTACCTCTACTGTGCTCCACTGTATTCTACCTCTACTGTACTCTACTGTACTCCACCTCTAATGAGCTCCACTGTACTCTGGCTCTACTGTACTCCACTGTACTTTACCTCTACTGTACTCCACTGTACTCTACCTCTACAGTGCTCCACTGTACTCTATTTCTACTGTACTCCTCTGTACTCTACCTCTACTGTGCTCCACTGTACTCTATCTGTAATGTACTCTACTGTACTCTATCTCTAATGTGATCCACTGTACTCTACCTCTGCTGTGCTCCACTGTACTCTATCTCTACTGTACTCCACTGTACTCTACTGTTCTCTACCTCTACTGTACTCTACTGTGCTCCACTGTACTCCACTGTAGTCTACCTCTACTGTGCTCCACTGTACTCTACCTCTACTGTGCTCCACTATACTCTACCTCTACTGTGCTCCACTGTACTCTATCTCTACTGTCCTCCACTGTACTCTACCTCTACTGTGCTCCACTGTACTCTCTCTCTACTGTACTCTACCTCTACTGTACTCTACTGTACTCCACCTCTAATGTGCTCCACTGTACTCTACCTCTACTGTACTCTACCTCTACTGTACTCCACTGTACTCTACCTCTACTGTGCTCTACTGTACTCTATCTCTACTGTGCTCCACTGTACTGTACCTCTACTGTGCTCCACTGTACTCTACCTCTACTGTACTTCACTGTCCTCTATCTCTACTGTACTCCACTGTACTCTACCTCTATTGTCCTCCACTGTACTCTATCTCTACTGTACTCTACTGTACTATATCTCTACTGTACTCCACTGTACTCTATCTCTACTGTACTCCACTGTACTCTACCTCCACTGTACTCTACCTCTACCGTACTCCACTGTACTCTATCTCTACTGTACTCCACTGTACTCTACCTCTACTGTACTCTACTGTTCTCTACCTCTACTGTGCTCTACTGTACTTTACTCTACTGTACTCCACTGTACTCTATCTCTACTGTGATCCACTGTACTCTACCTCTACTGTACTCCACTGTACTCTATCTCTACTGTGATCCACTGTACTCTATCTCTATTGAGCTCCACTGTACTCTATCTCTACTGTGCTCCACTGTACTCTATCTCTACTGTGCTCCACTCTACTCTACCTCTACTGTGCTCCACTGTATCCTACCTCTACTCTACTCCACTGTACTCTCTCTCTACTGTGCTCCACTGTACTCTATCTCTACTGTACTCAGCTGTACTCTACCTCTACTGTGCTCTACTGTTCTCTACCTCTACTGTGCTCTACTCTACTCCACCTCTACTGTGCTCCACTGTACCCTACCTCTACTGTGCTCCACCGTACTCTACCTCTACTGTGCTCCACTGTACTCTACCTCTACTGTACTCCACTGTACTCTATCTCTACTGTACTCCACTGTACTCTACCTCTACTGTACTCCACTGTACTCTATCTCTACTGTACTCCACTCTAATCTACCTCTACTGTCCTCCACTGTACTCTACCTCTACTGTGCTCCACTGTACTCTCTCTCTCTACTGTACTCTACCTCTACTGTACTCTACTGTGCTCCACTGTACTCCACTGTAGTCTACCTCTACTGTGCTCCACTGTACTCTACCTCTACTGTGCTCCACTATACTCTACCTCAACTGTGCTCCACTGTACTCTACCTCTACTGTCCTCCACTGTACTCTACCGCTACTGTGCTCCACTGTACTCTCTCTCTACTGTACTCTACCTCTACTGTACTCTACTGTACTCCACCTCTAATGTGCTCCACTGTACTCTACCTCTACTGTACTCTACCTCTACTGTACTCCACTGTACTCTACCTCTAATGTGCTCCACTGTACTCTATCTCTACTGTGCTCCACTGTACTCTATTTCTACTGTGCTCCACTGTACTCTATCTCTACTGTACTCCACTGTACTCTATCTCTACTGTACTTCACTATCCTTTATCTCTAATGTACTCCACTGTACTCTACCTCTATTGTGCTCCATTGTACTCTATCTCTACTGTACTCTACTGTACTCTATCTCTACTTTACTCCACTGTACTCTATCTCTACTGTACTCCACTGTACTCTACCTCTACTGTGCTCCACTGTACTCTACCTCTACCGTACTCCACTGTACTCTATCTCTACTGTACTCCACTGTACTCTACCTCTACTGTACTCTACTGTTATCTACCTCTACTGTGCTCTACTCTACTCTACTGTACTCCACTGTACTCTATCTCTACTGTGATCCACTGTACTCTACCTCTACTGTACTCTACTGTACTCTATCTCTACTGTGATCTACTGTACTCTATCTCTACTGTGCTCCACTGTACTCTACCTCTACTGTGCTCCACTGTACTCTATCTCTACTGTGCTCCACTCTACTCTAGCTCTACTGTGCTCCACTGTATCCTACCTCTACTGTACTCCACTGTACTCTATCTCTACTGTGCTCCACTGTACTCTATCTCTACTGTACTCCACTGTACTCTACCTCTACTGTGCTCTACTGTTCTCTAACTCTACTGTGCTCTACTGTACTCCACCTCTACTGTTCTCCACTGTACCCTACCTCTATTGTGCTCCACTGTACTCTACCTCTACTGTGCTCCACTGTACTCTACCTCTACTGTACTCCACTGTATTCTATCTCTACTGTGCTCCACTGTACTCTACCTCTACTGTGCTCAACTGTACTCTACTGTACTCCACTGTACTCTACCTCTACTGTACTCAACTGTACTCTATCTCTACTGTACTCCACTGTACTCTACCTCTACTGTACTCCACTGTACTCTATCTCTACTGTACTCCACTGTACTCTACCTCTACTGTGCCCAACTGTACTGTACTCTACTCCACTGTACTCTACCTCTACTGTACTCCACTGTACTCTACCTCTACTGTACTCCACTTTACTCTACCTCTACTGTACTCAACTGTACTCTATCTCTACTGTGCTCCACTGTTCTCTACCTCTACTGTACTCCACTGTACTCTATCTCTACTGTAATCCACTGTACTCTACCTATACTGTACTCTACTGTTCTCTTCCTCTACTGTACTCCACTATACTCTAACTCTACTATACTCCACTGTGCTCTATCTCTACTGTGCTCCACTGTACTCTATTTCTACTGTGCTCCACTGTACTCTATCTCGATTGTACTCCACTGTACTCTATTTCTACTGTACTTCACTGTCCTCTATCTCTACTGTACTCCACTGTACTCTACCTCTATTGTGCTCCAATGTACTCTATATCTACTGTACTCTACTGTACTCTATCTCTATTGTACTCCACTGTACTCTATCTCTACTGTACTCCACTGTACTCTACCTCTACTGTACTCTACTGTACTCTATCTCTACTGTACTCCACTGTACTCTATCTCTACTGTACTCCACTGTACTCTACCTCTACTGTACTCTACTGTTCTCTACCTCTACTCGGCTCTAGTGTACTCTACTCTACTGTACTACACTGTACTCTATCTCGACTGTGATCCACTGTACTCTACTTCTACTGTACTCCACTGTAATCTATCTCTACTGTATCCACTGTACTCTATCTCTACTGTGCTCCACTGTACTCTACCTCTACTGTGCTCCACTGTACTCTATCTCTACTGTGCTCCTCTCTACTCTTCCTCTACTGTGCTCCACTGTATCCTACCTCTACTGTACTCCACTGTACTCTATCTCTACTGTGCTCCACTTTACTCTATCTCTACTGTACTCCACTGTACTCTACCTCTACTGTGCTCTACTGTTCTCTACCTCTACTGGCTCTACTGTACTCCACCTCTACTGTGCTCCACTCTACTCTACCTCTACTGTGCTCCACTGTATCCAACCTCTACTGTGCTCTACTGTACTCTATCTCTACTGTGCTCCACTGTACTCTACCTCTACTGTACTCCACTATACTCTAACTCTACTATACTCCACTGTACTCTATCTCTACTGTGCTCCCCTGTACTCTATTTCTACTGTGCTCCACTGTACTCTATCTCTATTGTACTCCACTGTACTCTATTTCAAGTGTACTTCACTGTCCTCTATCTCTACTGTACTCCACTGTACTCTACCTCTATTGTGCTCCACTGTACTCTATATCTACTGTACTCTACTGTACTCTATCTCTACTGTACTCCACTGTACTCTATCTCTACTGTACTCCACTCTACTCTACCTCTACTGTACTCTACTGTACTCTATCTCTACTGTACTCCACTGTACTCTATCTCTACTGTACTCCACTGTACTCTACCTCTACTGTACTCTACTGTTCTCTACCTCTACTCGGCTCTACTGTACTCTACTCTACTGTACTACACTGTACTCTATCTCTACTGTGATCCACTGTACTCTACTTCTACTGTACTCCACTGTAATCTATCTCTACTGTATCCACTGTACTCTACCTCTACTGTGCTCCACTGTACTCTACCTCTACCGTACTCCACTGTACTCTATCTCTACTGTACTCTACCTCAACTGTACTCTACTGTTCTCTACCTCTACTGTGCTCTACTCTACTCTACTGTACTCCACTGTACTCTATCTCTACTGTGATCCACTGTACTCTACCTCTACTGTACTCTACTGTACTCTATCTCTACTGTGATCTACTGTACTCTATCTCTACTGTGCTCCATTGTACTCTACCTCTACTGTGCTCCACTGTACTCTATCTCTACTGTGCTCCACTCTACTCTACCTCTACTGTGCTCCACTGTATCCTACCTCTACTGTACTCCACTGTACTCTATCTCTACTGTGCTCCACTGTACTCTATCTCTACTGTACTCCACTGTACTCTACCTCTACTGTGCTCTACTGTTCTCTACCTCTACTGTGCTCTACTGTACTCCACCTCTACTGTTCTCCACTGTACCCTACCTCTATTGTGCTCCACTGTACTCTACCTCTACTGTACTCCACTGTATTCTATCTCTACTGTGCTCCACTGTACTCTACCTCTACTGTGCTCAACTGTACTCTACTGTACTCCACTGTACTCTACCTCTACTGTACTCCACTGTACTCTATCTCTACTGTACTCCACTGTACTCTACCTCTACTGTACTCCACTGTACTCTATCTCTACTGTGCTCCACTGTACTCTACCTCTACTGTGCCCAACTGTACTGTACTCTACCTCTACTGTACTCCACTGTACTCTACCTCTACTGTACTCCACTTTACTCTACCTCTACTGTACTCAACTGTACTCTATCTCTACTGTGCTCCACTGTACTCTACCTCTACTGTACTCCACTGTACTCTATCTCTACTGTACTCCACTGTACTCTACCTATACTGTACTCTACTGTTCTCTTCCTCTACTGTACTCCACTGTACTCTATCTCTACTGTGATCCACTGTACTCTACCTCTACTGTACTCCACTGTACTCTATCTCTACTGTACTCCACTGTACTCTACCTATACTGTACTCTACTGTTCTCTTCCTCTACTGTACTCCACTGTACTCTATCTCTACTGTGATCCACTGTACTCTACCTCTACTGTACTCCACTGTACTCTATCTCTACTCTACTCCACTGTACTCTACCTCTACTGTACTCTACTGTTCTCTACCTCTACTGTGCTCTACTGTACTCTTCTCTACTGTACTCCACTGTACTCTATCTCTACTGTGATCCACTGTACTCTATCTCTACTGTGCTCCACTGTACTCTACCTCTACTATGCTCCACTGTACTCTATCTGTACTGTGCTCCACTGTACTCTACCTCTACTGTACTCCACTCTACTCTATCTCTACTGTGCTCCACTGTACTCTATCTCTACTGTACTCCACTGTACTCTACCTCTACTGTGCTCTACTGTTCTCTACCTCTACTGTGCTCTACTGTACTCCTCCTCTACTGTGCTCCACTGTACCCTACCTCTACTGTGCTCCACTGTACTCTACCTCTACTGTGCTCCACTGTACTCTACCTCTACTGTGCTCCACTGTACCCTACCTCTACTGTGCTCCAGAGGTAGAGTACACTTTACTTTATCTCTACTGTGATCCACTGTACTCTATCTCTACTGTGCTCCACTGTACTCTACCTCTACTATGCTCCACTGTACTCTATCTTTACTGTGCTCCACTCTACTCTACCTCTACTGTGCTCCACTGTACTCTACCTCTACTGTACTCCACTTTACTTTATCTCTACTGTGATCCACTGTACTCTATCTCTACTGTGCTCCAATATACTCTTCCTCTACTATGCTCCACTGTACTCTATCTCTACTGTGCTCCACTCTACTCTACCTCTACTGTGCTCCACTGTACTCTACCTCTACTGTACTCCACTGTACTCTATCTCTACTGTACTCCACTGTACTCTACCTCTACTGTGCTCTACTGTTCTCTACCTCTACTGTGCTCTACTGTACTCCACCTCTACTGTGCTCCACTGTACCCTACCTCTACTGTGCTCCACTGTACTCTACCTCTACTGTGCTCCACTGTACTCTACCTCTACTCTGCTCCACTGTATCCACTGTACTCTACCTCTACTGTGCTCCACTGTACTCTACCTCTACTGTGCTCCACTGTATTCTACCTCTACTGTACTCTACTGTACTCCACCTCTAATGAGCTCCACTGTACTCTGGCTCTACTGTACTCCACTGTACTTTACCTCTACTGTACTCCACTGTACTCTACCTCTACAGTGCTCCACTGTACTCTATTTCTACTGTACTCCTCTGTACTCTACCTCTACTGTGCTCCACTGTACTCTATCTGTAATGTACTCTACTGTACTCTATCTCTAATGTGATCCACTGTACTCTACCTCTGCTGTGCTCCACTGTACTCTATCTCTACTGTACTCCACTGTACTCTACTGTTCTCTACCTCTACTGTACTCTACTGTGCTCCACTGTACTCCACTGTAGTCTACCTCTACTGTGCTCCACTGTACTCTACCTCTACTGTGCTCCACTATACTCTACCTCTACTGTGCTCCACTGTACTCTATCTCTACTGTCCTCCACTGTACTCTACCTCTACTGTGCTCCACTGTACTCTCTCTCTACTGTACTCTACCTCTACTGTACTCTACTGTACTCCACCTCTAATGTGCTCCACTGTACTCTACCTCTACTGTACTCTACCTCTACTGTACTCCACTGTACTCTACCTCTACTGTGCTCTACTGTACTCTATCTCTACTGTGCTCCACTGTACTGTACCTCTACTGTGCTCCACTGTACTCTACCTCTACTGTACTTCACTGTCCTCTATCTCTACTGTACTCCAATGTACTCTACCTCTATTGTCCTCCACTGTACTCTATCTCTACTGTACTCTACTGTACTATATCTCTACTGTACTCCACTGTACTCTATCTCTACTGTACTCCACTGTACTCTACCTCCACTGTACTCTACCTCTACCGTACTCCACTGTACTCTATCTCTACTGTACTCCACTGTACTCTACCTCTACTGTACTCTACTGTTCTCTACCTCTACTGTGCTCTACTGTACTTTACTGTACTCCACTGTACTCTATCTCTACTGTGATCCACTGTACTCTACCTCTACTGTACTCCACTGTACTCTATCTCTACTGTGATCCACTGTACTCTATCTCTATTGAGCTCCACTGTACTCTATCTCTACTGTGCTCCACTGTACTCTATCTCTACTGTGCTCCACTCTACTCTACCTCTACTGTGCTCCACTGTATCCTACCTCTACTCTACTCCACTGTACTCTCTCTCTACTGTGCTCCACTGTACTCTGTCTCTACTGTACTCAGCTGTACTCTACCTCTACTGTGCTCTACTGTTCTCTACCTCTACTGTGCTCTACTCTACTCCACCTCTACTGTGCTCCACTGTACCCTACCTCTACTGTGCTCCACCGTACTCTACCTCTACTGTGCTCCACTGTACTCTACCTCTACTGTACTCCACTGTACTCTATCTCTACTGTACTCCACTGTACTCTACCTCTACTGTACTCCACTGTACTCTATCTCTACTGTACTCCACTCTAATCTACCTCTACTGTCCTCCACTGTACTCTACCTCTACTGTGCTCCACTGTACTCTCTCTCTCTACTGTACTCTACCTCTACTGTACTCTACTGTGCTCCACTGTACTCCACTGTAGTCTACCTCTACTGTGCTCCACTGTACTCTACCTCTACTGTGCTCCACTATACTCTACCTCAACTGTGCTCCACTGTACTCTACCTCTACTGTCCTCCACTGTACTCTACCGCTACTGTGCTCCACTGTACTCTCTCTCTACTGTACTCTACCTCTACTGTACTCTACTGTACTCCACCTCTAATGTGCTCCACTGTACTCTACCTCTACTGTACTCTACCTCTACTGTACTCCACTGTACTCTACCTCTAATGTGCTCCACTGTACTCTATCTCTACTGTGCTCCACTGTACTCTATTTCTACTGTGCTCCACTGTACTCTATCTCTACTGTACTCCACTGTACTCTATCTCTACTGTACTTCACTATCCTTTATCTCTAATGTACTCCACTGTACTCTACCTCTATTGTGCTCCATTGTACTCTATCTCTACTGTACTCTACTGTACTCTATCTCTACTTTACTCCACTGTACTCTATCTCTACTGTACTCCACTGTACTCTACCTCTACTGTGCTCCACTGTACTCTACCTCTACCGTACTCCACTGTACTCTATCTCTACTGTACTCCACTGTACTCTACCTCTACTGTACTCTACTGTTCTCTACCTCTACTGTGCTCTACTCTACTCTACTGTACTCCACTGTACTCTATCTCTACTGTGATCCACTGTACTCTACCTCTACTGTACTCTACTGTACTCTATCTCTACTGTGATCTACTGTACTCTATCTCTACTGTGCTCCACTGTACTCTACCTCTACTGTGCTCCACTGTACTCTATCTCTACTGTGCTCCACTCTACTCTAGCTCTACTGTGCTCCACTGTATCCTACCTCTACTGTACTCCACTGTACTCTATCTCTACTGTGCTCCACTGTACTCTATCTCTACTGTGCTCCACTGTACTCTATCTCTACTGTACTCCACTGTACTCTACCTCTACTGTGCTCTACTGTTCTCTACCTCTACTGTGCTCTACTGTACTCCACCTCTACTGTTCTCCACTGTACCCTACCTCTATTGTGCTCCACTGTACTCTACCTCTACTGTGCTCCACTGTACTCTACCTCTACTGTACTCCACTGTATTCTATCTCTACTGTGCTCCACTGTACTCTACCTCTACTGTGCTCAACTGTACTCTACTGTACTCCACTGTACTCTACCTCTACTGTACTCAACTGTACTCTATCTCTACTGTACTCCACTGTACTCTACCTCTACTGTACTCCACTGTACTCTATCTCTACTGTACTCCACTGTACTCTACCTCTACTGTGCCCAACTGTACTGTACTCTACTCCACTGTACTCTACCTCTACTGTACTCCACTGTACTCTACCTCTACTGTACTCCACTTTACTCTACCTCTACTGTACTCAACTGTACTCTATCTCTACTGTGCTCCACTGTTCTCTACCTCTACTGTACTCCACTGTACTCTATCTCTACTGTAATCCACTGTACTCTACCTATACTGTACTCTACTGTTCTCTTCCTCTACTGTACTCCACTATACTCTAACTCTACTATACTCCACTGTGCTCTATCTCTACTGTGCTCCACTGTACTCTATTTCTACTGTGCTCCACTGTACTCTATCTCGATTGTACTCCACTGTACTCTATTTCTACTGTACTTCACTGTCCTCTATCTCTACTGTACTCCACTGTACTCTACCTCTATTGTGCTCCAATGTACTCTATATCTACTGTACTCTACTGTACTCTATCTCTATTGTACTCCACTGTACTCTATCTCTACTGTACTCCACTGTACTCTACCTCTACTGTACTCTACTGTACTCTATCTCTACTGTACTCCACTGTACTCTATCTCTACTGTACTCCACTGTACTCTACCTCTACTGTACTCTACTGTTCTCTACCTCTACTCGGCTCTACTGTACTCTACTCTACTGTACTACACTGTACTCTATCTCGACTGTGATCCACTGTACTCTACTTCTACTGTACTCCACTGTAATCTATCTCTACTGTATCCACTGTACTCTATCTCTACTGTGCTCCACTGTACTCTACCTCTACTGTGCTCCACTGTACTCTATCTCTACTGTGCTCCTCTCTACTCTTCCTCTACTGTGCTCCACTGTATCCTACCTCTACTGTACTCCACTGTACTCTATCTCTACTGTGCTCCACTTTACTCTATCTCTACTGTACTCCACTGTACTCTACCTCTACTGTGCTCTACTGTTCTCTACCTCTACTGGCTCTACTGTACTCCACCTCTACTGTGCTCCACTCTACTCTACCTCTACTGTGCTCCACTGTATCCAACCTCTACTGTGCTCTACTGTACTCTATCTCTACTGTGCTCCACTGTACTCTACCTCTACTGTACTCCACTATACTCTAACTCTACTATACTCCACTGTACTCTATCTCTACTGTGCTCCACTGTACTCTATTTCTACTGTGCTCCACTGTACTCTATTTCAAGTGTACTTCACTGTCCTCTATCTCTACTGTACTCCACTGTACTCTACCTCTATTGTGCTCCACTGTACTCTATATCTACTGTACTCTACTGTACTCTATCTCTACTGTACTCCACTGTACTCTATCTCTACTGTACTCCACTCTACTCTACCTCTACTGTACTCTACTGTACTCTATCTCTACTGTACTCCACTGTACTCTATCTCTACTGTACTCCACTGTACTCTACCTCTACTGTACTCTACTGTTCTCTACCTCTACTCGGCTCTACTGTACTCTACTCTACTGTACTACACTGTACTCTATCTCTACTGTGATCCACTGTACTCTACTTCTACTGTACTCCACTGTAATCTATCTCTACTGTATCCACTGTACTCTACCTCTACTGTGCTCCACTGTACTCTACCTCTACCGTACTCCACTGTACTCTATCTCTACTGTACTCTACCTCAACTGTACTCTACTGTTCTCTACCTCTACTGTGCTCTACTCTACTCTACTGTACTCCACTGTACTCTATATCTACTGTGATCCACTGTACTCTACCTCTACTGTACTCTACTGTACTCTATCTCTACTGTGATCTACTGTACTCTATCTCTACTGTGCTCCATTGTACTCTACCTCTACTGTGCTCCACTGTACTCTATCTCTACTGTGCTCCACTCTACTCTACCTCTACTGTGCTCCACTGTATCCTACCTCTACTGTACTCCACTGTACTCTATCTCTACTGTGCTCCACTGTACTCTATCTCTACTGTACTCCACTGTACTCTACCTCTACTGTGCTCTACTGTTCTCTACCTCTACTGTGCTCTACTGTACTCCACCTCTACTGTTCTCCACTGTACCCTACCTCTATTGTGCTCCACTGTACTCTACCTCTACTGTACTCCACTGTATTCTATCTCTACTGTGCTCCACTGTACTCTACCTCTACTGTGCTCAACTGTACTCTACTGTACTCCACTGTACTCTACC
Source organism: Tiaroga cobitis (assembly GCA_030578255.1). NCBI lineage: Eukaryota > Metazoa > Chordata > Actinopteri > Cypriniformes > Leuciscidae > Tiaroga > Tiaroga cobitis. Next base: position 30,872,701 of record CM060611.1, on the reverse strand, counting down.
TCTACTGTACTCCACTGTACTCTATCTCTACTGTACTCCACTGTACTCTACCTCTACTGTACTCCACTGTACTCTATCTCTACTGTGCTCCACTGTACTCTACCTCTACTGTGCCCAACTGTACTGTACTCTACCTCTACTGTACTCCACTGTACTCTACCTCTACTGTACTCCACTTTACTCTACCTCTACTGTACTCAACTGTACTCTATCTCTACTGTGCTCCACTGTACTCTACCTCTACTGTACTCCACTGTACTCTATCTCTACTGTACTCCACTGTACTCTACCTATACTGTACTCTACTGTTCTCTTCCTCTATTGTACTCCACTGTACTCTATCTCTACTGTGATCCACTGTACTCTACCTCTACTGTACTCCACTGTACTCTATCTCTACTGTACTCCACTGTACTCTACCTATACTGTACTCTACTGTTCTCTTCCTCTACTGTACTCCACTGTACTCTATCTCTACTGTGATCCACTGTACTCTACCTCTACTGTACTCCACTGTACTCTATCTCTACTCTACTCCACTGTACTCTACCTCTACTGTACTCTACTGTTCTCTACCTCTACTGTGCTCTACTGTACTCTTCTCTACTGTACTCCACTGTACTCTATCTCTACTGTGATCCACTGTACTCTATCTCTACTGTGCTCCACTGTACTCTACCTCTACTATGCTCCACTGTACTCTATCTGTACTGTGCTCCACTGTACTCTACCTCTACTGTACTCCACTCTACTCTATCTCTACTGTGCTCCACTGTACTCTATCTCTACTGTACTCCACTGTACTCTACCTCTACTGTGCTCTACTGTTCTCTACCTCTACTGTGCTCTACTGTACTCCTCCTCTACTGTGCTCCACTGTACCCTACCTCTACTGTGCTCCACTGTACTCTACCTCTACTGTGCTCCACTGTACTCTACCTCTACTGTGCTCCACTGTACTCTACCTCTACTGTGCTCCACTGTACTCTACCTCTACTGTGCTCCACTGTACTCTATCTCTACTGTGCTCCACTGTACTCTATTTCTACTGTACTCTACTGTACTCCACCTCTAATGTGCTCCACTGTACTCTACCTCTACTGTACTCTACCTCTACTGTACTCCACTGTACTCTACCTCTACTGTGCTCTACTGTACTCTATCTCTACTCTGCTCCACTGTACTCTACCTCTACTGTGCTCCACTGTACTCTACCTCTACTGTACTTCACTGTCCTCTATCTCTACTGTACTCCACTGTACTCTACCTCTACTGTGCTCCACTGTACTCTACCTCTACTGTACTCCACTGTACTCTATCTCTACTGTGCTCCACTGTACTCTACCTCTACTGTGCTCCACTGTACTCTACCTCTACTGTGCTCCACTGTACTCTACCTCTACTGTACTCCACTGTACTCTATCTCTACTGTGCTCCACTGTACTCTACCTCTACTGTGCTCAACTGTACTCTACTGTACTCCACTGTACTCTACCTCTACTGTGCTCCACTGTACTCTACCTCTACTGTACTTCACTGTCCTCTATCTCTACTGTACTCCACTGTACTCTACCTCTATTGTCCTCCACTGTACTCTATCTCTACTGTACTCCACTGTACTCTACCTCCACTGTACTCTACCTCTACCGTACTCCACTGTACTCTATCTCTACTGTACTCCACTGTACTCTACCTCTACTGTACTCTACTGTTCTCTACCTCTACTGTGCTCTACTGTACTTTACTCTACTCTACTCCACTGTACTCTATCTCTACTGTGATCCACTGTACTCTACCTCTACTGTACTCCACTGTACTCTATCTCTACTGTGATCCACTGTACTCTATCTCTATTGTGCTCCACTGTACTCTACCTCTACTGTGCTCCACTGTACTCTATCTCTACTGTGCTCCACTCTACTCTACCTCTACTGTGCTCCACTGTATCCTACCTCTACTGTACTCCACTGTACTCTCTCTCTACTGTGCTCCACTGTACTCTATCTCTACTGTACTCCACTGTACTCTACCTCTACTGTACTCTACTGTTCTCTACCTCTACTGTGCTCCACTGTACTCTATCTCTACTGTACTCCACTGTACTCTACCTCTACTGTACTCTACTGTTCTCTACCTCTACTGTGCTCTACTGTACTCTACTCTACTGTGATCCACTGTACTCTATCTCTACTGTGCTCCACTTTACTCTACCTCTACTTTGCTCCACTGTACTCTATCTCTACTGTGCTCCACTCTACTCTACCTCTACTGTGCTCCACTGTACTCTACCTCTACTGTACTCCACTTTACTTTATCTCTACTGTGATCCACTGTACTCTATCTCTACTGTGCTCCACTGTACTCTACCTCTACTATGCTCCACTGTACTCTATCTCTACTGTGCTCCACTCTACTCTACCTCTACTGTGCTCCACTGTACTCTACCTCTACTGTACTCCACTGTACTCTATTTCTACTGTACTCCTCTGTACTCTACCTCTACTGTGCTCCACTGTACTCTATCTGTAATGTACTCTTCTGTACTCTATCTCTACTGTGATCCATTGTACTCTACCTCTGCTGTGCTCCACTGTACTCTATCTCTACTGTGCTCCACTCTAATCTACCTCTACTGTGCTCCACTGTATCCTACCTCTACTGTACTCCACTGTACTCTATCTCTACTGTGCTCCACTGTACTCTATCTCTACTGTACTCCACTGTACTCTACCTCTACTGTGCTCTACTGTTCTCTACCTCTACTGTGCTCTACTGTACTCCACCTCTACTGTTCTCCACTGTACCCTACCTCTATTGTGCTCCACTGTACTCTACCTCTACTGTGATCCACTGTACTCTACCTCTACTGTACTCCACTGTATTCTATCTCTACTGTGCTCCACTGTACTCTACCTCTACTGTGCTCAACTGTACTCTACTGTACTCCACTGTACTCTACCTCTACTGTACTCCACTGTACTCTACTGTACTCCACTGTACTCTACCTCTACTGTACTCCACTGTACTCTATCTCTACTGTGCTCCACTGTACTCTACCTCTACTGTGCCCAACTTTACTGTACTCTACTCCACTGTACTCTACCTCTACTGTACTCCACTGTACTCTACCTCTACTGTACTCCACTGTACTCTACCTCTACTGTACTCTACTGTTCTCTACCTCTACTGTACTCCGATGTACTCTATCTCTACTGTGATCCACTGTACTCTACCTCTACTGTACTCCACTGTACTCTATCTCTACTCTACTCCACTGTACTCTACCTCTACTGTGCTCTACTGTACTCTTCTCTACTGTACTCCACTGTACTCTATCTCTACTGTGATCCACTGTACTCTACCTCTACTGTACTCCACTGTACTCAATCTCTACTGTGATCCACTGTACTCTATCTCTACTGTGCTCCACTGTACTCTACCTCTACTATGCTCCACTGTACTCTATCTGTACTGTGCTCCACTCTACTCTACCTCTACTGTGCTCCACTGTACTCTACCTCTACTGTACTCCACTGTACTCTATCTCTACTGTGCTCCACTGTACTCTATCTCTACTGTACTCCACTGTACTCTACCTCTACTGTGCTCTACTGTTCTCTACCTCTACTGTGCTCTACTGTACTCCACCTCTACTGTGCTCCACTGTACCCTACCTCTACTGTGCTCCACTGTACTCTACCTCTACTGTGCTCCACTGTACTCTATCTCTACTGTGCTCCACTGTACTCTACCTCTACTGTGCTCCACTGTACTCTACCTCTACTGTGCTCCACTGTACTCTATCTCTACTGTGCTCCACTGTACTCTACCTATACTGTACTCTACTGTTCTCTACCTCAACTGTACTCCGCTGTACTCTATCTCTACTGTGATCCACTGTACTCTACCTCTACTGTACTCCACTGTACCCTATCTCTACTCTACTCCACTGTACTCTACCTCTACTGTACTCTACTGTTCTCTACCTCTACTGTGCTCCACTGTACTCTATCTGTACTGTGCTCCACTCTACTCTACATCTACTGTACTCCACTGTACTCTATCTCTACTGTGCTCCACTGTACTCTATCTCTACTGTACTCCACTGTACTCTACCTCTACTGTACTCGACTGTACTCTATCTCTACTGTACTCCACTGTACTCTATCTCTACTGTGATCCACTGTACTCTACCTCTACTGTACTCCACTGTACTCTATCTCTACTGTGATCCACTGTACTCTATCTCTACTGTGCTCCACTGTACTCTACCTCTACTATGCTCCACTGTACTCTATCTGTACTGTGCTCCACTCTACTCTACCTCTACTATGCTCCACTGTACTCTATCTGTACTGTGCTCCACTCTACTCTACCTCTACAGTACTCCACTGTACTCTATCTCTACTGTGCTTCACTGTACTCTATCTCTACTGTACTCCACTGTACTCTACCTCTACTGTGCTCTACTGTTCTCTACCTCTACTGTGCTCTACTGTACTCCACCTCTACTGTGCTCCACTGTACCCTACCTCTACTGTGCTCCACTGTACCCTACCTCTACTGTGCTCCACTGTACTCTACCTCTACTGTGCTCCACTGTACTCTACCTCTACTGTGCTCCAATGTACTCTACCTCTACTGTGCTCCAATGTACTCTATCTCTACTGTGCTCCACTGTACTCTACCTCTAATGTACTCTACTGTACTCCACCTCTAATGTGCTCCACTGTACTCTAGCCCTACTGTACTCCACTGTACTTTACCTCTACTGTACTCCACTGTACTCTACCTGTACTGTGCTCCACTGTACTCTATTTCTACTGTACTCCTCTGTACTCTACCTCTACTGTGCTCCACTGTACGATATCTGTAATGTACTCTACTGTACTCTATCTCTACTGTGATCCATTGTACTCTACCTCTGCTGTGCTCCACTGTACTCTATCTCTACTGTACTCCACTGTACTCTACTGTTCTCTACCTCTACTGTACTCTACTGTGCTCCACTGTACTCCACTGTAGTCTACCTCTACTGTGCTCCACTGTACTCTGCCTCTACTGTGCTCCACTATAATTTACCTCTACTGTGCTCCACTGTACTCTACCTCTACTGTCCTCCACTGTACTCTACCTCTACTGTGCTCCACTGTACTCTCTCTCTACTGTACTCTACCTCTACTGTACTCTACTGTACTCCACCTCTAATGTGCTCCACTGTACTCTACCTCTACTGTACTCTACCTCTACTGTACTCCACTGTACTCTACCTCTACTGTGCTCTACTGTACTCTATCTCTACTGTGCTCCACTGTACTCTACCTCTACTGTACTCCACTATACTCTAACTCTACTATACTCCACTGTACTCTATCTCTACTGTGCTCCACTGTACTCTATTTCTACTGTGCTCCACTGTACTCTATCTCTACTGTACTCCACTGTACTATATCTCTACTGTACTTCACTGTCCTTTATCTCTACTGTACTCCACTGTACTCTACCTCTATTGTGCTCCACTGTACTCTATCTCTACTGTACTCTACTGTACTCTATCTCTACTGTACTCCACTGTACTCTATCTCTACTGTACTCCACTGTACTCTACCTCTACTGTACTCTACTGTTCTCTACCTCTACTGTGCTCTACTGTACTCTACTCTACTGTACTCCACTGTACTCTATCTCTACTGTGATCCACTGTACTCTACCTCTACTGTACTCCACTGTACTCTATATCTACTGTGCTCCACTGTACTCTATCTCTACTGTGCTCCACTGTACTCTATCACTACTGTGCTCCACTCTACTCTACCTCTACTGTGCTCCACTGTATTCTACCTCTACTGTGCTCTACTCTACTCTATCTCTACTGTGCTCCACTGTACTCTACCTCTACTGTACTCCACTATACTCTAACTCTACTATACTCAACTGTACTCTATCTCTACTGTGCTCCACTGTACTCTATCTCTACTGTACTCCACTGTACTCTACCTCTACTGTGCTCTACTGTTCTCTACCTCTACTGTGCTCTACTGTACTCCACCTCTACTGTGCTCCACTGTACCCTACCTCTACTGTGCTCCACTGTACTCTACCTCTACTGTGCTCCACTGTACTCTACCTCTACTGTACTCCACTGTACTCTATCTCTACTGTGCTCCACTGTACTCTACCTCTACTGTGCTCAACTGTACTCTACTGTACTCCACTGTACTCTACCTCTACTGTACTCTACTCTACTGTACTCCACTGTACTCTATCTCTACTGTGATCCACTGTACTCTACCTCTACTGTACTCCACTGTAATCTATCTCTACTGTACTCCACTGTACTCTACCTATATTGTGCTCCACTGTACTCTATATCTACTGTACTCTACTGTACTCTATCTCTACTGTACTCCACTGTACTCTATCTCTACTGTACTCTACTGTACTCCACCTCTACTGTGCTCCACTGTACCCTACCTCTACTGTGCTCCACTGTACTCTACCTCTACTGTGCTCCACTGTACTCTACCTCTACTGTACTCCACTGTACTCTATCTCTACTGTGCTCCACTGTACTCTACCTCTACTGTGCTCAACTGTACTCTACTGTACCCCACTGTACTCTACCTCTACTCTACTCTACTCTACTCTACTGTACTCCATTGTACTCTATCTCTACTGTGATCCACTGTACTCTACTTCTACTGTACTCCACTGTAATCTATCTCTACTGTACTCCACTGTACTCTACCTCTATTGTGCTCCACTGTACTCTATATCTACTGTACTCTACTGTACTCTACCTCTACTGTACTCTACTGTTCTCTACCTCTACTCGGCTCTACTGTACTCTACTCTACTGTACTCCACTGTACTCTATCTCTACTGTGATCCACTGTACTCTACTTCTACTGTACTCCACTGTAATCTATCTCTACTGTGATCCACTGTACTCTATCTCTACTGTGCTCCACTGTAATCTACCTCTACTGTGCTCCACTGTACTCTATCTCTACTGTGCTCCACTGTATCCTACCTCTACTGTACTCCACTGTACTCTATCTCTACTGTGCTCCACTGTACTCTATCTCTACTGTACTCCACTGTACTCTACCTCTACTGTACTCCACTATACTCTAACTCTACTATACTCCACTGTACTCTATCTCTACTGTGCTCCACTGTACTCTATTTCTACTGTGCTCCACTGTACTCTATCTCTACTGTACTCCACTGTACTCTATTTCTACTGCACTTCACTGTCCTCTATCTCTACTGTACTCCACTGTACTCTACCTCTATTGTGCTCCACTGTACTCTATATCTACTGTACTCTACTGTACTCTATCTCTACTGTACTCCACTGTACTCTATCTCTACTGTACTCCACTGTACTCTACCTCTACTGTACTCTACTGTACTCTATCTCTACTGTACTCCACTGTACTCTATCTCTACTGTAGTCCACTTCACTCTACCTCTACTGTACTCTACTGTTCTCTACCTCTACTCGGCTCTACTGTACTCTACTCTACTGTACTCCACTGTACTCTATCTCTACTGTGATCCACTGTACTCTACTTCTACTGTACTCCACTGTAATCTATCTCTACTGTGATCCACTGTACTCTATCTCTACTGTGCTCCACTGTACTCTACCTCTACTGTGCTCCACTGTACTCTATCTCTACTGTGCTCCACTGTATCCTACCTCTACTGTACTCCACTGTACTCTATCTCTACTGTGCTCCACTGTACTCTATCTCTACTGTACTCCACTGTACTCTACCTCTACTGTGCTCTACTGTTCTCTACCTCTACTGTGCTCTACTGTACTCCACCTCTACTGTGCTCCACTGTACCCTACCTCTACTGTGCTCCACTGTACTCTACCTCTACTGTGCTCCACTGTACTCTACCTCTACTGTACTCCACTGTACTCTATCTCTACTGTGCTCCACTGTACTCTACCTCTACTGTGCTCAACTGTACTCTACTGTACTCCACTGTACTCTACCTCTACTGTACTCTACTCTACTGTACTCCACTGTACTCTATCTCTACTGTGATCCACTGTACTCTACTTCTACTGTACTCCACTGTAATCTATCTCTACTGTGATCCACTGTACTCTATCTCTACTGTGCTCCACTGTACTCTACCTCTACTGTGCTCCACTGTACTCTATCTCTACTGTGCTCCACTGTATCCTACCTCTACTGTACTCCACTGTACTCTATCTCTACTGTGCTCCACTGTACTCTACCTCTACTGTACTCCACTGTACTCTATCTCTACTGTACTCCACTGTACTCTACCTCTACTGTACTCCACTGTACTCTATCTCTACTGTGCTCAACTGTACTGTACTGTACTCCACTGTAATCTACCTCTACTGTACTCCACTGTACTCTACCTCTACTGTGCTCCACTATACTCTACCTCTACTGTGCTCCACTGTACTCTACCTCTACTGTCCTCTACTGTACTCTACCTCTACTGTGCTCCACTGTACTCTCTCTCTACTGTACTCTACCTCTACTGTACTCTACTGTACTCCACCTCTAATGTGCTCCACTGTACTCTACCTCTACTGTACTCTACCTCTACTGTACTCCACTGTACTCTACCTCTAATGTGCTCCACTGTACTCTATCTCTACTGTGCTCCACTGTACTCTATTTCTACTCTGCTCCACTGTACTCTATCTCTACTGTACTCCACTGTACTCTATCTCTACTGTACTTCACTGTCCTTTATCTCTACTGTGCTCCACTGTACTCTATTTCTACTGTGCTCCACTGTACTCTATCTCTACTGTACTCCACTGTACTCTATCTCTACTGTACTTCACTGCACTCTACCTCTACTGTGCTCTACTGTTCTCTACCTCTACTGTGCTCTACTGTACTCCACCTCTACTGTGCTCCACTGTACCCTACCTCTACTGTGCTCCACTGTACTCTACCTCTACTGTGCTCCACTGTACTCTACCTCTACTCTGCTCCACTGTATCCACTGTACTCTACCTCTACTGTGCTCCACTGTACTCTACCTCTACTGTGCTCCACTGTACTCTACCTCTACTGTACTCTACTGTACTCCACCTCTAATGAGCTCCACTGTACTCTGGCTCTACTGTACTCCACTGTACTTTACCTCTACTGTACTCCACTGTACTCTACCTCTACTGTGCTCCACTGTACTCTATTTCTACTGTACTCCTCTGTACTCTACCTCTACTGTGCTCCACTGTACTCTATCTGTAATGTACTCTACTGTACTCTATCTCTACTGTGATCCACTGTAATCTACCTCTGCTGTGCTCCACTGTACTCTATCTCTACTGTACTCCACTGTACTCTACTGTTCTCTACCTCTACTGTACTCTACTGTGCTCCACTGTACTCCACTGTAGTCTACCTCTACTGTGCTCCACTGTACTCTACCTCTACTGTGCTCCACTATACTCTACCTCTACTGTGCTCCACTGTACTCTACCTCTACTGTCCTCCACTGTACTCTACCTCTACTGTGCTCCACTGTACTCTCTCTCTACTGTACTCTACCTCTACTGTACTCTGCTGTACTCCACCTCTAATGTGCTCCACTGTACTCTACCTCTACTGTACTCTACTTCTACTGTACTCCACTGTACTCTACCTCTACTGTGCTCTACTGTACTCTATCTCTACTGTGCTCCACTGTACTTTACCTCTACTGTGCTCCACTGTACTCTACCTCTACTGTACTTCACTGTCCTCTATCTCTACTGTACTCCACTGTACTCTACCTCTATTGTCCTCCACTGTACTCTATCTCTACTGTACTCCACTGTACTCTACCTCCACTGTACTCTACCTCTACCGTACTCCACTGTACTCTATCTCTACTGTACTCCACTGTACTCTACCTCTACTGTACTCTACTGTTCTCTACCTCTACTGTGCTCTACTGTACTTTACTCTACTGTACTCCACTGTACTCTATCTCTACTGTGATCCACTGTACTCTACCTCTACTGTACTCCACTGTACTCTATCTCTACTGTGATCCACTGTACTCTATCTCTATTGTGCTCCACTGTACTCTACCTCTACTGTGCTCCACTGTACTCTATCTCTACTGTGCTCCACTCTACTCTACCTCTACTGTGCTCCACTGTATCCTACCTCTACTGTACTCCACTGTACTCTCTCTCTGCTGTGCTCCACTGTACTCTATCTCTACTGTACTCAGCTGTACTCTACCGCTACTGTGCTCTACTGTTCTCCACCTCTACTGTGCTCTACTCTACTCCACCTCTACTGTGCTCCACTGTACCCTACCTCTACTGTGCTCCACCGTACTCTACCTCTACTGTGCTCCACTGTACTCTACCTCTACTGTACTCCACTGTACTCTATCTCTACTGTACTCCACTGTATTCTACCTCTACTGTACTCCACTGTACTCTATCTCTACTTTACTCCACTCTAATCTACCTCTACTGTCCTCCACTGTACTCTACCTCTACTGTGCTCCACTGTACTCTCTCTCTACTGTACTCTACCTCTACTGTACTCTACTGTGCTCCACTGTACTCCACTGTAGTCTACCTCTACTGTGCTCCACTGTACTCTACCTCTACTGTGCTCCACTATACTCTACCTCTACTGTGCTCCACTGTACTCTTCCTCTACTGTCCTCCACTGTACTCTACCTCTACTGTGCTGCACTGTACTCTCTCTCTACTGTACTCTACCTCTACTGTACTCTACTGTACTCCACCTCTAATGTACTCCACTGTACTCTACCTCTACTGTACTCTACCTCTACTGTACTCCACTGTACTCTACCTCTAATGTGCTCCACTGTACTCTATCTCTACTGTGCTCCACTGTACTCTATTTCTACTGTGCTCCACTGTACTCTATCTCTACTGTACTCCACTGTACTCTATCTCTACTGTACTTCACTGTCCTTTATCTCTAATGTACTCCACTGTACTCTACCTCTATTGTGCTCCATTGTACTCTATCTCTACTGTACTCTACTGTACTCTATCTCTACTTTACTCCACTGTACTCTATCTCTACTGTACTCCACTGTACTCTACCTCTACTGTGCTCCACTGTATCCTACCTCTACTGTACTCCACTGTACTCTCTCTCTACTGTGCTCCACTGTACTCTATCTCTACTGTACTCAGCTGTACTCTACCTCTACTGTGCTCTACTGTTCTCTACCTCTACTGTGCTCTACTCTACTCCACCTCTACTGTGCTCCACTGTACCCTACCTCTACTGTGCTCCAGAGGTAGAGTACACTTTACTTTATCTCTACTGTGATCCACTGTACTCTATCTCTACTGTGCTCCACTGTACTCTACCTCTACTATGCTCCACTGTACTCTATCTCTACTGTGCTCCACTCTACTCTACCTCTACTGTGCTCCACTGTACTCTACCTCTACTGTACTCCACTTTACTTTATCTCTACTGTGATCCACTGTACTCCATCTCTACTGTGCTTCACTGTACTCTACCTCTACTATGCTCCACTGTACTCTATCTCTACTGTGCTCCACTCTACTCTACCTCTACTGTGCTCCACTGTACTCTACCTCTACTGTACTCCACTGTACTCTATCTCTACTGTACTCCACTGTACTCTACCTCTACTGTGCTCTACTGTTCTCTACCTCTACTGTGCTCCACTGTACTCTCTCTCTACTGTACTCTACCTCTACTGTACTCTACTGTACTCCACCTCTAATGTACTCCACTGTACTCTACCTCTACTGTACTCTACCTCTACTGTACTCCACTGTACTCTACCTCTTATGTGCTCCACTGTACTCTATCTCTACTGTGCTCCACTGTACTCTATTTCTACTGTGCTCCACTGTACTCTATCTCTACTGTACTCCACTGTACTCTATCTCTACTGTACTTCACTGTCCTTTATCTCTAATGTACTCCACTGTACTCTACCTCTATTGTGCTCCATTGTACTCTATCTCTACTGTACTCTACTGTACTCTATCTCTACTTTACTCCACTGTACTCTATCTCTACTGTACTCCACTGTAGTCTACCTCTACTGTGCTCCACTGTACTCTACCTCTACTGTGCTCCACTATACTCTACCTCTACTGTGCTCCACTGTACTCTACCTCTACTGTCCTCCACTGTACTCTACCTCTACTGTGCTCCACTGTACTCTCTCTCTACTGTACTCTACCTCTACTGTACTCTGCTGTACTCCACCTCTACTGTACTCAGCTGTACTCTACCTCTACTGTGCTCCACTGTACTCTATCTCTACTGTACTCCACTGTACTCTACCTCTACTGTACTCTACTGTTCTCTACCTCTACTGTGCTCTACTGTACTTTACTCTACTGTACTCCACTATACTCTATCTCTACTGTGATCCACTGTACTCTACCTCTACTGTACTCCACTGTACTCTATCTCTACTGTGATCCACTGTACTCTATCTCTATTGTGCTCCACTGTACTCTACCTCTACTGTGCTCCACTGTACTCTATCTCTACTGTGCTCCACTCTACTCTACCTCTACTGTGCTCCACTGTATCCTACCTCTACTGTACTCCACTGTACTCTCTCTCTACTGTGCTCCACTGTACTCTATCTCTACTGTACTCAGCTGTACTCTACCTCTACTGTGCTCTACTGTTCTCCACCTCTACTGTGCTCTACTCTACTCCACCTCTACTGTGCTCCACTGTACCCTACCTCTACTGTGCTCCACCGTACTCTACCTCTACTGTGCTCCACTGTACTCTACCTCTACTGTACTCCACTGTACTCTATCTCTACTGTACTCCACTGTATTCTACCTCTACTGTACTCCACTGTACTCTATCTCTACTGTACTCCACTCTAATCTACCTCTACTGTCCTCCACTGTACTCTACCTCTACTGTGCTCCACTGTACTCTCTCTCTACTGTACTCTACCTCTACTGTACTCTACTGTGCTCCACTGTACTCCACTGTAGTCTACCTCTACTGTGCTCCACTGTACTCTACCTCTACTGTGCTCCACTATACTCTACCTCTACTGTGCTCCACTGTACTCTACCTCTACTGTCCTCCACTGTACTCTACCTCTACTGTGCTCCACTGTACTCTCTCTCTACTGTACTCTACCTCTACTGTACTCTACTGTACTCCACCTCTAATGTACTCCACTGTACTCTACCTCTACTGTACTCTACCTCTACTGTACTCTACCTCTAATGTGCTCCACTGTACTCTATCTCTACTGTGCTCCACTGTACTCTATTTCTACTGTGCTCCACTGTACTCTATCTCTACTGTACTCCACTGTACTCTATCTCTACTGTACTTCACTGTCCTTTATCTCTAATGTACTCCACTGTACTCTACCTCTATTGTGCTCCATTGTACTCTATCTCTACTGTACTCTACTGTACTCTATCTCTACTTTACTCCACTGTACTCTATCTCTACTGTACTCCACTGTACTCTACCTCTACTGTGCTCCACTGTATCTTACCTCTACTGTACTCCACTGTACTCTCTCTCTACTGTGCTCCACTGTACTCTATCTCTACTGTACTCAGCTGTACTCTACCTCTACTGTGCTCTACTGTTCTCTACCTCTACTGTGCTCTACTCTACTCCACCTCTACTGTGCTCCACTGTACCCTACCTCTACTGTGCTCCAGAGGTAGAGTACACTTTACTTTATCTCTACTGTGATCCACTGTACTCTATCTCTACTGTGCTCCACTGTACTCTACCTCTACTATGCTCCACTGTACTCTATCTTTACTGTGCTCCACTCTACTCTACCTCTACTGTGCTCCACTGTACTCTACCTCTACTGTACTCCACTTTACTTTATCTCTACTGTGATCCACTGTACTCTATTTCTACTGTGCTCCAATGTACTCTTCCTCTACTATGCTCCACTGTACTCTATCTCTACTGTGCTCCACTCTACTCTACCTCTACTGTGCTCCACTGTACTCTACCTCTACTGTACTCCACTGTACTCTATCTCTACTGTACTCCACTGTACTCTACCTCTACTGTGCTCTACTGTTCTCTACCTCTACTGTGCTCTACTGTACTCCACCTCTACTGTGCTCCACTGTACCCTACCTCTACTGTGCTCCACTGTACTCTACCTCTACTGTGCTCCACTGTACTCTACCTCTACTCTGCTCCACTGTATCCACTGTACTCTACCTCTACTGTGCTCCACTGTACTCTACCTCTACTGTGCTCCACTGTATTCTACCTCTACTGTACTCTACTGTACTCCACCTCTAATGAGCTCCACTGTACTCTGGCTCTACTGTACTCCACTGTACTTTACCTCTACTGTACTCCACTGTACTCTACCTCTACAGTGCTCCACTGTACTCTATTTCTACTGTACTCCTCTGTACTCTACCTCTACTGTGCTCCACTGTACTCTATCTGTAATGTACTCTACTGTACTCTATCTCTAATGTGCTCCACTGTACTCTATCTCTACTGTACTCCACTGTACTCTACTGTTCTCTACCTCTACTGTACTCTACTGTGCTCCACTGTACTCCACTGTAGTCTACCTCTACTGTGCTCCACTGTACTCTACCTCTACTGTGCTCCACTATACTCTACCTCTACTGTGCTCCACTGTACTCTATCTCTACTGTCCTCCACTGTACTCTACCTCTACTGTGCTCCACTGTACTCTCTCTCTACTGTACTCTACCTCTACTGTACTCTACTGTACTCCACCTCTAATGTGCTCCACTGTACTCTACCTCTACTGTACTCTACCTCTACTGTACTCCACTGTACTCTACCTCTACTGTGCTCTACTGTACTCTATCTCTACTGTGCTCCACTGTACTGTACCTCTACTGTGCTCCACTGTACTCTACCTCTACTGTACTTCACTGTCCTCTATCTCTACTGTACTCCACTGTACTCTACCTCTATTGTCCTCCACTGTACTCTATCTCTACTGTACTCTACTGTACTATATCTCTACTGTACTCCACTGTACTCTATCTCTACTGTACTCCACTGTACTCTACCTCCACTGTACTCTACCTCTACCGTACTCCACTGTACTCTATCTCTACTGTACTCCACTGTACTCTACCTCTACTGTACTCTACTGTTCTCTACCTCTACTGTGCTCTACTGTACTTTACTCTACTGTACTCCACTGTACTCTATCTCTACTGTGATCCACTGTACTCTACCTCTACTGTACTCCACTGTACTCTATCTCTACTGTGATCCACTGTACTCTATCTCTATTGAGCTCCACTGTACTCTATCTCTACTGTGCTCCACTGTACTCTATCTCTACTGTGCTCCACTCTACTCTACCTCTACTGTGCTCCACTGTATCCTACCTCTACTCTACTCCACTGTACTCTCTCTCTACTGTGCTCCACTGTACTCTATCTCTACTGTACTCAGCTGTACTCTACCTCTACTGTGCTCTACTGTTCTCTACCTCTACTGTGCTCTACTCTACTCCACCTCTACTGTGCTCCACTGTACCCTACCTCTACTGTGCTCCACCGTAATCTACCTCTACTGTGCTCCACTGTACTCTACCTCTACTGTACTCCACTGTACTCTATCTCTACTGTACTCCACTGTACTCTACCTCTACTGTACTCCACTGTACTCTATCTCTACTGTACTCCACTCTAATCTACCTCTACTGTCCTCCACTGTACTCTACCTCTACTGTGCTCCACTGTACTCTCTCTCTCTACTGTACTCTACCTCTACTGTACTCTACTGTGCTCCACTGTACTCCACTGTAGTCTACCTCTACTGTGCTCCACTGTACTCTACCTCTACTGTGCTCCACTATACTCTACCTCAACTGTGCTCCACTGTACTCTACCTCTACTGTCCTCCACTGTACTCTACTGCTACTGTGCTCCACTGTACTCTCTCTCTACTGTACTCTACCTCTACTGTACTCTACTGTACTCCACCTCTAATGTGCTCCACTGTACTCTACCTCTACTGTACTCTACCTCTACTGTACTCCACTGTACTCTACCTCTAATGTGCTCCACTGTACTCTATCTCTACTGTGCTCCACTGTACTCTATTTCTACTGTGCTCCACTGTACTCTATCTCTACTGTACTCCACTGTACTCTATCTCTACTGTACTTAACTATCCTTTATCTCTAATGTACTCCACTGTACTCTACCTCTATTGTGCTCCATTGTACTCTATCTCTACTGTACTCTACTGTACTCTATCTCTACTTTACTCCACTGTACTCTATCTCTACTGTACTCCACTGTACTCTACCTCTACTGTGCTCCACTGTACTCTACCTCTACCGTACTCCACTGTACTCTATCTCTACTGTACTCCACTGTACTCTACCTCTACTGTACTCTACTGTTCTCTACCTCTACTGTGCTCTACTCTACTCTACTGTACTCCACTGTACTCTATCTCTACTGTGATCCACTGTACTCTACCTCTACTGTACTCTACTGTACTCTATCTCTACTGTGATCTACTGTACTCTATCTCTACTGTGCTCCACTGTACTCTACCTCTACTGTGCTCCACTGTACTCTATCTCTACTGTGCTTCACTCTAATCTAGCTCTACTGTGCTCCACTGTATCCTACCTCTACTGTACTCCACTGTACTCTATCTCTACTGTGCTCCACTGTACTCTATCTCTACTGTACTCCACTGTACTCTACCTCTACTGTGCTCTACTGTTCTCTAACTCTACTGTGCTCTACTGTACTCCACCTCTACTGTTCTCCACTGTACCCTACCTCTATTGTGCTCCACTGTACTCTACCTCTACTGTGCTCCACTGTACTCTACCTCTACTGTACTCCACTGTATTCTATCTCTACTGTGCTCCACTGTACTCTACCTCTACTGTGCTCAACTGTACTCTACTGTACTCCACTGTACTCTACCTCTACTGTACTCAACTGTACTCTATCTCTACTGTACTCCACTGTACTCTACCTCTACTGTACTCCACTGTACTCTATCTCTACTGTACTCCACTGTACTCTACCTCTACTGTGCCCAACTGTACTGTACTCTACTCCACTGTACTCTACCTCTACTGTACTCCACTGTACTCTACCTCTACTGTACTCCACTTTACTCTACCTCTACTGTACTCAACTGTACTCTATCTCTACTGTGCTCCACTGTTCTCTACCTCTACTGTACTCCACTGTACTCTATCTCTACTGTAATCCACTGTACTCTACCTATACTGTACTCTACTGTTCTCTTCCTCTACTGTACTCCACTATACTCTAACTCTACTATACTCCACTGTGCTCTATCTCTACTGTGCTCCACTGTACTCTATTTCTACTGTGCTCCACTGTACTCTATCTCGATTGTACTCCACTGTACTCTATTTCTACTGTACTTCACTGTCCTCTATCTCTACTGTACTCCACTGTACTCTACCTCTATTGTGCTCCAATGTACTCTATATCTACTGTACTCTACTGTACTCTATCTCTATTGTACTCCACTGTACTCTATCTCTACTGTACTCCACTGTACTCTACCTCTACTGTACTCTACTGTACTCTATCTCTACTGTACTCCACTGTACTCTATCTCTACTGTACTCCACTGTACTCTACCTCTACTGTACTCTACTGTTCTCTACCTCTACTCGGCTCTACTGTACTCTACTCTACTGTACTACACTGTACTCTATCTCGACTGTGATCCACTGTACTCTACTTCTACTGTACTCCACTGTAATCTATCTCTACTGTATCCACTGTACTCTATCTCTACTGTGCTCCACTGTACTCTACCTCTACTGTGCTCCACTGTACTCTATCTCTACTGTGCTCCTCTCTACTCTTCCTCTACTGTGCTCCACTGTATCCTACCTCTACTGTACTCCACTGTACTCTATCTCTACTGTGCTCCACTTTACTCTATCTCTACTGTACTCCACTGTACTCTACCTCTACTGTGCTCTACTGTTCTCTACCTCTACTGGCTCTACTGTACTCCACCTCTACTGTGCTCCACTCTACTCTACCTCTACTGTGCTCCACTGTATCCAACCTCTACTGTGCTCTACTGTACTCTATCTCTACTGTGCTCCACTGTACTCTACCTCTACTGTACTCCACTATACTCTAACTCTACTATACTCCACTGTACTCTATCTCTACTGTGCTCCACTGTACTCTATTTCTACTGTGCTCCACTGTACTCTATCTCTATTGTACTCCACTGTACTCTATTTCAAGTGTACTTCACTGTCCTCTATCTCTACTGTACTCCACTGTACTCTACCTCTATTGTGCTCCACTGTACTCTATATCTACTGTACTCTACTGTACTCTATCTCTACTGTACTCCACTGTACTCTATCTCTACTGTACTCCACTCTACTCTACCTCTACTGTACTCTACTGTACTCTATCTCTACTGTACTCCACTGTACTCTATCTCTACTGTACTCCACTGTACTCTACCTCTACTGTACTCTACTGTTCTCTACCTCTACTCGGCTCTACTGTACTCTACTCTACTGTACTACACTGTACTCTATCTCTACTGTGATCCACTGTACTCTACTTCTACTGTACTCCACTGTAATCTATCTCTACTGTATCCACTGTACTCTACCTCTACTGTGCTCCACTGTACTCTACCTCTACCGTACTCCACTGTACTCTATCTCTACTGTACTCTACCTCAACTGTACTCTACTGTTCTCTACCTCTACTGTGCTCTACTCTACTCTACTGTACTCCACTGTACTCTATCTCTACTGTGATCCACTGTACTCTACCTCTACTGTACTCTACTGTACTCTATCTCTACTGTGATCTACTGTACTCTATCTCTACTGTGCTCCATTGTACTCTACCTCTACTGTGCTCCACTGTACTCTATCTCTACTGTGCTCCACTCTACTCTACCTCTACTGTGCTCCACTGTATCCTACCTCTACTGTACTCCACTGTACTCTATCTCTACTGTGCTCCACTGTACTCTATCTCTACTGTACTCCACTGTACTCTACCTCTACTGTGCTCTACTGTTCTCTACCTCTACTGTGCTCTACTGTACTCCACCTCTACTGTTCTCCACTGTACCCTACCTCTATTGTGCTCCACTGTACTCTACCTCTACTGTACTCCACTGTATTCTATCTCTACTGTGCTCCACTGTACTCTACCTCTACTGTGCTCAACTGTACTCTACTGTACTCCACTGTACTCTACCTCTACTGTACTCCACTGTACTCTATCTCTACTGTACTCCACTGTACTCTACCTCTACTGTACTCCACTGTACTCTATCTCTACTGTGCTCCACTGTACTCTACCTCTACTGTGCCCAACTGTACTGTACTCTACCTCTACTGTACTCCACTGTACTCTACCTCTACTGTACTCCACTTTACTCTACCTCTACTGTACTCAACTGTACTCTATCTCTACTGTGCTCCACTGTACTCTACCTCTACTGTACTCCACTGTACTCTATCTCTACTGTACTCCACTGTACTCTACCTATACTGTACTCTACTGTTCTCTTCCTCTACTGTACTCCACTGTACTCTATCTCTACTGTGATCCACTGTACTCTACCTCTACTGTACTCCACTGTACTCTATCTCTACTGTACTCCACTGTACTCTACCTATACTGTACTCTACTGTTCTCTTCCTCTACTGTACTCCACTGTACTCTATCTCTACTGTGATCCACTGTACTCTACCTCTACTGTACTCCACTGTACTCTATCTCTACTCTACTCCACTGTACTCTACCTCTACTGTACTCTACTGTTCTCTACCTCTACTGTGCTCTACTGTACTCTTCTCTACTGTACTCCACTGTACTCTATCTCTACTGTGATCCACTGTACTCTATCTCTACTGTGCTCCACTGTACTCTACCTCTACTATGCTCCACTGTACTCTATCTGTACTGTGCTCCACTGTACTCTACCTCTACTGTACTCCACTCTACTCTATCTCTACTGTGCTCCACTGTACTCTATCTCTACTGTACTCCACTGTACTCTACCTCTACTGTGCTCTACTGTTCTCTACCTCTACTGTGCTCTACTGTACTCCTCCTCTACTGTGCTCCACTGTACCCTACCTCTACTGTGCTCCACTGTACTCTACCTCTACTGTGCTCCACTGTACTCTACCTCTACTGTGCTCCACTGTACTCTACCTCTACTGTGCTCCACTGTACTCTACCTCTACTGTGCTCCACTGTACTCTATCTCTACTGTGCTCCACTGTACTCTATTTCTACTGTACTCTACTGTACTCCACCTCTAATGTGCTCCACTGTACTCTACCTCTACTGTACTCTACCTCTACTGTACTCCACTGTACTCTACCTCTACTGTGCTCTACTGTACTCTATCTCTACTCTGCTCCACTGTACTCTACCTCTACTGTGCTCCACTGTACTCTACCTCTACTGTACTTCACTGTCCTCTATCTCTACTGTACTCCACTGTACTCTACCTCTACTGTGCTCCACTGTACTCTACCTCTACTGTACTCCACTGTACTCTATCTCTACTGTGCTCCACTGTACTCTACCTCTACTGTGCTCCACTGTACTCTACCTCTACTGTGCTCCACTGTACTCTACCTCTACTGTACTCCACTGTACTCTATCTCTACTGTGCTCCACTGTACTCTACCTCTACTGTGCTCAACTGTACTCTACTGTACTCCACTGTACTCTACCTCTACTGTGCTCCACTGTACTCTACCTCTACTGTACTTCACTGTCCTCTATCTCTACTGTACTCCACTGTACTCTACCTCTATTGTCCTCCACTGTACTCTATCTCTACTGTACTCCACTGTACTCTACCTCCACTGTACTCTACCTCTACCGTACTCCACTGTACTCTATCTCTACTGTACTCCACTGTACTCTACCTCTACTGTACTCTACTGTTCTCTACCTCTACTGTGCTCTACTGTACTTTACTCTACTGTACTCCACTGTACTCTATCTCTACTGTGATCCACTGTACTCTACCTCTACTGTACTCCACTGTACTCTATCTCTACTGTGATCCACTGTACTCTATCTCTATTGTGCTCCACTGTACTCTACCTCTACTGTGCTCCACTGTACTCTATCTCTACTGTGCTCCACTCTACTCTACCTCTACTGTGCTCCACTGTATCCTACCTCTACTGTACTCCACTGTACTCTCTCTCTACTGTGCTCCACTGTACTCTATCTCTACTGTACTCCACTGTACTCTACCTCTACTGTACTCTACTGTTCTCTACCTCTACTGTGCTCCACTGTACTCTATCTCTACTGTACTCCACTGTACTCTACCTCTACTGTACTCTACTGTTCTCTACCTCTACTGTGCTCTACTGTACTCTACTCTACTGTGATCCACTGTACTCTATCTCTACTGTGCTCCACTGTACTCTACCTCTACTTTGCTCCACTGTACTCTATCTCTACTGTGCTCCACTCTACTCTACCTCTACTGTGCTCCACTTTACTCTACCTCTACTGTACTCCACTTTACTTTATCTCTACTGTGATCCACTGTACTCTATCTCTACTGTGCTCCACTGTACTCTACCTCTACTATGCTCCACTGTACTCTATCTCTACTGTGCTCCACTCTACTCTACCTCTACTGTGCTCCACTGTACTCTACCTCTACTGTACTCCACTGTACTCTATTTCTACTGTACTCCTCTGTACTCTACCTCTACTGTGCTCCACTGTACTCTATCTGTAATGTACTCTTCTGTACTCTATCTCTACTGTGATCCATTGTACTCTACCTCTGCTGTGCTCCACTGTACTCTATCTCTACTGTGCTCCACTCTAATCTACCTCTACTGTGCTCCACTGTATCCTACCTCTACTGTACTCCACTGTACTCTATCTCTACTGTGCTCCACTGTACTCTATCTCTACTGTACTCCACTGTACTCTACCTCTACTGTGCTCTACTGTTCTCTACCTCTACTGTGCTCTACTGTACTCCACCTCTACTGTTCTCCACTGTACCCTACCTCTATTGTGCTCCACTGTACTCTACCTCTACTGTGATCCACTGTACTCTACCTCTACTGTACTCCACTGTATTCTATCTCTACTGTGCTCCACTGTACTCTACCTCTACTGTGCTCAACTGTACTCTACTGTACTCCACTGTACTCTACCTCTACTGTACTCCACTGTACTCTACTGTACTCCACTGTACTCTACCTCTACTGTACTCCACTGTACTCTATCTCTACTGTGCTCCACTGTACTCTACCTCTACTGTGCTCAACTTTACTGTACTCTACTCCACTGTACTCTACCTCTACTGTACTCCACTGTACTCTACCTCTACTGTACTCCACTGTACTCTACCTCTACTGTACTCTACTGTTCTCTACCTCTACTGTACTCCGATGTACTCTATCTCTACTGTGATCCACTGTACTCTACCTCTACTGTACTCCACTGTACTCTATCTCTACTCTACTCCACTGTACTCTACCTCTACTGTGCTCTACTGTACTCTTCTCTACTGTACTCCACTGTAATCTATCTCTACTGTGATCCACTGTACTCTACCTCTACTGTACTCCACTGTACTCTATCTCTACTGTGATCCACTGTACTCTATCTCTACTGTGCTCCACTGTACTCTACCTCTACTATGCTCCACTGTACTCTATCTGTACTGTGCTCCACTCTACTCTACCTCTACTGTGCTCCACTGTACTCTACCTCTACTGTACTCCACTGTACTCTATCTCTACTGTGCTCCACTGTACTCTATCTCTACTGTACTCCACTGTACTCTACCTCTACTGTGCTCTACTGTTCTCTACCTCTACTGTGCTCTACTGTACTCCACCTCTACTGTGCTCCACTGTACCCTACCTCTACTGTGCTCCACTGTACTCTACCTCTACTGTGCTCCACTGTACTCTATCTCTACTGTGCTCCACTGTACTCTACCTCTACTGTGCTCCACTGTACTCTACCTCTACTGTGCTCCACTGTACTCTATCTCTACTGTGCTCCACTGTACTCTACCTCTAATGTACTCTACTGTACTCCACCTCTAATGTGCTCCACTGTACTCTAGCCCTACTGTACTCCACTGTACTTTACCTCTACTGTACTCCACTGTACTCTACCTCTACTGTGCTCCACTGTACTCTATTTCTACTGTACTCCTCTGTACTCTACCTCTACTGTGCTCCACTGTACTCTATCTCTACTGTGCTCCACTGTACTCTACCTCTACTGTGCTCCACTGTACTCTACCTCTACTGTGCTCCACTGTACTCTATCTCTACTGTGCTCCACTGTACTCTACCTCTAATGTACTCTACTGTACTCCACCTCTAATGTGCTCCACTGTACTCTAGCCCTACTGTACTCCACTGTACTTTACCTCTACTGTACTCCACTGTACTCTACCTCTACTGTGCTCCACTGTACTCTATTTCTACTGTACTCCTCTGTACTCTACCTCTACTGTGCTCCACTGTACTCTATCTCTACTGTGCTCCACTCTACTCTACCTCTACTGTGCTCCACTGTACTCTACCTCTACTGTACTCCACTGTACTCTATCTCTACTGTACTCCACTGTACTCTACCTCTACTGTGCTCTACTGTTCTCTACCTCTACTGTGCTCTACTGTACTCCACCTCTACTGTGCTCCACTGTACCCTACCTCTACTGTGCTCCACTGTACTCTACCTCTACTGTGCTCCACTGTACTCTACCTCTACTCTGCTCCACTGTATCCACTGTACTCTACCTCTACTGTGCTCCACTGTACTCTACCTCTACTGTGCTCCACTGTATTCTACCTCTACTGTACTCTACTGTACTCCACCTCTAATGAGCTCCACTGTACTCTGGCTCTACTGTACTCCACTGTACTTTACCTCTACTGTACTCCACTGTACTCTACCTCTACAGTGCTCCACTGTACTCTATTTCTACTGTACTCCTCTGTACTCTACCTCTACTGTGCTCCACTGTACTCTATCTGTAATGTACTCTACTGTACTCTATCTCTAATGTGCTCCACTGTACTCTATCTCTACTGTACTCCACTGTACTCTACTGTTCTCTACCTCTACTGTACTCTACTGTGCTCCACTGTACTCCACTGTAGTCTACCTCTACTGTGCTCCACTGTACTCTACCTCTACTGTGCTCCACTATACTCTACCTCTACTGTGCTCCACTGTACTCTATCTCTACTGTCCTCCACTGTACTCTACCTCTACTGTGCTCCACTGTACTCTCTCTCTACTGTACTCTACCTCTACTGTACTCTACTGTACTCCACCTCTAATGTGCTCCACTGTACTCTACCTCTACTGTACTCTACCTCTACTGTACTCCACTGTACTCTACCTCTACTGTGCTCTACTGTACTCTATCTCTACTGTGCTCCACTGTACTGTACCTCTACTGTGCTCCACTGTACTCTACCTCTACTGTACTTCACTGTCCTCTATCTCTACTGTACTCCACTGTACTCTACCTCTATTGTCCTCCACTGTACTCTATCTCTACTGTACTCTACTGTACTATATCTCTACTGTACTCCACTGTACTCTATCTCTACTGTACTCCACTGTACTCTACCTCCACTGTACTCTACCTCTACCGTACTCCACTGTACTCTATCTCTACTGTACTCCACTGTACTCTACCTCTACTGTACTCTACTGTTCTCTACCTCTACTGTGCTCTACTGTACTTTACTCTACTGTACTCCACTGTACTCTATCTCTACTGTGATCCACTGTACTCTACCTCTACTGTACTCCACTGTACTCTATCTCTACTGTGATCCACTGTACTCTATCTCTATTGAGCTCCACTGTACTCTATCTCTACTGTGCTCCACTGTACTCTATCTCTACTGTGCTCCACTCTACTCTACCTCTACTGTGCTCCACTGTATCCTACCTCTACTCTACTCCACTGTACTCTCTCTCTACTGTGCTCCACTGTACTCTATCTCTACTGTACTCAGCTGTACTCTACCTCTACTGTGCTCTACTGTTCTCTACCTCTACTGTGCTCTACTCTACTCCACCTCTACTGTGCTCCACTGTACCCTACCTCTACTGTGCTCCACCGTAATCTACCTCTACTGTGCTCCACTGTACTCTACCTCTACTGTACTCCACTGTACTCTATCTCTACTGTACTCCACTGTACTCTACCTCTACTGTACTCCACTGTACTCTATCTCTACTGTACTCCACTCTAATCTACCTCTACTGTCCTCCACTGTACTCTACCTCTACTGTGCTCCACTGTACTCTCTCTCTCTACTGTACTCTACCTCTACTGTACTCTACTGTGCTCCACTGTACTCCACTGTAGTCTACCTCTACTGTGCTCCACTGTACTCTACCTCTACTGTGCTCCACTATACTCTACCTCAACTGTGCTCCACTGTACTCTACCTCTACTGTCCTCCACTGTACTCTACTGCTACTGTGCTCCACTGTACTCTCTCTCTACTGTACTCTACCTCTACTGTACTCTACTGTACTCCACCTCTAATGTGCTCCACTGTACTCTACCTCTACTGTACTCTACCTCTACTGTACTCCACTGTACTCTACCTCTAATGTGCTCCACTGTACTCTATCTCTACTGTGCTCCACTGTACTCTATTTCTACTGTGCTCCACTGTACTCTATCTCTACTGTACTCCACTGTACTCTATCTCTACTGTACTTAACTATCCTTTATCTCTAATGTACTCCACTGTACTCTACCTCTATTGTGCTCCATTGTACTCTATCTCTACTGTACTCTACTGTACTCTATCTCTACTTTACTCCACTGTACTCTATCTCTACTGTACTCCACTGTACTCTACCTCTACTGTGCTCCACTGTACTCTACCTCTACCGTACTCCACTGTACTCTATCTCTACTGTACTCCACTGTACTCTACCTCTACTGTACTCTACTGTTCTCTACCTCTACTGTGCTCTACTCTACTCTACTGTACTCCACTGTACTCTATCTCTACTGTGATCCACTGTACTCTACCTCTACTGTACTCTACTGTACTCTATCTCTACTGTGATCTACTGTACTCTATCTCTACTGTGCTCCACTGTACTCTACCTCTACTGTGCTCCACTGTACTCTATCTCTACTGTGCTTCACTCTAATCTAGCTCTACTGTGCTCCACTGTATCCTACCTCTACTGTACTCCACTGTACTCTATCTCTACTGTGCTCCACTGTACTCTATCTCTACTGTACTCCACTGTACTCTACCTCTACTGTGCTCTACTGTTCTCTAACTCTACTGTGCTCTACTGTACTCCACCTCTACTGTTCTCCACTGTACCCTACCTCTATTGTGCTCCACTGTACTCTACCTCTACTGTGCTCCACTGTACTCTACCTCTACTGTACTCCACTGTATTCTATCTCTACTGTGCTCCACTGTACTCTACCTCTACTGTGCTCAACTGTACTCTACTGTACTCCACTGTACTCTACCTCTACTGTACTCAACTGTACTCTATCTCTACTGTACTCCACTGTACTCTACCTCTACTGTACTCCACTGTACTCTATCTCTACTGTACTCCACTGTACTCTACCTCTACTGTGCCCAACTGTACTGTACTCTACTCCACTGTACTCTACCTCTACTGTACTCCACTGTACTCTACCTCTACTGTACTCCACTTTACTCTACCTCTACTGTACTCAACTGTACTCTATCTCTACTGTGCTCCACTGTTCTCTACCTCTACTGTACTCCACTGTACTCTATCTCTACTGTAATCCACTGTACTCTACCTATACTGTACTCTACTGTTCTCTTCCTCTACTGTACTCCACTATACTCTAACTCTACTATACTCCACTGTGCTCTATCTCTACTGTGCTCCACTGTACTCTATTTCTACTGTGCTCCACTGTACTCTATCTCGATTGTACTCCACTGTACTCTATTTCTACTGTACTTCACTGTCCTCTATCTCTACTGTACTCCACTGTACTCTACCTCTATTGTGCTCCAATGTACTCTATATCTACTGTACTCTACTGTACTCTATCTCTATTGTACTCCACTGTACTCTATCTCTACTGTACTCCACTGTACTCTACCTCTACTGTACTCTACTGTACTCTATCTCTACTGTACTCCACTGTACTCTATCTCTACTGTACTCCACTGTACTCTACCTCTACTGTACTCTACTGTTCTCTACCTCTACTCGGCTCTACTGTACTCTACTCTACTGTACTACACTGTACTCTATCTCGACTGTGATCCACTGTACTCTACTTCTACTGTACTCCACTGTAATCTATCTCTACTGTATCCACTGTACTCTATCTCTACTGTGCTCCACTGTACTCTACCTCTACTGTGCTCCACTGTACTCTATCTCTACTGTGCTCCTCTCTACTCTTCCTCTACTGTGCTCCACTGTATCCTACCTCTACTGTACTCCACTGTACTCTATCTCTACTGTGCTCCACTTTACTCTATCTCTACTGTACTCCACTGTACTCTACCTCTACTGTGCTCTACTGTTCTCTACCTCTACTGGCTCTACTGTACTCCACCTCTACTGTGCTCCACTCTACTCTACCTCTACTGTGCTCCACTGTATCCAACCTCTACTGTGCTCTACTGTACTCTATCTCTACTGTGCTCCACTGTACTCTACCTCTACTGTACTCCACTATACTCTAACTCTACTATACTCCACTGTACTCTATCTCTACTGTGCTCCACTGTACTCTATTTCTACTGTGCTCCACTGTACTCTATCTCTATTGTACTCCACTGTACTCTATTTCAAGTGTACTTCACTGTCCTCTATCTCTACTGTACTCCACTGTACTCTACCTCTATTGTGCTCCACTGTACTCTATATCTACTGTACTCTACTGTACTCTATCTCTACTGTACTCCACTGTACTCTATCTCTACTGTACTCCACTCTACTCTACCTCTACTGTACTCTACTGTACTCTATCTCTACTGTACTCCACTGTACTCTATCTCTACTGTACTCCACTGTACTCTACCTCTACTGTACTCTACTGTTCTCTACCTCTACTCGGCTCTACTGTACTCTACTCTACTGTACTACACTGTACTCTATCTCTACTGTGATCCACTGTACTCTACTTCTACTGTACTCCACTGTAATCTATCTCTACTGTATCCACTGTACTCTACCTCTACTGTGCTCCACTGTACTCTACCTCTACCGTACTCCACTGTACTCTATCTCTACTGTACTCTACCTCAACTGTACTCTACTGTTCTCTACCTCTACTGTGCTCTACTCTACTCTACTGTACTCCACTGTACTCTATCTCTACTGTGATCCACTGTACTCTACCTCTACTGTACTCTACTGTACTCTATCTCTACTGTGATCTACTGTACTCTATCTCTACTGTGCTCCATTGTACTCTACCTCTACTGTGCTCCACTGTACTCTATCTCTACTGTGCTCCACTCTACTCTACCTCTACTGTGCTCCACTGTATCCTACCTCTACTGTACTCCACTGTACTCTATCTCTACTGTGCTCCACTGTACTCTATCTCTACTGTACTCCACTGTACTCTACCTCTACTGTGCTCTACTGTTCTCTACCTCTACTGTGCTCTACTGTACTCCACCTCTACTGTTCTCCACTGTACCCTACCTCTATTGTGCTCCACTGTACTCTACCTCTACTGTACTCCACTGTATTCTATCTCTACTGTGCTCCACTGTACTCTACCTCTACTGTGCTCAACTGTACTCTACTGTACTCCACTGTACTCTACCTCTACTGTACTCCACTGTACTCTATCTCTACTGTACTCCACTGTACTCTACCTCTACTGTACTCCACTGTACTCTATCTCTACTGTGCTCCACTCTACTCTACCTCTACTGTGCCCAACTGTACTGTACTCTACCTCTACTGTACTCCACTGTACTCTACCTCTACTGTACTCCACTTTACTCTACCTCTACTGTACTCAACTGTACTCTATCTCTACTGTGCTCCACTGTACTCTACCTCTACTGTACTCCACTGTACTCTATCTCTACTGTACTCCACTGTACTCTACCTATACTGTACTCTACTGTTCTCTTCCTCTACTGTACTCCACTGTACTCTATCTCTACTGTGATCCACTGTACTCTACCTCTACTGTACTCCACTGTACTCTATCTCTACTGTACTCCACTGTACTCTACCTATACTGTACTCTACTGTTCTCTTCCTCTACTGTACTCCACTGTACTCTATCTCTACTGTGATCCACTGTACTCTACCTCTACTGTACTCCACTGTACTCTATCTCTACTCTACTCCACTGTACTCTACCTCTACTGTACTCTACTGTTCTCTACCTCTACTGTGCTCTACTGTACTCTTCTCTACTGTACTCCACTGTACTCTATCTCTACTGTGATCCACTGTACTCTATCTCTACTGTGCTCCACTGTACTCTACCTCTACTATGCTCCACTGTACTCTATCTGTACTGTGCTCCACTGTACTCTACCTCTACTGTACTCCACTCTACTCTATCTCTACTGTGCTCCACTGTACTCTATCTCTACTGTACTCCACTGTACTCTACCTCTACTGTGCTCTACTGTTCTCTACCTCTACTGTGCTCTACTGTACTCCTCCTCTACTGTGCTCCACTGTACCCTACCTCTACTGTGCTCCACTGTACTCTACCTCTACTGTGCTCCACTGTACTCTACCTCTACTGTGCTCCACTGTACTCTACCTCTACTGTGCTCCACTGTACTCTACCTCTACTGTGCTCCACTGTACTCTATCTCTACTGTGCTCCACTGTACTCTATTTCTACTGTACTCTACTGTACTCCACCTCTAATGTGCTCCACTGTACTCTACCTCTACTGTACTCTACCTCTACTGTACTCCACTGTACTCTACCTCTACTGTGCTCTACTGTACTCTATCTCTACTCTGCTCCACTGTACTCTACCTCTACTGTGCTCCACTGTACTCTACCTCTACTGTACTTCACTGTCCTCTATCTCTACTGTACTCCACTGTACTCTACCTCTACTGTGCTCCACTGTACTCTACCTCTACTGTACTCCACTGTACTCTATCTCTACTGTGCTCCACTGTACTCTACCTCTACTGTGCTCCACTGTACTCTACCTCTACTGTGCTCCACTGTACTCTACCTCTACTGTACTCCACTGTACTCTATCTCTACTGTGCTCCACTGTACTCTACCTCTACTGTGCTCAACTGTACTCTACTGTACTCCACTGTACTCTACCTCTACTGTGCTCCACTGTACTCTACCTCTACTGTACTTCACTGTCCTCTATCTCTACTGTACTCCACTGTACTCTACCTCTATTGTCCTCCACTGTACTCTATCTCTACTGTACTCCACTGTACTCTACCTCCACTGTACTCTACCTCTACCGTACTCCACTGTACTCTATCTCTACTGTACTCCACTGTACTCTACCTCTACTGTACTCTACTGTTCTCTACCTCTACTGTGCTCTACTGTACTTTACTCTACTGTACTCCACTGTACTCTATCTCTACTGTGATCCACTGTACTCTACCTCTACTGTACTCCACTGTACTCTATCTCTACTGTGATCCACTGTACTCTATCTCTATTGTGCTCCACTGTACTCTACCTCTACTGTGCTCCACTGTACTCTATCTCTACTGTGCTCCACTCTACTCTACCTCTACTGTGCTCCACTGTATCCTACCTCTACTGTACTCCACTGTACTCTCTCTCTACTGTGCTCCACTGTACTCTATCTCTACTGTACTCCACTGTACTCTACCTCTACTGTACTCTACTGTTCTCTACCTCTACTGTGCTCCACTGTACTCTATCTCTACTGTACTCCACTGTACTCTACCTCTACTGTACTCTACTGTTCTCTACCTCTACTGTGCTCTACTGTACTCTACTCTACTGTGATCCACTGTACTCTATCTCTACTGTGCTCCACTGTACTCTACCTCTACTTTGCTCCACTGTACTCTATCTCTACTGTGCTCCACTCTACTCTACCTCTACTGTGCTCCACTTTACTCTACCTCTACTGTACTCCACTTTACTTTATCTCTACTGTGATCCACTGTACTCTATCTCTACTGTGCTCCACTGTACTCTACCTCTACTATGCTCCACTGTACTCTATCTCTACTGTGCTCCACTCTACTCTACCTCTACTGTGCTCCACTGTACTCTACCTCTACTGTACTCCACTGTACTCTATTTCTACTGTACTCCTCTGTACTCTACCTCTACTGTGCTCCACTGTACTCTATCTGTAATGTACTCTTCTGTACTCTATCTCTACTGTGATCCATTGTACTCTACCTCTGCTGTGCTCCACTGTACTCTATCTCTACTGTGCTCCACTCTAATCTACCTCTACTGTGCTCCACTGTATCCTACCTCTACTGTACTCCACTGTACTCTATCTCTACTGTGCTCCACTGTACTCTATCTCTACTGTACTCCACTGTACTCTACCTCTACTGTGCTCTACTGTTCTCTACCTCTACTGTGCTCTACTGTACTCCACCTCTACTGTTCTCCACTGTACCCTACCTCTATTGTGCTCCACTGTACTCTACCTCTACTGTGATCCACTGTACTCTACCTCTACTGTACTCCACTGTATTCTATCTCTACTGTGCTCCACTGTACTCTACCTCTACTGTGCTCAACTGTACTCTACTGTACTCCACTGTACTCTACCTCTACTGTACTCCACTGTACTCTACTGTACTCCACTGTACTCTACCTCTACTGTACTCCACTGTACTCTATCTCTACTGTGCTCCACTGTACTCTACCTCTACTGTGCCCAACTTTACTGTACTCTACTCCACTGTACTCTACCTCTACTGTACTCCACTGTACTCTACCTCTACTGTACTCCACTGTACTCTACCTCTACTGTACTCTACTGTTCTCTACCTCTACTGTACTCCGATGTACTCTATCTCTACTGTGATCCACTGTACTCTACCTCTACTGTACTCCACTGTACTCTATCTCTACTCTACTCCACTGTACTCTACCTCTACTGTGCTCTACTGTACTCTTCTCTACTGTACTCCACTGTAATCTATCTCTACTGTGATCCACTGTACTCTACCTCTACTGTACTAAACTGTACTCTATCTCTACTGTGATCCACTGTACTCTATCTCTACTGTGCTCCACTGTACTCTACCTCTACTATGCTCCACTGTACTCTATCTGTACTGTGCTCCACTCTACTCTACCTCTACTGTGCTCCACTGTACTCTACCTCTACTGTACTCCACTGTACTCTATCTCTACTGTGCTCCACTGTACTCTATCTCTACTGTACTCCACTGTACTCTACCTCTACTGTGCTCTACTGTTCTCTACCTCTACTGTGCTCTACTGTACTCCACCTCTACTGTGCTCCACTGTACCCTACCTCTACTGTGCTCCACTGTACTCTACCTCTACTGTGCTCCACTGTACTCTATCTCTACTGTGCTCCACTGTACTCTACCTCTACTGTGCTCCACTGTACTCTACCTCTACTGTGCTCCACTGTACTCTATCTCTACTGTGCTCCACTGTACTCTACCTCTAATGTACTCTACTGTACTCCACCTCTAATGTGCTCCACTGTACTCTAGCCCTACTGTACTCCACTGTACTTTACCTCTACTGTACTCCACTGTACTCTACCTCTACTGTGCTCCACTGTACTCTATTTCTACTGTACTCCTCTGTACTCTACCTCTACTGTGCTCCACTGTACTCTATCTCTACTGTGCTCCACTGTACTCTACCTCTACTGTGCCCAACTTTACTGTACTCTACTCCACTGTACTCTACCTCTACTGTACTCCACTGTACTCTACCTCTACTGTACTCCACTGTACTCTACCTCTACTGTACTCAACTGTACTCTATCTCTACTGTGCTCCACTGTACTCTACCTCTACTGTACTCGACTGTACTCTATCTCTACTGTACTCCACTGTACTCTACCTATACTGTACTCTACTGTTCTCTACCTCTACTGTACTCCGCTGTACTCTATCTCTACTGTGATCCACTGTACTCTACCTCTACTGTACTCCACTGTACCCTATCTCTACTCTACTCCACTGTACTCTACCTCTACTGTACTCTACTGTTCTCTACCTCTACTGTGCTCCACTGTACTCTATCTGTACTGTGCTCCACTCTACTCTACCTCTACTGTGCTCCACTGTATCCTACCTCTACTGTACTCCATTGTACTCTACCTCTGCTGTGCTCCACTGTACTCTATCTCTACTGTGCTCCACTCTAATCTACCTCTACTGTGCTCCACTGTATCCTACCTCTACTGTACTCCACTGTACTCTATCTCTACTGTGCTCCACTGTACTCTATCTCTACTGTACTCCACTGTACTCTACCTCTACTGTGCTCTACTGTTCTCTACCTCTACTGTGCTCTACTGTACTCCACCTCTACTGTTCTCCACTGTACCCTACCTCTATTGTGCTCCACTGTACTCTACCTCTACTGTGATCCACTGTACTCTACCTCTACTGTACTCCACTGTATTCTATCTCTACTGTGCTCCACTGTACTCTACCTCTACTGTGCTCAACTGTACTCTACTGTACTCCACTGTACTCTACCTCTACTGTACTCCACTGTACTCTACTGTACTCCACTGTACTCTACCTCTACTGTACTCCACTGTACTCTATCTCTACTGTGCTCCACTGTACTCTACCTCTACTGTGCCCAACTTTACTGTACTCTACTCCACTGTACTCTACCTCTACTGTACTCCACTGTACTCTACCTCTACTGTACTCCACTGTACTCTACCTCTACTGTACTCTACTGTTCTCTACCTCTACTGTACTCCGATGTACTCTATCTCTACTGTGATCCACTGTACTCTACCTCTACTGTACTCCACTGTACTCTATCTCTACTCTACTCCACTGTACTCTACCTCTACTGTGCTCTACTGTACTCTTCTCTACTGTACTCCACTGTACTCTATCTCTACTGTGATCCACTGTACTCTACCTCTACTGTACTCCACTGTACTCTATCTCTACTGTGATCCACTGTACTCTATCTCTACTGTGCTCCACTGTACTCTACCTCTACTATGCTCCACTGTACTCTATCTGTACTGTGCTCCACTCTACTCTACCTCTACTGTGCTCCACTGTACTCTACCTCTACTGTACTCCACTGTACTCTATCTCTACTGTGCTCCACTGTACTCTATCTCTACTGTACTCCACTGTACTCTACCTCTACTGTGCTCTACTGTTCTCTACCTCTACTGTGCTCTACTGTACTCCACCTCTACTGTGCTCCACTGTACCCTACCTCTACTGTGCTCCACTGTACTCTACCTCTACTGTGCTCCACTGTACTCTATCTCTACTGTGCTCCACTGTACTCTACCTCTACTGTGCTCCACTGTACTCTACCTCTACTGTGCTCCACTGTACTCTATCTCTACTGTGCTCCACTGTACTCTACCTCTAATGTACTCTACTGTACTCCACCTCTAATGTGCTCCACTGTACTCTAGCCCTACTGTACTCCACTGTACTTTACCTCTACTGTACTCCACTGTACTCTACCTCTACTGTGCTCCACTGTACTCTATTTCTACTGTACTCCTCTGTACTCTACCTCTACTGTGCTCCACTGTACTCTATCTCTACTGTGCTCCACTGTACTCTACCTCTACTGTGCCCAACTTTACTGTACTCTACTCCACTGTACTCTACCTCTACTGTACTCCACTGTACTCTACCTCTACTGTACTCCACTGTACTCTACATCTACTGTACTCAACTGTACTCTATCTCTACTGTGCTCCACTGTACTCTACCTCTACTGTACTCGACTGTACTCTATCTCTACTGTACTCCACTGTACTCTACCTATACTGTACTCTACTGTTCTCTACCTCTACTGTACTCCGCTGTACTCTATCTCTACTGTGATCCACTGTACTCTACCTCTACTGTACTCCACTGTACCCTATCTCTACTCTACTCCACTGTACTCTACCTCTACTGTACTCTACTGTTCTCTACCTCTACTGTGCTCCACTGTACTCTATCTGTACTGTGCTCCACTCTACTCTACATCTACTGTACTCCACTGTACTCTATCTCTACTGTGCTCCACTGTACTCTATCTCTACTGTACTCCACTGTACTCTACCTCTACTGTACTCGACTGTACTCTATCTCTACTGTACTCCACTGTACTCTATCTCTACTGTGATCCACTGTACTCTACCTCTACTGTACTCCACTGTACTCTATCTCTACTGTGATCCACTGTACTCTATCTCTACTGTGCTCCACTGTACTCTACCTCTACTATGCTCCACTGTACTCTATCTGTACTGTGCTCCACTCTACTCTACCTCTACTATGCTCCACTGTACTCTATCTGTACTGTGCTCCACTCTACTCTACCTCTACAGTACTCCACTGTACTCTATCTCTACTGTGCTCCACTGTACTCTATCTCTACTGTACTCCACTGTACTCTACCTCTACTGTGCTCTACTGTTCTCTACCTCTACTGTGCTCTACTGTACTCCACCTCTACTGTGCTCCACTGTACCCTACCTCTACTGTGCTCCACTGTACCCTACCTCTACTGTGCTCCACTGTACTCTACCTCTACTGTGCTCCACTGTACTCTACCTCTACTGTGCTCCAATGTACTCTACCTCTACTGTGCTCCAATGTACTCTATCTCTACTGTGCTCCACTGTACTCTACCTCTAATGTACTCTACTGTACTCCACCTCTAATGTGCTCCACTGTACTCTAGCCCTACTGTACTCCACTGTACTTTACCTCTACTGTACTCCACTGTACTCTACCTGTACTGTGCTCCACTGTACTCTATTTCTACTGTACTCCTCTGTACTCTACCTCTACTGTGCTCCACTGTACTCTATCTGTAATGTACTCTACTGTACTCTATCTCTACTGTGATCCATTGTACTCTACCTCTGCTGTGCTCCACTGTACTCTATCTCTACTGTACTCCACTGTACTCTACTGTTCTCTACCTCTACTGTACTCTACTGTGCTCCACTGTACTCCACTGTAGTCTACCTCTACTGTGCTCCACTGTACTCTGCCTCTACTGTGCTCCACTATAATTTACCTCTACTGTGCTCCACTGTACTCTACCTCTACTGTCCTCCACTGTACTCTACCTCTACTGTGCTCCACTGTACTCTCTCTCTACTGTACTCTACCTCTACTGTACTCTACTGTACTCCACCTCTAATGTGCTCCACTGTACTCTACCTCTACTGTACTCTACCTCTACTGTACTCCACTGTACTCTACCTCTACTGTGCTCTACTGTACTCTATCTCTACTGTGCTCCACTGTACTCTACCTCTACTGTACTCCACTATACTCTAACTCTACTATACTCCACTGTACTCTATCTCTACTGTGCTCCACTGTACTCTATTTCTACTGTGCTCCACTGTACTCTATCTCTACTGTACTCCACTGTACTATATCTCTACTGTACTTCACTGTCCTTTATCTCTACTGTACTCCACTGTACTCTACCTCTATTGTGCTCCACTGTACTCTATCTCTACTGTACTCTACTGTACTCTATCTCTACTGTACTCCACTGTACTCTATCTCTACTGTACTCCACTGTACTCTACCTCTACTGTACTCTACTGTTCTCTACCTCTACTGTGCTCTACTGTACTCTACTCTACTGTACTCCACTGTACTCTATCTCTACTGTGATCCACTGTACTCTACCTCTACTGTACTCCACTGTACTCTATCTCTACTGTGCTCCACTGTACTCTATCTCTACTGTGCTCCACTGTACTCTATCACTACTGTGCTCCACTCTACTCTACCTCTACTGTGCTCCACTGTATTCTACCTCTACTGTGCTCTACTCTACTCTATCTCTACTGTGCTCCACTGTACTCTACCTCTACTGTACTCCACTATACTCTAACTCTACTATACTCAACTGTACTCTATCTCTACTGTGCTCCACTGTACTCTATCTCTACTGTACTCCACTGTACTCTACCTCTACTGTGCTCTACTGTTCTCTACCTCTACTGTGCTCTACTGTACTCCACCTCTACTGTGCTCCACTGTACCCTACCTCTACTGTGCTCCACTGTACTCTACCTCTACTGTGCTCCACTGTACTCTACCTCTACTGTACTCCACTGTACTCTATCTCTACTGTGCTCCACTGTACTCTACCTCTACTGTGCTCAACTGTACTCTACTGTACTCCAC
Source organism: Tiaroga cobitis (assembly GCA_030578255.1). NCBI lineage: Eukaryota > Metazoa > Chordata > Actinopteri > Cypriniformes > Leuciscidae > Tiaroga > Tiaroga cobitis. The sequence goes on along the minus strand of CM060611.1, from coordinate 30,835,273 downwards.
TGTACTCTACCTCTACTGTACTCTACTCTACTGTACTCCACTGTACTCTATCTCTACTGTGATCCACTGTACTCTACCTCTACTGTACTCCACTGTAATCTATCTCTACTGTACTCCACTGTACTCTACCTATATTGTGCTCCACTGTACTCTATATCTACTGTACTCTACTGTACTCTATCTCTACTGTACTCCACTGTACTCTATCTCTACTGTACTCTACTGTACTCCACCTCTACTGTGCTCCACTGTACCCTACCTCTACTGTGCTCCACTGTACTCTACCTCTACTGTGCTCCACTGTACTCTACCTCTACTGTACTCCACTGTACTCTATCTCTACTGTGCTCCACTGTACTCTACCTCTACTGTGCTCAACTGTACTCTACTGTACTCCACTGTACTCTACCTCTACTCTACTCTACTCTACTCTACTGTACTCCATTGTACTCTATCTCTACTGTGATCCACTGTACTCTACTTCTACTGTACTCCACTGTAATCTATCTCTACTGTACTCCACTGTACTCTACCTCTATTGTGCTCCACTGTACTCTATATCTACTGTACTCTACTGTACTCTACCTCTACTGTACTCTACTGTTCTCTACCTCTACTCGGCTCTACTGTACTCTACTCTACTGTACTCCACTGTACTCTATCTCTACTGTGATCCACTGTACTCTACTTCTACTGTACTCCACTGTAATCTATCTCTACTGTGATCCACTGTACTCTATCTCTACTGTGCTCCACTGTAATCTACCTCTACTGTGCTCCACTGTACTCTATCTCTACTGTGCTCCACTGTATCCTACCTCTACTGTACTCCACTGTACTCTATCTCTACTGTGCTCCACTGTACTCTATCTCTACTGTACTCCACTGTACTCTACCTCTACTGTACTCCACTATACTCTAACTCTACTATACTCCACTGTACTCTATCTCTACTGTGCTCCACTGTACTCTATTTCTACTGTGCTCCACTGTACTCTATCTCTACTGTACTCCACTGTACTCTATTTCTACTGCACTTCACTGTCCTCTATCTCTACTGTACTCCACTGTACTCTACCTCTATTGTGCTCCACTGTACTCTATATCTACTGTACTCTACTGTACTCTATCTCTACTGTACTCCACTGTACTCTATCTCTACTGTACTCCACTGTACTCTACCTCTACTGTACTCTACTGTACTCTATCTCTACTGTACTCCACTGTACTCTATCTCTACTGTACTCCACTGTACTCTACCTCTACTGTACTCTACTGTTCTCTACCTCTACTCGGCTCTACTGTACTCTACTCTACTGTACTCCACTGTACTCTATCTCTACTGTGATCCACTGTACTCTACTTCTACTGTACTCCACTGTAATCTATCTCTACTGTGATCCACTGTACTCTATCTCTACTGTGCTCCACTGTACTCTACCTCTACTGTGCTCCACTGTACTCTATCTCTACTGTGCTCCACTGTATCCTACCTCTACTGTACTCCACTGTACTCTATCTCTACTGTGCTCCACTGTACTCTATCTCTACTGTACTCCACTGTACTCTACCTCTACTGTGCTCTACTGTTCTCTACCTCTACTGTGCTCTACTGTACTCCACCTCTACTGTGCTCCACTGTACCCTACCTCTACTGTGCTCCACTGTACTCTACCTCTACTGTGCTCCACTGTACTCTACCTCTACTGTACTCCACTGTACTCTATCTCTACTGTGCTCCACTGTACTCTACCTCTACTGTGCTCAACTGTACTCTACTGTACTCCACTGTACTCTACCTCTACTGTACTCTACTCTACTGTACTCCACTGTACTCTATCTCTACTGTGATCCACTGTACTCTACTTCTACTGTACTCCACTGTAATCTATCTCTACTGTGATCCACTGTACTCTATCTCTACTGTGCTCCACTGTACTCTACCTCTACTGTGCTCCACTGTACTCTATCTCTACTGTGCTCCACTGTATCCTACCTCTACTGTACTCCACTGTACTCTATCTCTACTGTGCTCCACTGTACTCTACCTCTACTGTACTCCACTGTACTCTATCTCTACTGTACTCCACTGTACTCTACCTCTACTGTACTCCACTGTACTCTATCTCTACTGTGCTCAACTGTACTGTACTGTACTCCACTGTAATCTACCTCTACTGTACTCCACTGTACTCTACCTCTACTGTGCTCCACTATACTCTACCTCTACTGTGCTCCACTGTACTCTACCTCTACTGTCCTCTACTGTACTCTACCTCTACTGTGCTCCACTGTACTCTCTCTCTACTGTACTCTACCTCTACTGTACTCTACTGTACTCCACCTCTAATGTGCTCCACTGTACTCTACCTCTACTGTACTCTACCTCTACTGTACTCCACTGTACTCTACCTCTAATGTGCTCCACTGTACTCTATCTCTACTGTGCTCCACTGTACTCTATTTCTACTCTGCTCCACTGTACTCTATCTCTACTGTACTCCACTGTACTCTATCTCTACTGTACTTCACTGTCCTTTATCTCTACTGTGCTCCACTGTACTCTATTTCTACTGTGCTCCACTGTACTCTATCTCTACTGTACTCCACTGTACTCTATCTCTACTGTACTTCACTGTCCTTTATCTCTAATGTACTCCACTGTACTCTACCTCTATTGTGCTCCATTGTACTCTATCTCTACTGTACTCTACTGTACTATATCTCTACTGTACTTCACTGTCCTCTATCTCTACTGTACTCCACTGTACTCTACCTCTAATGTGCTCCACTGTACTCTATCTCTACTGTACTCTACTGTACTCTACTCTATTGTACTCCACTGTACTCTATCTCTACTGTACTCCACTGTACTCTACCTCTACTGTACTCTACTGTTCTCTACCTCTACTGTGCTCTACTGTACTCTACTCTACTGTACTCCACTGTACTCTATCTCTACTGTGATCCACTCTACTCTACCTCTACTGTACTCCACTGTACTCTATCTCTACTGTGCTCCACTGTACTCTATCTCTACTGTGCTCCACTGTACGCTATCTCTACTGTGCTCCACTCTACTCTACCTCTACTGTGCTCCACTGTATCCTACCTCTACTGTGCTCTACTGTACTCTATCTCTACTGTGCTCCACTGTACTCTACCTCTACTGTACTCCACTATACTCTAACTCTACTATACTCCACTGTACTCTATCTCTACTGTGCTCCACTGTACTCTGCCTCTACTGTGCTCCACTATAATTTACCTCTACTGTGCTCCACTGTACTCTACCTCTACTGTCCTCCACTGTACTCTACCTCTACTGTGCTCCACTGTACTCTCTCTCTACTGTACTCTACCTCTACTGTACTCTACTGTACTCCACCTCTAATGTGCTCCACTGTACTCTACCTCTACTGTACTCTACCTCTACTGTACTCCACTGTACTCTACCTCTACTATGCTCTACTGTACTCTATCTCTACTGTGCTCCACTGTACTCTACCTCTACTGTACTCCACTATACTCTAACTCTACTATACTCCACTGTACTCTATCTCTACTGTGCTCCACTGTACTCTATTTCTACTGTGCTCCACTGTACTCTATCTCTACTGTACTCCACTGTACTATATCTCTACTGTACTTCACTGTCCTTTATCTCTACTGTACTCCACTGTACTCTACCTCTATTGTGCTCCACTGTACTCTATCTCTACTGTACTCTACTGTACTCTATCTCTACTGTACTCCACTGTACTCTATCTCTACTGTACTCCACTGTACTCTACCTCTACTGTACTCTACTGTTCTCTACCTCTACTGTGCTCTACTGTACTCTACTCTACTGTACTCCACTGTACTCTATCTCTACTGTGATCCACTGTACTCTACCTCTACTGTACTCCACTGTACTCTATCTCTACTGTGCTCCACTGTACTCTATCTCTACTGTGCTCCACTGTACTCTATCACTACTGTGCTCCACTCTACTCTACCTCTACTGTGCTCCACTGTATTCTACCTCTACTGTGCTCTACTCTACTCTATCTCTACTGTGCTCCACTGTACTCTACCTCTACTGTACTCCACTATACTCTAACTCTACTATACTCAACTGTACTCTATCTCTACTGTGCTCCACTGTACTCTATCTCTACTGTACTCCACTGTACTCTACCTCTACTGTGCTCTACTGTTCTCTACCTCTACTGTGCTCTACTGTACTCCACCTCTACTGTGCTCCACTGTACCCTACCTCTACTGTGCTCCACTGTACTCTACCTCTACTGTGCTCCACTGTACTCTACCTCTACTGTACTCCACTGTACTCTATCTCTACTGTGCTCCACTGTACTCTACCTCTACTGTGCTCAACTGTACTCTACTGTACTCCACTGTACTCTACCTCTACTGTACTCTACTCTACTGTACTCCACTGTACTCTATCTCTACTGTGATCCACTGTACTCTACCTCTACTGTACTCCACTGTAATCTATCTCTACTGTACTCCACTGTACTCTACCTATATTGTGCTCCACTGTACTCTATATCTACTGTACTCTACTGTACTCTATCTCTACTGTACTCCACTGTACTCTATCTCTACTGTACTCTACTGTACTCCACCTCTACTGTGCTCCACTGTACCCTACCTCTACTGTGCTCCACTGTACTCTACCTCTACTGTGCTCCACTGTACTCTACCTCTACTGTACTCCACTGTACTCTATCTCTACTGTGCTCCACTGTACTCTACCTCTACTGTGCTCAACTGTACTCTACTGTACTCCACTGTACTCTACCTCTACTCTACTCTACTCTACTCTACTGTACTCCATTGTACTCTATCTCTACTGTGATCCACTGTACTCTACTTCTACTGTACTCCACTGTAATCTATCTCTACTGTACTCCACTGTACTCTACCTCTATTGTGCTCCACTGTACTCTATATCTACTGTACTCTACTGTACTCTACCTCTACTGTACTCTACTGTTCTCTACCTCTACTCGGCTCTACTGTACTCTACTCTACTGTACTCCACTGTACTCTATCTCTACTGTGATCCACTGTACTCTACTTCTACTGTACTCCACTGTAATCTATCTCTACTGTGATCCACTGTACTCTATCTCTACTGTGCTCCACTGTAATCTACCTCTACTGTGCTCCACTGTACTCTATCTCTACTGTGCTCCACTGTATCCTACCTCTACTGTACTCCACTGTACTCTATCTCTACTGTGCTCCACTGTACTCTATCTCTACTGTACTCCACTGTACTCTACCTCTACTGTACTCCACTATACTCTAACTCTACTATACTCCACTGTACTCTATCTCTACTGTGCTCCACTGTACTCTATTTCTACTGTGCTCCACTGTACTCTATCTCTACTGTACTCCACTGTACTCTATTTCTACTGCACTTCACTGTCCTCTATCTCTACTGTACTCCACTGTACTCTACCTCTATTGTGCTCCACTGTACTCTATATCTACTGTACTCTACTGTACTCTATCTCTACTGTACTCCACTGTACTCTATCTCTACTGTACTCCACTGTACTCTACCTCTACTGTACTCTACTGTACTCTATCTCTACTGTACTCCACTGTACTCTATCTCTACTGTACTCCACTGTACTCTACCTCTACTGTACTCTACTGTTCTCTACCTCTACTCGGCTCTACTGTACTCTACTCTACTGTACTCCACTGTACTCTATCTCTACTGTGATCCACTGTACTCTACTTCTACTGTACTCCACTGTAATCTATCTCTACTGTGATCCACTGTACTCTATCTCTACTGTGCTCCACTGTACTCTACCTCTACTGTGCTCCACTGTACTCTATCTCTACTGTGCTCCACTGTATCCTACCTCTACTGTACTCCACTGTACTCTATCTCTACTGTGCTCCACTGTACTCTATCTCTACTGTACTCCACTGTACTCTACCTCTACTGTGCTCTACTGTTCTCTACCTCTACTGTGCTCTACTGTACTCCACCTCTACTGTGCTCCACTGTACCCTACCTCTACTGTGCTCCACTGTACTCTACCTCTACTGTGCTCCACTGTACTCTACCTCTACTGTACTCCACTGTACTCTATCTCTACTGTGCTCCACTGTACTCTACCTCTACTGTGCTCAACTGTACTCTACTGTACTCCACTGTACTCTACCTCTACTGTACTCTACTCTACTGTACTCCACTGTACTCTATCTCTACTGTGATCCACTGTACTCTACTTCTACTGTACTCCACTGTAATCTATCTCTACTGTGATCCACTGTACTCTATCTCTACTGTGCTCCACTGTACTCTACCTCTACTGTGCTCCACTGTACTCTATCTCTACTGTGCTCCACTGTATCCTACCTCTACTGTACTCCACTGTACTCTATCTCTACTGTGCTCCACTGTACTCTACCTCTACTGTACTCCACTGTACTCTATCTCTACTGTACTCCACTGTACTCTACCTCTACTGTACTCCACTGTACTCTATCTCTACTGTGCTCAACTGTACTGTACTGTACTCCACTGTAATCTACCTCTACTGTACTCCACTGTACTCTACCTCTACTGTGCTCCACTATACTCTACCTCTACTGTGCTCCACTGTACTCTACCTCTACTGTCCTCTACTGTACTCTACCTCTACTGTGCTCCACTGTACTCTCTCTCTACTGTACTCTACCTCTACTGTACTCTACTGTACTCCACCTCTAATGTGCTCCACTGTACTCTACCTCTACTGTACTCTACCTCTACTGTACTCCACTGTACTCTACCTCTAATGTGCTCCACTGTACTCTATCTCTACTGTGCTCCACTGTACTCTATTTCTACTCTGCTCCACTGTACTCTATCTCTACTGTACTCCACTGTACTCTATCTCTACTGTACTTCACTGTCCTTTATCTCTACTGTGCTCCACTGTACTCTATTTCTACTGTGCTCCACTGTACTCTATCTCTACTGTACTCCACTGTACTCTATCTCTACTGTACTTCACTGTCCTTTATCTCTAATGTACTCCACTGTACTCTACCTCTATTGTGCTCCATTGTACTCTATCTCTACTGTACTCTACTGTACTATATCTCTACTGTACTTCACTGTCCTCTATCTCTACTGTACTCCACTGTACTCTACCTCTAATGTGCTCCACTGTACTCTATCTCTACTGTACTCTACTGTACTCTACTCTATTGTACTCCACTGTACTCTATCTCTACTGTACTCCACTGTACTCTACCTCTACTGTACTCTACTGTTCTCTACCTCTACTGTGCTCTACTGTACTCTACTCTACTGTACTCCACTGTACTCTATCTCTACTGTGATCCACTCTACTCTACCTCTACTGTACTCCACTGTACTCTATCTCTACTGTGCTCCACTGTACTCTATCTCTACTGTGCTCCACTGTACGCTATCTCTACTGTGCTCCACTCTACTCTACCTCTACTGTGCTCCACTGTATCCTACCTCTACTGTGCTCTACTGTACTCTATCTCTACTGTGCTCCACTGTACTCTACCTCTACTGTACTCCACTATACTCTAACTCTACTATACTCCACTGTACTCTATCTCTACTGTGCTCCACTGTACTCTATTTCTACTGTGCTCCACTGTACTCTATCTCTACTGTACTCCACTGTACTCTATTTCTACTGCACTTCACTGTCCTCTATCTCTACTGTACTCCACTGTACTCTACCTCTATTGTGCTCCACTGTACTCTATATCTACTGTTCTCTACTGTACTCTATCTCTACTGTACTCCACTGTACTCTATCTCTACTGTACTCCACTGTACTCTACCTCTACTGTACTCTACTGTACTCTATCTCTACTGTACTCCACTGTACTCTATCTCTACTGTACTCCACTGTACTCTACCTCTACTGTACTCTACTGTTCTCTACCTCTACTCGGCTCTACTGTACTCTACTCTACTGTACTCCACTGTACTCTATCTCTACTGTGATCCACTGTACTCTACTTCTACTGTACTCCACTGTAATCTATCTCCACTGTGATCCACTGTACTCTATCTCTACTGTGCTCCACTGTACTCTACCTCTACTGTGCTCCACTGTACTCTATCTCTACTGTGCTCCACTGTATCCTACCTCTACTGTACTCCACTGTACTCTATCTCTACTGTGCTCCACTGTACTCTATCTCTACTGTACTCCACTGTACTCTACCTCTACTGTGCTCTACTGTTCTCTACCTCTACTGTGCTCTACTGTACTCCACCTCTACTGTGCTCCACTGTACCCTACCTCTACTGTGTTCCACTGTACTCTACCTCTACTGTGCTCCACTGTACTCTACCTCTACTGTACTCCACTGTACTCTATCTCTACTGTGCTCCACTGTACTCTACCTCTACTGTGCTCAACTGTACTCTACTGTACTCCACTGTACTCTACCTCTACTGTACTCTACTCTACTGTACTCCACTGTACTCTATCTCTACTGTGATCCACTGTACTCTACTTCTACTGTACTCCACTGTAATCTATCTCTACTGTGATCCACTGTACTCTATCTCTACTGTGCTCCACTGTACTCTACCTCTACTGTGCTCCACTGTACTCTATCTCTACTGTGCTCCACTGTATCCTACCTCTACTGTACTCCACTGTACTCTATCTCTACTGTGCTCCACTGTACTCTACCTCTACTGTACTCCACTGTACTCTATCTCTACTGTACTCCACTGTACTCTACCTCTACTGTACTCTACCTCTACTGTACTCTATCTCTACTGTGCTCAACTGTACTGTACTGTACTCCACTGTAATCTACCTCTACTGTACTCCACTGTACTCTACCTCTACTGTGCTCCACTATACTCTACCTCTACTGTGCTCCACTGTACTCTACCTCTACTGTCCTCCACTGTACTCTACCTCTACTGTGCTCCACTGTACTCTCTCTCTACTGTACTCTACCTCTACTGTACTCTACTGTACTCCACCTCTAATGTGCTCCACTGTACTCTACCTCTACTGTACTCTACCTCTACTGTACTCCACTGTACTCTACCTCTAATGTGCTCCACTGTACTCTATCTCTACTGTGCTCCACTGTACTCTATTTCTACTGTGCTCCACTGTACTCTATCTCTACTGTACTCCACTGTACTCTATCTCTACTGTACTTCACTGTCCTTTATCTCTAATGTACTCCACTGTACTCTAACTCTATTGTGCTCCATTGTACTCTATCTCTACTGTACTCTACTGTACTCTATCTCTACTTTACTCCACTGTACTCTATCTCTACTGTACTCCACTGTACTCTACCTCTACTGTGCTCCACTGTACACTCTCTCTACTGTACTCTACCTCTACTGTACTCTACTGTGCTCCACTGTACTCCACTGTAGTCTACCTCTACTGTGCTCCACTGTACTCTACCTCTACTGTGCTCCACTATACTCTACCTCTACTGTGCTCCACTGTACTCTACCTCTACTGTCCTCCACTGTACTCTACCTCTACTGTGCTCCACTGTACTCTCTCTCTACTGTACTCTACCTCTACTGTACTCTACTGTACTCCACCTCTAATGTGCTCCACTGTACTCTACCTCTACTGTACTCTACCTCTACTGTACTCCACTGTACTCTACCTCTAATGTGCTCCACTGTACTCTATCTCTACTGTGCTCCACTGTACTCTATTTCTACTGTGCTCCACTGTACTCTATCTCTACTGTACTCCACTGTACTCTATCTCTACTGTACTTCACTGTCCTTTATCTCTAATGTACTCCACTGTACTCTACCTCTATTGTGCTCCATTGTACTCTATCTCTATTGTACTCTACTGTACTCTATCTCTACTTTACTCCACTGTACTCTATCTCTACTGTACTCCACTGTACTCTACCTCTACTGTGCTCCACTGTACTCTACCTCTACCGTACTCCACTGTACTCTACCTCTACTGTACTCTACTGTTCTCTACTCTACTGTGCTCTACTGTACTCTACTCTACTGTACTCCACTGTACTCTATCTCTACTGTGATCCACTATACTCTTGCTCTACTGTACTCTACTGTACTCTATCTCTACTGTGATCTACTGTACTCTATCTCTACTGTGCTCAACTGTACTCTACTGTACTCCACTGTACTCTACCTCTACTGTACTCTACTCTACTGTACTCCACTGTACTCTATCTCTACTGTGATCCACTGTACTCTACTTCTACTGTACTCCACTGTAATCTATTTCTACTGTGATCCACTGTACTCTATCTCTACTGTGCTCCACTGTACTCTACCTCTACTGTGCTCCACTGTACTCTATCTCTACTGTGCTCCACTGTATCCTACCTCTACTGTACTCCACTGTACTCTATCTCTACTGTGCTCCACTGTACTCTACCTCTACTGTACTCCACTGTACTCTATCTCTACTGTACTCCACTGTACTCTACCTCTACTGTACTCCACTGTACTCTATCTCTACTGTGCTCAACTGTACTGCAATGTACTCCACTGTAATCTACCTCTACTGTACTCCACTGTACTCTACCTCTACTGTGCTCCACTGTACTCTACCTCTACTGTGCTCCACTGTACTCTACCTCTACTGTCCTCCACTGTACTCTACCTCTACTGTGCTCCACTGTACTCTCTCTCTACTGTACTCTACCTCTACTGTACTCTACTGTACTCCACCTCTAATGTGCCCCACTGTACTCTACCTCTACTGTACTCTACCTCTACTGTACTCCACTGTACTCTACCTCTAATGTGCTCCACTGTACTCTATCTCTACTGTGCTCCACTGTACTCTATTTCTACTCTGCTCCACTGTACTCTATCTCTACTGTACTCCACTGTACTCTATCTCTACTGTACTTCACTGTCCTTTATCTCTAATGTACTCCACTGTACTCTACCTCTATTGTGCTCCATTGTACTCTATCTCTACTGTACTCTACTGTACTATATCTCTACTGTACTTCACTGTCCTCTATCTCTACTGTACTCCACTGTACTCTACCTCTAATGTGCTCCACTGTACTCTATCTCTACTGTACTCTACTGTACTCTACTCTATTGTACTCCACTGTACTCTATCTCTACTGTACTCCACTGTACTCTACCTCTACTGTACTCTACTGTTCTCTACCTCTACTGTGCTCTACTGTACTCTACTCTACTGTACTCCACTGTACTCTATCTCTACTGTGATCCACTCTACTCTACCTCTACTGTACTCCACTGTACTCTATCTCTACTGTGCTCCACTGTACTCTATCTCTACTGTGCTCCACTGTACTCTATCTCTACTGTGCTCCACTCTACTCTACCTCTACTGTGCTCCACTGTATCCTACCTCTACTGTGCTCTACTGTACTCTATCTCTACTGTGCTCCACTGTACTCTACCTCTACTGTACTCCACTATACTCTAACTCTACTATACTCCACTGTACTCTATCTCTACTGTGCTCCACTGTACTCTATTTCTACTGTGCTCCACTGTACTCTATCTATACTGTACTCCACTGTACTCTATTTCTACTGCACTTCACTGTCCTCTATCTCTACTGTACTCCACTGTACTCTACCTCTATTGTGCTCCACTGTACTCTATATCTACTGTACTCTACTGTACTCTATCTCTACTGTACTCCACTGTAGTCTATCTCTACTGTACTCCACTGTACTCTACCTCTACTGTACTCTACTGTACTCTATCTCTACTGTACTCCACTGTACTCTATCTCTACTGTACTCCACTGTACTCTACCTCTACTGTACTCTACTGTTCTCTACCTCTACTCGGCTCTACTGTACTCTACTCTACTGTACTCCACTGTACTCTATCTCTACTGTGATCCACTGTACTCTACTTCTACTGTACTCCACTGTAATCTATCTCCACTGTGATCCACTGTACTCTATCTCTACTGTGCTCCACTGTACTCTACCTCTACTGTGCTCCACTGTACTCTATCTCTACTGTGCTCCACTGTATCCTACCTCTACTGTACTCCACTGTACTCTATCTCTACTGTGCTCCACTGTACTCTATCTCTACTGTACTCCACTCTACTCTACCTCTACTGTACTCCACTGTACTCTACCTCTACTGTGCTCCACTATACTCTACCTCTACTGTGCTCCACTGTACTCTACCTCTACTGTCCTCCACTGTACTCTACCTCTACTGTGCTCCACTGTACTCTCTCTCTACTGTACTCTACCTCTACTGTACTCTACTGTACTCCACCTCTATTGTGCTCCACTGTACTCTACCTCTACTGTACTCTACCTCTACTGTACTCCACTGTACTCTACCTCTAATGTGCTCCACTGTACTCTATCTCTACTGTGCTCCACTGTACTCTATTTCTACTGTGCTCCACTGTACTCTATCTCTACTGTACTCCACTGTACTCTATCTCTACTGTACTTCACTGTCCTTTATCTCTAATGTACTCCACTGTACTCTACCTCTATTGTGCTCCATTGTACTCTATCTCTACTGTACTCTACTGTACTCTATCTCTACTTTACTCCACTGTACTCTATCTCTACTGTACTCCACTGTACTCTACCTCTACTGTGCTCCACTGTACACTCTCTCTACTGTACTCTACCTCTACTGTACTCTACTGTGCTCCACTGTACTCCACTGTAGTCTACCTCTACTGTGCTCCACTGTACTCTACCTCTACTGTGCTCCACTATACTCTACCTCTACTGTGCTCCACTGTACTCTACCTCTACTGTCCTCCACTGTACTCTACCTCTACTGTGCTCCACTGTACTCTCTCTCTACTGTACTCTACCTCTACTGTACTCTACTGTACTCCACCTCTAATGTGCTCCACTGTACTCTACCTCTACTGTACTCTACCTCTACTGTACTCCACTGTACTCTACCTCTAATGTGCTCCACTGTACTCTACCTCTACTGTACTCTACCTCTACTGTACTCCACTGTACTCTACCTCTAATGTGCTCCACTGTACTCTATCTCTACTGTGCTCCACTGTACTCTATTTCTACTGTGCTCCACTGTACTCTATCTCTACTGTACTCCACTGTACTCTATCTCTACTGTACTTCACTGTCCTTTATCTCTAATGTACTCCACTGTACTCTACCTCTATTGTGCTCCATTGTACTCTATCTCTACTGTACTCTACTGTACTCTATCTCTACTTTACTCCACTGTACTCTATCTCTACTGTACTCCACTGTACTCTACCTCTACTGTGCTCCACTGTAAACTCTCTCTACTGTACTCTACCTCTACTGTACTCTACTGTGCTCCACTGTACTCCACTGTAGTCTACCTCTACTGTGCTCCACTGTACTCTACCTCTACTGTGCTCCACTATACTCTACCTCTACTGTGCTCCACTGTACTCTACCTCTACTGTGCTCCACTATACTCTACCTCTACTGTGCTCCACTGTACTCTACCTCTACTGTCCTCCACTGTACTCTACCTCTACTGTGCTCCACTGTACTCTCTCTCTACTGTACTCTACCTCTACTGTACTCTACTGTACTCCACCTCTAATGTGCTCCACTGTACTCTACCTCTACTGTACTCTACCTCTACTGTACTCCACTGTACTCTACCTCTAATGTGCTCCACTGTACTCTATCTCTACTGTGCTCCACTGTACTCTATTTCTACTGTGCTCCACTGTACTCTATCTCTACTGTACTCCACTGTACTCTATCTCTACTGTACTTCACTGTCCTTTATCTCTAATGTACTCCACTGTACTCTACCTCTATTGTGCTCCATTGTACTCTATCTCTACTGTACTCTACTGTACTCTATCTCTACTTTACTCCACTGTACTCTATCTCTACTGTACTCCACTGTACTCTACCTCTACTGTGCTCCACTGTACTCTACCTCTACCGTACTCCACTGTACTCTACCTCTACTGTACTCTACTGTTCTCTACCTCTACTGTGCTCTACTGTACTCTACTCTACTGTACTCCACTGTACTCTATCTCTACTGTGATCCACTATACTCTTGCTCTACTGTACTCTACTGTACTCTATCTCTACTGTGATCTACTGTACTCTATCTCTACTGTGCTCGACTGTACTCTACTGTACTCCACTGTACTCTACCTCTACTGTACTCTACTCTACTGTACTCCACTGTACTCTATCTCTACTGTGATCCACTGTACTCTACTTCTACTGTACTCCACTGTAATCTATCTCTACTGTGATCCACTGTACTCTATCTCTACTGTGCTCCACTGTACTCTACCTCTACTGTGCTCCACTGTACTCTATCTCTACTGTGCTCCACTGTATCCTACCTCTACTGTACTCCACTGTACTCTATCTCTACTGTGCTCCACTGTACTCTACCTCTACTGTACTCCACTGTACTCTATCTCTACTGTACTCCACTGTACTCTACCTCTACTGTACTCCACTGTACTCTATCTCTAGTGTGCTCAACTGTACTGCACTGTACTCCACTGTAATCTACCTCTACTGTACTCCACTGTACTCTACCTCTACTGTGCTCCACTATACTCTACCTCTACTGTGCTCCACTGTACTCTACCTCTACTGTCCTCCACTGTACTCTACCTCTACTGTGCTCCACTGTACTCTCTCTCTACTGTACTCTACCTCTACTGTACTCTACTGTACTCCACCTCTAATGTGCTCCACTGTACTCTACCTCTACTGTACTCTACCTCTACTGTACTCCACTGTACTCTACCTCTAATGTGCTCCACTGTACTCTATCTCTACTGTGCTCCACTGTACTCTATTTCTACTCTGCTCCACTGTACTCTATCTCTACTGTACTCCACTGTACTCTATCTCTACTGTACTTCACTGTCCTTTATCTCTACTGTTCTCCACTGTACTCTATTTCTACTGTGCTCCACTGTACTCTATCTCTACTGTACTCCACTGTACTCTATCTCTACTGTACTTCACTGTCCTTTATCTCTAATGTACTCCACTGTACTCTACCTCTATTGTGCTCCATTGTACTCTATCTCTACTGTACTCTACTGTACTATATCTCTACTGTACTTCACTGTCCTCTATCTCTACTGTACTCCACTGTACTCTACCTCTAATGTGCTCCACTGTACTCTATCTCTACTGTACTCTACTGTACTCTGCTCTATTGTACTCCACTGTACTCTATCTCTACTGTACTCCACTGTACTCTACCTCTACTGTACTCTACTGTTCTCTACCTCTACTGTGCTCTACTGTACTCTACTCTACTGTACTCCACTGTACTCTATCTCTACTGTGATCCACTCTACTCTACCTCTACTGTACTCCACTGTACTCTATCTCTACTGTGCTCCACTGTACTCTATCTCTACTGTGCTCCACTGTACTCTATCTCTACTGTGCTCCACTCTACTCTACCTCTACTGTGCTCCACTGTATCCTACCTCTACTGTGCTCTACTGTACTCTATCTCTACTGTTGTCCACTGTACTCTACCTCTACTGTACTCCACTATACTCTAACTCTACTGTGCTCCACTGTACTCTATTTCTACTGTGCTCCACTGTACTCTATCTCTACTGTACTCCACTGTACTCTATTTCTACTGCACTTCACTGTCCTCTATCTCTACTGTACTCCACTGTACTCTACCTCTATTGTGCTCCACTGTACTCTATATCTACTGTACTCTACTGTACTCTATCTCTACTGTACTCCACTGTACTCTACCTCTATTGTGCTCCACTGTACTCTATATCTACTGTACTTTACTGTACTCTACCTCTACTGTGCTCCACTGTACTCTATCTCTACTGTGCTCCACTGTATCCTACCTCTACTGTACTCCACTGTATTCTATCTCTACTGTGCTCCACTGTACTCTATCTCTACTGTACTCCACTGTACTCTACCTCTACTGTGCTCTACTGTTCTCTACCTCTACTGTGCTCTACTGTACTCCACCTCTACTGTGCTCCACTGTACCCTACCTCTACTGTGCTCCACTGTACTCTACCTCTACTGTGCTCCACTGTACTCTACCTCTACTGTACTCCACTGTACTCTATCTCTACTGTGCTCCACTGTACTCTACCTCTACTGTGCTCAACTGTACTCTACTGTACTCCACTGTACTCTACCTCTACTGTACTCTACTCTACTGTACTCCAATGTACTCTATCTCTACTGTGATCCACTGTACTCTACTTCTACTGTACTCCACTGTAATCTATCTCTTCTGTGATCCACTGTACTCTATCTCTACTGTGCTCCACTGTACTCTACCTCTACTGTGCTCCACTGTACTCTATCTCTACTGTGCTCCACTGTATCCTACCTCTACTGTACTCCACTGTACTCTATCTCTACTGTGCTCCACTGTACTCTACCTCTACTGTACTCCACTGTACTCTATCTCTACTGTACTCCACTGTACTCTACCTCTACTGTACTCCACTGTACTCTATCTCTACTGTGCTCAACTGTACTGTACTGTACTCCACTGTAATCTACCTCTACTGTACTCCACTGTACTCTACCTCTACTGTGCTCCACTATACTCTACCTCTACTGTGCTCCACTGTACTCTACCTCTACTGTCCTCCACTGTACTCTACCTCTGCTGTGCTCCACTGTACTCTCTCTCTACTGTACTCTACCTCTACTGTACTCTACTGTACTCCACCTCTAATGTGCTCCACTGTACTCTACCTCTACTGTACTCTACCTCTACTGTACTCCACTGTACTCTACCTCTAATGTGCTCCACTGTACTCTATCTCTACTGTGCTCCACTGTACTCTATTTCTACTCTGCTCCACTGTACTCTATCTCTACTGTACTCCACTGTACTCTATCTCTACTGTACTTCACTGTCCTTTATCTCTACTGTGCTCCACTGTACTCTATTTCTACTGTGCTCCACCGTACTCTATCTCTACTGTACTCCACTGTACTCTATCTCTACTGTACTTCACTGTCCTTTATCTCTAATGTACTCCACTGTACTCTACCTCTATTGTGCTCCATTGTACTCTATCTCTACTGTACTCTACTGTACTATATCTCTACTGTACTTCACTGTCCTCTATCTCTACTGTACTCCACTGTACTCTACCTCTAATGTGCTCCACTGTACTCTATCTCTACTGTACTCTACTGTACTCTACTCTATTGTACTCCACTGTACTCTATCTCTACTGTACTCCACTGTACTCTACCTCTACTGTACTCTACTGTTCTCTACCTCTACTGTGCTCTACTGTACTCTACTCTACTGTACTCCACTGTACTCTATCTCTACTGTGATCCACTCTACTCTACCTCTACTGTACTCCACTGTACTCTATCTCTACTGTGCTCCACTGTACTCTATCTCTACTGAGCTCCACTGTACTCTATCTCTACTGTGCTCCACTCTACTCTACCTCTACTGTGCTCCACTGTATCCTACCTCTACTGTGCTCTACTGTACTCTATTTCTACTGTGCTCCACTGTACTCTATCTCTACTGTACTCCACTGTACTCTATTTCTACTGCACTTCACTGTCCTCTATCTCTACTGTACTCCACTGTACTCTACCTCTATTGTGCTCCACTGTACTCTATATCTACTGTACTCTACTGTACTCTATCTCTACTGTACTCCACTGTACTCTATCTCTACTGTACTCCACTGTACTCTACCTCTACTGTACTCTACTGTACTCTATCTCTACTGTACTCCACTGTACTCTATCTCTACTGTACTCCACTGTACTCTACCTCTACTGTACTCTACTGTTCTCTACCTCTACTCGGCTCTACTGTACTCTACTCTACTGTACTCCACTGTACTCTATCTCTACTGTGATCCACTGTACTCTACTTCTACTGTACTCCACTGTAATCTATCTCCACTGTGATCCACTGTACTCTATCTCTACTGTGCTCCACTGTACTCTACCTCTACTGTGCTCCACTGTACTCTATCTCTACTGTGCTCCACTGTATCCTACCTCTACTGTACTCCACTGTACTCTATCTCTACTGTGCTCCACTGTACTCTATCTCTACTGTACTCCACTTTACTCTACCTCTACTGTGCTCTACTGTTCTCTACCTCTACTGTGCTCTACTGTACTCCACCTCTACTGTGCTCCACTGTACCCTACCTCTACTGTGCTCCACTGTACTCTACCTCTACTGTACTCCACCTCTACTGTGCTCCACTGTACCCTACCTCTACTGTGCTCCACTGTACTCTACCTCTACTGTGCTCCACTGTACTCTACCTCTACTGTACTCCACTGTACTCTATCTCTACTGTGCTCCACTGTACTCTACCTCTACTGTGCTCAACTGTACTCTACTGTACTCCACTGTACTCTACCTCTACTGTACTCTACTCTACTGTACTCCACTGTAATCTATCTCTACTGTGATCCACTGTACTCTATCTCTACTGTGCTCCACTGTACTCTACCTCTACTGTGCTCCACTGTACTCTATCTCTACTGTGCTCCACTGTATCCTACCTCTACTGTACTCCACTGTACTCTATCTCTACTGTGCTCCACTGTACTCTACCTCTACTGTACTCCACTGTACTCTATCTCTACTGTACTCCACTCTACTCTACCTCTACTGTACTCCACTGTACTCTATCTCTACTGTGCTCAACTGTACTGTACTGTACTCCACTGTAATCTACCTCTACTGTACTCCACTGTACTCTACCTCTACTGTGCTCCACTATACTCTACCTCTACTGTGCTCCACTGTACTCTACCTCTACTGTCCTCCACTGTACTCTACCTCTACTGTGCTCCACTGTACTCTCTCTCTCTACTGTACGCTACCTCTACTGTACTCTACTGTACTCCACCTCTAATGTGCTCCACTGTACTCTACCTCTACTGTACTCTACCTCTACTGTACTCCACTGTACTCTACCTCTAATGTGCTCCACTGTACTCTATCTCTACTGTGCTCCACTGTACTCTATTTCTACTGTGCTCCACTGTACTCTATCTCTACTGTACTCCACTGTACTCTATCTCTACTGTACTTCACTGTCCTTTATCTCTAATGTACTCCACTGTACTCTACCTCTATTGTGCTCCATTGTACTCTATCTCTACTGTACTCTACTGTACTCTATCTCTACTTTACTCCACTATACTCTATCTCTACTGTACTCCACTGTACTCTACCTCTACTGTGCTCCACTGTACACTCTCTCTACTGTACTCTACCTCTACTGTACTCTACTGTGCTCCACTGTACTCCACTGTAGTCTACCTCTACTGTGCTCCACTGTACTCTACCTCTACTGTGCTCCACTATACTCTACCTCTACTGTGCTCCACTGTACTCTATCTCTACTGTGCTCCACTGTACTCTATCTCTACTGTACTCCACTGTACTCTACCTCTACTGTGCTCTACTGTTCTCTACCTCTACTGTGCTCTACTGTACTCCACCTCTACTGTGCTCCACTGTACCCTACCTCTACTGTGCTCCACTGTACTCTACCTCTACTGTGCTCCACTGTACTCTACCTCTACTGTACTCCACTGTACTCTATCTCTACTGTGCTCCACTGTACTCTACCTCTACTGTGCTCAACTGTACTCTACTGTACTCCACTGTACTCTACCTCTACTGTACTCTACTCTACTGTACTCCACTGTACTCTATCTCTACTGTGATCCACTGTACTCTACTTCTACTGTACTCCACTGTAATCTATCTCTACTGTGATCCACTGTACTCTATCTCTACTGTGCTCCACTGTACTCTACCTCTACTGTGCTCCACTGTACTCTATCTCTACTGTGCTCCACTGTATCCTACCTCTACTGTACTCCACTGTACTCTATCTCTACTGTGTTCCACTGTACTCTACCTCTACTGTACTCCACTGTACTCTATCTCTACTGTACTCCACTGTACTCTACCTCTACTGTACTCCACTGTACTCTATCTCTACTGTGCTCAACTGTACTGTACTGTACTCCACTGTAATCTACCTCTACTGTACTCCACTGTACTCTACCTCTACTGTGCTCCACTATACTCTACCTCTACTGTGCTCCACTGTACTCTACCTCTACTGTCCTCCACTGTACTCTACCTCTACTGTGCTCCACTGTACTCTCTCTCTACTGTACTCTACCTCTACTGTACTCTACTGTACTCCACCTCTAATGTGCTCCACTGTACTCTACCTCTACTGTACTCTACCTCTACTGTACTCCACTGTACTCTACCTCTAATGTGCTCCACTGTACTCTATCTCTACTGTGCTCCACTGTACTCTATTTCTACTCTGCTCCACTGTACTCTATCTCTACTGTACTCCACTGTACTCTATCTCTACTGTACTTCACTGTCCTTTATCTCTACTGTGCTCCACTGTACTCTATTTCTACTGTGCTCCACTGTACTCTATCTCTACTGTACTCCACTGTACTCTATCTCTACTGTACTTCACTGTCCTTTATCTCTAATGTACTCCACTGTACTCTACCTCTATTGTGCTCCATTGTACTCTATCTCTACTGTACTCTACTGTACTATATCTCTACTGTACTTCACTGTCCTCTATCTCTACTGTACTCCACTGTACTCTACCTCTAATGTGCTCCACTGTACTCTATCTCTACTGTACTCTACTGTACTCTACTCTATTGTACTCCACTGTACTCTATCTCTACTGTACTCCACTGTACTCTACCTCTACTGTACTCTACTGTTCTCTACCTCTACTGTGCTCTACTGTACTCTACTCTACTGTACTCCACTGTACTCTATCTCTACTGTGATCCACTCTACTTTACCTCTACTGTACTCCACTGTACTCTATCTCTACTGTGCTCCACTGTACTCTATCTCTATTGTGCTCCACTGTACTCTATCTCTACTGTGCTCCACTCTACTCTACCTCTACTGTGCTCCACTGTATCCTACCTCTACTGTGCTCTACTGTACTCTATCTCTACTGTGCTCCACTGTACTCTACCTCTACTGTACTCCACTATACTCTAACTCTACTATACTCCACTGTACTCTATCTCTACTGTGCTCCACTGTACTCTATTTCTACTGTGCTCCACTGTACTCTATCTCTACTGTACTCCACTGTACTCTATTTCTACTGCACTTCACTGTCCTCTATCTCTACTGTACTCCACTGTACTCTACCTCTATTGTGCTCCACTGTACTCTATATCTACTGTACTCTACTGTACTCTATCTCTACTGTACTCCACTGTACTCTATCTCTACTGTACTCCACTGTACTCTACCTCTACTGTACTCTACTGTACTCTATCTCTACTGTACTCCACTGTACTCTATCTCTACTGTACTCCACTGTACTCTACCTCTACTGTACTCTACTGTTCTCTACCTCTACTCGGCTCTACTGTACTCTACTCTACTGTACTCCACTGTACTCTATCTCTACTGTGATCCACTGTACTCTACTTCTACTGTACTCCACTGTAATCTATCTCCACTGTGATCCACTGTACTCTATCTCTACTGTGCTCCACTGTACTCTACCTCTACTGTGCTCCACTGTACTCTATCTCTACTGTGCTCCACTGTATCCTACCTCTACTGTACTCCACTGTACTCTATCTCTACTGTGCTCCACTGTACTCTATCTCTACTGTACTCCACTGT
This sequence comes from Tiaroga cobitis, assembly GCA_030578255.1. Lineage (NCBI taxonomy): Eukaryota > Metazoa > Chordata > Actinopteri > Cypriniformes > Leuciscidae > Tiaroga > Tiaroga cobitis. Next base: position 30,813,558 of record CM060611.1, on the reverse strand, counting down.
ACTCTACCTCTACTGTGCTCTACTGTTCTCTACCTCTACTGTGCTCTACTGTACTCCACCTCTACTGTGCTCCACTGTACCCTACCTCTACTGTGCTCCACGCTACTCTACCTCTACTGTGCTCCACTGTACTCTACCTCTACTGTACTCCACTGTACTCTATCTCTACTGTGCTCCACTGTACTCTACCTCTACTGTGCTCAACTGTACTCTACTGTACTCCACTGTACTCTACCTCTACTGTACTCTACTCTACTGTACTCCACTGTACTCTATCTCTACTGTGATCCACTGTACTCTACTTCTACTGTACTCCACTGTAATCTATCTCTACTGTGATCCACTGTACTCTATCTCTACTGTGCTCCACTGTACTCTACCTCTACTGTGCTCCACTGTACTCTATCTCTACTGTGCTCCACTGTATCCTACCTCTACTGTACTCCACTGTACTCTATCTCTACTGTGCTCCACTGTACTCTACCTCTACTGTACTCCACTGTACTCTATCTCTACTGTACTCCACTGTACTCTACCTCTACTGTACTCCACTGTACTCTATCTCTACTGTGCTCAACTGTACTGTACTGTACTCCACTGTAATCTACCTCTACTGTACTCCACTGTACTCTACCTCTACTGTGCTCCACTATACTCTACCTCTACTGTGCTCCACTGTACTCTACCTCTACTGTCCTCCACTGTACTCTACCTCTACTGTGCTCCACTGTACTCTCTCTCTACTGTTCTCTACCTCTACTGTACTCTACTGTACTCCACCTCTAATGTGCTCCACTGTACTCTACCTCTACTGTACTCTACCTCTACTCTACTCCACTGTACTCTACCTCTAATGTGCTCCACTGTACTCTATCTCTACTGTGCTCCACTGTACTCTATTTCTACTGTGCTCCACTGTACTCTATCTCTACTGTACTCCACTGTACTCTATCTCTACTGTACTTCACTGTCCTTTATCTCTAATGTACTCCACTGTACTCTACCTCTATTGTGCTCCATTGTACTCTATCTCTACTGTACTCTACTGTACTCTATCTCTACTTTACTCCACTGTACTCTATCTCTACTGTACTCCACTGTACTCTACCTCTACTGTGCTCCACTGTACACTCTCTCTACTGTACTCTACTGTGCTCCACTGTACTCCACTGTAGTCTACCTCTACTGTGCTCCACTGTACTCTACCTCTACTGTCCTCCACTATACTCTACCTCTACTGTGCTCCACTGTACTCTACCTCTACTGTCCTCCACTGTACTCTACCTCTACTGTGCTCCACTGTACTCTCTCTCTACTGTACTCTACCTCTACTGTACTCTACTGTACTCCACCTCTAATGTGCTCCACTGTACTCTACCTCTACTGTACTCTACCTCTACTGTACTCCACTGTACTCTACCTCTAATGTGCTCCATTGTACTCTATCTCTACTGTGCTCCACTGTACTCTATTTCTACTGTGCTCCACTGTACTCTATCTCTACTGTACTCCACTGTACTCTATCTCTACTGTACTTCACTGTCCTTTATCTCTAATGTACTCCACTGTACTCTACCTCTATTGTGCTCCATTGTACTCTATCTCTACTGTACTCTACTGTACTCTATCTCTACTTTACTCCACTGTACTCTATCTCTACTGTACTCCACTGTACTCTACCTCTACTGTGCTCCACTGTACTCTACCTCTACCGTACTCCACTGTACTCTACCTCTACTGTACTCTACTGTTCTCTACCTCTACTGTGCTCTACTGTACTCTACTCTACTGTACTCCACTGTACTCTATCTCTACTGTGATCCACTATACTCTTGCTCTACTGTACTCTACTGTACTCTATCTCTACTGTGATCTACTGTACTCTATCTCTACTGTGCTCCACTGTACTCTACCTCTACTGTGCTCCACTGTACTCTATCTCTACTGTGCTCCACTCTACTCTACCTCTACTGTGCTCCACTGTATCCTACCTCTACTGTACTCCACTGTACTCTATCTCTACTGTGCTCCACTGTACTCTATCTCTACTGTACTCCACTGTACTCTACCTCTACTGTGCTCTACTGTTCTCTACCTCTACTGTGCTCTACTGTACTCCACCTCTACTGTTCTCCACTGTACCCTACCTCTATTGTGCTCCACTGTACTCTAACTCTACTGTGCTCCACTGTACTCTACCTCTACTGTACTCCACTGTATTCTATCTCTACTGTGCTCCACTGTACTCTACCTCTACTGTGCTCAACTGTACTCTACTGTACTCCACTGTACTCTACCTCTACTGTACTCCACTGTACTCTATCTCTACTGTACTCCACTGTACTCTACCTCTACTGTACTCCACTGTACTCTATCTCTACTGTGCTCCACTGTACTCTACCTCTACTGTGCCCAACTTTACTGTACTCTACTCCACTGTACTCTACCCTACCTCTACTGTACTCCACTGTACTCTACCTTTACTGTACTCCACTGTACTCTACCTCTACTGTACTCAACTGTACTCTATCTCTACTGTGCTCCACTGTACTCTACCTCTACTGTACTCGACTGTACTCTATCTCTATTGTACTCCACTGTACTCTACCTATACTGTACTCTACTGTTCTCTACCTCTACTGTACTCCGCTGTACTCTATCTCTACTGTGATCCACTGTACTCTACCTCTACTGTACTCCACTGTACTCTATCTCTACTGTGCTCCACTGTACTCTACCTCTACTGTGCTCAACTGTACTCTACTGTACTCCACTGTACTCTACCTCTACTGTACTCTACTCTACTGTACTCCACTGTACTCTATCTCTACTGTGATCCACTGTACTCTACTTTTACTGTACTCCACTGTAATCTATCTCTACTGTGATCCACTGTACTCTATCTCTACTGTGCTCCACTGTACTCTACCTCTACTGTGCTCCACTGTACTCTATCTCTACTGTGCTCCACTGTATCCTACCTCTACTGTACTCCACTGTACTCTATCTCTACTGTGCTCCACTGTACTCTATCTCTACTGTACTCCACTGTACTCTACCTCTACTGTACTCCACTGTACTCTATCTCTACTGTGCTCAACTGTACTGTACTGTACTCCACTGTAATCTACCTCTACTGTACTCCACTGTACTCTACCTCTACTGTGCTCCACTATACTCTACCTCTACTGTGCTCCACTGTACTCTACCTCTACTGTCCTCCACTGTACTCTACCTCTACTGTGCTCCACTGTACTCTCTCTCTACTGTACTCTACCTCTACTGTACTCCACTGTACTCTACCTCTAATGTGCTCCACTGTACTCTATCTCTACTGTGCTCCACTGTACTCTATTTCTACTGTGCTCCACTGTACTCTATCTCTACTGTGCTCCACTGTATCCTACCTCTACTGTACTCCACTGTACTCTATCTCTACTGTACTCCACTGTACTCTATCTCTACTGTACTCCACTGTACTCTACCTCTACTGTACACCACTGTACTCTATCTCTACTGTGCTCAACTGTACTGTACTGTACTCCACTGTAATCTACCTCTACTGTACTCCACTGTACTCTACCTCTACTGTGCTCCACTATACTCTACCTCTACTGTGCTCCACTGTACTCTACCTCTACTGTCCTCCACTGTACTCTACCTCTACTGTGCTCCACTGTACTCTCTCTCTACTGTACTCTACCTCTACTGTACTCCACTGTACTCTACCTCTAATGTGCTCCACTGTACTCTATCTCTACTGTGCTCCACTGTACTCTATTTCTACTGTGCTCCACTGTACTCTATCTCTACTGTACTCCACTGTACTCTATCTCTACTGTACTTCACTGTCCTTTATCTCTACTGTGCTCCACTGTACTCTATTTCTACTGTGCTCCACTGTACTCTATCTCTACTGTACTCCACTGTACTCTATCTCTACTGTACTTCACTGTCCTTTATCTCTAATGTACTCCACTGTACTCTACCTCTATTGTGCTCCATTGTACTCTATCTCTACTGTACTCTACTGTACTATATCTCTACTGTACTTCACTGTCCTCTATCTCTACTGTACTCCACTGTACTCTACCTCTAATGTGCTCCACTGTACTCTATCTCTACTGTGCTCCACTGTATCCTACCTCTACTGTACTCCACTGTACTTTATCTCTACTGTGCTCCACTGTACTCTATCTCTACTGTACTCCACTGTACTCTACCTCTACTGTGCTCTACTGTTCTCTACCTCTACTGTGCTCTACTGTACTCCACCTCTACTGTGCTCCACTGTACCCTACCTCTACTGTGCTCCACTGTACTCTACCTCTACTGTGCTCCACTGTACTCTACCTCTACTGTACTCCACTGTACTCTATCTCTACTGTGCTCCACTGTACTCTACCTCTACTGTGCTCAACTGTACTCTACTGTACTCCACTGTACTCTACCTCTACTGTACTCTACTCTACTGTACTCCACTGTACTCTATCTCTACTGTGATCCACTGTACTCTACTTCTACTGTACTCCACTGTACTCTACCTCTACTGTGCTCCACTGTACTCTATCTCTACTGTACTCCACTGTACTCTACCTCTACTGTACTCCACTGTACTCTATCTCTACTGTGCTCAACTGTACTGTACTGTACTCCACTGTAATCTACCTCAACTGTACTCCACTGTACTCTACCTCTACTGTGCTCCACTATACTCTACCTCTACTGTGCTCCACTGTACTCTACCTCTACTGTCCTCCACTGTACTCTACCTCTACTGTGCTCCACTGTACTCTCTCTCTACTGTACTCTACCTCTACTGTACTCTACTGTACTCCACCTCTAATGTGCTCCACTGTACTCAACCTCTACTGTACTCTACCTCTACTGTACTCCACTGTACTCTACCTCTAATGTGCTCCACTGTACTCTATCTCTACTGTGCTCCACTGTACTCTATTTCTACTGTGCTCCACTGTACTCTATCTCTACTGTACTCCACTGTACTCTATCTCTACTGTACTTCACTGTCCTTTATCTCTAATGTACTCCACTGTACTCGACCTCTATTGTGCTCCATTGTACTCTATCTCTACTGTTCTCTACTGTACTCTATCTCTACTTTACTCCACTGTACTCTATCTCTACTGTACTCCACTGTACTCTACCTCTACTGTGCTCCACTGTACACTCTCTCTACTGTACTCTACCTCTACTGTACTCTACTGTGCTCCACTGTACTCCACTGTAGTCTACCTCTACTGTGCTCCACTGTACTCTACCTCTACTGTGCTCCACTATACTCTACCTCTACTGTGCTACACTGTACTCTATCTCTACTGTGCTCCACTGTACTCTATCTCTACTCTACTCCACTGTACTCTACCTCTACTGTGCTCTACTGTTCTCTACCTCTACTGTGCTCTACTGTACTCCACCTCTACTGTGCTCCACTGTACCCTACCTCTACTATGCTCCACTGTACTCTACCTCTACTGTGCTCCACTGTACTCTACCTCTACTGTACTCCACTGTACTCTATCTCTACTGTGCTCCACTGTACTCTACCTCTACTGTGCTCAACTGTACTCTACTGTACTCCACTGTACTCTACCTCTACTGTACTCTGCTCTACTGTACTCCACTGTACTCTATCTCTACTGTGATCCACTGTACTCTACTTCTACTGTACTCCACTGTAATCTATCTCTACTGTGATCCACTGTACTCTATCTCTACTGTGCTCCACTGTACTCTACCTCTACTGTGCTCCACTGTACTCTATCTCTACTGTGCTCCACTGTATCCTACCTCTACTGTGCTCCACTGTACTCTATCTCTACTGTGCTCCACTGTACTCTACCTCTACTGTACTCCACTGTACTCTATCTCTACTGTACTCCACTGTACTCTACCTCTACTGTACTCCACTGTACTCTATCTCTACTGTGCTCAACTGTACTGTACTGTACTCCACTGTAATCTACCTCTACTGTACTCCACTGTACTCTACCTCTACTGTGCTCCACTATACTCTACCTCTACTGTGCTCCACTGTACTCTACCTCTACTGTCCTCCACGGTACTCTACCTCTACTGTGCTCCACTGTACTCTCTCTCTACTGTACTCTACCTCTACTGTACTCTACTGTACTCCACCTCTAATGTGCTCCACTGTACTACCTCTACTGTACTCTACCTCTACTGTACTCCACTGTACTCTACCTCTAATGTGCTCCACTGTACTCTATCTCTACTGTGCTCCACTGTACTCTATTTCTACTCTGCTCCACTGTACTCTATCTCTACTGTACTCCACTGTACTCTATCTCTACTGTACTTCACTGTCCTTTATGTCTACTGTGCTCCTCTGTACTCTATTTCTACTGTGCTCCACTGTACTCTATCTCTACTGTACTCCACTGTACTCTATCTCTACTGTACTTCACTGTCCTTTATCTCTAATGTACTCCACTGTACTCTACCTCTATTGTGCTCCATTGTACTCTATCTCTACTGTACTCTACTGTACTATATCTCTACTGTACTTCACTGTCCTCTATCTCTACTGTACTCCACTGTACTCTACCTCTAATGTGCTCCACTGTACTCTATCTCTACTGTACTCTACTGTACTCTACTCTATTGTACTCCACTGTACTCTATCTCTACTGTACTCCACTGTACTCTACCTCTACTGTACTCTACTGTTCTCTACCTCTACTGTGCTCTACTGTACTCTACTCTACTGTACTCCACTGTACTCTATCTCTACTGTGATCCACTCTACTCTACCTCTACTATACTCCACTGTACTCTACCTCTACTGTACTCCACTGTACTCTATCTCTACTGTACTCCACTGTACTCTACCTCTACTGTACTCCACTGTACTCTATCTCTACTGTGCTCAACTGTACTGTACTGTACTCCACTGTACTCCACCTCTACTGTGCTCCACTGTACCCTACATCTACTGTGCTCCACTGTACTCTACCTCTACTGTGCTCCACTGTACTCTACCTCTACTGTCCTCCACTGTACTCTACCTCTACTGTGCTCCACTGTACTCTCTCTCTACTGTACTCTACCTCTACTGTACTCTACTGTACTCCACCTCTAATGTGCTCCACTGTACTCAACCTCTACTGTACTCTACCTCTACTGTACTCCACTGTACTCTACCTCTAATGTGCTCCACTGTACTCTATCTCTACTGTGCTCCACTGTACTCTATTTCTACTGTGCTCCACTGTACTCTTTCTCTACTGTACTCCACTGTACTCTATCTCTACTGTACTTCACTGTCCTTTATCTCTAATGTACTCCACTGTACTCGACCTCTATTGTGCTCCATTGTACTCTATCTCTACTGTTCTCTACTGTACTCTATCTCTACTTTACTCCACTGTACTCTATCTCTACTGTACTCCACTGTACTCTACCTCTACTGTGCTCCACTGTACACTCTCTCTACTGTACTCTACCTCTACTGTACTCTACTGTGCTCCACTGTACTCCACTGTAGTCTACCTCTACTGTGCTCCACTGTACTCTACCTCTACTGTGCTCCACTATACTCTACCTCTACTGTGCTCCACTGTACTCTATCTCTACTGTGCTCCACTGTACTCTATCTCTACTCTACTCCACTGTACTCTACCTCTACTGTGCTCTACTGTTCTCTACCTCTACTGTGCTCTACTGTACTCCACCTCTACTGTGCTCCACTGTACCCTACCTCTACTATGCTCCACTGTACTCTACCTCTACTGTGCTCCACTGTACTCTACCTCTACTGTACTCCACTGTACTCTATCTCTACTGTGCTCCACTGTACTCTACCTCTACTGTGCTCAACTGTACTCTACTGTACTCCACTGTACTCTACCTCTACTGTACTCTGCTCTACTGTACTCCACTGTACTCTATCTCTACTGTGATCCACTGTACTCTACTTCTACTGTACTCCACTGTAATCTATCTCTACTGTGATCCACTGTACTCTATCTCTACTGTGCTCCACTGTACTCTACCTCTACTGTGCTCCACTGTACTCTATCTCTACTGTGCTCCACTGTATCCTACCTCTACTGTACTCCACTGTACTCTATCTCTACTGTGCTCCACTGTACTCTACCTCTACTGTACTCCACTGTACTCTATCTCTACTGTACTCCACTGTACTCTACCTCTACTGTACTCCACTGTACTCTATCTCTACTGTGCTCAACTGTACTGTACTGTACTCCACTGTAATCTACCTCTACTGTACTCCACTGTACTCTACCTCTACTGTGCTCCACTATACTCTACCTCTACTGTGCTCCACTGTACTCTACCTCTACTGTCCTCCACGGTACTCTACCTCTACTGTGCTCCACTGTACTCTCTCTCTACTGTACTCTACCTCTACTGTACTCTACTGTACTCCACCTCTAATGTGCTCCACTGTACTACCTCTACTGTACTCTACCTCTACTGTACTCCACTGTACTCTACCTCTAATGTGCTCCACTGTACTCTATCTCTACTGTGCTCCACTGTACTCTATTTCTACTCTGCTCCACTGTACTCTATCTCTACTGTACTCCACTGTACTCTATCTCTACTGTACTTCACTGTCCTTTATGTCTACTGTGCTCCTCTGTACTGTATTTCTACTGTGCTCCACTGTACTCTATCTCTACTGTACTCCACTGTACTCTATCTCTACTGTACTTCACTGTCCTTTATCTCTAATGTACTCCACTGTACTCTACCTCTATTGTGCTCCATTGTACTCTATCTCTACTGTACTCTACTGTACTATATCTCTACTGTACTTCACTGTCCTCTATCTCTACTGTACTCCACTGTACTCTACCTCTAATGTGCTCCACTGTACTCTATCTCTACTGTACTCTACTGTACTCTACTCTATTGTACTCCACTGTACTCTATCTCTACTGTACTCCACTGTACTCTACCTCTACTGTACTCTACTGTTCTCTACCTCTACTGTGCTCTACTGTACTCTACTCTACTGTACTCCACTGTACTCTATCTCTACTGTGATCCACTCTACTCTACCTCTACTATACTCCACTGTACTCTACCTCTACTGTACTCCACTGTACTCTATCTCTACTGTACTCCACTGTACTCTACCTCTACTGTACTCCACTGTACTCTATCTCTACTGTGCTCAACTGTACTGTACTGTACTCCACTGTACTCCACCTCTACTGTGCTCCACTGTACCCTACATCTACTGTGCTCCACTGTACTCTACCTCTACTGTGCTCCACTGTACTCTACCTCTACTGTACTCCACTGTACTCTATCTCTACTGTGCTCCACTGTACTCTACCTCTACTGTGCTCAACTGTACTCTACTGTACTCCACTGTACTCTACCTCTACTGTACTCTACTCTACTGTACTCCACTGTACTCTATCTCTACTGTGATCCACTGTACTCTACTTCTACTGTACTCCACTGTAATCTATCTCTACTGTGATCCACTGTACTCTATCTCTACTGTGCTCCACTGTACTCTACCTCTACTGTGCTCCACTGTACTCTATCTCTACTGTGCTCCACTGTATCCTACCTCTACTGTACTCCACTGTACTCTATCTCTACTGTGCTCCACTGTACTCTACCTCTACTGTACTCCACTGTACTCTATCTCTACTGTACTCCACTGTACTCTACCTCTACTGTACTCCACTGTACTCTATTTCTACTGTGCTCAACTGTACTGTACTGTACTCCACTGTAATCTACCTCTACTGTACTCCACTGTACTCTACCTCTACTGTGCTCCACTATACTCTACCTCTACTGTGCTCCACTGTACTCTACCTCTACTGTCCTCCACTGTACTCTACCTCTACTGTGCTCCACTGTACTCTCTCTCTACTGTACTCTACCTCTACTGTACTCTACTGTACTCCACCTCTAATGTGCTCCACTGTACTCTACCTCTACTGTACTCTACCTCTACTGTACTCCACTGTACTCTACCTCTAATGTGCTCCACTGTACTCTATCTCTACTGTGCTCCAATGTACTCTATTTCTACTCTGCTCCACTGTACTCTATCTCTACTGTACTCCACTGTACTCTATCTCTACTGTACTTCACTGTCCTTTATCTCTACTGTGCTCCACTGTACTCTATTTCTACTGTGCTCCACTGTACTCTATCTCTACTGTACTCCACTGTACTCTATCTCTACTGTACTTCACTGTCCTTTATCTCTAATGTACTCCACTGTACTCTACCTCTATTGTGCTCCATTGTACTCTATCTCTACTGTACTCTACTGTACTATATCTCTACTGTACTTCACTGTCCTCTATCTCTACTGTACTCCACTGTACTCTACCTCTAATGTGCTCCACTGTACTCTATCTCTACTGTACTCTACTGTACTCTACTCTATTGTACTCCACTGTACTCTATCTCTACTGTACTCCACTGTACTCTACCTCTACTGTACTCTACTGTTCTCTACCTCTACTGTGCTCTACTGTACTCTACTCTACTGTACTCCACTGTACTCTATCTCTACTGTGATCCACTCTACTCTACCTCTACTGTACTCCACTGTACTCTATCTCTACTGTGCTCCACTGTACTCTATCTCTACTGTGCTCCACTGTACTCTATCTCTACTGTGCTCCACTCTACTCTACCTCTACTGTGCTCCACTGTATCCTACCTCTACTGTGCTCTACTGTACTCTATCTCTACTGTGCTCCACTGTACTCTACCTCTACTGTACTCCACTATACTCTAACTCTACTATACTCCTGTACTCTATCTCTACTGTGCTCCACTGTACTCTATTTCTACTGTGCTCCACTGTACTCTATCTCTACTGTACTCCACTGTACTCTATTTCTACTGCACTTCACTGTCCTCTATCTCTACTGTACTCCACTGTACTCTACCTCTATTGTGCTCCACTGTACTCTATATCTACTGTACTCTACTGTACTCTATCTCTACTGTACTCCACTGTACTCTATCTCTACTGTACTCCACTGTACTCTACCTCTACTGTACTCTACTGTACTCTATCTCTACTGTACTCCACTGTACTCTATCTCTACTGTACTCCACTGTACTCTACCTCTACTGTACTCTACTGTTCTCTACCTCTACTCGGCTCTACTGTACTCTACTCTACTGTACTCCACTGTACTCTATCTCTACTGTGATCCACTGTACTCTACTTCTACTGTACTCCACTGTAATCTATCTCCACTGTGATCCACTGTACTCTATCTCTACTGTGCTCCACTGTACTCTACCTCTACTGTGCTCCACTGTACTCTATCTCTACTGTGCTCCACTGTATCCTACCTCTACTGTACTCCACTGTACTCTATCTCTACTGTGCTCCACTGTACTCTATCTCTACTGTACTCCACTGTACTCTACCTCTACTGTGCTCTACTGTTCTCTACCTCTACTGTGCTCTACTGTACTCCACCTCTACTGTGCTCCACTGTACCCTACCTCTACTGTGCTCAACTGTACTCTACCTCTACTGTGCTCCACTGTACTCTACCTCTACTGTACTCCACTGTACTCTATCTCTACTGTGCTCCACTGTACTCTACCTCTACTGTGCTCAACTGTACTCTACTGTACTCCACTGTACTCTACCTCTACTGTACTCTACTCTACTGTACTCCACTGTACTCTATCTCTACTGTGATCCACTGTACTCTACTTCTACTGTACTCCACTGTAATCTATCTCTACTGTGATCCACTGTACTCTATCTCTACTGTGCTCCACTGTACTCTACCTCTACTGTGCTCCACTGTACTCTATCTCTACTGTGCTCCACTGTATCCTACCTCTACTGTACTCCACTGTACTTTATCTCTACTGTGCTCCACTGTACTCTACCTCTACTGTACTCCACTGTACTCTATCTCTACTGTACTCCACTGTACTCTACCTCTACTGTACTCCACTGTACTCTATCTCTACTGTGCTCAACTGTACTGTACTGTACTCCACTGTAATCTACCTCTACTGTACTCCACTGTACTCTACCTCTACTGTGCTCCACTATACTCTACCTCTACTGTGCTCCACTGTACTCTACCTCTACTGTCCTCCACTGTACTCTACCTCTACTGTGCTCCACTGTACTCTCTCTCTACTGTACTCTACCTCTACTGTACTCTACTGTACTCCACCTCTAATGTGCTCCACTGTACTCTACCTCTACTGTACTCTACCTCTACTGTACTCCACTGTACTCTACCTCTAATGTGCTCCACTGTACTCTATCTCTACTGTGCTCCACTGTACTCTATTTCTACTGTGCTCCACTGTACTCTATCTCTACTGTACTCCACTGTACTCTATCTCTACTGTACTTCACTGTCCTTTATCTCTAATGTACTCCACTGTACTCTACCTCTATTGTGCTCCATTGTACTCTATCTCTACTGTACTCTACTGTACTCTATCTCTACTTTACTCCACTGTACTCTATCTCTACTGTACTCCACTGTACTCTACCTCTACTTTGCTCCACTGTACACTCTCTCTACTGTACTCTACCTCTACTGTACTCTACTGTGCTCCACTGTACTCCACTGTAGTCTACCTCTACTGTGCTCCACTGTACTCTACCTCTACTGTGCTCCACTATACTCTACCTCTACTGTGCTCCACTGTACTCTACCTCTACTGTCCTCCACTGTACTCTACCTCTACTGTGCTCCACTGTACTCTCTCTCTACTGTACTCTACCTCTACTGTACTCTACTGTACTCCACCTCTAATGTGCTCCACTGTACTCTACCTCTACTGTACTCTACCTCTACTGTACTCCACTGTACTCTACCTCTAATGTGCTCCATTGTACTCTATCTCTACTGTGCTCCACTGTACTCTATTTCTACTGTGCTCCACTGTACTCTATCTCTACTGTACTCCACTGTACTCTATCTCTACTGTACTTCACTGTCCTTTATCTCTAATGTACTCCACTGTACTCTACCTCTATTGTGCTCCATTGTACTCTATCTCTACTGTACTCTACTGTACTCTATCTCTACTTTACTCCACTGTACTCTATCTCTACTGTACTCCACTGTACTCTACCTCTACTGTGCTCCACTGTACTCTACCTCTACCGTACTCCACTGTACTCTACCTCTACTGTACTCTACTGTTCTCTACCTCTACTGTGCTCCACTGTACTCTACCTCTACTGTGCTCCACTGTACTCTATCTCTACTGTGCTCCACTCTACTCTACCTCTACTGTGCTCCACTGTATCCTACCTCTACTGTACTCCACTGTACTCTATCTCTACTGTGCTCCACTGTACTCTATCTCTACTGTACTCCACTGTACTCTACCTCTACTGTGCTCTACTGTTCTCTACCTCTACTGTGCTCTACTGTACTCCACCTCTACTGTTCTCCACTGTACCCTACCTCTATTGTGCTCCACTGTACTCTACCTCTACTGTGCTCCACTGTACTCTACCTCTACTGTACTCCACTGTATTCTATCTCTACTGTGCTCCACTGTACTCTACCTCTACTGTGCTCAACTGTACTCTAGTGTACTCCACTGTACTCTACCTCTACTGTACTCCACTGTACTCTATCTCTACTGTACTCCACTGTACTCTACCTCTACTGTACTCCACTGTACTCTATCTCTACTGTGCTCCACTGTACTCTACCTCTACTGTGCCCAACTTTACTGTACTCTACTCCACTGTACTCTACCCTACCTCTACTGTACTCCACTGTACTCTACCTCTACTGTACTCCACTGTACTCTACCTCTACTGTACTCAACTGTACTCTATCTCTACTGTGCTCCACTGTACACTACCTCTACTGTACTCGACTGTACTCTATCTCTATTGTACTCCACTGTACTCTACCTATACTGTACTCTACTGTTCTCTACCTCTACTGTACTCCGCTGTACTCTATCTCTACTGTGATCCACTGTACTCTACCTCTACTGTACTCCACTGTACTCTATCTCTACTGTGCTCCACTGTACTCTACCTCTACTGTGCTCAACTGTACTCTACTGTACTCCACTGTACTCTACCTCTACTGTACTCTACTCTACTGTACTCCACTGTACTCTATCTCTACTGTGATCCACTGTACTCTACTTCTACTGTACTCCACTGTAATCTATCTCTACTGTGATCCACTGTACTCTATCTCTACTGTGCTCCACTGTACTCTACCTCTACTGTGCTCCACTGTCCCCTATCTCTACTGTGCTCCACTGTATCCTACCTCTACTGTACTCCACTGTACTCTATCTCTACTGTGCTCCACTGTACTCTATCTCTACTGTACTCCACTGTACTCTACCTCTACTGTACTCCACTGTACTCTATCTCTACTGTGCTCAACTGTACTGTACTGTACTCCACTGTAATCTACCTCTACTGTACTCCACTGTACTCTACCTCTACTGTGCTCCACTATACTCTACCTCTACTGTGCTCCACTGTACTCTACCTCTACTGTCCTCCACTGTACTCTACCTCTACTGTGCTCCACTGTACTCTCTCTCTACTGTACTCTACCTCTACTGTACTCCACTGTACTCTACCTCTAATGTGCTCCACTGTACTCTATCTCTACTGTGCTCCACTGTACTCTATTTCTACTGTGCTCCACTGTACTCTATCTCTACTGTGCTCCACTGTATCCTACCTCTACTGTACTCCACTGTACTCTATCTCTACTGTACTCCACTGTACTCTATCTCTACTGTACTCCACTGTACTCTACCTCTACTGTACTCCACTGTACTCTATCTCTACTGTGCTCAACTGTACTGTACTGTACTCCACTGTAATCTACCTCTACTGTACTCCACTGTACTCTACCTCTACTGTGCTCCACTATACTCTACCTCTACTGTGCTCCACTGTACTCTACCTCTACTGTCCTCCACTGTACTCTACCTCTACTGTGCTCCACTGTACTCTCTCTCTACTGTACTCTACCTCTACTGTACTCCACTGTACTCTACCTCTAATGTGCTCCACTGTACTCTATCTCTACTGTGCTCCACTGTACTCTATTTCTACTGTGCTCCACTGTACTCTACCTCTACTGTACTCCACTGTACTCTATCTCTACTGTGCTCCACTGTACTCTACCTCTACTGTGCTCAACTGTACTCTACTGTACTCCACTGTACTCTACCTCTACTGTACTCTACTCTACTGTACTCCACTGTACTCTATCTCTACTGTGATCCACTGTACTCTACTTCTACTGTACTCCACTGTAATCTATCTCTACTGTGATCCACTGTACTCTATCTCTACTGTGCTCCACTGTACTCTACCTCTACTGTGCTCCACTGTACTCTATCTCTACTGTGCTCCACTGTATCCTACCTCTACTGTACTCCACTGTACTTTATCTCTACTGTGCTCCACTGTACTCTACCTCTACTGTACTCCACTGTACTCTATCTCTACTGTACTCCACTGTACTCTACCTCTACTGTACTCCACTGTACTCTAT
This sequence comes from Tiaroga cobitis, assembly GCA_030578255.1. NCBI lineage: Eukaryota > Metazoa > Chordata > Actinopteri > Cypriniformes > Leuciscidae > Tiaroga > Tiaroga cobitis. The sequence goes on along the minus strand of CM060611.1, from coordinate 30,798,010 downwards.
CTCTACTGTGCTCAACTGTACTGTACTGTACTCCACTGTAATCTACCTCTACTGTACTCCACTGTACTCTACCTCTACTGTGCTCCACTGTACTCTATCTCTACTGTGCTCAACTGTACTGTACTGTACTCCACTGTAATCTACCTCTACTGTACTCCACTGTACTCTACCTCTACTGTGCTCCACTATACTCTACCTCTACTGTGCTCCACTGTACTCTACCTCTACTGTCCTCCACTGTACTCTACCTCTACTGTGCTCCACTGTACTCTCTCTCTACTGTACTCTACCTCTACTGTACTCTACTGTACTCCACCTCTAATGTGCTCCACTGTACTCTACCTCTACTGTACTCTACCTCTACTGTACTCCACTGTACTCTACCTCTAATGTGCTCCACTGTACTCTATCTCTACTGTGCTCCACTGTACTCTATTTCTACTGTGCTCCACTGTACTCTATCTCTACTGTACTCCACTGTACTCTATCTCTACTGTACTTCACTGTCCTTTATCTCTAATGTACTCCACTGTACTCTACCTCTATTGTGCTCCATTGTACTCTATCTCTACTGTACTCTACTGTACTCTATCTCTACTTTACTCCACTGTACTCTATCTCTACTGTACTCCACTGTACTCTACCTCTACTTTGCTCCACTGTACACTCTCTCTACTGTACTCTACCTCTACTGTACTCTACTGTGCTCCACTGTACTCCACTGTAGTCTACCTCTACTGTGCTCCACTGTACTCTACCTCTACTGTGCTCCACTATACTCTACCTCTACTGTGCTCCACTGTACTCTACCTCTACTGTCCTCCACTGTACTCTACCTCTACTGTGCTCCACTGTACTCTCTCTCTACTGTACTCTACCTCTACTGTACTCTACTGTACTCCACCTCTAATGTGCTCCACTGTACTCTACCTCTACTGTACTCTACCTCTACTGTACTCCACTGTACTCTACCTCTAATGTGCTCCATTGTACTCTATCTCTACTGTGCTCCACTGTACTCTATTTCTACTGTGCTCCACTGTACTCTATCTCTACTGTACTCCACTGTACTCTATCTCTACTGTACTTCACTGTCCTTTATCTCTAATGTACTCCACTGTACTCTACCTCTATTGTGCTCCATTGTACTCTATCTCTACTGTACTCTACTGTACTCTATCTCTACTTTACTCCACTGTACTCTATCTCTACTGTACTCCACTGTACTCTACCTCTACTGTGCTCCACTGTACTCTACCTCTACCGTACTCCACTGTACTCTACCTCTACTGTACTCTACTGTTCTCTACCTCTACTGTGCTCCACTGTACTCTACCTCTACTGTGCTCCACTGTACTCTATCTCTACTGTGCTCCACTCTACTCTACCTCTACTGTGCTCCACTGTATCCTACCTCTACTGTACTCCACTGTACTCTATCTCTACTGTGCTCCACTGTACTCTATCTCTACTGTACTCCACTGTACTCTACCTCTACTGTGCTCTACTGTTCTCTACCTCTACTGTGCTCTACTGTACTCCACCTCTACTGTTCTCCACTGTACCCTACCTCTATTGTGCTCCACTGTACTCTACCTCTACTGTGCTCCACTGTACTCTACCTCTACTGTACTCCACTGTATTCTATCTCTACTGTGCTCCACTGTACTCTACCTCTACTGTGCTCTACTGTTCTCTACCTCTACTGTGCTCTACTGTACTCCACCTCTACTGTTCTCCACTGTACCCTACCTCTATTGTGCTCCACTGTACTCTACCTCTACTGTGCTCCACTGTACTCTACCTCTACTGTACTCCACTGTACTCTACCTCTACTGTACTCCACTGTACTCTATCTCTACTGTGCTCAACTGTACTGTACTGTACTCCACTGTACTCCACCTCTACTGTGCTCCACTGTACCCTACATCTACTGTGCTCCACTGTACTCTACCTCTACTGTGCTCCACTGTACTCTACCTCTACTGTACTCCACTGTACTCTATCTCTACTGTGCTCCACTGTACTCTACCTCTACTGTGCTCAACTGTACTCTACTGTACTCCACTGTACTCTACCTCTACTGTACTCTACTCTACTGTACTCCACTGTACTCTATCTCTACTGTGATCCACTGTACTCTACTTCTACTGTACTCCACTGTAATCTATCTCTACTGTGATCCACTGTACTCTATCTCTACTGTGCTCCACTGTACTCTACCTCTACTGTGCTCCACTGTACTCTATCTCTACTGTGCTCCACTGTATCCTACCTCTACTGTACTCCACTGTACTCTATCTCTACTGTGCTCCACTGTACTCTACCTCTACTGTACTCCACTGTACTCTATCTCTACTGTACTCCACTGTACTCTACCTCTACTGTACTCCACTGTACTCTATTTCTACTGTGCTCAACTGTACTGTACTGTACTCCACTGTAATCTACCTCTACTGTACTCCACTGTACTCTACCTCTACTGTGCTCCACTATACTCTACCTCTACTGTGCTCCACTGTACTCTACCTCTACTGTCCTCCACTGTACTCTACCTCTACTGTGCTCCACTGTACTCTCTCTCTACTGTACTCTACCTCTACTGTACTCTACTGTACTCCACCTCTAATGTGCTCCACTGTACTCTACCTCTACTGTACTCTACCTCTACTGTACTCCACTGTACTCTACCTCTAATGTGCTCCACTGTACTCTATCTCTACTGTGCTCCAATGTACTCTATTTCTACTCTGCTCCACTGTACTCTATCTCTACTGTACTCCACTGTACTCTATCTCTACTGTACTTCACTGTCCTTTATCTCTACTGTGCTCCACTGTACTCTATTTCTACTGTGCTCCACTGTACTCTATCTCTACTGTACTCCACTGTACTCTATCTCTACTGTACTTCACTGTCCTTTATCTCTAATGTACTCCACTGTACTCTACCTCTATTGTGCTCCATTGTACTCTATCTCTACTGTACTCTACTGTACTATATCTCTACTGTACTTCACTGTCCTCTATCTCTACTGTACTCCACTGTACTCTACCTCTAATGTGCTCCACTGTACTCTATCTCTACTGTACTCTACTGTACTCTACTCTATTGTACTCCACTGTACTCTATCTCTACTGTACTCCACTGTACTCTACCTCTACTGTACTCTACTGTTCTCTACCTCTACTGTGCTCTACTGTACTCTACTCTACTGTACTCCACTGTACTCTATCTCTACTGTGATCCACTCTACTCTACCTCTACTGTACTCCACTGTACTCTATCTCTACTGTGCTCCACTGTACTCTATCTCTACTGTGCTCCACTGTACTCTATCTCTACTGTGCTCCACTCTACTCTACCTCTACTGTGCTCCACTGTATCCTACCTCTACTGTGCTCTACTGTACTCTATCTCTACTGTGCTCCACTGTACTCTACCTCTACTGTACTCCACTATACTCTAACTCTACTATACTCCTGTACTCTATCTCTACTGTGCTCCACTGTACTCTATTTCTACTGTGCTCCACTGTACTCTATCTCTACTGTACTCCACTGTACTCTATTTCTACTGCACTTCACTGTCCTCTATCTCTACTGTACTCCACTGTACTCTACCTCTATTGTGCTCCACTGTACTCTATATCTACTGTACTCTACTGTACTCTATCTCTACTGTACTCCACTGTACTCTATCTCTACTGTACTCCACTGTACTCTACCTCTACTGTACTCTACTGTACTCTATCTCTACTGTACTCCACTGTACTCTATCTCTACTGTACTCCACTGTACTCTACCTCTACTGTACTCTACTGTTCTCTACCTCTACTCGGCTCTACTGTACTCTACTCTACTGTACTCCACTGTACTCTATCTCTACTGTGATCCACTGTACTCTACTTCTACTGTACTCCACTGTAATCTATCTCCACTGTGATCCACTGTACTCTATCTCTACTGTGCTCCACTGTACTCTACCTCTACTGTGCTCCACTGTACTCTATCTCTACTGTGCTCCACTGTATCCTACCTCTACTGTACTCCACTGTACTCTATCTCTACTGTGCTCCACTGTACTCTATCTCTACTGTACTCCACTGTACTCTACCTCTACTGTGCTCTACTGTTCTCTACCTCTACTGTGCTCTACTGTACTCCACCTCTACTGTGCTCCACTGTACCCTACCTCTACTGTGCTCAACTGTACTCTACCTCTACTGTGCTCCACTGTACTCTACCTCTACTGTACTCCACTGTACTCTATCTCTACTGTGCTCCACTGTACTCTACCTCTACTGTGCTCAACTGTACTCTACTGTACTCCACTGTACTCTACCTCTACTGTACTCTACTCTACTGTACTCCACTGTACTCTATCTCTACTGTGATCCACTGTACTCTACTTCTACTGTACTCCACTGTAATCTATCTCTACTGTGATCCACTGTACTCTATCTCTACTGTGCTCCACTGTACTCTACCTCTACTGTGCTCCACTGTACTCTATCTCTACTGTGCTCCACTGTATCCTACCTCTACTGTACTCCACTGTACTTTATCTCTACTGTGCTCCACTGTACTCTACCTCTACTGTACTCCACTGTACTCTATCTCTACTGTACTCCACTGTACTCTACCTCTACTGTACTCCACTGTACTCTATCTCTACTGTGCTCAACTGTACTGTACTGTACTCCACTGTAATCTACCTCTACTGTACTCCACTGTACTCTACCTCTACTGTGCTCCACTATACTCTACCTCTACTGTGCTCCACTGTACTCTACCTCTACTGTCCTCCACTGTACTCTACCTCTACTGTGCTCCACTGTACTCTCTCTCTACTGTACTCTACCTCTACTGTACTCTACTGTACTCCACCTCTAATGTGCTCCACTGTACTCTACCTCTACTGTACTCTACCTCTACTGTACTCCACTGTACTCTACCTCTAATGTGCTCCACTGTACTCTATCTCTACTGTGCTCCACTGTACTCTATTTCTACTGTGCTCCACTGTACTCTATCTCTACTGTACTCCACTGTACTCTATCTCTACTGTACTTCACTGTCCTTTATCTCTAATGTACTCCACTGTACTCTACCTCTATTGTGCTCCATTGTACTCTATCTCTACTGTACTCTACTGTACTCTATCTCTACTTTACTCCACTGTACTCTATCTCTACTGTACTCCACTGTACTCTACCTCTACTTTGCTCCACTGTACACTCTCTCTACTGTACTCTACCTCTACTGTACTCTACTGTGCTCCACTGTACTCCACTGTAGTCTACCTCTACTGTGCTCCACTGTACTCTACCTCTACTGTGCTCCACTATACTCTACCTCTACTGTGCTCCACTGTACTCTACCTCTACTGTCCTCCACTGTACTCTACCTCTACTGTGCTCCACTGTACTCTCTCTCTACTGTACTCTACCTCTACTGTACTCTACTGTACTCCACCTCTAATGTGCTCCACTGTACTCTACCTCTACTGTACTCTACCTCTACTGTACTCCACTGTACTCTACCTCTAATGTGCTCCATTGTACTCTATCTCTACTGTGCTCCACTGTACTCTATTTCTACTGTGCTCCACTGTACTCTATCTCTACTGTACTCCACTGTACTCTATCTCTACTGTACTTCACTGTCCTTTATCTCTAATGTACTCCACTGTACTCTACCTCTATTGTGCTCCATTGTACTCTATCTCTACTGTACTCTACTGTACTCTATCTCTACTTTACTCCACTGTACTCTATCTCTACTGTACTCCACTGTACTCTACCTCTACTGTGCTCCACTGTACTCTACCTCTACCGTACTCCACTGTACTCTACCTCTACTGTACTCTACTGTTCTCTACCTCTACTGTGCTCCACTGTACTCTACCTCTACTGTGCTCCACTGTACTCTATCTCTACTGTGCTCCACTCTACTCTACCTCTACTGTGCTCCACTGTATCCTACCTCTACTGTACTCCACTGTACTCTATCTCTACTGTGCTCCACTGTACTCTATCTCTACTGTACTCCACTGTACTCTACCTCTACTGTGCTCTACTGTTCTCTACCTCTACTGTGCTCTACTGTACTCCACCTCTACTGTTCTCCACTGTACCCTACCTCTATTGTGCTCCACTGTACTCTACCTCTACTGTGCTCCACTGTACTCTACCTCTACTGTACTCCACTGTATTCTATCTCTACTGTGCTCCACTGTACTCTACCTCTACTGTGCTCAACTGTACTCTAGTGTACTCCACTGTACTCTACCTCTACTGTACTCCACTGTACTCTATCTCTACTGTACTCCACTGTACTCTACCTCTACTGTACTCCACTGTACTCTATCTCTACTGTGCTCCACTGTACTCTACCTCTACTGTGCCCAACTTTACTGTACTCTACTCCACTGTACTCTACCCTACCTCTACTGTACTCCACTGTACTCTACCTCTACTGTACTCCACTGTACTCTACCTCTACTGTACTCAACTGTACTCTATCTCTACTGTGCTCCACTGTACACTACCTCTACTGTACTCGACTGTACTCTATCTCTATTGTACTCCACTGTACTCTACCTATACTGTACTCTACTGTTCTCTACCTCTACTGTACTCCGCTGTACTCTATCTCTACTGTGATCCACTGTACTCTACCTCTACTGTACTCCACTGTACTCTATCTCTACTGTGCTCCACTGTACTCTACCTCTACTGTGCTCAACTGTACTCTACTGTACTCCACTGTACTCTACCTCTACTGTACTCTACTCTACTGTACTCCACTGTACTCTATCTCTACTGTGATCCACTGTACTCTACTTCTACTGTACTCCACTGTAATCTATCTCTACTGTGATCCACTGTACTCTATCTCTACTGTGCTCCACTGTACTCTACCTCTACTGTGCTCCACTGTCCCCTATCTCTACTGTGCTCCACTGTATCCTACCTCTACTGTACTCCACTGTACTCTATCTCTACTGTGCTCCACTGTACTCTATCTCTACTGTACTCCACTGTACTCTACCTCTACTGTACTCCACTGTACTCTATCTCTACTGTGCTCAACTGTACTGTACTGTACTCCACTGTAATCTACCTCTACTGTACTCCACTGTACTCTACCTCTACTGTGCTCCACTATACTCTACCTCTACTGTGCTCCACTGTACTCTACCTCTACTGTCCTCCACTGTACTCTACCTCTACTGTGCTCCACTGTACTCTCTCTCTACTGTACTCTACCTCTACTGTACTCCACTGTACTCTACCTCTAATGTGCTCCACTGTACTCTATCTCTACTGTGCTCCACTGTACTCTATTTCTACTGTGCTCCACTGTACTCTATCTCTACTGTGCTCCACTGTATCCTACCTCTACTGTACTCCACTGTACTCTATCTCTACTGTACTCCACTGTACTCTATCTCTACTGTACTCCACTGTACTCTACCTCTACTGTACTCCACTGTACTCTATCTCTACTGTGCTCAACTGTACTGTACTGTACTCCACTGTAATCTACCTCTACTGTACTCCACTGTACTCTACCTCTACTGTGCTCCACTATACTCTACCTCTACTGTGCTCCACTGTACTCTACCTCTACTGTCCTCCACTGTACTCTACCTCTACTGTGCTCCACTGTACTCTCTCTCTACTGTACTCTACCTCTACTGTACTCCACTGTACTCTACCTCTAATGTGCTCCACTGTACTCTATCTCTACTGTGCTCCACTGTACTCTATTTCTACTGTGCTCCACTGTACTCTACCTCTACTGTACTCCACTGTACTCTATCTCTACTGTGCTCCACTGTACTCTACCTCTACTGTGCTCAACTGTACTCTACTGTACTCCACTGTACTCTACCTCTACTGTACTCTACTCTACTGTACTCCACTGTACTCTATCTCTACTGTGATCCACTGTACTCTACTTCTACTGTACTCCACTGTAATCTATCTCTACTGTGATCCACTGTACTCTATCTCTACTGTGCTCCACTGTACTCTACCTCTACTGTGCTCCACTGTACTCTATCTCTACTGTGCTCCACTGTATCCTACCTCTACTGTACTCCACTGTACTTTATCTCTACTGTGCTCCACTGTACTCTACCTCTACTGTACTCCACTGTACTCTATCTCTACTGTACTCCACTGTACTCTACCTCTACTGTACTCCACTGTACTCTATCTCTACTGTGCTCAACTGTACTGTACTGTACTCCACTGTAATCTACCTCTACTGTACTCCACTGTACTCTACCTCTACTGTGCTCCACTGTACTCTATCTCTACTGTGCTCAACTGTACTGTACTGTACTCCACTGTAATCTACCTCTACTGTACTCCACTGTACTCTACCTCTACTGTGCTCCACTATACTCTACCTCTACTGTGCTCCACTGTACTCTACCTCTACTGTCCTCCACTGTACTCTACCTCTACTGTGCTCCACTGTACTCTCTCTCTACTGTACTCTACCTCTACTGTACTCTACTGTACTCCACCTCTAATGTGCTCCACTGTACTCTACCTCTACTGTACTCTACCTCTACTGTACTCCACTGTACTCTACCTCTAATGTGCTCCACTGTACTCTATCTCTACTGTGCTCCACTGTACTCTATTTCTACTGTGCTCCACTGTACTCTATCTCTACTGTACTCCACTGTACTCTATCTCTACTGTACTTCACTGTCCTTTATCTCTAATGTACTCCACTGTACTCTACCTCTATTGTGCTCCATTGTACTCTATCTCTACTGTACTCTACTGTACTCTATCTCTACTTTACTCCACTGTACTCTATCTCTACTGTACTCCACTGTACTCTACCTCTACTTTGCTCCACTGTACACTCTCTCTACTGTACTCTACCTCTACTGTACTCTACTGTGCTCCACTGTACTCCACTGTAGTCTACCTCTACTGTGCTCCACTGTACTCTACCTCTACTGTGCTCCACTATACTCTACCTCTACTGTGCTCCACTGTACTCTACCTCTACTGTCCTCCACTGTACTCTACCTCTACTGTGCTCCACTGTACTCTCTCTCTACTGTACTCTACCTCTACTGTACTCTACTGTACTCCACCTCTAATGTGCTCCACTGTACTCTACCTCTACTGTACTCTACCTCTACTGTACTCCACTGTACTCTACCTCTAATGTGCTCCATTGTACTCTATCTCTACTGTGCTCCACTGTACTCTATTTCTACTGTGCTCCACTGTACTCTATCTCTACTGTACTCCACTGTACTCTATCTCTACTGTACTTCACTGTCCTTTATCTCTAATGTACTCCACTGTACTCTACCTCTATTGTGCTCCATTGTACTCTATCTCTACTGTACTCTACTGTACTCTATCTCTACTTTACTCCACTGTACTCTATCTCTACTGTACTCCACTGTACTCTACCTCTACTGTGCTCCACTGTACTCTACCTCTACCGTACTCCACTGTACTCTACCTCTACTGTACTCTACTGTTCTCTACCTCTACTGTGCTCCACTGTACTCTACCTCTACTGTGCTCCACTGTACTCTATCTCTACTGTGCTCCACTCTACTCTACCTCTACTGTGCTCCACTGTATCCTACCTCTACTGTACTCCACTGTACTCTATCTCTACTGTGCTCCACTGTACTCTATCTCTACTGTACTCCACTGTACTCTACCTCTACTGTGCTCTACTGTTCTCTACCTCTACTGTGCTCTACTGTACTCCACCTCTACTGTTCTCCACTGTACCCTACCTCTATTGTGCTCCACTGTACTCTACCTCTACTGTGCTCCACTGTACTCTACCTCTACTGTACTCCACTGTATTCTATCTCTACTGTGCTCCACTGTACTCTACCTCTACTGTGCTCAACTGTACTCTAGTGTACTCCACTGTACTCTACCTCTACTGTACTCCACTGTACTCTATCTCTACTGTACTCCACTGTACTCTACCTCTACTGTACTCCACTGTACTCTATCTCTACTGTGCTCCACTGTACTCTACCTCTACTGTGCCCAACTTTACTGTACTCTACTCCACTGTACTCTACCCTACCTCTACTGTACTCCACTGTACTCTACCTCTACTGTACTCCACTGTACTCTACCTCTACTGTACTCAACTGTACTCTATCTCTACTGTGCTCCACTGTACTCTACCTCTACTGTACTCGACTGTACTCTATCTCTATTGTACTCCACTGTACTCTACCTATACTGTACTCTACTGTTCTCTACCTCTACTGTACTCCGCTGTACTCTATCTCTACTGTGATCCACTGTACTCTACCTCTACTGTACTCCACTGTACTCTATCTCTACTGTGCTCCACTGTACTCTACCTCTACTGTGCTCAACTGTACTCTACTGTACTCCACTGTACTCTACCTCTACTGTACTCTACTCTACTGTACTCCACTGTACTCTATCTCTACTGTGATCCACTGTACTCTACTTCTACTGTACTCCACTGTAATCTATCTCTACTGTGATCCACTGTACTCTATCTCTACTGTGCTCCACTGTACTCTACCTCTACTGTGCTCCACTGTCCCCTATCTCTACTGTGCTCCACTGTATCCTACCTCTACTGTACTCCACTGTACTCTATCTCTACTGTGCTCCACTGTACTCTATCTCTACTGTACTCCACTGTACTCTACCTCTACTGTACTCCACTGTACTCTATCTCTACTGTGCTCAACTGTACTGTACTGTACTCCACTGTAATCTACCTCTACTGTACTCCACTATACTCTACCTCTACTGTGCTCCACTGTACTCTACCTCTACTGTCCTCCACTGTACTCTACCTCTACTGTGCTCCACTGTACTCTCTCTCTACTGTACTCTACCTCTACTGTACTCCACTGTACTCTACCTCTAATGTGCTCCACTGTACTCTATCTCTACTGTGCTCCACTGTACTCTATTTCTACTGTGCTCCACTGTACTCTATCTCTACTGTGCTCCACTGTATCCTACCTCTACTGTACTCCACTGTACTCTATCTCTACTGTACTCCACTGTACTCTATCTCTACTGTACTCCACTGTACTCTACCTCTACTGTACTCCACTGTACTCTATCTCTACTGTGCTCAACTGTACTGTACTGTACTCCACTGTAATCTACCTCTACTGTACTCCACTGTACTCTACCTCTACTGTGCTCCACTATACTCTACCTCTACTGTGCTCCACTGTACTCTACCTCTACTGTCCTCCACTGTACTCTACCTCTACTGTGCTCCACTGTACTCTCTCTCTACTGTACTCTACCTCTACTGTACTCCACTGTACTCTACCTCTAATGTGCTCCACTGTACTCTATCTCTACTGTGCTCCACTGTACTCTATTTCTACTGTGCTCCACTGTACTCTATCTCTACTGTACTCCACTGTACTCTATCTCTACTGTACTTCACTGTCCTTTATCTCTACTGTGCTCCACTGTACTCTATTTCTACTGTGCTCCACTGTACTCTATCTCTACTGTACTCCACTGTACTCTATCTCTACTGTACTTCACTGTCCTTTATCTCTAATGTACTCCACTGTACTCTACCTCTACTGTGCTCCATTGTACTCTATCTCTACTGTACTCTACTGTACTATATCTCTACTGTACTTCACTGTCCTCTATCTCTACTGTACTCCACTGTACTCTACCTCTAATGTGCTCCACTGTACTCTATCTCTACTGTGCTCCACTGTATCCTACCTCTACTGTACTCCACTGTAATCTATCTCTACTGTGCTCCACTGTACTCTATCTCTACTGTACTCCACTGTACTCTACCTCTACTGTGCTCTACTGTTCTCTACCTCTACTGTGCTCTACTGTACTCCACCTCTACTGTGCTCCACTGTACCCTACCTCTACTGTGCTCCACTGTACTCTACCTCTACTGTGCTCCACTGTACTCTACCTCTACTGTACTCCACTGTACTCTATCTCTACTGTGCTCCACTGTACTCTACCTCTACTGTGCTCAACTGTACTCTACTGTACTCCACTGTACTCTACCTCTACTGTACTCTACTCTACTGTACTCCACTGTACTCTATCTCTACTGTGATCCACTGTACTCTACTTCTACTGTACTCCACTGTAATCTATCTCTACTGTGATCCACTGTACTCTATCTCTACTGTGCTCCACTGTACTCTACCTCTACTGTGCTCCACTGTACTCTATCTCTACTGTACTCCACTGTACTCTACCTCTACTGTACTCCACTGTACTCTATCTCTACTGTGCTCAACTGTACTGTACTGTACTCCACTGTAATCTACCTCTACTGTACTCCACTGTACTCTACCTCTACTGTGCTCCACTATACTCTACCTCTACTGTGCTCCACTGTACTCTACCTCTACTGTCCTCCACTGTACTCTACCTCTACTGTGCTCCACTGTACTCTCTCTCTACTGTACTCTACCTCTACTGTACTCTACTGTACTCCACCTCTAATGTGCTCCACTGTACTCTACCTCTACTGTACTCTACCTCTACTGTACTCCACTGTACTCTACCTCTAATGTGCTCCACTTTACTCTATCTCTACTGTGCTCCACTGTAATCTATTTCTACTGTGCTCCACTGTACTCTATCTCTACTGTACTCCACTGTACTCTATCTCTACTGTACTTCACTGTCCTTTATCTCTAATGTACTCCACTGTACTCTACCTCTATTGTGCTCCATTGTACTCTATCTCTACTGTTCTCTACTGCACTCTATCTCTACTTTACTCCACTGTACTCTATCTCTACTGTACTCCACTGTACTCTACCTCTACTGTGCTCCACTGTACACTCTCTCTACTGTACTCTACCTCTACTGTACTCTACTGTGCTCCACTGTACTCCACTGTAGTCTACCTCTACTGTGCTCCACTGTACTCTACCTCTACTGTGGTCCACTATACTCTACCTCTACTGTGCTCCACTGTACTCTACCTCTACTGTCCTCCACTGTACTCTACCTCTACTGTGCTCCACTGTACTCTCTCTCTACTGTACTCTACCTCTACTGTACTCCACTTTACTCTACCTCTACTGTACTCAACTGTACTCTATCTCTACTGTACTCCACTGTACTCTATCTCTACTGTACTCCACTGTACTCTACCTCTACTGTACTCCACTGTACTCTATCTCTACTGTGCTCAACTGTACTGTACTGTACTCCACTGTAATCTACCTCTACTGTACTCCACTGTACTCTACCTCTACTGTGCTCCACTGTACTCTATCTCTACTGTGCTCAACTGTACTGTACTGTACTCCACTGTAATCTACCTCTACTGTACTCCACTGTACTCTACCTCTACTGTGCTCCACTATACTCTACCTCTACTGTGCTCCACTGTACTCTACCTCTACTGTCCTCCACTGTACTCTACCTCTACTGTGCTCCACTGTACTCTCTCTCTACTGTACTCTACCTCTACTGTACTCTACTGTACTCCACCTCTAATGTGCTCCACTGTACTCTACCTCTACTGTACTCTACCTCTACTGTACTCCACTGTACTCTACCTCTAATGTGCTCCACTGTACTCTATCTCTACTGTGCTCCACTGTACTCTATTTCTACTGTGCTCCACTGTAATCTATCTCTACTGTACTCCACTGTACTCTATCTCTACTGTACTTCACTGTCCTTTATCTCTAATGTACTCCACTGTACTCTACCTCTATTGTGCTCCATTGTACTCTATCTCTACTGTACTCTACTGTACTCTATCTCTACTTTACTCCACTGTACTCTATCTCTACTGTACTCCACTGTACTCTACCTCTACTTTGCTCCACTGTACACTCTCTCTACTGTACTCTACCTCTACTGTACTCTACTGTGCTCCACTGTACTCCACTGTAGTCTACCTCTACTGTGCTCCACTGTACTCTACCTCTACTGTGCTCCACTATACTCTACCTCTACTGTGCTCCACTGTACTCTACCTCTACTGTCCTCCACTGTACTCTACCTCTACTGTGCTCCACTGTACTCTCTCTCTACTGTACTCTACCTCTACTGTACTCTACTGTACTCCACCTCTAATGTGCTCCACTGTACTCTACCTCTACTGTACTCTACCTCTACTGTACTCCACTGTACTCTACCTCTAATGTGCTCCATTGTACTCTATCTCTACTGTGCTCCACTGTACTCTATTTCTACTGTGCTCCACTGTACTCTATCTCTACTGTACTCCACTGTACTCTATCTCTACTGTACTTCACTGTCCTTTATCTCTAATGTACTCCACTGTACTCTACCTCTATTGTGCTCCATTGTACTCTATCTCTACTGTACTCTACTGTACTCTATCTCTACTTTACTCCACTGTACTCTATCTCTACTGTACTCCACTGTACTCTACCTCTACTGTGCTCCACTGTACTCTACCTCTACCGTACTCCACTGTACTCTACCTCTACTGTACTCTACTGTTCTCTACCTCTACTGTGCTCCACTGTACTCTACCTCTACTGTGCTCCACTGTACTCTATCTCTACTGTGCTCCACTCTACTCTACCTCTACTGTGCTCCACTGTATCCTACCTCTACTGTACTCCACTGTACTCTATCTCTACTGTGCTCCACTGTACTCTATCTCTACTGTACTCCACTGTACTCTACCTCTACTGTGCTCTACTGTTCTCTACCTCTACTGTGCTCTACTGTACTCCACCTCTACTGTTCTCCACTGTACCCTACCTCTATTGTGCTCCACTGTACTCTACCTCTACTGTGCTCCACTGTACTCTACCTCTACTGTACTCCACTGTATTCTATCTCTACTGTGCTCCACTGTACTCTACCTCTACTGTGCTCAACTGTACTCTAGTGTACTCCACTGTACTCTACCTCTACTGTACTCCACTGTACTCTATCTCTACTGTACTCCACTGTACTCTACCTCTACTGTACTCCACTGTACTCTATCTCTACTGTGCTCCACTGTACTCTACCTCTACTGTGCCCAACTTTACTGTACTCTACTCCACTGTACTCTACCCTACCTCTACTGTACTCCACTGTACTCTACCTCTACTGTACTCCACTGTACTCTACCTCTACTGTACTCAACTGTACTCTATCTCTACTGTGCTCCACTGTACTCTACCTCTACTGTACTCGACTGTACTCTATCTCTATTGTACTCCACTGTACTCTACCTATACTGTACTCTACTGTTCTCTACCTCTACTGTACTCCGCTGTACTCTATCTCTACTGTGATCCACTGTACTCTACCTCTACTGTACTCCACTGTACTCTATCTCTACTGTGCTCCACTGTACTCTACCTCTACTGTGCTCAACTGTACTCTACTGTACTCCACTGTACTCTACCTCTACTGTACTCTACTCTACTGTACTCCACTGTACTCTATCTCTACTGTGATCCACTGTACTCTACTTCTACTGTACTCCACTGTAATCTATCTCTACTGTGATCCACTGTACTCTATCTCTACTGTGCTCCACTGTACTCTACCTCTACTGTGCTCCACTGTCCCCTATCTCTACTGTGCTCCACTGTATCCTACCTCTACTGTACTCCACTGTACTCTATCTCTACTGTGCTCCACTGTACTCTATCTCTACTGTACTCCACTGTACTCTACCTCTACTGTACTCCACTGTACTCTATCTCTACTGTGCTCAACTGTACTGTACTGTACTCCACTGTAATCTACCTCTACTGTACTCCACTATACTCTACCTCTACTGTGCTCCACTGTACTCTACCTCTACTGTCCTCCACTGTACTCTACCTCTACTGTGCTCCACTGTACTCTCTCTCTACTGTACTCTACCTCTACTGTACTCCACTGTACTCTACCTCTAATGTGCTCCACTGTACTCTATCTCTACTGTGCTCCACTGTACTCTATTTCTACTGTGCTCCACTGTACTCTATCTCTACTGTGCTCCACTGTATCCTACCTCTACTGTACTCCACTGTACTCTATCTCTACTGTACTCCACTGTACTCTATCTCTACTGTACTCCACTGTACTCTACCTCTACTGTACTCCACTGTACTCTATCTCTACTGTGCTCAACTGTACTGTACTGTACTCCACTGTAATCTACCTCTACTGTACTCCACTGTACTCTACCTCTACTGTGCTCCACTATACTCTACCTCTACTGTGCTCCACTGTACTCTACCTCTACTGTCCTCCACTGTACTCTACCTCTACTGTGCTCCACTGTACTCTCTCTCTACTGTACTCTACCTCTACTGTACTCCACTGTACTCTACCTCTAATGTGCTCCACTGTACTCTATCTCTACTGTGCTCCACTGTACTCTATTTCTACTGTGCTCCACTGTACTCTATCTCTACTGTACTCCACTGTACTCTATCTCTACTGTACTTCACTGTCCTTTATCTCTACTGTGCTCCACTGTACTCTATTTCTACTGTGCTCCACTGTACTCTATCTCTACTGTACTCCACTGTACTCTATCTCTACTGTACTTCACTGTCCTTTATCTCTAATGTACTCCACTGTACTCTACCTCTACTGTGCTCCATTGTACTCTATCTCTACTGTACTCTACTGTACTATATCTCTACTGTACTTCACTGTCCTCTATCTCTACTGTACTCCACTGTACTCTACCTCTAATGTGCTCCACTGTACTCTATCTCTACTGTGCTCCACTGTATCCTACCTCTACTGTACTCCACTGTAATCTATCTCTACTGTGCTCCACTGTACTCTATCTCTACTGTACTCCACTGTACTCTACCTCTACTGTGCTCTACTGTTCTCTACCTCTACTGTGCTCTACTGTACTCCACCTCTACTGTGCTCCACTGTACCCTACCTCTACTGTGCTCCACTGTACTCTACCTCTACTGTGCTCCACTGTACTCTACCTCTACTGTACTCCACTGTACTCTATCTCTACTGTGCTCCACTGTACTCTACCTCTACTGTGCTCAACTGTACTCTACTGTACTCCACTGTACTCTACCTCTACTGTACTCTACTCTACTGTACTCCACTGTACTCTATCTCTACTGTGATCCACTGTACTCTACTTCTACTGTACTCCACTGTAATCTATCTCTACTGTGATCCACTGTACTCTATCTCTACTGTGCTCCACTGTACTCTACCTCTACTGTGCTCCACTGTACTCTATCTCTACTGTACTCCACTGTACTCTACCTCTACTGTACTCCACTGTACTCTATCTCTACTGTGCTCAACTGTACTGTACTGTACTCCACTGTAATCTACCTCTACTGTACTCCACTGTACTCTACCTCTACTGTGCTCCACTATACTCTACCTCTACTGTGCTCCACTGTACTCTACCTCTACTGTCCTCCACTGTACTCTACCTCTACTGTGCTCCACTGTACTCTCTCTCTACTGTACTCTACCTCTACTGTACTCTACTGTACTCCACCTCTAATGTGCTCCACTGTACTCTACCTCTACTGTACTCTACCTCTACTGTACTCCACTGTACTCTACCTCTAATGTGCTCCACTTTACTCTATCTCTACTGTGCTCCACTGTAATCTATTTCTACTGTGCTCCACTGTACTCTATCTCTACTGTACTCCACTGTACTCTATCTCTACTGTACTTCACTGTCCTTTATCTCTAATGTACTCCACTGTACTCTACCTCTATTGTGCTCCATTGTACTCTATCTCTACTGTTCTCTACTGCACTCTATCTCTACTTTACTCCACTGTACTCTATCTCTACTGTACTCCACTGTACTCTACCTCTACTGTGCTCCACTGTACACTCTCTCTACTGTACTCTACCTCTACTGTACTCTACTGTGCTCCACTGTACTCCACTGTAGTCTACCTCTACTGTGCTCAACTGTACTCTACTGTACTCCACTGTACTCTACCTCTACTGTACTCCACTGTACTCTATCTCTACTGTACTCCACTGTACTCTACCTCTACTGTACTCCACTGTACTCTATCTCTACTGTGCTCCACTGTACCCTACCTCTACTGTGCCCAACTGTACTGTACTCTACCTCTACTGTACTCCACTGTACTCTACCTCTACTGTGCTCCACTGTACTCTATCTCTACTGTGCTCCACTGTATCCTACCTCTACTGTACTCCACTGTACTCTATCTCTACTGTGCTCCACTGTACTCTATCTCTACTATACTCCACTGTACTCTATCTCTACTGTGCTCTACTGTTCTCTACCTCTACTGTGCTCTACTGTACTCCACCTCTACTGTGCTCCACTGTACCCTATCTCTACTGTGCTCCACTGTACTCTACCTCTACTGTGCTCCACTGTACTCTACCTCTACTGTACTCCACTGTACTCTATCTCTACTGTGCTCCACTGTACTCTACCTCTACTGTGCTCAACTGTACTCTACTGTACTCCACTGTACTCTACCTCTACTGTACTCCACTGTACTCTATCTCTACTGTACTCCACTGTACTCTACCTCTACTGTACTCCACTGTACTATATCTCTACTGTACTCCACTGTACTCTATCTCTACTGTGATCCACTGTACTCTACCTCTACTGTACTCCACTGTACTCTATCTCTACTGTACTCCACTGTACTCTACCTCTACTGTACTCTACTGTTTTCTACCTCTACTTTGCTCTACTGTACTCTACTCTACTGTACTCAACTGTACTCTATCTCTACTGTGATCCACTGTACTCTACCTCTACTGTACTCTACTGTTCTCTACCTCTACTATGCTCTACTGTACTGTACTCCACTGTACTACACTGTACTCTATCTCTACTGTGATCCACTGTACTCTACCTCTACTGTACTCTACTGTACTCTACCTCTAATGTGCTCCACTGTACTCTATCTCTACTGTGCTCCACTGTACTCTATTTCTACTGTGCTCCACTGTACTCTATCTCTACTGTACTCCACTGTACTCTATCTCTACTGTACTTCACTGTCCTTTATCTCTAATGTACTCCACTGTACTCTACCTCTATTGTGCTCCATTGTACTCTATCTCTACTGTACTCTACTGTACTCTATCTCTACTTTACTCCACTGTACTCTATCTCTACTGTACTCCTCTGTACTCTACCTCTACTGTGCTCCACTGTACTCTATCTGTAATGTACTCTACTGTACTCTATCTCTACTGTGATCCATTGTACTCTACCTCTGCTGTGCTGTGCTCCACTGTACTCTATCTCTACTGTACTCCACTGTACTCTACTGTTCTCTACCTCTACTGTACTCTACTGTGCTCCACTGTACTCCACTGTAGTCTACATCTACTGTGCTCCACTGTACTCTACCTCTACTGTGCTCCACTATAATTTACCTCTACTGTGCTCCACTGTACTCTACCTCTACTGTCCTCCACTGTACTCTACCTCTGCTGTGCTCCACTGTACTCTCTCTCTACTGTACTCTACCTCTACTGTACTCTACTGTACTCCACTTCTAATGTGCTCCACTGTACTCTACCTCTACTGTACTCTACCTCTACTGTACTCCACTATACTCTAACTCTACTATACTCCACTGTACTCTATCTCTACTGTGCTCCACTGTACTCTATCTCTACTGTACTCCACTGTACTATATCTCTACTGTACTTCACTGTCCTCTATCTCTACTGTACTCCACTGTACTCTACCTCTATTGTGCTCCACTGTACTCTATCTCTACTGTACTCTACTGTACTCTATCTCTACTGTACTCCACTGTACTCTATCTCTACTGTACTCCACTGTACTCTACCTCTACTGTACTCTACTGTTCTCTACCTCTACTGTGCTCTACTGTACTCTACTCTACTGTACTCCACTGTACTCTATCTCTACTGTGATCCACTGTACTCTACCTCTACTGTGCTCCACTGTACTCTCTCTCTACTGTACTCTACCTCTACTGTACTCTACTGTACTCCACCTCTAATGTGCTCCACTGTACTCTACCTCTACTGTACTCTACCTCTACTGTACTCCACTGTACTCTACCTCTAATGTGCTCCACTGTACTCTATCTCTACTGTGCTCCACTGTACTCTATTTCTACTGTGCTCCACTGTACTCTATCTCTACTGTACTCCACTGTACTCTATCTCTACTGTACTTCACTGTCCTTTATCTCTAATGTACTCCACTGTACTCTACCTCTATTGTGCTCCATTTTACTCTATCTCTACTGTACTCTACTGTACTCTATCTCTACTTTACTCCACTGTACTCTATCTCTACTGTACTCCACTGTACTCTATCTCTACTGTGCTCCACTGTACTCTACCTCTACTGTACTCCACTGTACTCTACCTCTACTGTACTCCACTGTACTCTATCTCTACTGTGCTCCACTGTACTCTACCTCTACTGTACTCCACTGTACTCTATCTCTACTGTGCTCCACTGTACTCTACCTCTACTGTGCTCAACTGTACTGTACTGTACTCCACTGTACTCTACCTCTACTGTACTCCACTGTACTCTACTCTACTCTACTCCACTGTACTCTATCTCTACTGTGATCCACTGTACTCTACATCTACTGTACTCAACTGTACTCTATCTCTACTGTACTCTACTGTACTCTACCTCTACTGTACTCTACTGTTCTCTAGCTCTACTGTGCTGTACTGTACTCTTCTCTACTGTACTCCACTGTACTCTATCTCTACTGTGATCCACTGTACTCTACCTCTACTGTACTCCACTGTACTCTATCTCTACTGTGATCCACTGTACTCTACCTCTACTGTACTCAACTGTACTCTATCTCTACTGTGCTCCACTGTACTCTACCTCTACTGTACTCGACTGTACTTTATCTCTACTGTACTCCACTGTACTTTACCTATACTGTACTCTACTGTTCTCTACCTCTACTGTACTCCACTGTACTCTATCTCTACTGTGATCCACTGTACTCTACCTCTACTGTACTCCACTGTACTCTATCTCTACTCTACTCCACTGTACTCTACCTCTACTGTACTCTAGTGTTCTCTACCTCTACTGTGCTCTACTGTACTCTTCTCTACTGTACTCCACTGTACTCTATCTCTACTGTGATCCACTGTACTCTACCTCTACAGTACTCCACTGTACTCTATCTCTACTGTGATCCACTGTACTCTATCTCTACTGTGCTCCACTGTATCTACCTCTACTATGCTCCACTGTACTCTATCTGTACTGTGCTCCACTCTACTCTACCTCTACTGTGCTCCACTGTACTCTACCTCTACTGTACTCCACTGTACTCTATCTCTACTTTGCTCCACTGTACTCTATCTCTACTGTACTCCACTGTACTCTACCTCTACTGTGCTCTACTGTTCTCTACCTCTACTGTGCTCTCCTGTACTCCACCTCTAATGTGCTCCACTGTACCCTACCTCTACTGTGCTCCACTGTACTCTACCTCTACTGTGCTCCACAGTACTCTACCTCTACTGTGCTCCACTGTACTCTACCTCTACTGTGCTCCACTGTACTCTACCTCTACTGTGCTCCACTGTACTCTATCTCTACTGTGCTCCACTGTACTCTACCTCTAATGTACTCTACTGTACTCCATCTCTAATGTGCTCCACTGTACTCTAGCCCTACTGTACTCCACTGTACTTTACCTCTACTGTACTCCACTGTACTCCACCTCTACTGTCCTCCACTGTACCCTACCTCTACTGTGCTCCACTGTACTCTACCTCTACTGTGCTCCACTGTACTCTACCTCTACTGTGCTCCACTGTACTCTACCTCTACTGTGCTCCACTGTACTCTACCTCTACTGTGCTCCACTGTACTCTATCTCTACTGTGCTCCACTGTACTCTACCTCTAATGTACTCTACTGTACTCCACCTCTAATGTGCTCCACTGTACTCTAGCCCTACTGTACTCCACTGTACTTTACCTCTACTGTACTCCACTGTACTCTATCTCTACTGTGCTCCACTGTATCCTACCTCTACTGTACTCCACTGTACTCTATCTCTACTGTGCTCCACTGTACTCTATCTCTACTGTACTCCACTGTACTCTACCTCTACTCTGCTCTACTGTTCTCTACCTCTACTGTGCTCTACTGTACTCCACCTCTACTGTGCTCCACTGTACCCTACCTCTACTGTGCTCCACTGTACTCTACCTCTACTGTGCTCCACTGTACTCTACCTCTACTGTACTCCACTGTACTCTATCTCTACTGTGCTCCACTGTACTCTACCTCTACTGTGCTCAACTGTACTCTACTGTACTCCACTGTACTCTACCTCTACTGTACTCCACTGTACTCTATCTCTACTGTACTCCACTGTACTCTACCTCTACTGTACTCCAGTGTACTCTATCTCTACTGTGCTCAACTGTACTGTACTGTACTCCACTGTAATCTACCTCTACTGTACTCCACTGTACTCTACTTCTACTGTACTCCACTGTACTCTACCTCTACTGTACTCCACTGTACTCTACTCTACTGTACTCCAATGTACTCTATCTCTACTGTGATCCACTGTACTCTACCTCTACTGTACTCCACTGTACTCTATCTCTACTGTACTCCACTGTACTCTACCTCTACTCTACTCTACTGTTCTCTACCTCTACTTTGCTCTACTGTACTCTACTCTACTGTACTCCACTGTACTCTATCTCTACTGTGATTCACTGTACTCTACCTCTACTGTACTCTACTGTTCTCTACCTCTACTCTGCTCTACTGTACTGTACTCTACTGTACTACACTGTACTCTATCTCTACTGTGATCCACTGTACTCTACCTCTACTGTACTCTACTGTACTCTATCTCTACTGTGATCCACTGTACTCTATCTCTACTGTGCTCCACTGTACTCTATCTCTACTGTGCTCCACTCTACTCTACCTCTACTGTGCTCCACTGTATCCTACCTCTACTGTACTCCACTGTACTCTATCTCTACTGTACTCCACTGTACTCTACCTCTACTGTGCTCTACTGTTCTCTACCTCTACTGTGCTCTACTGTACTCAACCTCTACTGTGCTCCACTGTACCCTACCTCTACTGTGCTCCACTGTACTCTACCTCTACTGTGCTCCACTGTACTCTACCTCTACTGTACTCCACTGTACTCTATCTCTACTGTGCTCCACTCTACTCTACATCTACTGTGCTCAACTGTACTCTACTGTACTCCACTGTACTCTACCTCTACTGTACTCCACAGTACTCTATCTCTACTGTACTCCACTGTACTCTACCTCTACTGTACTCCACTGTACTCTATCTCTACTGTGCTCCACTGTACTCTACCTCTACTGTGCTCAACTGTACTGTACTGTACTCCACTGTACTCTACCTCTACTGTACTCCACTGTACTCTACTCTACTCTACTCCACTGTACTCTATCTCTACTGTGATCCACTGTACTCTACATCTACTGTACTCCACTGTACTCTATCTCTACTGTACTCTACTGTACTCTACCTCTACTGTACTCTACTGTTCTCTAGCTCTACTGTGCTGTACTGTACTCTTCTCTACTGTACTCCACTGTACTCTATCTCTACTGTGATCCACTGTACTCTACCTCTACTGTACTCCACTGTACTCTATCTCTACTGTGATCCACTGTACTCTACCTCTACTGTACTCCACTGTACTCTATCTCTACTGTGCTCCACTGTACTCTACCTCTACTATGCTCCACTGTACTCTATCTCTACTGTGCTCCACTCTACTCTACCTCTACTGTTCTCCACTGTACTCTACCTCTACTGTACTCCACTGTACACTATCTCTACTGTGCTCCACTGTACTCTATCTCTACTGTACTCCACTGTACTGTACCTCTACTGTGCTCTACTGTTCTCTACCTCTACTGTGCTCTACTGTACTCCACCTCTACTGTGCTCCACTGTACCCTACCTCTACTGTGCTCCACTGTACTCTACCTCTGCTGTGCTCCACTGTACTCTACCTCTACTGTGCTCCACTGTACTCTACCTCTACTGTGCTCCACTGTACTCTACCTCTACTATGCTCCACTGTACTCTATCTCTACTTTGCTCCACTGTACTCTACCTCTACTGTACTCTACTGTACTCCACCTCTAATGTGCTCCACTGTACTCTACATCTACTGTACTCCACTGTACTCTATCTCTACTGTACTCTACTGTACTCTACCTCTACTGTACTCTACTGTACTCTATCTCTACTGTGCTCCACTGTACTCTACCTCTACTATGCTCCACTGTACTCTATCTCTACTGTGCTCCACTCTACTCTACCTCTACTGTGCTCCACTGTACTCTACCTCTACTGTGCTCCACTGTACTCTACCTCTACTGTACTCCACTGTACTCTATCTCTACTGTGCTCCACTGTACTCTACCTCTACTGTGCTCAACTGTACTCTACTGTACTCCACTGTACTCTACCTCTACTGTACTCCACTGTACTCTATCTCTACTGTACTCCACTGTACTCTACCTCTACTGTACTCCAGTGTACTCTATCTCTACTGTGCTCAACTGTACTGTACTGTACTCCACTGTAATCTACCTCTACTGTACTCCACTGTACTCTACTTCTACTGTACTCCACTGTACTCTACCTCTACTGTACTCCACTGTACTCTACTCTACTGTACTCCAATGTACTCTATCTCTACTGTGATCCACTGTACTCTACCTCTACTGCACTCCACTGTACTCTATCTCTACTGTACTCCACTGTACTCTACCTCTACTCTACTCTACTGTTCTCTACCTCTACTTTGCTCTGCTGTACTCTACTCTACTGTACTCCACTGTACTCTATCTCTACTGTGATTCACTGTACTCTACCTCTACTGTACTCTACTGTTCTCTACCTCTACTCTGCTCTACTGTACTGTACTCTACTGTACTACACTGTACTCTATCTCTACTGTGATCCACTGTACTCTACCTCTACTGTACTCTACTGTACTCTATCTCTACTGTGATCCACTGTACTCTATCTCTACTGTGCTCCACTGTACTCTATCTCTACTGTGCTCCACTCTACTCTACCTCTACTGTGCTCCACTGTATCCTACCTCTACTGTACTCCACTGTACTCTATCTCTACTGTACTCCACTGTACTCTACCTCTACTGTGCTCTACTGTTCTCTACCTCTACTGTGCTCTACTGTACTCAACCTCTACTGTGCTCCACTGTACCCTACCTCTACTGTGCTCCACTGTACTCTACCTCTACTGTGCTCCACTGTACTCTACCTCTACTGTACTCCACTGTACTCTATCTCTACTGTGCTCCACTCTACTCTACATCTACTGTGCTCAACTGTACTCTACTGTACTCCACTGTACTCTACCTCTACTGTACTCCACAGTACTCTATCTCTACTGTACTCCACTGTACTCTACCTCTACTGTACTCCACTGTACTCTATCTCTACTGTGCTCCACTGTACTCTACCTCTACTGTGCTCAACTGTACTGTACTGTACTCCACTGTACTCTACCTCTACTGTACTCCACTGTACTCTACTCTACTCTACTCCACTGTACTCTATCTCTACTGTGATCCACTGTACTCTACATCTACTGTACTCCACTGTACTCTATCTCTACTGTACTCTACTGTACTCTACCTCTACTGTACTCTACTGTTCTCTAGCTCTACTGTGCTGTACTGTACTCTTCTCTACTGTACTCCACTGTACTCTATCTCTACTGTGATCCACTGTACTCTACCTCTACTGTACTCCACTGTACTCTATCTCTACTGTGATCCACTGTACTCTACCTCTACTGTACTCCACTGTACTCTATCTCTACTGTGCTCCACTGTACTCTACCTCTACTATGCTCCACTGTACTCTATCTCTACTGTGCTCCACTCTACTCTACCTCTACTGTGCTCCACTGTACTCTACCTCTACTGTACTCCACTGTACACTATCTCTACTGTGCTCCACTGTACTCTATCTCTACTGTACTCCACTGTACTGTACCTCTACTGTGCTCTACTGTTCTCTACCTCTACTGTGCTCTACTGTACTCCACCTCTACTGTGCTCCACTGTACCCTACCTCTACTGTGCTCCACTGTACTCTACCTCTGCTGTGCTCCACTGTACTCTACCTCTACTGTGCTCCACTGTACTCTACCTCTACTGTGCTCCACTGTACTCTACCTCTACTATGCTCCACTGTACTCTATCTCTACTTTGCTCCACTGTACTCTACCTCTAGTGTACTCTACTGTACTCCACCTCTAATGTGCTCCACTGTACTCTAGCTCTACTGTACTCGACTGTACTCTACCTCTACTGTGCTCCACTGTACTCTATTTCTACTGTACTCCTCTGTACTCTACCTCTACTGTGCTCCACTGTACTCTATCTGTAATGTACTCTACTGTACACTATCGCTACTGTGATCCACTGTACTCTACCTCTGCTGTGCTCCACTGTACTCTATCTCTACTGTACTCCACTGCACTCTACTGTTCTCTACCTCTAATGTACTCTACTGTGCTCCACTG
Organism: Tiaroga cobitis; assembly: GCA_030578255.1. Classification (NCBI taxonomy): domain Eukaryota; kingdom Metazoa; phylum Chordata; class Actinopteri; order Cypriniformes; family Leuciscidae; genus Tiaroga; species Tiaroga cobitis. Next base: position 30,771,431 of record CM060611.1, on the reverse strand, counting down.
TACTCCACTGTAGTCTACCTCTGCTGTGCTCCACTGTACTCTACCTCTACTGTGCTCCACTATACTCTACCTCTACTGTGCTCCACTGTACTCTACCTCTACTGTCCTCCACTGTACTCTACCTCTACTGTGCTCCACTGTACTCTCTCTCTACTGTGATCCACTGTACTCTATCTCTACTGGGCTCCACTGTACTCTACCTCTACTGTGCTCCACTGTATTCTATCTCTACTGTGCTCCACTCTACTCTACCTCTACTGTGCTCCACTGTATCCTACCTCTACTGTACTCCACTGTACTCTATCTCTACTGTGCTCCACTGTACTCTATCTCTACTGTACTCCACTGTACTCTACATCTACTGTGCTCTACTGTTCCCTACCTCTACTGTGCTCTACTGTACTCCACCTCTACTCTGCTCCACTGTACCCTACCTCTACTGTGCTCCACTGTACTCTACCTCTACTGTGCTCCACTGTACTCTACCTCTACTGTACTTCTCTGTACTCTATCTCTACTGTGCTCCACTGTACTCTACCTCTACTGTGCTCCACTGTACTCTACCTCTACTGTGCTCCACTGTACTCTACATCTACTGTACTCCACTGTACTCTATCTCTACTGTGCTCCACTGTACTCTACCTCTACTGTGCTCAACTGTACTCTACTGTACTCCACTGTACTCTACCTCTACTGTACTCCACTGTACTCTATCTCTACTGTACTCCACTGTACTCTACCTCTACTGTACTCCACTGTACTCTATCTCTACTGTGCTCCACTGTACTCTACCTCTACTGTGCTCAACTGTACTGTACTGTACTCCACTGTAATCTACCTCTACTGTACTCCACTGTACTCTACCTCTACTGTACTCCACTGTACTCTACCTCTTCTGTACTCCACTGTACTCTACTCTACTGTACTCCACTGTACTCTATCTCTACTGTGATCCACTGTAATCTACCTCTACTGTACTCCACTGTACTCTATCTCTACTGTACTCCACTGTACTCTAACTCTACTGTACTCTACTGTTCTCTACCTCTACTGTGCTCTACTGTACTCTACTCTACTGTACTCCACTGTACTCTATCTCTACTGTGATCCACTGTACTCTACCTCTACTGTACTCCACTTTACTTTATCTCTACTGTGATCCACTGTACTCTATCTCTACTGTACTCCACTGTACTCTACCTCTACTATGCTCCACTGTACTCTATCTCTACTGTGCTCCACTCTACTCTACCTCTACAGTGCTCCACTGTACTCTACCTCTACTGTACTCCACTTTACTTTATCTCTACTCTGATCCACTGTACTCTATCTCTACTGTGCTCCACTCTACTCTACCTCTACAGTGCTCCACTGTACTCTACCTCTACTGTACTCCACTTTACTTTATCTCTACTCTGATCCACTGTACTCTACCTCTACTGTGCTCCACTGTACTCTACCTCTACTGTGCTCCACTGTACTCTACCTCTACTGTGCTCCACTGTACTCTACCTCTACAGTGCTCCACTGTACTCTATCTCTACTGTGCTCCACTGTACTCTACCTCTAATGTACTCTACTGTACTCCACCTCTAATGTGCTCCACTGTACTCTAGCCCTACTGTACTCCACTGTACTTTACCTCTACTGTACTCCACTGTACTCTATCTCTACTGTGCTCCACTGTATCCTACCTCTACTGTACTCCACTGTACTCTATCTCTACTGTGCTCCACTGTACTCTATCTCTACTGTACTCCACTGTACTCTACCTCTACTCTGCTCTACTGTTCTCTACCTCTACTGTGCTCTACTGTACTCCACCTCTACTGTGCTCCACTGTACCCTACCTCTACTGTGCTCCACTGTACTCTACCTCTAATGTGCTCCACTGTACTCTACCTCTACTGTACTCCACTGTACTCTATCTCTACTGTGCTCCACTGTACTCTACCTCTACTGTGCTCAACTGTACTCTACTGTACTCCACTGTATTCTACCTCTACTGTACTCCACTGTACTCTATCTCTACTGTACTCCACTGTACTCTACCTCTACTGTACTCCAGTGTACTCTATCTCTACTGTGCTCAACTGTACTGTACTGTACTCCACTGTAATCTACCTCTACTGTACTCCACTGTACTCTACTTCTACTGTACTCCACTGTACTCTACCTCTACTGTACTCCACTGTACTCTACTCTACTGTACTCCAATGTACTCTATCTCTACTGTGATCCACTGTACTCTACCTCTACTTTACTCCACTGTACTCTATCTCTACTGTACTCCACTGTACTCTACCTCTACTCTACTCTACTGTTCTCTACCTCTACTTTGCTCTACTGTACTCTACTCTACTGTACTCCACTGTACTCTATCTCTACTGTGATTCACTGTACTCTACCTCTACTGTACTCTACTGTTCTCTACCTCTACTCTGCTCTACTGTACTGTACTCTACTGTACTACACTGTACTATATCTCTACTGTGATCCACTGTACTCTACCTCTACTGTACTCTACTGTACTCTATCTCTACTGTGATCCACTGTACTCTATCTCTACTGTGCTCCACTGTACTCTATCTCTACTGTGCTCCACTCTACTCTACCTCTACTGTGCTCCACTGTATCCTACCTCTACTGTACTCCACTGTACTCTATCTCTACTGTACTCCACTGTACTCTACCTCTACTGTGCTCTACTGTTCTCTACCTCTACTGTGCTCTACTGTACTCAACCTCTACTGTGCTCCACTGTACCCTACCTCTACTGTGCTCCACTGTACTCTACTTCTACTGTGCTCCACTGTACTCTACCTCTACTGTACTCCACTGTACTCTATCTCTACTGTGCTCCACTCTACTCTACATCTACTGTGCTCAACTGTACTCTACTGTACTCCACTGTACTCTACCTCTACTGTACTCCACAGTACTCTATCTCTACTGTACTCCACTGTACTCTACCTCTACTGTACTCCACTGTACTCTATCTCTACTGTGCTCCACTATACTCTACCTCTACTGTGCTCAACTGTACTGTACTGTACTCCACTGTACTCTACCTCTACTGTACTCCACTGTACTCTACTCTACTCTACTCCACTGTACTCTATCTCTACTGTGATCCACTGTACTCTACATCTACTGTACTCCACTGTACTCTATCTCTACTGTACTCTACTGTACTCTACCTCTACTGTACTCTACTGTTCTCTAGCTCTACTGTGCTGTACTGTACTCTTCTCTACTGTACTCCACTGTACTCTATCTCTACTGTGATCCACTGTACTCTACCTCTACTGTACTCCACTGTACTCTATCTCTACTGTGATCCACTGTACTCTACCTCTACTGTACTCCACTGTACTCTATCTCTACTGTGCTCCACTGTACTCTACCTCTACTATGCTCCACTGTACTCTATCTCTACTGTGCTCCACTCTACTCTACCTCTACTGTGCTCCACTGTACTCTACCTCTACTGTACTCCACTGTACACTATCTCTACTGTGCTCCACTGTACTCTATCTCTACTGTACTCCACTGTACTGTACCTCTACTGTGCTCTACTGTTCTCTACCTCTACTGTGCTCTACTGTACTCCACCTCTACTGTGCTCCACTGTACCCTACCTCTACTGTGCTCCACTGTACTCTACCTCTGCTGTGCTCCACTGTACTCTACCTCTACTGTGCTCCACTGTACTCTACCTCTACTGTGCTCCACTGTACTCTACCTCTACTATGCTCCACTGTACTCTATCTCTACTTTGCTCCACTGTACTCTACCTCTACTGTACTCTACTGTACTCCACCTCTAATGTGCTCCACTGTACTCTAGCTCTACTGTACTCGACTGTACTCTACCTCTACTGTGCTCCACTGTACTCTATTTCTACTGTACTCCTCTGTACTCTACCTCTACTGTGCTCCACTGTACTCTATCTGTAATGTACTCTACTGTACACTATCGCTACTGTGATCCACTGTACTCTACCTCTGCTGTGCTCCACTGTACTCTATCTCTACTGTACTCCACTGCACTCTACTGTTCTCTACCTCTACTGTACTCTACTGTGCTCCACTGTACTCCACTGTAGTCTACCTCTGCTGTGCTCCACTGTACTCTACCTCTACTGTGCTCCACTATACTCTACCTCTACTGTGCTCCACTGTACTCTACCTCTACTGTCCTCCACTGTACTCTACCTCTACTGTGCTCCACTGTACTCTCTCTCTACTGTGATCCACTGTACTCTATCTCTACTGGGCTCCACTGTACTCTACCTCTACTGTGCTCCACTGTATTCTATCTCTACTGTGCTCCACTCTACTCTACCTCTACTGTGCTCCACTGTATCCTACCTCTACTGTACTCCACTGTACTCTATCTCTACTGTGCTCCACTGTACTCTATCTCTACTGTACTCCACTGTACTCTACATCTACTGTGCTCTACTGTTCCCTACCTCTACTGTGCTCTACTGTACTCCACCTCTACTCTGCTCCACTGTACCCTACCTCTACTGTGCTCCACTGTACTCTACCTCTACTGTGCTCCACTGTACTCTACCTCTACTGTGCTCCACTGTACTCTACATCTACTGTACTCCACTGTACTCTATCTCTACTGTGCTCCACTGTACTCTACCTCTACTGTGCTCAACTGTACTCTACTGTACTCCACTGTACTCTACCTCTACTGTACTCCACTGTACTCTATCTCTACTGTACTCCACTGTACTCTACCTCTACTGTACTCCACTGTACTCTATCTCTACTGTGCTCCACTGTACTCTACCTCTACTGTGCTCAACTGTACTGTACTGTACTCCACTGTAATCTACCTCTACTGTACTCCACTGTACTCTACCTCTACTGTACTCCACTGTACTCTACCTCTACTGTACTCCACTGTACTCTACTCTACTGTACTCCACTGTACTCTATCTCTACTGTGATCCACTGTAATCTACCTCTACTGTACTCCACTGTACTCTATCTCTACTGTACTCCACTGTACTCTACCTCTACTGTACTCTACTGTTCTCTACCTCTACTGTGCTCTACTGTACTCTACTCTACTGTACTCCACTGTACTCTATCTCTACTGTGATCCACTGTACTCTACCTCTACTGTACTCCACTTTACTTTATCTCTACTGTGATCCACTGTACTCTATCTCTACTGTACTCCACTGTACTCTACCTCTACTATGCTCCACTGTACTCTATCTCTACTGTGCTCCACTCTACTCTACCTCTACAGTGCTCCACTGTACTCTACCTCTACTGTACTCCACTTTACTTTATCTCTACTCTGATCCACTGTACTCTATCTCTACTGTGCTCCACTCTACTCTACCTCTACAGTGCTCCACTGTACTCTACCTCTACTGTACTCCACTTTACTTTATCTCTACTCTGATCCACTGTACTCTACCTCTACTGTGCTCCACTGTACTCTACCTCTACTGTGCTCCACTGTACTCTACCTCTACTGTGCTCCACTGTACTCTACCTCTACAGTGCTCCACTGTACTCTATCTCTACTGTGCTCCACTGTACTCTACCTCTAATGTACTCTACTGTACTCCACCTCTAATGTGCTCCACTGTACTCTAGCCCTACTGTACTCCACTGTACTTTACCTCTACTGTACTCCACTGTACTCTATCTCTACTGTGCTCCACTGTATCCTACCTCTACTGTACTCCACTGTACTCTATCTCTACTGTGCTCCACTGTACTCTATCTCTACTGTACTCCACTGTACTCTACCTCTACTGTGCTCTACTGTTCTCTACCTCTACTGTGCTCTACTGTACTCCACCTCTACTGTGCTCCACTGTACCCTACCTCTACTGTGCTCCACTGTACTCTACCTCTACTGTGCTCCACTGTACTCTACCTCTACTGTACTCCACTGTACTCTATCTCTACTGTGCTCCACTGTACTCTACCTCTACTGTGCTCAACTGTACTCTACTGTACTCCACTGTACTCTACCTCTACTGTACTCCACTGTACTTTATCTCTACTGTACTCCACTGTACTCTACCTCTACTGTACTCCACTGTACTCTATCTCTACTGTGCTCAACTGAACTGTACTGTACTCCACTGTAATCTACCTCTACTGTACTCCACTGTACTCTACTTCTACTGTACTCCACTGTACTCTACCTCTACTGTACTCCACTGTACTCTACTCTACTGTACTCCACTGTACTCTATCTCTACTGTGATCCACTGTACTCTACCTCTACTGTACTCCACTGTACTCTATCTCTACTGTACTCCACTGTACTCTACCTCTACTGTACTCTACTGTTCTCTACCTCTACTTTGCTCTACTGTACTCTACTCTACTGTAGTCCACTGTACTCTATCTCTACTGTGATCCACTGTACTCTACCTCTACTGTACTCTACTGTTCTCTACCTCTACTGTGCTCTACTGTACTGTACTCTACTGTACTACACTGTACTCTATCTCTACTGTGATCCACTGTACTCTACCTCTACTGTACTCTACTGTACTCTATCTCTACTGTGATCCACTGTACTCTATCTCTACTGTGCTCCACTGTACTCTATCTCTACTGTGCTCCACTCTACTCTACCTCTACTGTGCTCCACTGTATCCTACCTCTACTGTACTCCACTGTACTCTATCTCTACTGTACTCCACTGTACTCTACCTCTACTGTGCTCTACTGTTCTCTACCTCTACTGTGCTCTACTGTACTCCACCTCTACTGTGCTCCACTGTACCCTACCTCTACTGTGCTCCACTGTACTCTACCTCTACTGTGCTCCACTGTACTCTACCTCTACTGTACTCCACTGTACTCTATCTCTACTGTGCTCCACTGTACTCTACATCTACTGTGCTCAACTGTACTCTACTGTACTCCACTGTACTCTACCTCTACTGTACTCCACTGTACTCTATCTCTACTGTACTCCACTGTACTCTACCTCTACTGTACTCCACTGTACTCTATCTCTACTGTGCTCCACTGTACTCTACCTCTACTGTGCTCAACTGTACTGTACTGTACTCCACTGTACTCTACCTCTACTGTACTCCACTGTACTCTACTCTACTCTACTCCACTGTACTCTATCTCTACTGTGATCCACTGTACTCTACATCTACTGTACTCCACTGTACTCTATCTCTACTGTACTCTACTGTACTCTACCTCTACTGTACTCTACAGTTCTCTAGCTCTACTGTGCTGTACTGTACTCTTCTCTACTGTACTCCACTGTACTCTCTCTCTACTGTGATCCACTGTACTCTACCTCTACTGTACTCCACTGTACTCTATCTCTACTGTGATCCACTGTACTCTATCTCTACTGTGCTCCACTGTACTCTACCTCTACTATGCTCCACTGTACTCTATCTCTACTGTGCTCCACTCTACTCTACCTCTACTGTGCTCCACTGTACTCTACCTCTACTGTACTCCACTGTACACTATCTCTACTGTGATCCACTGTACTCTATCTCTACTGTGCTCCACTGTACTCTATCTCTACTGTGCTCCACTCTACTCTACCTCTACTGTGCTCCACTGTATCCTACCTCTACTGTACTCCACTGTACTCTATCTCTACTGTACTCCACTGTACTCTACCTCTACTGTGCTCTACTGTTCTCTACCTCTACTTTGCTCCACTGTACTCTACCTCTACTGTGCTCCACTGTACTCTACCTCTACTATGCTCCACTGTACTCTATCTCTACTTTGCTCCACTGTACTCTATGTCTACTGTACTCCACTGTACTCTACCTCTACTGTACTCCACTGTACTCTATCTCTACTGTGCTCCACTGTACTCTACCTCTACTGTGCTCAACTGTACTGTACTGTACTCCACTGTACTCTACCTCTACTGTACTCCACTGTACTCTACTCTACTCTACTCTACTCTACTCCACTGTACTCTATCTCTACTGTGATCCACTGTACTCTACATCTACTGTATTCCACTGTACTCTATCTCTACTGTACTCTACTGTACTCTACCTCTACTGTACTCTACTGTTCTCTAGCTCTACTGTGCTGTACTGTACTCTTCTCTACTGTACTCCACTGTACTCTATCTCTACTGTGATCCACTGTACTCTACCTCTACTGTACTCCACTGTACTCTATCTCTACTGTGATCCACTGTACTCTATCTCTACTGTGCTCCACTGTACTCTACCTCTACTATGCTCCACTGTACTCTATCTCTACTGTGCTCCACTCTACTCTACCTCTACTGTGCTCCACTGTACTCTACCTCTACTGTACTCCACTGTACACTATCTCTACTGTGCTCCACTGTACTCTATCTCTACTGTACTCCACTGTACTGTACCTCTACTGTGCTCTACTGTTCTCTACCTCTACTGTGCTCTACTGTACTCCACCTCTACTGTGCTCCACTGTACCCTACCTCTACTGTGCTCCACTGTACTCTACCTCTGCTGTGCTCCACTGTACTCTACCTCTACTGTGCTCCACTGTACTCTACCTCTACTGTGCTCCACTGTACTCTACCTCTACTATGCTCCACTGTACTCTATCTCTACTTTGCTCCACTGTACTCTACCTCTACTGTACTCTACTGTACTCCACCTCTAATGTGCTCCACTGTACTCTAGCTCTACTGTACTCGACTGTACTCTACCTCTACTGTGCTCCACTGTACTCTATTTCTACTGTACTCCTCTGTACTCTACCTCTACTGTGCTCCACTGTACTCTATCTGTAATGTACTCTACTGTACTCTATCGCTACTGTGATCCACTGTACTCTACCTCTGCTGTGCTCCACTGTACTCTATCTCTACTGTACTCCACTGCACTCTACTGTTCTCTACCTCTACTGTACTCTACTGTGCTCCACTGTACTCCACTGTAGTCTACCTCTACTGTGCTCCACTGTACTCTACCTCTACTGTGCTCCACTATACTCTACCTCTACTGTGCTCCACTGTACTCTACCTCTACTGTCCTCCACTGTACTCTACCTCTACTGTGCTCCACTGTACTCTCTCTCTACTGTACTCTACCTCTACTGTACTCTACTGTACTCCACCTCTAATGTGCTCCACTGTACTCTACCTCTACTGTACTCTACCTCTACTGTACTCCACTGTACTCTACCTCTAATGTGCTCCACTGTACTCTATCTCTACTGTGCTCCACTGTACTCTATTTCTACTGTGCTCCACTGTACTCTATCTCTACTGTACTCCACTGTACTCTATCTCTACTGTACTTCACTGTCCTTTATCTCTAATGTACTCCACTGTACTCTACCTCTATTGTGCTCCATTGTACTCTATCTCTACTGTACTCTACTGTACTCTATCTCTACTGTACTCCACTGTACTCTATCTCTACTGTACTCCACTGTACTCTACCTCTACTGTGCTCCACTGTATCCTACCTCTACTGTACTCCACTGTACTCTCTCTCTACTGTGCTCCACTGTACTCTATCTCTACTGTCCTCAGCTGTACTCTACCTCTACTGTGCTCTACTGTTCTCTACCTCTACTGTGCTCTACTCTACTCCACCTCTACTGTGCTCCACTGTACCCTACCTCTACTGTGCTCCACCGTACTCTACCTCTACTGTGCTCCACTGTACTCTACCTCTACTGTACTCCACTGTACTCTATCTCTACTGTACTCCACTGTACTCTACCTCTACTGTACTCCACTGTACTCTATCTCTACTGTACTCCACTGTACTCTACCTCTACTGTCCTCCACTGTACTCTACCTCTACTGTGCTCCACTGTACTCTCTCTCTACTGTACTCTACCTCTACTGTACTCTACTGTACTCCACCTCTAATGTGCTCCACTGTACTCTACCTCTACTGTACTCTACCTCTACTGTACTCCACTGTACTCTACCTCTAATGTGCTCCACTGTACTCTATCTCTACTGTGCTCCACTGTACTCTATTTCTACTGTGCTCCACTGTACTCTATCTCTACTGTACTCCACTGTACTCTATCTCTACTGTACTTCACTGTCCTTTATCTCTAATGTACTCCACTGTACTCTACCTCTATTGTGCTCCATTGTACTCTATCTCTACTGTACTCTACTGTACTCTATCTCTACTTTTAGTCCACTGTACTCTATCTCTACTGTACTCCACTGTACTCTACATCTACTGTGCTCCACTGTACTCTACCTCTACCGTACTTTACCGTACTCTATCTCTACTGTACTCCACTGTACTCTACCTCAACTGTACTCTACTGTTCTCTACCTTTACTGTGCTCTACTCTACTCTACTGTACTCCACTGTACTTTATCTCTACTGTGATCCACTGTACTCTACCTCTACTGTACTCTACTGTACTCTATCTCTACTGTGATCTACTGTACTCTATCTCTACTGTGCTCCAAAGTACTCTACCTCTACTGTGCTCCACTGTACTCTATCTCTACTGTGCTCCACTCTACTCTACCTCTACTGTGCTCCACTGTATCCTACCTCTACTGTACTCCACTGTACTCTATCTCTACTGTGCTCCACTGTACTCTCTCTCTACTGTACTCCACTGTACTCTACCTCTACTGTTCTATACTGTTCTCTACCTCTACTGTGCTCTACTGTACTCCACCTCTACTGTTCTCCACTGTACCCTACCTCTATTGTGCTCCACTGTACTCTACCTCTACTGTACTCCACTGTATTCTATCTCTACTGTGCTCCACTGTACTCTACCTCTACTGTGCTCAACTGTACTCTACTGTACTCCACTGTACTCTACCTCTACTGTACTCCACTGTACTCTATCTCTACTGTACTCCACTGTACTCTATCTCTACTGTGCTCTACTGTACTCTACCTCTACTGTGCCCAACTGTACTGTACTCTACCTCTACTGTACTCCACTGTACTCTACCTCTACTGTACTCCATTTTACTCTACCTCTACTGTACTCAACTGTACTCTATCTCTACTGTGCTCCACTGTACTCTACCTCTACTTTACTCCACTGTACTCTATCTCTACTGTACTCCACTGTACTCTACCTATACTGTACTCTACTGTTCTCTTCCTCTACTGTACTCCACTGTACTCTATCTCTACTGTGATCCACTGTACTCTACCTCTACTGTACTCTACTGTTCTCTACCTCTACTGTGCTCTACTGTACTCTTCTCTACTGTACTCCACTGTACTCTATCTCTACTGTGATCCACTGTACTCTATCTCTACTGTGATCCACTCTACTCTACCTCTACTGTACTCCACTGTACTCTATCTCTACTCTACTCCACTGTACTCTACCTCTACTGTACTCTACTGTTCTCTACCTCTACTGTGCTCTACTGTACTCTTCTCTACTGTACTCCACTGTACTCTATCTCTACTGTGATCCACTGTACTCTACCTCCACTGTACTCTACCTCTACCGTACTCCACTGTACTACTGTACTCTATCTCTACTGTGCTCCACCGTACTCTACCTCTACTGTGCTCCACTGTACTCTACCTCTACTGTACTCCACTGTACTCTATCTCTACTGTACTCCACTGTACTCTACCTCTACTGTACTCCACTGTACTCTACCTCTACTGTACTCCACTCTAATCTACCTCTACTGTCCTCCACTGTACTCTACCTCTACTGTGCTCCACTGTACTCTCTCTCTACTGTACTCTACCTCTACTGTACTCTACTGTGCTCCACTGTACTCCACTGTAGTCTACCTCTACTGTGCTCCACTGTACTCTACCTCTACTGTGCTCCACTATACTCTACCTCTACTGTGCTCCACTGTACTCTACCTCTACTGTCCTCCACTGTACTCTGCCTCTACTGTGCTCCACTGTAGTCTCTCTCTACTGTACTCTACCTCTACTGTACTCTACTGTACTCCACCTCTAATGTGCTCCACTGTACTCTACCTCTACTGTACTCTACCTCTACTGTACTCCACTGTACTCTACCTCTAATGTGCTCCACTGTACTCTATCTCTACTGTGCTCCACTGTACTCTATTTCTACTGTGCTCCACTGTAATCTATCTCTACTGTACTTCACTGTCCTTTATCTCTAATGTACTCCATTGTACTCTACCTCTATTGTGCTCCATTGTACTCTATCTCTACTGTACTCTACTGTACTCTATCTCTACTTTACTCCACTGTCCTCTATCTCTACTGTACTCCACTGTACTCTACCTCTACTGTGCTCCACTGTACTCTACCTCTACCGTACTCCACTGTACTCTATCTCTACTGTACTCCACTGTACTCTACCTCAACTGTACTCTACTGTTCTCTACCTCTACTGTGCTCTACTCTACTCTACTGTACTCCACTGTACTCTATCTCTACTGTGATCCACTGTACTCTACCTCTACTGTACTCTACTGTACTCTATCTCTACTGTGATCTACTGTACTCTATCTCTACTGTGCTCCACTGTACTCTACCTCTACTGTGCTCCACTGTACTCTATCTCTACTGTGCTCCACTCTACTCTACCTCTACTGTGCTCCACTGTATCCTACCTCTACTGTACTCCACTGTACTCTATCTCTACTGTACTCCACTGTACTCTACCTCTACTGTGCTCTACTGTTCTCTACCTCTACTGTGCTCTACTGTACTCCACCTCTACTGTTCTCCACTGTACCCTACCTCTATTGTGCTCCACTGTACTCTACCTCTACTGTACTCCACTGTATTCTATCTCTACTGTGCTCCACTGTACTCTACCTCTACTGTGCTCAACTGTACTCTACTGTACTCCACTGTACTCTACCTCTACTGTACTCCACTGTACTCTATCTCTACTGTACTCCACTGTACTCTACCTCTACTGTACTCCACTGTACTCTATCTCTACTGTGCTCCACTGTACCCTACCTCTACTGTGCCCAACTGTACTGTACTCTACCTCTACTGTACTCCACTGTACTCTACCTCTACTGTGCTCCACTGTACTCTATCTCTACTGTGCTCCACTGTATCCTACCTCTACTGTACTCCACTGTACTCTATCTCTACTGTGCTCCACTGTACTCTATCTCTACTATACTCCACTGTACTCTATCTCTACTGTGCTCTACTGTTCTCTACCTCTACTGTGCTCTACTGTACTCCACCTCTACTGTGCTCCACTGTACCCTATCTCTACTGTGCTCCACTGTACTCTACCTCTACTGTGCTCCACTGTACTCTACCTCTACTGTACTCCACTGTACTCTATCTCTACTGTGCTCCACTGTACTCTACCTCTACTGTGCTCAACTGTACTCTACTGTACTCCACTGTACTCTACCTCTACTGTACTCCACTGTACTCTATCTCTACTGTACTCCACTGTACTCTACCTCTACTGTACTCCACTGTACTATATCTCTACTGTACTCCACTGTACTCTATCTCTACTGTGATCCACTGTACTCTACCTCTACTGTACTCCACTGTACTCTATCTCTACTGTACTCCACTGTACTCTACCTCTACTGTACTCTACTGTTCTCTACCTCTACTTTGCTCTACTGTACTCTACTCTACTGTACTCCACTGTACTCTATCTCTACTGTGATCCACTGTACTCTACCTCTACTGTACTCTACTGTTCTCTACCTCTACTATGCTCTACTGTACTGTACTCCACTGTACTACACTGTACTCTATCTCTACTGTGATCCACTGTACTCTACCTCTACTGTACTCTACTGTACTCTACCTCTAATGTGCTCCACTGTACTCTATCTCTACTGTGCTCCACTGTACTCTATTTCTACTGTGCTCCACTGTACTCTATCTCTACTGTACTCCACTGTACTCTATCTCTACTGTACTTCACTGTCCTTTATCTCTAATGTACTCCACTGTACTCTACCTCTATTGTGCTCCATTGTACTCTATCTCTACTGTACTCTACTGTACTCTATCTCTACTTTACTCCACTGTACTCTATCTCTACTGTACTCCTCTGTACTCTACCTCTACTGTGCTCCACTGTACTCTATCTGTAATGTACTCTACTGTACTCTATCTCTACTGTGATCCATTGTACTCTACCTCTGCTGTGCTGTGCTCCACTGTACTCTATCTCTACTGTACTCCACTGTACTCTACTGTTCTCTACCTCTACTGTACTCTACTGTGCTCCACTGTACTCCACTGTAGTCTACATCTACTGTGCTCCACTGTACTCTACCTCTACTGTGCTCCACTATAATTTACCTCTACTGTGCTCCACTGTACTCTACCTCTACTGTCCTCCACTGTACTCTACCTCTGCTGTGCTCCACTGTACTCTCTCTCTACTGTACTCTACCTCTACTGTACTCTACTGTACTCCACTTCTAATGTGCTCCACTGTACTCTACCTCTACTGTACTCTACCTCTACTGTACTCCACTGTACTCTACCTCTACTGTGCTCTACTGTACTCTATCTCTACTGTGCTCCACTGTACTATACCTCTACTGTACTCCACTATACTCTAACTCTACTATACTCCACTGTACTCTATCTCTACTGTGCTCCACTGTACTCTATCTCTACTGTACTCCACTGTACTATATCTCTACTGTACTTCACTGTCCTCTATCTCTACTGTACTCCACTGTACTCTACCTCTATTGTGCTCCACTGTACTCTATCTCTACTGTACTCTACTGTACTCTATCTCTACTGTACTCCACTGTACTCTATCTCTACTGTACTCCACTGTACTCTACCTCTACTGTACTCTACTGTTCTCTACCTCTACTGTGCTCTACTGTACTCTACTCTACTGTACTCCACTGTACTCTATCTCTACTGTGATCCACTGTACTCTACCTCTACTGTGCTCCACTGTACTCTCTCTCTACTGTACTCTACCTCTACTGTACTCTACTGTACTCCACCTCTAATGTGCTCCACTGTACTCTACCTCTACTGTACTCTACCTCTACTGTACTCCACTGTACTCTACCTCTAATGTGCTCCACTGTACTCTATCTCTACTGTGCTCCACTGTACTCTATTTCTACTGTGCTCCACTGTACTCTATCTCTACTGTACTCCACTGTACTCTATCTCTACTGTACTTCACTGTCCTTTATCTCTAATGTACTCCACTGTACTCTACCTCTATTGTGCTCCATTTTACTCTATCTCTACTGTACTCTACTGTACTCTATCTCTACTTTACTCCACTGTACTCTATCTCTACTGTACTCCACTGTACTCTACCTCTACTGTGCTCCACTGTACTCTACCTCTACCGTACTCCACTGTACTCTATCTCTACTGTACTCCACTGTACTCTACCTCTACTGTACTCTACTGTTCTCTACCTCTACCGTGCTCTACTGTACTCTACTCTACTGTACTCCACTGTATCCTACCTCTACTGTACTCTACTGTACTCTATCTCTACTGTGATCTACTGTACTCTACCTCTACTGTACTCTACTGTACTCTATCTCTACTCTGATCTACTGTACTCTATCTCTACTGTGCTCCACTGTACTCTACCTCTACTGTGCTCCACTGTACTTTATCTCTACTGTGCTCCACTCTACTCTACCTCTACTGTGCTCCACTGTATCCTACCTCTACTGTACTCCACTGTACTCTATCTCTACTGTGCTCCACTTTACTCTATCTCTACTGTACTCCACTGTACTCTACCTCTACTGTGCTCTACTGTTCTCTACCTCTACTGTGCTCTACTGTACTCCACCTCTACTGTTCTCCACTGTACCCTACCTCTATTGTGCTCCACTGTACTCTACCTCTACTGTGCTCCACTGTACTCTACCTCTACTGTACTCCACTGTATTCTATCTCTACTGTGCTCCACTGTACTCTACCTCTACTGTGCTCAACTGTACTCTACTGTACTCCAATGTACTCTACCTCTACTGTACTCCACTGTACTCTATCTCTACTGTACTCCACTGTACTCTACCTCTACTGTACTCCACTGTACTCTATCTCTACTGTGCTCCACTGTACTCTACCTCTACTGTGCCCAACTTTACTGTACTCTACTCCACTGTACTCTACCTCTACTGTACTCCACTGTACTCTACCTCTACTGTACTCCACTGTACTCTACCTCTACTGTACTCAACTGTACTCTATCTCTACTGTGCTCCACTGTACTCTACCTCTACTGTACTCGACTGTACTCTATCTCTGCTGTGCTCTACTGTACTCCACCTCTACTGTGCTCCACTGTACCCTACCTCTACTGTGCTCCACTGTACTCTAACTCTGCTGTGCTCCACTGTACTCTACCTCTACTGTGCTCCACTGTACTCTACCTCTACTGTGCTCCACTGTACTCTACCTCTACTATGCTCCACTGTACTCTATCTCTACTTTGCTCCACTGTACTCTACCTCTACTGTACTCTACTGTACTCCACCTCTAATGTGCTCCACTGTACTCTAGCTCTACTGTACTCGACTGTACTCTACCTCTACTGTGCTCCACTGTACTCTATTTCTACTGTACTCCTCTGTACTCTACCTCTACTGTGCTCCACTGTACTCTATCTGTAATGTACTCTACTGTACACTATCGCTACTGTGATCCACTGTACTCTACCTCTGCTGTGCTCCACTGTACACTATCTCTACTGTACTCCACTGCACTCTACTGTTCTCTACCTGTACTGTACTCTACTGTGCTCCACTGTACTCCACTGTAGTCTACCTCTACTGTGCTCCACTGTACTCTACCTCTACTGTGCTCCACTATACTCTACCTCTACTGTGCTCCACTGTACTCTACCTCTACTGTCCTCCACTGTACTCTACCTCTACTGTGCTCCACTGTACTCTCTCTCTACTGTGATCCACTGTACTCTATCTCTACTGGGCTCCACTGTACTCTACCTCTACTGTGCTCCACTGTATTCTATCTCTACTGTGCTCCACTCTACTCTACCTCTACTGTGCTCCACTGTATCCTACCTCTACTGTACTCCACTGTACTCTATCTCTACTGTGCTCCACTGTACTCTATCTCTACTGTACTCCACTGTACTCTACATCTACTGTGCTCTACTGTTCTCTACCTCTACTGTGCTCTACTGTACTCCACCTCTACTGTGCTCCACTGTACCCTACCTCTACTGTGCTCCACTGTACTCTACCTCTACTGTGCTCCACTGTACTCTACCTCTACTGTACTTCTCTGTACTCTATCTCTACTGTGCTCCACTGTACTCTACCTCTACTGTGCTCCACTGTACTCTACCTCTACTGTGCTCCACTGTACTCTACATCTACTGTACTCCACTGTACTCTATCTCTACTGTGCTCCACTGTACTCTACCTCTACTGTGCTCAACTGTACTCTACTGTACTCCACTGTACTCTACCTCTTCTGTACTCCACTGTACTCTATCTCTACTGTACTCCACTGTACTCTACCTCTACTGTACTCCACTGTACTCTATCTCTACTGTGCTCCACTGTACTCTACCTCTACTGTGCTCAACTGTACTGTACTGTACTCCACTGTAATCTACCTCTACTGTACTCCACTGTACTCTACCTCTACTGTACTCCACTGTACTCTACCTCTACTGTACTCCACTGTACTCTACTCTACTGTACTCCACTGTACTCTATCTCTACTGTGATCCACTGTACTCTACCTCTACTGTACTCCACTGTACTCTATCTCTACTGTACTCCACTGTACTCTACCTCTACTGTACTCTACTGTTCTCTACCTCTACTGTGCTCTACTGTACTCTACTCTACTGTACTCCACTGTACTCTATCTCCACTGTGATCCACTGTACTCTACCTCTACTGTACTCCACTTTACTTTATCTCTACTGTGATCCACTGTACTATATCTCTACTGTACTCCACTGTACTCTACCTCTACTATGCTCCACTGTACTCTATCTATACTGTGCTGCACTCTACTCTACCTCTACAGTGCTCCACTGTACTCTACCTCTACTGTACTCCACTTTACTTTATCTCTACTCTGATCCACTGTACTTTATCTCTACTGTGCTCCACTGTACTCTACCTCTACTATGCTCCACTGTACTCTATCTCTACTGTGCTCCACTCTACTCTACCTCTACTGTGCTCCACTATACTCTACCTCTACTGTACTCCACTGTACTCTATCTCTACTGTACTCCACTGTACTCTACCTCTACTGTGCTCTACTGTTCTCTACCTCTACTGTGCTCTACTGTACTCCACTTCTAATGTGCTCCACTGTACCCTACCTCTACTGTGCTCCACTGTACTCTACCTCTACTGTGATCCACTGTACTCTACCTCTACTGTGCTCAACTGTACTGTACTGTACTCCACTGTAATCTACCTCTACTGTACTCCACTGTACTCTACCTCTACTGTACTCCACTGTACTCTACCTCTACTGTACTCCACTGTACTCTACCTCTACTGTACTCCACTGTACTCTACCTCTACTGTGCTCAACTGTAATCTACTGTACTCCAATGTACTCTACCTCTACTGTACTCCACTGTACTCTATCTCTACTGTACTCCACTGTACTCTACCTCTACTGTACTCCACTGTACTCTATCTCTACTGTGCTCCACTGTACTCTACCTCTACTGTGCCCAACTTTACTGTACTCTACTCCACTGTACTCTACCTCTACTGTACTCCACTGTACTCTACCTCTACTGTACTCCACTGTACTCTGCCTCTACTGTACTCAACTGTACTCTATCTCTACTGTGCTCCACTGTACTCTACCTCTACTGTACTTGACTGTACTTTATCTCTACTGTACTCCACTGTACTTTACCTATACTGTACTCTACTGTTCTCTACCTCTACTGTACTCCACTGTACTCTATCTCTACTGTGATCCACTGTACTCTACCTCTACTGTACTCCACTGTACTCTATCTCTACTCTACTCCACTGTACTCTACCTCTACTGTACTCTACTGTTCTCTACCTCTACTGTGCTCTACTGTACTCTTCTCTACTGTACTCCACTGTACTCTATCTCTACTGTGATCCACTGTACTCTACCTCTACAGTACTCCACTGTACTCTATCTCTACTGTGATCCACTGTACTCTATCTCTACTGTGCTCCACTGTATCTACCTCTACTATGCTCCACTGTACTCTATCTGTACTGTGCTCCACTCTACTCTACCTCTACTGTGCTCCACTGTACTCTACCTCTACTGTACTCCACTGTACTCTATCTCTACTTTGCTCCACTGTACTCTATCTCTACTGTACTCCACTGTACTCTACCTCTACTGTGCTCTACTGTTCTCTACCTCTACTGTGCTCTACTGTACTCCACCTCTACTGTGCTCCACTGTACCCTACCTCTACTGTGCTCCACTGTACTCTACCTCTACTGTGCTCCACTGTACTCTACCTCTACTGTGCTCCACTGTACCCTACCTCTACTGTGCTCCACTGTACTCTACCTCTACTGTGCTCCACTGTACTCTACCTCTACTGTGCTCCACTGTACTCTACCTCTACTGTGCTCCACTGTACTCTACCTCTACTGTGCTCCACTGTACTCTATCTCTACTGTGCTCCACTGTACTCTACCTCTAATGTACTCTACTGTACTCCACCTCTAATGTGCTCCACTGTACTCTAGCCCTACTGTACTCCACTGTACTTTACCTCTACTGTACTCCACTGTACTCTATCTCTACTGTGCTCCACTGTATCCTACCTCTACTGTACTCCACTGTACTCTATCTCTACTGTGCTCCACTGTACTCTATCTCTACTGTACTCCACTGTACTCTACCTCTACTCTGCTCTACTGTTCTCTACCTCTACTGTGCTCTACTGTACTCCACCTCTACTGTGCTCCACTGTACCCTACCTCTACTGTGCTCCACTGTACTCTACCTCTACTGTGCTCCACTGTACTCTACCTCTACTGTACTCCACTGTACTCTATCTCTACTGTGCTCCACTGTACTCTACCTCTACTGTGCTCAACTGTACTCTACTGTACTCCACTGTACTCTACCTCTACTGCACTCCACTGTACTCTATCTCTACTGTACTCCACTGTACTCTACCTCTACTGTACTCCAGTGTACTCTATCTCTACTGTGCTCAACTGTACTGTACTGTACTCCACTGTAATCTACCTCTACTGTACTCCACTGTACTCTATCTCTACTGTACTCCACTGTACTCTACCTCTACTCTACTCTACTGTTCTCTACCTCTACTTTGCTCTACTGTACTCTACTCTACTGTACTCCACTGTACTCTATCTCTACTGTGATTCACTGTACTCTACCTCTACTGTACTCTACTGTTCTCTGCCTCTACTCTGCTCTACTGTACTGTACTCTACTGTACTACACTGTACTCTATCTCTACTGTGATCCACTGTACTCTACCTCTACTGTACTCTACTGTACTCTATCTCTACTGTGATCCACTGTACTCTATCTCTACTGTGCTCCACTGTACTCTATCCCTACTGTGCTCCACTCTACTCTACCTCTACTGTGCTCCACTGTATCCTACCTCTACTGTACTCCACTGTACTCTATCTCTACTGTACTCCACTGTACTCTACCTCTACTGTGCTCTACTGTTCTCTACCTCTACTGTGCTCTACTGTACTCAACCTCTACTGTGCTCCACTGTACCCTACCTCTACTGTGCTCCACTGTACTCTACCTCTACTGTGCTCCACTGTACTCTACCTCTACTGTACTCCACTGTACTCTATCTCTACTGTGCTCCACTCTACTCTACATCTACTGTGCTCAACTGTACTCTACTGTACTCCACTGTACTCTACCTCTACTGTACTCCACAGTACTCTATCTCTACTGTACTCCACTGTACTCTACCTCTACTGTACTCCACTGTACTCTATCTCTACTGTGCTCCACTGTACTCTACCTCTACTGTGCTCAACTGTACTCTACTGTACTCCACTGTACTCTACCTCTACTGTACTCCACTGTACTCTACTCTACTCTACTCCACTGTACTCTATCTCTACTGTGATCCACTGTACTCTACATCTACTGTACTCAACTGTACTCTATCTCTACTGTACTCTACTGTACTCTACCTCTACTGTACTCTACTGTTCTCTAGCTCTACTGTGCTGTACTGTACTCTTCTCTACTGTACTCCACTGTACTCTATCTCTACTGTGATCCACTGTACTCTACCTCTACTGTACTCCACTGTACTCTATCTCTACTGTGATCCACTGTACTCTACCTCTACTGTACTCAACTGTACTCTATCTCTACTGTGCTCCACTGTACTCTACCTCTACTGTACTCGACTGTACTTTATCTCTACTGTACTCCACTGTACTTTACCTATACTGTACTCTACTGTTCTCTACCTCTACTGTACTCCACTGTACTCTATCTCTACTGTGATCCACTGTACTCTACCTCTACTGTACTCCACTGTACTCTATCTCTACTCTACTCCACTGTACTCTACCTCTACTGTACTCTAGTGTTCTCTACCTCTACTGTGATCCACTGTACTCTATCTCTACAGTACTCCACTGTACTCTATCTCTACTGTGATCCACTGTACTCTATCTCTACTGTGCTCCACTGTATCTACCTCTACTATGCTCCACTGTACTCTATCTGTACTGTGCTCCACTCTACTCTACCTCTACTGTGCTCCACTGTACTCTACCTCTACTGTACTCCACTGTACTCTATCTCTACTTTGCTCCACTGTACTCTATCTCTACTGTACTCCACTGTACTCTACTGTACTCCACTGTGCTCTACTGTTCTCTACCTCTACTGTGCTCTACTGTACTCCACCTCTAATGT
Source organism: Tiaroga cobitis (assembly GCA_030578255.1). Classification (NCBI taxonomy): domain Eukaryota; kingdom Metazoa; phylum Chordata; class Actinopteri; order Cypriniformes; family Leuciscidae; genus Tiaroga; species Tiaroga cobitis. The sequence continues at coordinate 30,749,581 of CM060611.1, read as the reverse complement.
GCTCCACTGTACCCTACCTCTACTGTGCTCCACTGTACTCTACCTCTACTGTGCTCCACTGTACTCTACCTCTACTGTGCTCCACTGTACTCTACCTCTACTGTGCTCCACTGTACTCTACCTCTACTGTGCTCCACTGTACTCTATCTCTACTGTGCTCCACTGTACTCTACCTCTAATGTACTCTACTGTACTCCATCTCTAATGTGCTCCACTGTACTCTAGCCCTACTGTACTCCACTGTACTTTACCTCTACTGTACTCCACTGTACTCCACCTCTACTGTCCTCCACTGTACCCTACCTCTACTGTGCTCCACTGTACTCTACCTCTACTGTGCTCCACTGTACTCTATCTCTACTGTGCTCCACTGTACTCTACCTCTAATGTACTCTACTGTACTCCACCTCTAATGTGCTCCACTGTACTCTAGCCCTACTGTACTCCACTGTACTTTACCTCTACTGTACTCCACTGTACTCTATCTCTACTGTGCTCCACTGTATCCTACCTCTACTGTACTCCACTGTACTCTATCTCTACTGTGCTCCACTGTACTCTATCTCTACTGTACTCCACTGTACTCTACCTCTACTCTGCTCTACTGTTCTCTACCTCTACTGTGCTCTACTGTACTCCACCTCTACTGTGCTCCACTGTACCCTACCTCTACTGTGCTCCACTGTACTCTACCTCTACTGTGCTCCACTGTACTCTACCTCTACTGTACTCCACTGTACTCTATCTCTACTGTGCTCCACTGTACTCTACCTCTACTGTGCTCAACTGTACTCTACTGTACTCCACTGTACTCTACCTCTACTGTACTCCACTGTACTCTATCTCTACTGTACTCCACTGTACTCTACCTCTACTGTACTCCAGTGTACTCTATCTCTACTGTGCTCAACTGTACTGTACTGTACTCCACTGTAATCTACCTCTACTGTACTCCACTGTACTCTACTTCTACTGTACTCCACTGTACTCTACCTCTACTGTACTCCACTGTACTCTACTCTACTGTACTCCAATGTACTCTATCTCTACTGTGATCCACTGTACTCTACCTCTACTGTACTCCACTGTACTCTATCTCTACTGTACTCCACTGTACTCTACCTCTACTCTACTCTACTGTTCTCTACCTCTACTTTGCTCTACTGTACTCTACTCTACTGTACTCACTGTACTCTATCTCTACTGTGATTCACTGTACTCTACCTCTACTGTACTCTACTGTTCTCTACCTCTACTCTGCTCTACTGTACTGTACTCTACTGTACTACACTGTACTCTATCTCTACTGTGATCCACTGTACTCTACCTCTACTGTACTCTACTGTACTCTATCTCTACTGTGATCCACTGTACTCTATCTCTACTGTGCTCCACTGTACTCTATCTCTACTGTGCTCCACTCTACTCTACCTCTACTGTGCTCCACTGTATCCTACCTCCACTGTACTCCACTGTACTCTATCTCTACTGTACTCCACTGTACTCTACCTCTACTGTGCTCTACTGTTCTCTACCTCTACTGTGCTCTACTGTACTCAACCTCTACTGTGCTCCACTGTACCCTACCTCTACTGTGCTCCACTGTACTCTACCTCTACTGTGCTCCACTGTACTCTACCTCTACTGTACTCCACTGTACTCTATCACTACTGTGCTCCACTCTACTCTACATCTACTGTGCTCAACTGTACTCTACTGTACTCCACTGTACTCTACCTCTACTGTACTCCACAGTACTCTATCTCTACTGTACTCCACTGTACTCTACCTCTACTGTACTCCACTGTACTCTATCTCTACTGTGCTCCACTGTACTCTACCTCTACTGTGCTCAACTGTACTGTACTGTACTCCACTGTACTCTACCTCTACTGTACTCCACTGTACTCTACTCTACTCTACTCCACTGTACTCTATCTCTACTGTGATCCACTGTACTCTACATCTACTGTACTCCACTGTACTCTATCTCTACTGTACTCTACTGTACTCTACCTCTACTGTACTCTACTGTTCTCTAGCTCTACTGTGCTGTACTGTACTCTTCTCTACTGTACTCCACTGTACTCTATCTCTACTGTGATCCACTGTACTCTACCTCTACTGTACTCCACTGTACTCTATCTCTACTGTGATCCACTGTACTCTACCTCTACTGTACTCCACTGTACTCTATCTCTACTGTGCTCCACTGTACTCTACCTCTACTATGCTCCACTGTACTCTATCTCTACTGTGCTCCACTCTACTCTACCTCTACTGTTCTCCACTGTACTCTACCTCTACTGTACTCCACTGTACACTATCTCTACTGTGCTCCACTGTACTCTATCTCTACTGTACTCCACTGTACTGTACCTCTACTGTGCTCTACTGTTCTCTACCTCTACTGTGCTCTACTGTACTCCACCTCTACTGTGCTCCACTGTACCCCACCTCTACTGTGCTCCACTGTACTCTACCTCTGCTGTGCTCCACTGTACTCTACCTCTACTGTGCTCCACTGTACTCTACCTCTACTGTGCTCCACTGTACTCTACCTCTACTATGCTCCACTGTACTCTATCTCTACTTTGCTCCACTGTACTCTACCTCTACTGTACTCTACTGTACTCCACCTCTAATGTGCTCCACTGTACTCTAGCTCTACTGTACTCGACTGTACTCTACCTCTACTGTGCTCCACTGTACTCTATTTCTACTGTACTCCTCTGTACTCTACCTCTACTGTGCTCCACTGTACTCTATCTGTAATGTACTCTACTGTACACTATCGCTACTGTGATCTTCTGTACTCTACCTCTGCTGTGCTCCACTGTACTCTATCTCTACTGTACTCCACTGCACTCTACTGTTCTCTACCTCTACTGTACTCTACTGTGCTCCACTGTACTCCACTGTAGTCTACCTCTGCTGTGCTCCACTGTACTCTACCTCTACTGTGCTCCACTATACTCTACATCTACTGTGCTCAACTGTACTCTACTGTACTCCACTGTACTCTACCTCTACTGTACTCCACAGTACTCTATCTCTACTGTACTCCACTGTACTCTACCTCTACTGTACTCCACTGTACTCTATCTCTACTGTGCTCCACTGTACTCTACCTCTACTGTGCTCAACTGTACTGTACTGTACTCCACTGTACTCTACCTCTACTGTACTCCACTGTACTCTACTCTACTCTACTCCACTGTACTCTATCTCTACTGTGATCCACTGTACTCTACATCTACTGTACTCCACTGTACTCTATCTCTACTGTACTCTACTGTACTCTACCTCTACTGTACTCTACTGTTCTCTAGCTCTACTGTGCTGTACTGTACTCTTCTCTACTGTACTCCACTGTACTCTATCTCTACTGTGATCCACTGTACTCTACCTCTACTGTACTCCACTGTACTCTATCTCTACTGTGGTCCACTGTACTCTACCTCTACTGTACTCAACTGTACTCTATCTCTACTGTGCTCCACTGTACTCTACCTCTACTGTACTCGACTGTACTTTATCTCTACTGTACTCCACTGTACTTTACCTATACTGTACTCTACTGTTCTCTACCTCTACTGTACTCCACTGTACTCTATCTCTACTGTGATCCACTGTACTCTACCTCTACTGTACTCCACTGTACTCTATCTCTACTCTACTCCACTGTACTCTACCTCTACTGTACTCTAGTGTTCTCTACCTCTACTGTGCTCTACTGTACTCTTCTCTACTGTACTCCACTGTACTCTATCTCTACTGTGATCCACTGTACTCTACCTCTACAGTACTCCACTGTACTCTATCTCTACTGTGATCCACTGTACTCTATCTCTACTGTGCTCCACTGTATCTACCTCTACTATGCTCCACTGTACTCTATCTGTACTGTGCTCCACTCTACTCTACCTCTACTGTGCTCCACTGTACTCTACCTCTACTGTACTCCACTGTACTCTATCTCTACTTTGCTCCACTGTACTCTATCTCTACTGTACTCCACTGTACTCTACCTCTACTGTGCTCTACTGTTCTCTACCTCTACTGTGCTCTACTGTACTCCACCTCTAATGTGCTCCACTGTACCCTACCTCTACTGTGCTCCACTGTACTCTACCTCTACTGTGCTCCACTGTACTCTACCTCTACTGTGCTCCACTGTACTCTACCTCTACTGTGCTCCACTGTACTCTACCTCTACTGTGCTCCACTGTACTCTATCTCTACTGTGCTCCACTGTACTCTACCTCTAATGTACTCTACTGTACTCCATCTCTAATGTGCTCCACTGTACTCTAGCCCTACTGTACTCCACTGTACTTTACCTCTACTGTACTCCACTGTACTCCACATCTACTGTCCTCCACTGTACCCTACCTCTACTGTGCTCCACTGTACTCTACCTCTACTGTGCTCCACTGTACTCTACCTCTACTGTGCTCCACTGTACTCTACCTCTACTGTGCTCCACTGTACTCTACCTCTACTGTGCTCCACTGTACTCTATCTCTACTGTGCTCCACTGTACTCTACCTCTAATGTACTCTACTGTACTCCACCTCTAATGTGCTCCACTGTACTCTAGCCCTACTGTACTCCACTGTACTTTACCTCTACTGTACTCCACTGTACTCTATCTCTACTGTGCTCCACTGTATCCTACCTCTACTGTACTCCACTGTACTCTATCTCTACTGTGCTCGACTGTACTCTATCTCTACTGTACTCCACTGTACTCTACCTCTACTCTGCTCTACTGTTCTCTACCTCTACTGTGCTCTACTGTACTCCACCTCTACTGTGCTCCACTGTACCCTACCTCTACTGTGCTCCACTGTACTCTACCTCTACTGTGCTCCACTGTACTCTACCTCTACTGTACTCCACTGTACTCTATCTCTACTGTGCTCCACTGTACTCTACCTCTACTGTGCTCAACTGTACTCTACTGTACTCCACTGTACTCTACCTCTACTGTACTCCACTGTACTCTATCTCTACTGTACTCCACTGTACTCTACCTCTACTGTACTCCAGTGTACTCTATCTCTACTGTGCTCAACTGTACTGTACTGTACTCCACTGTAATCTACCTCTACTGTACTCCACTGTACTCTACTTCTACTGTACTCCACTGTACTCTACCTCTACTGTACTCCACTGTACTCTACTCTACTGTACTAAAATGTACTCTATCTCTACTGTGATCCACTGTACTCTACCTCTACTGTACTCCACTGTACTCTATCTCTACTGTACTCCACTGTACTCTACCTCTACTCTACTCTACTGTTCTCTACCTCTACTTTGCTCTACTGTACTCTACTCTACTGTACTCCACTGTACTCTATCTCTACTGTACTCCACTGTACTCTACCTCTACTCTACTCTACTGTTCTCTACCTCTACTTTGCTCTACTGTACTCTACTCTACTGTACTCCACTGTACTCTATCTCTACTGTGATTCACTGTACTCTACCTCTACTGTACTCTACTGTACTCTATCTCTACTGTGATCCACTGTACTCTATCTCTACTGTGCTCCACTGTACTCTATCTCTACTGTGCTCCACTCTACTCTACCTCTACTGTGCTCCACTGTATCCTACCTCTACTGTACTCCACTGTACTCTATCTCTACTGTACTCCACTGTACTCTACCTCTACTGTGCTCTACTGTTCTCTACCTCTACTGTGCTCTACTGTACTCAACCTCTACTGTGCTCCACTGTACCCTACCTCTACTGTGCTCCACTGTACTCTACCTCTACTGTGCTCCACTGTACTCTACCTCTACTGTACTCCACTGTACTCTATCTCTACTGTGCTCCACTCTACTCTACATCTACTGTGCTCAACTGTACTCTACTGTACTCCACTGTACTCTACCTCTACTGTACTCCACAGTACTCTATCTCTACTGTACTCCACTGTACTCTACCTCTACTGTACTCCACTGTACTCTATCTCTACTGTGCTCCACTGTACTCTACCTCTACTGTGCTCAACTGTACTCTACTGTACTCCACTGTACTCTACCTCTACTGTACTCCACTGTACTCTACTCTACTCTACTCCACTGTACTCTATCTCTACTGTGATCCACTGTACTCTACATCTACTGTACTCAACTGTACTCTATCTCTACTGTACTCTACTGTACTCTACCTCTACTGTACTCTACTGTTCTCTAGCTCTACTGTGCTGTACTGTACTCTTCTCTACTGTACTCCACTGTACTCTATCTCTACTGTGATCCACTGTACTCTACCTCTACTGTACTCCACTGTACTCTATCTCTACTGTGATCCACTGTACTCTACCTCTACTGTACTCAACTGTACTCTATCTCTACTGTGCTCCACTGTACTCTACCTCTACTGTACTCGACTGTACTTTATCTCTACTGTACTCCACTGTACTTTACCTATACTGTACTCTACTGTTCTCTACCTCTACTGTACTCCACTGTACTCTATCTCTACTGTGATCCACTGTACTCTACCTCTACTGTACTCCACTGTACTCTATCTCTACTCTACTCCACTGTACTCTACCTCTACTGTACTCTAGTGTTCTCTACCTCTACTGTGATCCACTGTACTCTATCTCTACAGTACTCCACTGTACTCTATCTCTACTGTGATCCACTGTACTCTATCTCTACTGTGCTCCACTGTATCTACCTCTACTATGCTCCACTGTACTCTATCTGTACTGTGCTCCACTCTACTCTACCTCTACTGTGCTCCACTGTACTCTACCTCTACTGTACTCCACTGTACTCTATCTCTACTTTGCTCCACTGTACTCTATCTCTACTGTACTCCACTGTACTCTACTGTACTCCACTGTGCTCTACTGTTCTCTACCTCTACTGTGCTCTACTGTACTCCACCTCTAATGTGCTCCACTGTACCCTACCTCTACTGTGCTCCACTGTACTCTACCTCTACTGTGCTCCACTGTACTCTACCTCTACTGTGCTCCACTGTACTCTACCTCTACTGTGCTCCACTGTACTCTACCTCTACTGTGCTCCACTGTACTCTATCTCTACTGTGCTCCACTGTACTCTACCTCTAATGTACTCTACTGTACTCCATCTCTAATGTGCTCCACTGTACTCTAGCCCTACTGTACTCCACTGTACTTTACCTCTACTGTACTCCACTGTACTCCACCTCTACTGTCCTCCACTGTACCCTACCTCTACTGTGCTCCACTGTACTCTACCTCTACTGTGCTCCACTGTACTCTATCTCTACTGTGCTCCACTGTACTCTACCTCTAATGTACTCTACTGTACTCCACCTCTAATGTGCTCCACTGTACTCTAGCCCTACTGTACTCCACTGTACTTTACCTCTACTGTACTCCACTGTACTCTATCTCTACTGTGCTCCACTGTATCCTACCTCTACTGTACTCCACTGTACTCTATCTCTACTGTGCTCCACTGTACTCTATCTCTACTGTACTCCACTGTACTCTACCTCTACTCTGCTCTACTGTTCTCTACCTCTACTGTGCTCTACTGTACTCCACCTCTACTGTGCTCCACTGTACCCTACCTCTACTGTGCTCCACTGTACTCTACCTCTACTGTGCTCCACTGTACTCTACCTCTACTGTACTCCACTGTACTCTATCTCTACTGTGCTCCACTGTACTCTACCTCTACTGTGCTCAACTGTACTCTACTGTACTCCACTGTACTCTACCTCTACTGTACTCCACTGTACTCTATCTCTACTGTACTCCACTGTACTCTACCTCTACTGTACTCCAGTGTACTCTATCTCTACTGTGCTCAACTGTACTGTACTGTACTCCACTGTAATCTACCTCTACTGTACTCCACTGTACTCTACTTCTACTGTACTCCACTGTACTCTACCTCTACTGTACTCCACTGTACTCTACTCTACTGTACTCCAATGTACTCTATCTCTACTGTGATCCACTGTACTCTACCTCTACTGTACTCCACTGTACTCTATCTCTACTGTACTCCACTGTACTCTACCTCTACTCTACTCTACTGTTCTCTACCTCTACTTTGCTCTACTGTACTCTACTCTACTGTACTCACTGTACTCTATCTCTACTGTGATTCACTGTACTCTACCTCTACTGTACTCTACTGTTCTCTACCTCTACTCTGCTCTACTGTACTGTACTCTACTGTACTACACTGTACTCTATCTCTACTGTGATCCACTGTACTCTACCTCTACTGTACTCTACTGTACTCTATCTCTACTGTGATCCACTGTACTCTATCTCTACTGTGCTCCACTGTACTCTATCTCTACTGTGCTCCACTCTACTCTACCTCTACTGTGCTCCACTGTATCCTACCTCCACTGTACTCCACTGTACTCTATCTCTACTGTACTCCACTGTACTCTACCTCTACTGTGCTCTACTGTTCTCTACCTCTACTGTGCTCTACTGTACTCAACCTCTACTGTGCTCCACTGTACCCTACCTCTACTGTGCTCCACTGTACTCTACCTCTACTGTGCTCCACTGTACTCTACCTCTACTGTACTCCACTGTACTCTATCACTACTGTGCTCCACTCTACTCTACATCTACTGTGCTCAACTGTACTCTACTGTACTCCACTGTACTCTACCTCTACTGTACTCCACAGTACTCTATCTCTACTGTACTCCACTGTACTCTACCTCTACTGTACTCCACTGTACTCTATCTCTACTGTGCTCCACTGTACTCTACCTCTACTGTGCTCAACTGTACTGTACTGTACTCCACTGTACTCTACCTCTACTGTACTCCACTGTACTCTACTCTACTCTACTCCACTGTACTCTATCTCTACTGTGATCCACTGTACTCTACATCTACTGTACTCCACTGTACTCTATCTCTACTGTACTCTACTGTACTCTACCTCTACTGTACTCTACTGTTCTCTAGCTCTACTGTGCTGTACTGTACTCTTCTCTACTGTACTCCACTGTACTCTATCTCTACTGTGATCCACTGTACTCTACCTCTACTGTACTCCACTGTACTCTATCTCTACTGTGATCCACTGTACTCTACCTCTACTGTACTCCACTGTACTCTATCTCTACTGTGCTCCACTGTACTCTACCTCTACTATGCTCCACTGTACTCTATCTCTACTGTGCTCCACTCTACTCTACCTCTACTGTTCTCCACTGTACTCTACCTCTACTGTACTCCACTGTACACTATCTCTACTGTGCTCCACTGTACTCTATCTCTACTGTACTCCACTGTACTGTACCTCTACTGTGCTCTACTGTTCTCTACCTCTACTGTGCTCTACTGTACTCCACCTCTACTGTGCTCCACTGTACCCCACCTCTACTGTGCTCCACTGTACTCTACCTCTGCTGTGCTCCACTGTACTCTACCTCTACTGTGCTCCACTGTACTCTACCTCTACTGTGCTCCACTGTACTCTACCTCTACTATGCTCCACTGTACTCTATCTCTACTTTGCTCCACTGTACTCTACCTCTACTGTACTCTACTGTACTCCACCTCTAATGTGCTCCACTGTACTCTAGCTCTACTGTACTCGACTGTACTCTACCTCTACTGTGCTCCACTGTACTCTATTTCTACTGTACTCCTCTGTACTCTACCTCTACTGTGCTCCACTGTACTCTATCTGTAATGTACTCTACTGTACACTATCGCTACTGTGATCTTCTGTACTCTACCTCTGCTGTGCTCCACTGTACTCTATCTCTACTGTACTCCACTGCACTCTACTGTTCTCTACCTCTACTGTACTCTACTGTGCTCCACTGTACTCCACTGTAGTCTACCTCTGCTGTGCTCCACTGTACTCTACCTCTACTGTGCTCCACTATACTCTACATCTACTGTGCTCAACTGTACTCTACTGTACTCCACTGTACTCTACCTCTACTGTACTCCACAGTACTCTATCTCTACTGTACTCCACTGTACTCTACCTCTACTGTACTCCACTGTACTCTATCTCTACTGTGCTCCACTGTACTCTACCTCTACTGTGCTCAACTGTACTGTACTGTACTCCACTGTACTCTACCTCTACTGTACTCCACTGTACTCTACTCTACTCTACTCCACTGTACTCTATCTCTACTGTGATCCACTGTACTCTACATCTACTGTACTCCACTGTACTCTATCTCTACTGTACTCTACTGTACTCTACCTCTACTGTACTCTACTGTTCTCTAGCTCTACTGTGCTGTACTGTACTCTTCTCTACTGTACTCCACTGTACTCTATCTCTACTGTGATCCACTGTACTCTACCTCTACTGTACTCCACTGTACTCTATCTCTACTGTGGTCCACTGTACTCTACCTCTACTGTACTCAACTGTACTCTATCTCTACTGTGCTCCACTGTACTCTACCTCTACTGTACTCGACTGTACTTTATCTCTACTGTACTCCACTGTACTTTACCTATACTGTACTCTACTGTTCTCTACCTCTACTGTACTCCACTGTACTCTATCTCTACTGTGATCCACTGTACTCTACCTCTACTGTACTCCACTGTACTCTATCTCTACTCTACTCCACTGTACTCTACCTCTACTGTACTCTAGTGTTCTCTACCTCTACTGTGCTCTACTGTACTCTTCTCTACTGTACTCCACTGTACTCTATCTCTACTGTGATCCACTGTACTCTACCTCTACAGTACTCCACTGTACTCTATCTCTACTGTGATCCACTGTACTCTATCTCTACTGTGCTCCACTGTATCTACCTCTACTATGCTCCACTGTACTCTATCTGTACTGTGCTCCACTCTACTCTACCTCTACTGTGCTCCACTGTACTCTACCTCTACTGTACTCCACTGTACTCTATCTCTACTTTGCTCCACTGTACTCTATCTCTACTGTACTCCACTGTACTCTACCTCTACTGTGCTCTACTGTTCTCTACCTCTACTGTGCTCTACTGTACTCCACCTCTAATGTGCTCCACTGTACCCTACCTCTACTGTGCTCCACTGTACTCTACCTCTACTGTGCTCCACTGTACTCTACCTCTACTGTGCTCCACTGTACTCTACCTCTACTGTGCTCCACTGTACTCTACCTCTACTGTGCTCCACTGTACTCTATCTCTACTGTGCTCCACTGTACTCTACCTCTAATGTACTCTACTGTACTCCATCTCTAATGTGCTCCACTGTACTCTAGCCCTACTGTACTCCACTGTACTTTACCTCTACTGTACTCCACTGTACTCCACATCTACTGTCCTCCACTGTACCCTACCTCTACTGTGCTCCACTGTACTCTACCTCTACTGTGCTCCACTGTACTCTACCTCTACTGTGCTCAACTGTACTCTACTGTACTCCACTGTACTCTACCTCTACTGTACTCCACTGTACTCTACTCTACTCTACTCCACTGTACTCTATCTCTACTGTGATCCACTGTACTCTACATCTACTGTACTCAACTGTACTCTATCTCTACTGTACTCTACTGTACTCTACCTCTACTGTACTCTACTGTTCTCTAGCTCTACTGTGCTGTACTGTACTCTTCTCTACTGTACTCCACTGTACTCTATCTCTACTGTGATCCACTGTACTCTACCTCTACTGTACTCCACTGTACTCTATCTCTACTGTGATCCACTGTACTCTACCTCTACTGTACTCAACTGTACTCTATCTCTACTGTGCTCCACTGTACTCTACCTCTACTGTACTCGACTGTACTTTATCTCTACTGTACTCCACTGTACTTTACCTATACTGTACTCTACTGTTCTCTACCTCTACTGTACTCCACTGTACTCTATCTCTACTGTGATCCACTGTACTCTACCTCTACTGTACTCCACTGTACTCTATCTCTACTCTACTCCACTGTACTCTACCTCTACTGTACTCTAGTGTTCTCTACCTCTACTGTGATCCACTGTACTCTATCTCTACAGTACTCCACTGTACTCTATCTCTACTGTGATCCACTGTACTCTATCTCTACTGTGCTCCACTGTATCTACCTCTACTATGCTCCACTGTACTCTATCTGTACTGTGCTCCACTCTACTCTACCTCTACTGTGCTCCACTGTACTCTACCTCTACTGTACTCCACTGTACTCTATCTCTACTTTGCTCCACTGTACTCTATCTCTACTGTACTCCACTGTACTCTACTGTACTCCACTGTGCTCTACTGTTCTCTACCTCTACTGTGCTCTACTGTACTCCACCTCTAATGTGCTCCACTGTACCCTACCTCTACTGTGCTCCACTGTACTCTACCTCTACTGTGCTCCACTGTACTCTACCTCTACTGTGCTCCACTGTACTCTACCTCTACTGTGCTCCACTGTACTCTACCTCTACTGTGCTCCACTGTACTCTATCTCTACTGTGCTCCACTGTACTCTACCTCTAATGTACTCTACTGTACTCCATCTCTAATGTGCTCCACTGTACTCTAGCCCTACTGTACTCCACTGTACTTTACCTCTACTGTACTCCACTGTACTCCACCTCTACTGTCCTCCACTGTACCCTACCTCTACTGTGCTCCACTGTACTCTACCTCTACTGTGCTCCACTGTACTCTATCTCTACTGTGCTCCACTGTACTCTACCTCTAATGTACTCTACTGTACTCCACCTCTAATGTGCTCCACTGTACTCTAGCCCTACTGTACTCCACTGTACTTTACCTCTACTGTACTCCACTGTACTCTATCTCTACTGTGCTCCACTGTATCCTACCTCTACTGTACTCCACTGTACTCTATCTCTACTGTGCTCCACTGTACTCTATCTCTACTGTACTCCACTGTACTCTACCTCTACTCTGCTCTACTGTTCTCTACCTCTACTGTGCTCTACTGTACTCCACCTCTACTGTGCTCCACTGTACCCTACCTCTACTGTGCTCCACTGTACTCTACCTCTACTGTGCTCCACTGTACTCTACCTCTACTGTACTCCACTGTACTCTATCTCTACTGTGCTCCACTGTACTCTACCTCTACTGTGCTCAACTGTACTCTACTGTACTCCACTGTACTCTACCTCTACTGTACTCCACTGTACTCTATCTCTACTGTACTCCACTGTACTCTACCTCTACTGTACTCCAGTGTACTCTATCTCTACTGTGCTCAACTGTACTGTACTGTACTCCACTGTAATCTACCTCTACTGTACTCCACTGTACTCTACTTCTACTGTACTCCACTGTACTCTACCTCTACTGTACTCCACTGTACTCTACTCTACTGTACTCCAATGTACTCTATCTCTACTGTGATCCACTGTACTCTACCTCTACTGTACTCCACTGTACTCTATCTCTACTGTACTCCACTGTACTCTACCTCTACTCTACTCTACTGTTCTCTACCTCTACTTTGCTCTACTGTACTCTACTCTACTGTACTCACTGTACTCTATCTCTACTGTGATTCACTGTACTCTACCTCTACTGTACTCTACTGTTCTCTACCTCTACTCTGCTCTACTGTACTGTACTCTACTGTACTACACTGTACTCTATCTCTACTGTGATCCACTGTACTCTACCTCTACTGTACTCTACTGTACTCTATCTCTACTGTGATCCACTGTACTCTATCTCTACTGTGCTCCACTGTACTCTATCTCTACTGTGCTCCACTCTACTCTACCTCTACTGTGCTCCACTGTATCCTACCTCCACTGTACTCCACTGTACTCTATCTCTACTGTACTCCACTGTACTCTACCTCTACTGTGCTCTACTGTTCTCTACCTCTACTGTGCTCTACTGTACTCAACCTCTACTGTGCTCCACTGTACCCTACCTCTACTGTGCTCCACTGTACTCTACCTCTACTGTGCTCCACTGTACTCTACCTCTACTGTACTCCACTGTACTCTATCACTACTGTGCTCCACTCTACTCTACATCTACTGTGCTCAACTGTACTCTACTGTACTCCACTGTACTCTACCTCTACTGTACTCCACAGTACTCTATCTCTACTGTACTCCACTGTACTCTACCTCTACTGTACTCCACTGTACTCTATCTCTACTGTGCTCCACTGTACTCTACCTCTACTGTGCTCAACTGTACTGTACTGTACTCCACTGTACTCTACCTCTACTGTACTCCACTGTACTCTACTCTACTCTACTCCACTGTACTCTATCTCTACTGTGATCCACTGTACTCTACATCTACTGTACTCCACTGTACTCTATCTCTACTGTACTCTACTGTACTCTACCTCTACTGTACTCTACTGTTCTCTAGCTCTACTGTGCTGTACTGTACTCTTCTCTACTGTACTCCACTGTACTCTATCTCTACTGTGATCCACTGTACTCTACCTCTACTGTACTCCACTGTACTCTATCTCTACTGTGATCCACTGTACTCTACCTCTACTGTACTCCACTGTACTCTATCTCTACTGTGCTCCACTGTACTCTACCTCTACTATGCTCCACTGTACTCTATCTCTACTGTGCTCCACTCTACTCTACCTCTACTGTTCTCCACTGTACTCTACCTCTACTGTACTCCACTGTACACTATCTCTACTGTGCTCCACTGTACTCTATCTCTACTGTACTCCACTGTACTGTACCTCTACTGTGCTCTACTGTTCTCTACCTCTACTGTGCTCTACTGTACTCCACCTCTACTGTGCTCCACTGTACCCCACCTCTACTGTGCTCCACTGTACTCTACCTCTGCTGTGCTCCACTGTACTCTACCTCTACTGTGCTCCACTGTACTCTACCTCTACTGTGCTCCACTGTACTCTACCTCTACTATGCTCCACTGTACTCTATCTCTACTTTGCTCCACTGTACTCTACCTCTACTGTACTCTACTGTACTCCACCTCTAATGTGCTCCACTGTACTCTAGCTCTACTGTACTCGACTGTACTCTACCTCTACTGTGCTCCACTGTACTCTATTTCTACTGTACTCCTCTGTACTCTACCTCTACTGTGCTCCACTGTACTCTATCTGTAATGTACTCTACTGTACACTATCGCTACTGTGATCTTCTGTACTCTACCTCTGCTGTGCTCCACTGTACTCTATCTCTACTGTACTCCACTGCACTCTACTGTTCTCTACCTCTACTGTACTCTACTGTGCTCCACTGTACTCCACTGTAGTCTACCTCTGCTGTGCTCCACTGTACTCTACCTCTACTGTGCTCCACTATACTCTACATCTACTGTGCTCAACTGTACTCTACTGTACTCCACTGTACTCTACCTCTACTGTACTCCACAGTACTCTATCTCTACTGTACTCCACTGTACTCTACCTCTACTGTACTCCACTGTACTCTATCTCTACTGTGCTCCACTGTACTCTACCTCTACTGTGCTCAACTGTACTGTACTGTACTCCACTGTACTCTACCTCTACTGTACTCCACTGTACTCTACTCTACTCTACTCCACTGTACTCTATCTCTACTGTGATCCACTGTACTCTACATCTACTGTACTCCACTGTACTCTATCTCTACTGTACTCTACTGTACTCTACCTCTACTGTACTCTACTGTTCTCTAGCTCTACTGTGCTGTACTGTACTCTTCTCTACTGTACTCCACTGTACTCTATCTCTACTGTGATCCACTGTACTCTACCTCTACTGTACTCCACTGTACTCTATCTCTACTGTGGTCCACTGTACTCTACCTCTACTGTACTCAACTGTACTCTATCTCTACTGTGCTCCACTGTACTCTACCTCTACTGTACTCGACTGTACTTTATCTCTACTGTACTCCACTGTACTTTACCTATACTGTACTCTACTGTTCTCTACCTCTACTGTACTCCACTGTACTCTATCTCTACTGTGATCCACTGTACTCTACCTCTACTGTACTCCACTGTACTCTATCTCTACTCTACTCCACTGTACTCTACCTCTACTGTACTCTAGTGTTCTCTACCTCTACTGTGCTCTACTGTACTCTTCTCTACTGTACTCCACTGTACTCTATCTCTACTGTGATCCACTGTACTCTACCTCTACAGTACTCCACTGTACTCTATCTCTACTGTGATCCACTGTACTCTATCTCTACTGTGCTCCACTGTATCTACCTCTACTATGCTCCACTGTACTCTATCTGTACTGTGCTCCACTCTACTCTACCTCTACTGTGCTCCACTGTACTCTACCTCTACTGTACTCCACTGTACTCTATCTCTACTTTGCTCCACTGTACTCTATCTCTACTGTACTCCACTGTACTCTACCTCTACTGTGCTCTACTGTTCTCTACCTCTACTGTGCTCTACTGTACTCCACCTCTAATGTGCTCCACTGTACCCTACCTCTACTGTGCTCCACTGTACTCTACCTCTACTGTGCTCCACTGTACTCTACCTCTACTGTGCTCCACTGTACTCTACCTCTACTGTGCTCCACTGTACTCTACCTCTACTGTGCTCCACTGTACTCTATCTCTACTGTGCTCCACTGTACTCTACCTCTAATGTACTCTACTGTACTCCATCTCTAATGTGCTCCACTGTACTCTAGCCCTACTGTACTCCACTGTACTTTACCTCTACTGTACTCCACTGTACTCCACATCTACTGTCCTCCACTGTACCCTACCTCTACTGTGCTCCACTGTACTCTACCTCTACTGTGCTCCACTGTACTCTACCTCTACTGTGCTCCACTGTACTCTATCTCTACTGTGCTCCACTGTACTCTACCTCTAATGTACTCTACTGTACTCCACCTCTAATGTGCTCCACTGTACTCTAGCCCTACTGTACTCCACTGTACTTTACCTCTACTGTACTCCACTGTACTCTATCTCTACTGTGCTCCACTGTATCCTACCTCTACTGTACTCCACTGTACTCTATCTCTACTGTGCTCGACTGTACTCTATCTCTACTGTACTCCACTGTACTCTACCTCTACTCTGCTCTACTGTTCTCTACCTCTACTGTGCTCTACTGTACTCCACCTCTACTGTGCTCCACTGTACCCTACCTCTACTGTGCTCCACTGTACTCTACCTCTACTGTGCTCCACTGTACTCTACCTCTACTGTACTCCACTGTACTCTATCTCTACTGTGCTCCACTGTACTCTACCTCTACTGTGCTCAACTGTACTCTACTGTACTCCACTGTACTCTACCTCTACTGTACTCCACTGTACTCTATCTCTACTGTACTCCACTGTACTCTACCTCTACTGTACTCCAGTGTACTCTATCTCTACTGTGCTCAACTGTACTGTACTGTACTCCACTGTAATCTACCTCTACTGTACTCCACTGTACTCTACTTCTACTGTACTCCACTGTACTCTACCTCTACTGTACTCCACTGTACTCTACTCTACTGTACTAAAATGTACTCTATCTCTACTGTGATCCACTGTACTCTACCTCTACTGTACTCCACTGTACTCTATCTCTACTGTACTCCACTGTACTCTACCTCTACTCTACTCTACTGTTCTCTACCTCTACTTTGCTCTACTGTACTCTACTCTACTGTACTCCACTGTACTCTATCTCTACTGTACTCCACTGTACTCTACCTCTACTCTACTCTACTGTTCTCTACCTCTACTTTGCTCTACTGTACTCTACTCTACTGTACTCCACTGTACTCTATCTCTACTGTGATTCACTGTACTCTACCTCTACTGTACTCTACTATTCTCTACCTCTACTCTGCTCTACTGTACTGTACTCTACTGTACTACACTGTACTCTATCTCTACTGTGATCCACTGTACTCTACCTCTACTGTACTCTACTGTACTCTATCTCTACTGTGATCCACTGTACTCTATCTCTACTGTGCTCCACTGTACTCTATCTCTACTGTGCTCCACTCTACTCTACCTCTACTGTGCTCCACTGTATCCTACCTCTACTGTACTCCACTGTACTCTATCTCTACTGTACTCCACTGTACTCTACCTCTACTGTGCTCTACTGTTCTCTACCTCTACTGTGCTCTACTGTACTCAACCTCTACTGTGCTCCACTGTACCCTACCTCTACTGTGCTCCACTGTACTCTACCTCTACTGTGCTCCACTGTACTCTACCTCTACTGTACTCCACTGTACTCTATCTCTACTGTGCTCCACTCTACTCTACATCTACTGTGCTCAACTGTACTCTACTGTACTCCACTGTACTCTACCTCTACTGTACTCCACAGTACTCTATCTCTACTGTACTCCACTGTACTCTACCTCTACTGTACTCCACTGTACTCTATCTCTACTGTGCTCCACTGTACTCTACCTCTACTGTGCTCAACTGTACTGTACTGTACTCCACTGTACTCTACCTCTACTGTACTCCACTGTACTCTACTCTACTCTACTCCAATGTACTCTATCTCTACTGTGATCCACTGTACTCTACATCTACTGTACTCCACTGTACTCTATCTCTACTGTACTCTACTGTACTCTACCTCTACTGTACTCTACTGTTCTCTAGCTCTAATGTGCTGTACTGTACTCTTCTCTACTGTACTCCACTGTACTCTATCTCTACTGTGATCCACTGTACTCTACCTCTACTGTACTCCACTGTACTCTATCTCTACTGTGATCCACTGTACTCTACCTCTACTGTACTCCACTGTACTCTATCTCTACTGTGCTCCACTGTACTCTACCTCTACTATGCTCCACTGTACTCTATCTCTACTGTGCTCCACTGTACTCTACCTCTACTGTGCTCCACTGTACTCTACCTCTACTGTGCTCCACTGTACTCTATCTCTACTGTGCTCCACTGTACTCTACCTCTAATGTACTCTACTGTACTCCATCTCTAATGTGCTCCACTGTACTCTAGCCCTACTGTACTCCACTGTACTTTACCTCTACTGTACTCCACTGTACTCCACCTCTACTGTCCTCCACTGTACCCTACCTCTACTGTGCTCCACTGTACTCTACCTCTACTGTGCTCCACTGTACTCTATCTCTACTGTGCTCCACTGTACTCTACCTCTAATGTACTCTACTGTACTCCACCTCTAATGTGCTCCACTGTACTCTAGCCCTACTGTACTCCACTGTACTTTACCTCTACTGTACTCCACTGTACTCTATCTCTACTGTGCTCCACTGTATCCTACCTCTACTGTACTCCACTGTACTCTATCTCTACTGTGCTCCACTGTACTCTATCTCTACTGTACTCCACTGTACTCTACCTCTACTCTGCTCTACTGTTCTCTACCTCTACTGTGCTCTACTGTACTCCACCTCTACTGTGCTCCACTGTACCCTACCTCTACTGTGCTCCACTGTACTCTACCTCTACTGTGCTCCACTGTACTCTACCTCTACTGTACTCCACTGTACTCTATCTCTACTGTGCTCCACTGTACTCTACCTCTACTGTGCTCAACTGTACTCTACTGTACTCCACTGTACTCTACCTCTACTGTACTCCACTGTACTCTATCTCTACTGTACTCCACTGTACTCTACCTCTACTGTACTCCAGTGTACTCAATCTCTACTGTGCTCAACTGTACTGTACTGTACTCCACTGTAATCTACCTCTACTGTACTCCACTGTACTCTACTTCTACTGTACTCCACTGTACTCTACCTCTACTGTACTCCACTGTACTCTACTCTACTGTACTCCAATGTACTCTATCTCTACTGTGATCCACTGTACTCTACCTCTACTGTACTCCACTGTACTCTATCTCTACTGTACTCCACTGTACTCTACCTCTACTCTACTCTACTGTTCTCTACCTCTACTTTGCTCTACTGTACTCTACTCTACTGTACTCACTGTACTCTATCTCTACTGTGATTCACTGTACTCTACCTCTACTGTACTCTACTGTTCTCTACCTCTACTCTGCTCTACTGTACTGTACTCTACTGTACTACACTGTACTCTATCTCTACTGTGATCCACTGTACTCTACCTCTACTGTACTCTACTGTACTCTATCTCTACTGTGATCCACTGTACTCTATCTCTACTGTGCTCCTCTGTACTCTATCTCTACTGTGCTCCACTCTACTCTACCTCTACTGTGCTCCACTGTATCCTACCTCTACTGTACTCCACTGTACTCTATCTCTACTGTACTCCACTGTACTCTACCTCTACTGTGCTCTACTGTTCTCTACCTCTACTGTGCTCTACTGTACTCAACCTCTACTGTGCTCCACTGTACCCTACCTCTACTGTGCTCCACTGTACTCTACCTCTACTGTGCTCCACTGTACTCTACCTCTACTGTACTCCACTGTACTCTATCACTACTGTGCTCCACTCTACTCTACATCTACTGTGCTCAACTGTACTCTACTGTACTCCACTGTACTCTACCTCTACTGTACTCCACAGTACTCTATCTCTACTGTACTCCACTGTACTCTACCTCTACTGTACTCCACTGTACTCTATCTCTACTGTGCTCCACTGTACTCTACCTCTACTGTGCTCAACTGTACTGTACTGTACTCCACTGTACTCTACCTCTACTGTACTCCACTGTACTCTACTCTACTCTACTCCACTGTACTCTATCTCTACTGTGATCCACTGTACTCTACATCTACTGTACTCCACTGTACTCTATCTCTACTGTACTCTACTGTACTCTACCTCTACTGTACTCTACTGTTCTCTAGCTCTACTGTGCTGTACTGTACTCTTCTCTACTGTACTCCACTGTACTCTATCTCTACTGTGATCCACTGTACTCTACCTCTACTGTACTCCACTGTACTCTATCTCTACTGTGATCCACTGTACTCTACCTCTACTGTACTCCACTGTACTCTATCTCTACTGTGCTCCACTGTACTCTACCTCTACTATGCTCCACTGTACTCTATCTCTACTGTGCTCCACTCTACTCTACCTCTACTGTTCTCCACTGTACTCTACCTCTACTGTACTCCACTGTACACTATCTCTACTGTGCTCCACTGTACTCTATCTCTACTGTACTCCACTGTACTGTACCTCTACTGTGCTCTACTGTTCTCTACCTCTACTGTGCTCTACTGTACTCCACCTCTACTGTGCTCCACTGTACCCCACCTCTACTGTGCTCCACTGTACTCTACCTCTGCTGTGCTCCACTGTACTCTACCTCTACTGTGCTCCACTGTACTCTACCTCTACTGTGCTCCACTGTACTCTACCTCTACTATGCTCCACTGTACTCTATCTCTACTTTGCTCCACTGTACTCTACCTCTACTGTACTCTACTGTACTCCACCTCTAATGTGCTCCACTGTACTCTAGCTCTACTGTACTCGACTGTACTCTACCTCTACTGTGCTCCACTGTACTCTATTTCTACTGTACTCCTCTGTACTCTACCTCTACTGTGCTCCACTGTACTCTATCTGTAATGTACTCTACTGTACACTATCGCTACTGTGATCCACTGTACTCTACCTCTGCTGTGCTCCACTGTACTCTATCTCTACTGTACTCCACTGCACTCTACTGTTCTCTACCTCTACTGTACTCTACTGTGCTCCACTGTACTCCACTGTAGTCTACCTCTGCTGTGCTCCACTGTACTCTACCTCTACTGTGCTCCACTATACTCTACATCTACTGTGCTCAACTGTACTCTACTGTACTCCACTGTACTCTACCTCTACTGTACTCCACAGTACTCTATCTCTACTGTACTCCACTGTACTCTACCTCTACTGTACTCCACTGTACTCTATCTCTACTGTGCTCCACTGTACTCTACCTCTACTGTGCTCAACTGTACTGTACTGTACTCCACTGTACTCTACCTCTACTGTACTCCACTGTACTCTACTCTACTCTACTCCACTGTACTCTATCTCTACTGTGATCCACTGTACTCTACATCTACTGTACTCCACTGTACTCTATCTCTACTGTACTCTACTGTACTCTACCTCTACTGTACTCTACTGTTCTCTAGCTCTACTGTGCTGTACTGTACTCTTCTCTACTGTACTCCACTGTACTCTATCTCTACTGTGATCCACTGTACTCTACCTCTACTGTACTCCACTGTACTCTATCTCTACTGTGGTCCACTGTACTCTACCTCTACTGTACTCAACTGTACTCTATCTCTACTGTGCTCCACTGTACTCTACCTCTACTGTACTCGACTGTACTTTATCTCTACTGTACTCCACTGTACTTTACCTATACTGTACTCTACTGTTCTCTACCTCTACTGTACTCCACTGTACTCTATCTCTACTGTGATCCACTGTACTCTACCTCTACTGTACTCCACTGTACTCTATCTCTACTCTACTCCACTGTACTCTACCTCTACTGTACTCTAGTGTTCTCTACCTCTACTGTGCTCTACTGTACTCTTCTCTACTGTACTCCACTGTACTCTATCTCTACTGTGATCCACTGTACTCTACCTCTACAGTACTCCACTGTACTCTATCTCTACTGTGATCCACTGTACTCTATCTCTACTGTGCTCCACTGTATCTACCTCTACTATGCTCCACTGTACTCTATCTGTACTGTGCTCCACTCTACTCTACCTCTACTGTGCTCCACTGTACTCTACCTCTACTGTACTCCACTGTACTCTATCTCTACTTTGCTCCACTGTACTCTATCTCTACTGTACTCCACTGTACTCTACCTCTACTGTGCTCTACTGTTCTCTACCTCTACTGTGCTCTACTGTACTCCACCTCTAATGTGCTCCACTGTACCCTACCTCTACTGTGCTCCACTGTACTCTACCTCTACTGTGCTCCACTGTACTCTACCTCTACTGTGCTCCACTGTACTCTACCTCTACTGTGCTCCACTGTACTCTACCTCTACTGTGCTCCACTGTACTCTATCTCTACTGTGCTCCACTGTACTCTACCTCTAATGTACTCTACTGTACTCCATCTCTAATGTGCTCCACTGTACTCTAGCCCTACTGTACTCCACTGTACTTTACCTCTACTGTACTCCACTGTACTCCACATCTACTGTCCTCCACTGTACCCTACCTCTACTGTGCTCCACTGTACTCTACCTCTACTGTGCTCCACTGTACTCTACCTCTACTGTGCTACACTGTACTCTACCTCTACTGTGCTCCACTGTACTCTACCTCTACTGTGCTCCACTGTACTCTATCTCTACTGTGCTCCACTGTACTCTACCTCTAATGTACTCTACTGTACTCCACCTCTAATGTGCTCCACTGTACTCTAGCCCTACTGTACTCCACTGTACTTTACCTCTACTGTACTCCACTGTACTCTATCTCTACTGTGCTCCACTGTATCCTACCTCTACTGTACTCCACTGTACTCTATCTCTACTGTGCTCGACTGTACTCTATCTCTACTGTACTCCACTGTACTCTACCTCTACTCTGCTCTACTGTTCTCTACCTCTACTGTGCTCTACTGTACTCTACCTCTACTGTGCTCCACTGTACTCTACCTCTACTGTACTCCACTGTACCCTACCTCTACTGTGCTCCACTGTACTCTACCTCTACTGTGCTCCACTGTACTCTACCTCTACTGTACTCCACTGTACTCTATCTCTACTGTGCTCCACAGTACTCTACCTCTACTGTGCTCAACTGTACTCTACTGTACTCCACTGTACTCTACCTCTACTGTACTCCACTGTACTCTATCTCTACTGTACTCCACTGTACTCTACCTCTACTGTACTCCAGTGTACTCTATCTCTACTGTGCTCAACTGTACTGTACTGTACTCCACTGTAATCTACCTCTACTGTACTCCACTGTACTCTACTTCTACTGTACTCCACTGTACTCTACCTCTACTGTACTCCACTGTACTCTACTCTACTGTACTAAAATGTACTCTATCTCTACTGTGATCCACTGTACTCTACCTCTACTGTACTCCACTGTACTCTATCTCTACTGTACTCCACTGTACTCTACCTCTACTCTACTCTACTGTTCTCTACCTCTACTTTGCTCTACTGTACTCTACTCTACTGTACTCCACTGTACTCTATCTCTACTGTACTCCACTGTACTCTACCTCTACTCTACTCTACTGTTCTCTACCTCTACTTTGCTCTACTGTACTCTACTCTACTGTACTCCACTGTACTCTATCTCTACTGTGATTCACTGTACTCTACCTCTACTGTACTCTACTGTTCTCTACCTCTACTCTGCTCTACTGTACTGTACTCTACTGTACTACACTGTACTCTATCTCTACTGTGATCCACTGTACTCTACCTCTACTGTACTCTACTGTACTCTATCTCTACTGTGATCCACTGTACTCTATCTCTACTGTGCTCCACTGTACTCTATCTCTACTGTGCTCCACTCTACTCTACCTCTACTGTGCTCCACTGTATCCTACCTCTACTGTACTCCACTGTACTCTATCTCTACTGTACTCCACTGTACTCTACCTCTACTGTGCTCTACTGTTCTCTACCTCTACTGTGCTCTACTGTACTCAACCTCTACTGTGCTCCACTGTACCCTACCTCTACTGTGCTCCACTGTACTCTACCTCTACTGTGCTCCACTGTACTCTACCTCTACTGTACTCCACTGTACTCTATCTCTACTGTGCTCCACTCTACTCTACATCTACTGTGCTCAACTGTACTCTACTGTACTCCACTGTACTCTACCTCTACTGTACTCCACAGTACTCTATCTCTACTGTACTCCACTGTACTCTACCTCTACTGTACTCCACTGTACTCTATCTCTACTGTGCTCCACTGTACTCTACCTCTACTGTGCTCAACTGTACTGTACTGTACTCCACTGTACTCTACCTCTACTGTACTCCACTGTACTCTACTCTACTCTACTCCAATGTACTCTATCTCTACTGTGATCCACTGTACTCTACATCTACTGTACTCCACTGTACTCTATCTCTACTGTACTCTACTGTACTCTACCTCTACTGTACTCTACTGTTCTCTAGCTCTAATGTGCTGTACTGTACTCTTCTCTACTGTACTCCACTGTACTCTATCTCTACTGTGATCCACTGTACTCTACCTCTACTGTACTCCACTGTACTCTATCTCTACTGTGATCCACTGTACTCTACCTCTACTGTACTCCACTGTACTCTATCTCTACTGTGCTCCACTGTACTCTACCTCTACTATGCTCCACTGTACTCTATCTCTACTGTGCTCCACTCTACTCTACCTCTACTGTTCTCCACTGTACTCTACCTCTACTGTACTCCACTGTACACTATCTCTACTGTGCTCCACTGTACTCTATCTCTACTGTACTCCACTGTACTGTACCTCTACTGTGCTCTACTGTTCTCTACCTCTACTGTGCTCTACTGTACTCCACCTCTACTGTGCTCCACTGTACCCTACCTCTACTGTGCTCCACTGTACTCTACCTCTGCTGTGCTCCACTGTACTCTACCTCTACTGTGCTCCACTGTACTCTACCTCTACTGTGCTCCACTGTACTCTACCTCTACTATGCTCCACTGTACTCTATCTCTACTTTGCTCCACTGTACTCTACCTCTACTGTACTCTACTGTACTCCACCTCTAATGTGCTCCACTGTACTCTAGCTCTACTGTACTCGACTGTACTCTACCTCTACTGTGCTCCACTGTACTCTATTTCTACTGTACTCCTCTGTACTCTACCTCTACTGTGCTCCACTGTACTCTATCTGTAATGTACTCTACTGTACACTATCGCTACTGTGATCCACTGTACTCTACCTCTGCTGTGCTCCACTGTACTCTATCTCTACTGTACTCCACTGCACTCTACTGTTCTCTACCTCTACTGTACTCTACTGTGCTCCACTGTACTCCACTGTAGTCTACCTCTGCTGTGCTCCACTTTACTCTACCTCTACTGTGCTCCACTATACTCTACCTCTACTGTGCTCCACTGTACTCTACCTCTACTGTCCTCCACTGTACTCTACCTCTACTGTGCTCCACTGTACTCTCTCTCTACTGTGATCCACTGTACTCTATCTCTACTGGGCTCCACTGTACTCTACCTCTACTGTGCTCCACTGTATTCTATCTCTACTGTGCTCCACTCTACTCTACCTCTACTGTGCTCCACTGTATCCTACCTCTACTGTACTCCACTGTACTCTATCTCTACTGTGCTCCACTGTACTCTATCTCTACTGTACTCCACTGTACTCTACATCTACTGTGCTCTACTGTTCCCTACCTCTACTGTGCTCTACTGTACTCCACCTCTACTCTGCTCCACTGTACCCTACCTCTACTGTGCTCCACTGTATTCTACCTCTACTGTGCTCCACTGTACTCTACCTCTACTGTGCTCCACTGTACTCTACATCTACTGTACTCCACTGTACTCTATCTCTACTGTGCTCCACTGTACTCTACCTCTACTGTGCTCAACTGTACTCTACTGTACTCCACTGTACTCTACCTCTACTGTACTCCACTGTACTCTATCTCTACTGTACTCCACTGTACTCTACCTCTACTGTACTCCACTGTACTCTATCTCTACTGTGCTCCACTGTACTCTACCTCTACTGTGCTCAACTGTACTGTACTGTACTCCACTGTAATCTACCTCTACTGTACTCCACTGTACTCTACCTCTACTGTACTCCACTGTACTCTACCTCTACTGTACTCCACTGTACTCTACTCTACTGTACTCCACTGTACTCTATCTCTACTGTGATCCACTGTAATCTACCTCTACTGTACTCCACTGTACTCTATCTCTACTGTACTCCACTGTACTCTACCTCTACTGTACTCTACTGTTCTCTACCTCTACTGTGCTCTACTGTACTCTACTCTACTGTACTCCACTGTACTCTATCTCTACTGTGATCCACTGTACTCTACCTCTACTGTACTCCACTTTACTTTATCTCTACTGTGATCCACTGTACTCTATCTCTACTGTACTCCACTGTACTCTACCTCTACTATGCTCCACTGTACTCTATCTCTACTGTGCTCCACTCTACTCTACCTCTACAGTGCTCCACTGTACTCTACCTCTACTGTACTCCACTTTACTTTATCTCTACTCTGATCCACTGTACTCTATCTCTACTGTGCTCCACTCTACTCTACCTCTACAGTGCTCCACTGTACTCTACCTCTACTGTACTCCACTTTACTTTATCTCTACTCTGATCCACTGTACTCTACCTCTACTGTGCTCCACTGTACTCTACCTCTACTGTGCTCCACTGTACTCTACCTCTACTGTGCTCCACTGTACTCTACCTCTACTGTACTTCTCTGTACTCTATCTCTACTGTGCTCCACTGTACTCTACCTCTACTGTGCTCAACTGTACTCTACTGTACTCCACTGTACTCTACCTCTACTGTACTCCACTGTACTCTATCTCTACTGTACTCCACTGTACTCTACCTCTACTGTACTCCACTGTACTCTATCTCTACTGTGCTCCACTGTACTCTACCTCTACTGTGCTCAACTGTACTGTACTGTACTCCACTGTAATCTACCTCTACTGTACTCCACTGTACTCTACCTCTACTGTACTCCACTGTACTCTACCTCTACTGTACTCCACTGTACTCTACTCTACTGTACTCCACTGTACTCTATCTCTACTGTGATCCACTGTAATCTACCTCTACTGTACTCCACTGTACTCTATCTCTACTGTACTCCACTGTACTCTAACTCTACTGTACTCTACTGTTCTCTACCTCTACTGTGCTCTACTGTACTCTACTCTACTGTACTCCACTGTACTCTATCTCTACTGTGATCCACTGTACTCTACCTCTACTGTACTCCACTTTACTTTATCTCTACTGTGATCCACTGTACTCTATCTCTACTGTACTCCACTGTACTCTACCTCTACTATGCTCCACTGTACTCTATCTCTACTGTGCTCCACTCTACTCTACCTCTAGAGTGCTCCACTGTACTCTACCTCTACTGTACTCCACTTTACTTTATCTCTACTCTGATCCACTGTACTCTATCTCTACTGTGCTCCACTGTACTCTACCTCTACTATGCTCCACTGTACTCTATCTCTACTGTGCTCCACTCTACTCTACCTCTACTGTGCTCCACTGTACTCTACCTCTACTGTACTCCACTGTACTCTATCTCTACTGTACTCCACTGTACTCTACCTCTACTGTGCTCTACTGTTCTCTACCTCTACTGTGCTCTACTGTACTCCACTTCTACTGTGCTCCACTGTACCCTACCTCTACTGTGCTCCACTGTACTCTACCTCTACTGTGATCCACTGTACTCTACCTCTACTGTGCTCCACTGTACTCTACCTCTACTGTACTCCACTGTACTCTATCTCTACTGTACTCTACTGTACTCTACCTCTACTGTACTCTACTGTTCTCTAGCTCTACTGTGCTGTAATGTACTCTTCTCTACTGTACTCCACTGTACTCTATCTCTACTGTGATCCACTGTACTCTACCTCTACTGTACTCCACTGTACTCTATCTCTACTGTGATCCACTGTACTCTATCTCTACTGTGCTCCACTGTACTCTACCTCTACTATGCTCCACTGTACTCTATCTCTACTGTGCTCCACTCTACTCTACCTCTACTGTGCTCCACTGTACTCTATTTCTACTGTACTCCTCTGTACTCTACCTCTACTGTGCTCCACTGTACTCTATCTGTAATGTACTCTACTGTATTCTATCTCTACTGTGATCCACTGTACTCTACCTCTGCTGTGCTCCACTGTACTCTATCTCTACTGTACTCCACTGTACTCTACTGTTCTCTACCTCTACTGTACTCTACTGTGCTCCACTGTACTCCACTGTAGTCTACCTCTACTGTGCTCCACTGTACTCTACCTCTACTGTGCTCCACTATACTCTACCTCTACTGTGCTCCACTGTACTCTACCTCTACTGTCCTCCACTGTACTCTACCTCTACTGTGCTCCACTGTACTCTCTCTCTACTGTACTCTACCTCTACTGTACTCTACTGTACTCCACCTCTAATGTGCTCCACTGTACTCTACCTCTACTCTACTCTACCTCTACTGTACTCCACTGTACTCTACCTCTACTGTGCTCTACTGTACTCTATCTCTACTGTGCTCCACTGTACTCTACCTCTACTGTGCTCCACTGTACTCTACCTCTACTGTACTTCACTGTCCTCTATCTCTACTGTACTCCACTGTACTCTACCTCTATTGTCCTCCACTGTACTCTATCTCTACTGTACTCTACTGTACTATATCTCTACTGTACTCCACTGTACTCTATCTCTACTGTACTCCACTGTACTCTACCTCCACTGTACTCTACCTCTACCGTACTCCACTGTACTCTATCTCTACTGTACTCCACTGTACTCTACCTCTACTGTACTCTACTGTTCTCTACCTCTACTGTGCTCTACTGTACTTTACTCTACTGTACTCCACTGTACTCTATCTCTACTGTGATCCACTGTACTCTACCTCTACTGTGCTCCACTGTACTCTATCTCTACTGTGCTCCACTCTACTCTACCTCTACTCTGCTCCACTGTATCCTACCTCTACTGTACTCCACTGTACTCTCTCTCTACTGTGCTCCACTGTACTCTATCTCTACTGTACTCAGCTGTACTCTACCTCTACTGTGCTCTACTGTTCTCTACCTTTACTGTGCTCTACTCTACTCCACCTCTACTGTGCTCCACTGTACCCTACCTCTACTGTGCTCCACCGTACTCTACCTCTACTGTGCTCCACTGTACTCTACCTCTACTGTACTCCACTGTACTCTATCTCTACTGTACTCCACTGTACTCTACCTCTACTGTACTCCACTGTACTCTATCTCTACTGTACTCCACTCTAATCTACCTCTACTGTCCTCCACTGTACTCTACCTCTACTGTGCTCCACTGTACTCTCTCTCTACTGTACTCTACCTCTACTGTACTCTACTGTGCTCCACTGTACTCCACTGTAGTCTACCTCTACTGTGCTCCACTGTACTCTACCTCTACTGTGCTCCACTATACTCTACCTCTACTGTGCTCCACTGTACTCTACCTCTACTGTCCTCCACTGTACTCTACCTCTACTGTGCTCCACTGTACTCTCTCTCTACTGTACTCTACCTCTACTGTACTCTACTGTACTCCACCTCTAATGTGCTCCACTGTACTCTACCTCTACTGTACTCTACCTCTACTGTACTCCACTGTACTCTACCTCTAATGTGCTCCACTGTACTCTATCTCTACTGTGCTCCACTGTACTCTATTTCTACTGTGCTCCACTGTACTCTATCTCTACTGTACTCCACTGTACTCTATCTCTACTGTACTTCACTGTCCTTTATCTCTAATGTACTCCACTGTACTCTACCTCTATTGTGCTCCGTTGTACTCTATCTCTACTGTACTCTACTGTACTCTATCTCTACTGTACTCCACTGTACTCTATCTCTACTGTACTCCACAGTACTCTACCTCTACTGTGCTCCACTGTATCCTACCTCTACTGTACTCCACTGTACTCTCTCTCTACTGTGCTCCACTGTACTCTATCTCTACTGTCCTCAGCTGTACTCTACCTCTACTGTGCTCTACTGTTCTCTACCTCTACTGTGCTCTACTCTACTCCACCTCTACTGTGCTCCACTGTACCCTACCTCTACTGTGCTCCACCGTACTCTACCTCTACTGTGCTCCACTGTACTCTACCTCTACTTTACTCCACTGTACTCTATCTCTACTGTACTCCACTGTACTCTACCTCTACTGTACTCCACTGTACTCTATCTCTACTGTACTCCACTCTAATCTACCTCTACTGTCCTCCACTGCACTCTACCTCTACTGTGCTCCACTGTACTCTCTCTCTACTGTACTCTACCTCTACTGTACTCTACTGTGCTCCACTGTACTCCACTGTAGTCTACCTCTACTGTGCTCCACTGTACTCTACCTCTACTGTGCTCCACTATACTCTACCTCTACTGTGCTCCACTGTACTCTACCTCTACTGTCCTCCACTGTACTCTACCTCTACTGTGCTCCACTGTACTCTCTCTCTACTGTACTCCACTGTACTCTACTCTACTCTACTCCACTGTACTCTATCTCTACTGTGATCCACTGTACTCTACATCTACTGTACTCCACTGTACTCTATCTCTACTGTACTCTACTGTACTCTACCTCTACTGTACTCTACTGTTCTCTAGCTCTACTGTGCTGTACTGTACTCTTCTCTACTGTACTCCACTGTACTCTATCTCTACTGTGATCCACTGTACTCTACCTCTACTGTACTCCACTGTACTCTATCTCTACTGTGATCCACTGTACTCTACCTCTACTGTACTCCACTGTACTCTATCTCTACTGTGCTCCACTGTACTCTACCTCTACTATGCTCCACTGTACTCTATCTCTACTGTGCTCCACTCTACTCTACCTCTACTGTTCTCCACTGTACTCTACCTCTACTGTACTCCACTGTACACTATCTCTACTGTGCTCCACTGTACTCTATCTCTACTGTACTCCACTGTACTGTACCTCTACTGTGCTCTACTGTTCTCTACCTCTACTGTGCTCTACTGTACTCCACCTCTACTGTGCTCCACTGTACCCTACCTCTACTGTGCTCCACTGTACTCTACCTCTGCTGTGCTCCACTGTACTCTACCTCTACTGTGCTCCACTGTACTCTACCTCTACTCTGCTCCACTGTACTCTACCTCTACTATGCTCCACTGTACTCTATCTCTACTTTGCTCCACTGTACTCTACCTCTACTGTACTCTACTGTACTCCACCTCTAATGTGCTCCACTGTACTCTAGCTCTACTGTACTCGACTGTACTCTACCTCTACTGTGCTCCACTGTACTCTATTTCTACTGTACTCCTCTGTACTCTACCTCTACTGTGCTCCACTGTACTCTATCTGTAATGTACTCTACTGTACACTATCGCTACTGTGATCCACTGTACTCTACCTCTGCTGTGCTCCACTGTACTCTATCTCTACTGTACTCCACTGCACTCTACTGTTCTCTACCTCTACTGTACTCTACTGTGCTCCACTGTACTCCACTGTAGTCTACCTCTGCTGTGCTCCACTGTACTCTACCTCTACTGTGCTCCACTATACTCTACCTCTACTGTGCTCCACTGTACTCTACCTCTACTGTCCTCCACTGTACTCTACCTCTACTGTGCTCCACTGTACTCTCTCTCTACTGTGATCCACTGTACTCTATCTCTACTGGGCTCCACTGTACTCTACCTCTACTGTGCTCCACTGTATTCTATCTCTACTGTGCTCCACTCTACTCTACCTCTACTGTGCTCCACTGTATCCTACCTCTACTGTACTCCACTGTACTCTATCTCTACTGTGCTCCACTGTACTCTATCTCTACTGTACTCCACTGTACTCTACATCTACTGTGCTCTACTGTTCCCTACCTCTACTGTGCTCTACTGTACTCCACCTCTACTCTGCTCCACTGTACCCTACCTCTACTGTGCTCCACTGTATTCTACCTCTACTGTGCTCCACTGTACTCTACCTCTACTGTGCTCCACTGTACTCTACATCTACTGTACTCCACTGTACTCTATCTCTACTGTGCTCCACTGTACTCTACCTCTACTGTGCTCAACTGTACTCTACTGTACTCCACTGTACTCTACCTCTACTGTACTCCACTGTACTCTATCTCTACTGTACTCCACTGTACTCTACCTCTACTGTACTCCACTGTACTCTATCTCTACTGTGCTCCACTGTACTCTACCTCTACTGTGCTCAACTGTACTGTACTGTACTCCACTGTAATCTACCTCTACTGTACTCCACTGTACTCTACCTCTACTGTACTCCACTGTACTCTACCTCTACTGTACTCCACTGTACTCTACTCTACTGTACTCCACTGTACTCTATCTCTACTGTGATCCACTGTAATCTACCTCTACTGTACTCCACTGTACTCTATCTCTACTGTACTCCACTGTACTCTACCTCTACTGTACTCTACTGTTCTCTACCTCTACTGTGCTCTACTGTACTCTACTCTACTGTACTCCACTGTACTCTATCTCTACTGTGATCCACTGTACTCTACCTCTACTGTACTCCACTTTACTTTATCTCTACTGTGATCCACTGTACTCTATCTCTACTGTACTCCACTGTACTCTACCTCTACTATGCTCCACTGTACTCTATCTCTACTGTGCTCCACTCTACTCTACCTCTACAGTGCTCCACTGTACTCTACCTCTACTGTACTCCACTTTACTTTATCTCTACTCTGATCCACTGTACTCTATCTCTACTGTGCTCCACTCTACTCTACCTCTACAGTGCTCCACTGTACTCTACCTCTACTGTACTCCACTTTACTTTATCTCTACTCTGATCCACTGTACTCTACCTCTACTGTGCTCCACTGTACTCTACCTCTACTGTACTCCACTGTACTCTACCTCTACTGTGCTCCACTGTACTCTACCTCTACAGTGCTCCACTGTACTCTATCTCTACTGTGCTCCACTGTACTCTACCTCTAATGTACTCTACTGTACTCCACCTCTAATGTGCTCCACTGTACTCTAGCCCTACTGTACTCCACTGTACTTTACCTCTACTGTACTCCACTGTACTCTATCTCTACTGTGCTCCACTGTATCCTACCTCTACTGTACTCCACTGTACTCTATCTCTACTGTGCTCCACTGTACTCTATCTCTACTGTACTCCACTGTACTCTACCTCTACTCTGCTCTACTGTTCTCTACCTCTACTGTGCTCTACTGTACTCCACCTCTACTGTGCTCCACTGTACCCTACCTCTACTGTGCTCCACTGTACTCTACCTCTACTCTGCTCCACTGTACTCTACCTCTACTGTACTCCACTGTACTCTATCTCTACTGTGCTCCACTGTACTCTACCTCTACTGTGCTCAACTGTACTCTACTGTACTCCACTGTACTCTACCTCTACTGTACTCCACTGTACTCTATCTCTACTGTACTCCACTGTACTCTACCTCTACTGTACTCCAGTGTACTCTATCTCTACTGTGCTCAACTGTACTGTACTGTACTCCACTGTAATCTACCTCTACTGTACTCCACTGTACTCTACTTCTACTGTACTCCACTGTACTCTACCTCTACTGTACTCCACTGTACTCTACTCTACTGTACTCTAATGTACTCTATCTCTACTGTGATCCACTGTACTCTACCTCTACTGTACTCCACTGTACTCTATCTCTACTGTACTCCACTGTACTCTACCTCTACTCTACTCTACTGTTCTCTACCTCTACTTTGCTCTACTGTACTCTACTCTA
Organism: Tiaroga cobitis; assembly: GCA_030578255.1. Classification (NCBI taxonomy): domain Eukaryota; kingdom Metazoa; phylum Chordata; class Actinopteri; order Cypriniformes; family Leuciscidae; genus Tiaroga; species Tiaroga cobitis. The sequence goes on along the minus strand of CM060611.1, from coordinate 30,715,134 downwards.
CTGTACTCCACTGTACTCTATCTCTACTGTGATTCACTGTACTCTACCTCTACTGTACTCTACTGTTCTCTACCTCTACTCTGCTCTACTGTACTGTACTCTACTGTACTACACTGTACTCTATCTCTACTGTGATCCACTGTACTCTACCTCTACTGTACTCTACTGTACTCTATCTCTACTGTGATCCACTGTACTCTATCTCTACTGTGCTCCACTGTACTCTATCTCTACTGTGCTCCACTCTACTCTACCTCTACTGTGCTCCACTGTATCCTACCTCTACTGTACTCCACTGTACTCTATCTCTACTGTACTCCACTGTACTCTACCTCTACTGTGCTCTACTGTTCTCTACCTCTACTGTGCTCTACTGTACTCAACCTCTACTGTGCTCCACTGTACCCTACCTCTACTGTGCTCCACTGTACTCTACCTCTACTGTGCTCCACTGTACTCTACCTCTACTGTACTCCACTGTACTCTATCTCTACTGTGCTCCACTCTACTCTACATCTACTGTGTTCAACTGTACTCTACTGTACTCCACTGTACTCTACCTCTACTGTACTCCACAGTACTCTATCTCTACTGTACTCCACTGTACTCTACCTCTACTGTACTCCACTGTACTCTATCTCTACTGTGCTCCACTGTACTCTACCTCTACTGTGCTCAACTGTACTGTACTGTACTCCACTGTACTCTACCTCTACTGTACTCCACTGTACTCTACTCTACTCTACTCCACTGTACTCTATCTCTACTGTGATCCACTGTACTCTACATCTACTGTACTCCACTGTACTCTATCTCTACTGTACTCTACTGTACTCTACCTCTACTGTACTCTACTGTTCTCTAGCTCTACTGTGCTGTACTGTACTCTTCTCTACTGTACTCCACTGTACTCTATCTCTACTGTGATCCACTGTACTCTACCTCTACTGTACTCCACTGTACTCTATCTCTACTGTGATCCACTGTACTCTACCTCTACTGTACTCCACTGTACTCTATCTCTACTGTGCTCCACTGTACTCTACCTCTACTATGCTCCACTGTACTCTATCTCTACTGTGCTCCACTCTACTCTACCTCTACTGTGCTCCACTGTACTCTACCTCTACTGTACTCCACTGTACACTATCTCTACTGTGCTCCACTGTACTCTATCTCTACTGTACTCCACTGTACTGTACCTCTACTGTGCTCTACTGTTCTCTACCTCTACTGTGCTCTACTGTACTCCACCTCTACTGTGCTCCACTGTACCCTACCTCTACTGTGCTCCACTGTACTCTACCTCTGCTGTGCTCCACTGTACTCTACCTCTACTGTGCTCCACTGTACTCTACCTCTACTGTGCTCCACTGTACTCTACCTCTACTATGCTCCACTGTACTCTATCTCTACTTTGCTCCACTGTACTCTACCTCTACTGTACTCTACTGTACTCCACCTCTAATGTGCTCCACTGTACTCTAGCTCTACTGTACTCGACTGTACTCTACCTCTACTGTGCTCCACTGTACTCTATTTCTACTGTACTCCTCTGTACTCTACCTCTACTGTGCTCCACTGTACTCTATCTGTAATGTACTCTACTGTACACTATCGCTACTGTGATCCACTGTACTCTACCTCTGCTGTGCTCCACTGTACTCTATCTCTACTGTACTCCACTGCACTCTACTGTTCTCTACCTCTACTGTACTCTACTGTGCTCCACTGTACTCCACTGTAGTCTACCTCTGCTGTGCTCCACTGTACTCTACCTCTACTGTGCTCCACTATACTCTACCTCTACTGTGCTCCACTGTACTCTACCTCTACTGTCCTCCACTGTACTCTACCTCTACTGTGCTCCACTGTACTCTCTCTCTACTGTGATCCACTGTACTCTATCTCTACTGGGCTCCACTGTACTCTACCTCTACTGTGCTCCACTGTATTCTATCTCTATTGTGCTCCACTCTACTCTACCTCTACTGTGCTCCACTGTATCCTACCTCTACTGTACTCCACTGTACTCTATCTCTACTGTGCTCGACTGTACTCTATCTCTACTGTACTCCACTGTACTCTACATCTACTGTGCTCTACTGTTCCCTACCTCTACTGTGCTCTACTGTACTCCACCTCTACTCTGCTCCACTGTACCCTACCTCTATTGTGCTCCACTGTACTCTACCTCTACTGTGCTCCACTGTACTCTACCTCTACTGTACTTCTCTGTACTCTATCTCTACTGTGCTCCACTGTACTCTACCTCTACTGTGCTCAACTGTACTCTACTGTACTCCACTGTACTCTACCTCTACTGTACTCCACTGTACTCTATCTCTACTGTACTCCACTGTACTCTACCTCTACTGTACTCCACTGTACTCTATCTCTACTGTGCTCCACTGTACTCTACCTCTAATGTGCTCAACTGTACTGTACTGTACTCCACTGTAATCTACCTCTACTGTATTCCACTGTACTCTACCTCTACTGTACTCCACTGTACTCTACCTCTACTGTACTCCACTGTACTCTACTCTACTGTACTCCACTGTACTCTATCTCTACTGTGATCCACTGTAATCTACCTCTACTGTACTCCACTGTACTCTATCTCTACTGTACTCCACTGTACTCTAACTCTACTGTACTCTACTGTTCTCTACCTCTACTGTGCTCTACTGTACTCTACTCTACTGTACTCCACTGTACTCTATCTCTACTGTGATCCACTGTACTCTACCTCTACTGTACTCCACTTTACTTTATCTCTACTGTGATCCACTGTACTCTATCTCTACTGTACTCCACTGTACTCTACCTCTACTATGCTCCACTGTACTCTATCTCTACTGTGCTCCACTCTACTCTACCTCTACAGTGCTCCACTGTACTCTACCTCTACTGTACTCCACTTTACTTTATCTCTACTCTGATCCACTGTACTCTATCTCTACTGTGCTCCACTGTACTCTACCTCTACTATGCTCCACTGTACTCTATCTCTACTGTGCTCCACTCTACTCTACCTCTACTGTGCTCCACTGTACTCTACCTCTACTGTACTCCACTGTACTCTATCTCTACTGTACTCCACTGTACTCTACCTCTACTGTGCTCTACTGTTCTCTACCTCTACTGTGCTCTACTGTACTCCACTTCTACTGTGCTCCACTGTACCCTACCTCTACTGTGCTCCACTGTACTCTACCTCTACTGTGATCCACTGTACTCTACCTCTACTGTGCTCCACTGTACTCTACCTCTACTGTACTCCACTGTACTCTATCTCTACTGTACTCTACTGTACTCTACCTCTACTGTACTCTACTGTTCTCTAGCTCTACTGTGCTGTAATGTACTCTTCTCTACTGTACTCCACTGTACTCTATCTCTACTGTGATCCACTGTACTCTACCTCTACTGTACTCCACTGTACTCTACCTCTACTGTACTCCACTGTACTCTATCTCTACTGTGATCCACTGTACTCTACCTCTACTGTGCTCAACTGTACTGTACTGTACTCCACTGTAATCTACCTCTACTGTACTCCACTGTACTCTACCTCTACTGTACTCCACTGTACTCTACCTCTACTGTACTCCACTGTACTCTACTCTACTGTACTCCACTGTACTCTATCTCTACTGTGATCCACTGTAATCTACCTCTACTGTACTCCACTGTACTCTATCTCTACTGTACTCCACTGTACTCTACCTCTACTGTACTCTACTGTTCTCTACCTCTACTGTGCTCTACTGTACTCTACTCTACTGTACTCCACTGTACTCTATCTCTACTGTGATCCACTGTACTCTACCTCTACTGTACTCCACTTTACTTTATCTCTACTGTGATCCACTGTACTCTATCTCTACTGTACTCCACTGTACTCTACCTCTACTATGCTCCACTGTACTCTATCTCTACTGTGCTCCACTCTACTCTACCTCTACAGTGCTCCACTGTACTCTACCTCTACTGTACTCCACTTTACTTTATCTCTACTCTGATCCACTGTACTCTATCTCTACTGTGCTCCACTCTACTCTACCTCTACAGTGCTCCACTGTACTCTACCTCTACTGTACTCCACTTTACTTTATCTCTACTCTGATCCACTGTACTCTACCTCTACTGTGCTCCACTGTACTCTACCTCTACTGTGCTCCACTGTACTCTACCTCTACTGTGCTCCACTGTACTCTACCTCTACAGTGCTCCACTGTACTCTATCTCTACTGTGCTCCACTGTACTCTACCTCTAATGTACTCTACTGTACTCCACCTCTAATGTGCTCCACTGTACTCTAGCCCTACTGTACTCCACTGTACTTTACCTCTACTGTACTCCACTGTACTCTATCTCTACTGTGCTCCACTGTATCCTACCTCTACTGTACTCCACTGTACTCTATCTCTACTGTGCTCCACTGTACTCTATCTCTACTGTACTCCACTGTACTCTACCTCTACTCTGCTCTACTGTTCTCTACCTCTACTGTGCTCTACTGTACTCCACCTCTACTGTGCTCCACTGTACCCTACCTCTACTGTGCTCCACTGTACTCTACCTCTACTCTGCTCCACTGTACTCTACCTCTACTGTACTCCACTGTACTCTATCTCTACTGTGCTCCACTGTACTCTACCTCTACTGTGCTCAACTGTACTCTACTGTACTCCACTGTACTCTACCTCTACTGTACTCCACTGTACTCTATCTCTACTGTACTCCACTGTACTCTACCTCTACTGTACTCCAGTGTACTCTATCTCTACTGTGCTCAACTGTACTGTACTGTACTCCACTGTAATCTACCTCTACTGTACTCCACTGTACTCTACTTCTACTGTACTCCACTGTACTCTACCTCTACTGTACTCCACTGTACTCTACTCTACTGTACTCCAATGTACTCTATCTCTACTGTGATCCACTGTACTCTACCTCTACTGTACTCCACTGTACTCTATCTCTACTGTACTCCACTGTACTCTACCTCTACTCTACTCTACTGTTCTCTACCTCTACTTTGCTCTACTGTACTCTACTCTACTGTACTCCACTGTACTCTATCTCTACTGTGATTCACTGTACTCTACCTCTACTGTACTCTACTGTTCTCTACCTCTACTCTGCTCTACTGTACTGTACTCTACTGTACTACACTGTACTCTATCTCTACTGTGATCCACTGTACTCTACCTCTACTGTACTCTACTGTACTCTATCTCTACTGTGATCCACTGTACTCTATCTCTACTGTGCTCCACTGTACTCTATCTCTACTGTGCTCCACTCTACTCTACCTCTACTGTGCTCCACTGTATCCTACCTCTACTGTACTCCACTGTACTCTATCTCTACTGTACTCCACTGTACTCTACCTCTACTGTGCTCTACTGTTCTCTACCTCTACTGTGCTCTACTGTACTCAACCTCTACTGTGCTCCACTGTACCCTACCTCTACTGTGCTCCACTGTACTCTACCTCTACTGTGCTCCACTGTACTCTACCTCTACTGTACTCCACTGTACTCTATCTCTACTGTGCTCCACTCTACTCTACATCTACTGTGTTCAACTGTACTCTACTGTACTCCACTGTACTCTACCTCTACTGTACTCCACAGTACTCTATCTCTACTGTACTCCACTGTACTCTACCTCTACTGTACTCCACTGTACTCTATCTCTACTGTGCTCCACTGTACTCTACCTCTACTGTGCTCAACTGTACTGTACTGTACTCCACTGTACTCTACCTCTACTGTACTCCACTGTACTCTACTCTACTCTACTCCACTGTACTCTATCTCTACTGTGATCCACTGTACTCTACATCTACTGTACTCCACTGTACTCTATCTCTACTGTACTCTACTGTACTCTACCTCTACTGTACTCTACTGTTCTCTAGCTCTACTGTGCTGTACTGTACTCTTCTCTACTGTACTCCACTGTACTCTATCTCTACTGTGATCCACTGTACTCTACCTCTACTGTACTCCACTGTACTCTATCTCTACTGTGATCCACTGTACTCTACCTCTACTGTACTCCACTGTACTCTATCTCTACTGTGCTCCACTGTACTCTACCTCTACTATGCTCCACTGTACTCTATCTCTACTGTGCTCCACTCTACTCTACCTCTACTGTGCTCCACTGTACTCTACCTCTACTGTACTCCACTGTACACTATCTCTACTGTGCTCCACTGTACTCTATCTCTACTGTACTCCACTGTACTGTACCTCTACTGTGCTCTACTGTACTCCACCTCTACTGTGCTCCACTGTACCCTACCTCTACTGTGCTCCACTGTACTCTACCTCTGCTGTGCTCCACTGTACTCTACCTCTACTGTGCTCCACTGTACTCTACCTCTACTGTGCTCCACTGTACTCTACCTCTACTATGCTCCACTGTACTCTATCTCTACTTTGCTCCACTGTACTCTACCTCTACTGTACTCTACTGTACTCCACCTCTAATGTGCTCCACTGTACTCTAGCTCTACTGTACTCGACTGTACTCTACCTCTACTGTGCTCCACTGTACTCTATTTCTACTGTACTCCTCTGTACTCTACCTCTACTGTGCTCCACTGTACTCTATCTGTAATGTACTCTACTGTACACTATCGCTACTGTGATCCACTGTACTCTACCTCTGCTGTGCTCCACTGTACTCTATCTCTACTGTACTCCACTGCACTCTACTGTTCTCTACCTCTACTGTACTCTACTGTGCTCCACTGTACTCCACTGTAGTCTACCTCTGCTGTGCTCCACTGTACTCTACCTCTACTGTGCTCCACTATACTCTACCTCTACTGTGCTCCACTGTACTCTACCTCTACTGTCCTCCACTGTACTCTACCTCTACTGTGCTCCACTGTACTCTCTCTCTACTGTGATCCACTGTACTCTATCTCTACTGGGCTCCACTGTACTCTACCTCTACTGTGCTCCACTGTATTCTATCTCTATTGTGCTCCACTCTACTCTACCTCTACTGTGCTCCACTGTATCCTACCTCTACTGTACTCCACTGTACTCTATCTCTACTGTGCTCGACTGTACTCTATCTCTACTGTACTCCACTGTACTCTACATCTACTGTGCTCTACTGTTCCCTACCTCTACTGTGCTCTACTGTACTCCACCTCTACTCTGCTCCACTGTACCCTACCTCTACTGTGCTCCACTGTACTCTACCTCTACTGTGCTCCACTGTACTCTACCTCTACTGTACTTCTCTGTACTCTATCTCTACTGTGCTCCACTGTACTCTACCTCTACTGTGCTCAACTGTACTCTACTGTACTCCACTGTACTCTACCTCTACTGTACTCCACTGTACTCTATCTCTACTGTACTCCACTGTACTCTACCTCTACTGTACTCCACTGTACTCTATCTCTACTGTGCTCCACTGTACTCTACCTCTACTGTGCTCAACTGTACTGTACTGTACTCCACTGTAATCTACCTCTACTGTACTCCACTGTACTCTACCTCTACTGTACTCCACTGTACTCTACCTCTACTGTACTCCACTGTACTCTACTCTACTGTACTCCACTGTACTCTATCTCTACTGTGATCCACTGTAATCTACCTCTACTGTACTCCACTGTACTCTATCTCTACTGTACTCCACTGTACTCTAACTCTACTGTACTCTACTGTTCTCTACCTCTACTGTGCTCTACTGTACTCTACTCTACTGTACTCCACTGTACTCTATCTCTACTGTGATCCACTGTACTCTACCTCTACTGTACTCCACTTTACTTTATCTCTACTGTGATCCACTGTACTCTATCTCTACTGTACTCCACTGTACTCTACCTCTACTATGCTCCACTGTACTCTATCTCTACTGTGCTCCACTCTACTCTACCTCTACAGTGCTCCACTGTACTCTACCTCTACTGTACTCCACTTTACTTTATCTCTACTCTGATCCACTGTACTCTATCTCTACTGTGCTCCACTGTACTCTACCTCTACTATGCTCCACTGTACTCTATCTCTACTGTGCTCCACTCTACTCTACCTCTACTGTGCTCCACTGTACTCTACCTCTACTGTACTCCACTGTACTCTATCTCTACTGTACTCCACTGTACTCTACCTCTACTGTGCTCTACTGTTCTCTACCTCTACTGTGCTCTACTGTACTCCACTTCTACTGTGCTCCACTGTACCCTACCTCTACTGTGCTCCACTGTACTCTACCTCTACTGTGATCCACTGTACTCTACCTCTACTGTGCTCCACTGTACTCTACCTCTACTGTACTCCACTGTACTCTATCTCTACTGTACTCTACTGTACTCTACCTCTACTGTACTCTACTGTTCTCTAGCTCTACTGTGCTGTAATGTACTCTTCTCTACTGTACTCCACTGTACTCTATCTCTACTGTGATCCACTGTACTCTACCTCTACTGTACTCCACTGTACTCTATCTCTACTGTGATCCACTGTACTCTATCTCTACTGTGCTCCACTGTACTCTACCTCTACTATGCTCCACTGTACTCTATCTCTACTGTGCTCCACTCTACTCTACCTCTACTGTGCTCCACTGTACTCTATTTCTACTGTACTCCTCTGTACTCTACCTCTACTGTGCTCCACTGTACTCTATCTGTAATGTACTCTACTGTATTCTATCTCTACTGTGATCCACTGTACTCTACCTCTGCTGTGCTCCACTGTACTCTATCTCTACTGTACTCCTCTGTACTCTACTGTTCTCTACCTCTACTGTACTCTACTGTGCTCCACTGTACTCCACTGTAGTCTACCTCTACTGTGCTCCACTGTACTCTACCTCTACTGTGCTCCACTATACTCTACCTCTACTGTGCTCCACTGTACTCTACCTCTACTGTCCTCCACTGTACTCTACCTCTACTGTGCTCCACTGTACTCTCTCTCTACTGTACTCTACCTCTACTGTACTCTACTGTACTCCACCTCTAATGTGCTCCACTGTACTCTACCTCTACTCTACTCTACCTCTACTGTACTCCACTGTACTCTACCTCTACTGTGCTCTACTGTACTCTATCTCTACTGTGCTCCACTGTACTCTACCTCTACTGTGCTCCACTGTACTCTACCTCTACTGTACTTCACTGTCCTCTATCTCTACTGTACTCCACTGTACTCTACCTCTATTGTCCTCCACTGTACTCTATCTCTACTGTACTCTACTGTACTATATCTCTACTGTACTCCACTGTACTCTATCTCTACTGTACTCCACTGTACTCTACCTCCACTGTACTCTACCTCTACCGTACTCCACTGTACTCTATCTCTACTGTACTCCACTGTACTCTACCTCTACTGTACTCTACTGTTCTCTACCTCTACTGTGCTCTACTGTACTTTACTCTACTGTACTCCACTGTACTCTATCTCTACTGTGATCCACTGTACTCTACCTCTACTGTACTCCACTGTACTCTATCTCTACTGTGATCCACTGTACTCTATCTCTATTGTGCTCCACTGTACTCTACCTCTACTGTGCTCCACTGTACTCTATCTCTACTGTGCTCCACTCTACTCTACCTCTACTGTGCTCCACTGTATCCTACCTCTACTGTACTCCACTGTACTCTCTCTCTACTGTGCTCCACTGTACTCTATCTCTACTGTACTCAGCTGTACTCTACCTCTACTGTGCTCTACTGTTCTCTACCTTTACTGTGCTCTACTCTACTCCACCTCTACTGTGCTCCACTGTACCCTACCTCTACTGTGCTCCACCGTACTCTACCTCTACTGTGCTCCACTGTACTCTACCTCTACTGTACTCCACTGTACTCTATCTCTACTGTACTCCACTGTACTCTACCTCTACTGTACTCCACTGTACTCTATCTCTACTGTACTCCACTCTAATCTACCTCTACTGTCCTCCACTGTACTCTACCTCTACTGTGCTCCACTGTACTCTCTCTCTACTGTACTCTACCTCTACTGTACTCTACTGTGCTCCACTGTACTCCACTGTAGTCTACCTCTACTGTGCTCCACTGTACTCTACCTCTACTGTGCTCCACTATACTCTACCTCTACTGTGCTCCACTGTACTCTACCTCTACTGTCCTCCACTGTACTCTACCTCTACTGTGCTCCACTGTACTCTCTCTCTACTGTACTCTACCTCTACTGTACTCTACTGTACTCCACCTCTAATGTGCTCCACTGTACTCTACCTCTACTGTACTCTACCTCTACTGTACTCCACTGTACTCTACCTCTAATGTGCTCCACTGTACTCTATCTCTACTGTGCTCCACTGTACTCTATTTCTACTGTGCTCCACTGTACTCTATCTCTACTGTACTCCACTGTACTCTATCTCTACTGTACTTCACTGTCCTTTATCTCTAATGTACTCCACTGTACTCTACCTCTATTGTGCTCCGTTGTACTCTATCTCTACTGTACTCTACTGTACTCTATCTCTACTGTACTCCACTGTACTCTATCTCTACTGTACTCCACAGTACTCTACCTCTACTGTGCTCCACTGTATCCTACCTCTACTGTACTCCACTGTACTCTCTCTCTACTGTGCTCCACTGTACTCTATCTCTACTGTCCTCAGCTGTACTCTACCTCTACTGTGCTCTACTGTTCTCTACCTCTACTGTGCTCTACTCTACTCCACCTCTACTGTGCTCCACTGTACCCTACCTCTACTGTGCTCCACCGTACTCTACCTCTACTGTGCTCCACTGTACTCTACCTCTACTTTACTCCACTGTACTCTATCTCTACTGTACTCCACTGTACTCTACCTCTACTGTACTCCACTGTACTCTATCTCTACTATACTCCACTCTAATCTACCTCTACTGTCCTCCACTGCACTCTACCTCTACTGTGCTCCACTGTACTCTCTCTCTACTGTACTCTACCTCTACTGTACTCTACTGTGCTCCACTGTACTCCACTGTAGTCTACCTCTACTGTGCTCCACTGTACTCTACCTCTATTGTGCTCCACTATACTCTACCTCTACTGTGCTCCACTGTACTCTACCTCTACTGTCCTCCACTGTACTCTACCTCTACTGTGCTCCACTGTACTCTCTCTCTACTGTACTCTACCTCTACTGTACTCTACTGTACTCCACCTCTAATGTGCTCCACTGTACTCTACCTCTACTGTACTCTACCTCTACTGTACTCCACTGTACTCTACCTCTAATGTGCTCCACTGTACTCTATCTCTACTGTGCTCCACTGTACTCTATTTCTACTGTGCTCCACTGTACTCTATCTCTACTGTACTCCACTGTACTCTATCTCTACTGTACTTCACTGTCCTTTATCTCTAATGTACTCCACTGTACTCTACCTCTATTGTGCTCCATTGTACTCTATCTCTACTGTACTCTACTGTACTCTATCTCTACTTTACTCCACTGTACTCTATCTCTACTGTACTCCACTGTACTCTACCTCTACTGTGCTCCACTGTACTCTACCTCTACCGTACTCCACCGTACTCTACCTCTACCGTACTCCACCGTACTCTATCTCTACTGTACTCCACTGTACTCTACCTCAACTGTACTCTACTGTTCTCTACCTTTACTGTGCTCTACTCTACTCTACTGTACTCCACTGTACTCTATCTCTACTGTGATCCACTGTACTCTACCTCTACTGTACTCTACTGTACTCTATCTCTACTGTGATCTACTGTACTCTATCTCTACTGTGCTCCACTGTACTCTACCTCTACTGTGCTCCACTGTACTCTATCTCTACTGTGCTCCACTCTACTCTACCTCTACTGTGCTCCACTGTATCCTACCTCTACTGTACTCCGCTGTACTCTATCTCTACTGTGCTTCACTGTACTCTATCTCTACTGTACTCCACTGTACTCTACCTCTACTGTGCTCTACTGTTCTCTACCTCTACTGTGCTCTACTGTACTCCACCTCTACTGTTCTCCACTGTACCCTACCTCTATTGTGCTCCACTGTACTCTACCTCTGCTGTACTCCACTGTACTCTACATCTACTGTGCTCTACTGTTCCCTACCTCTACTGTGCTCTACTGTACTCCACCTCTACTCTGCTCCACTGTACCCTACCTCTACTGTGCTCCACTGTACTCTACCTCTACTGTGCTCCACTGTACTCTACCTCTACTGTACTTCTCTGTACTCTATCTCTACTGTGCTCCACTGTACTCTACCTCTACTGTGCTCCACTGTACTCTACCTCTACTGTGCTCCACTGTACTCTATCTCTACTGTACTCCACAGTACTCTACCTCTACTGTGCTCCACTGTATCCTACCTCTACTGTACTCCACTGTACTCTCTCTCTACTGTGCTCCACTGTACTCTATCTCTACTGTCCTCAGCTGTACTCTACCTCTACTGTGCTCTACTGTTCTCTACCTCTACTGTGCTCTACTCTACTCCACCTCTACTGTGCTCCACTGTACCCTACCTCTACTGTGCTCCACCGTACTCTACCTCTACTGTGCTCCACTGTACTCTACCTCTACTTTACTCCACTGTACTCTATCTCTACTGTACTCCACTGTACTCTACCTCTACTGTACTCCACTGTACTCTATCTCTACTGTACTCCACTCTAATCTACCTCTACTGTCCTCCACTGCACTCTACCTCTACTGTGCTCCACTGTACTCTCTCTCTACTGTACTCTACCTCTACTGTACTCTACTGTGCTCCACTGTACTCCACTGTAGTCTACCTCTACTGTGCTCCACTGTACTCTACCTCTACTGTGCTCCACTATACTCTACCTCTACTGTGCTCCACTGTACTCTACCTCTACTGTCCTCCACTGTACTCTACCTCTACTGTGCTCCACTGTACTCTCTCTCTACTGTACTCTACCTCTACTGTACTCTACTGTACTCCACCTCTAATATGCTCCACTGTACTCTACCTCTACTGTACTCTACCTCTACTGTACTCCACTGTACTCTACCTCTAATGTGCTCCACTGTACTCTATCTCTACTGTGCTCCACTGTACTCTATTTCTACTGTGCTCCACTGTACTCTATCTCTACTGTACTCCACTGTACTCTATCTCTACTGTACTTCACTGTCCTTTATCTCTAATGTACTCCACTGTACTCTACCTCTATTGTGCTCCATTGTACTCTATCTCTACTGTACTCTACTGTACTCTATCTCTACTTTACTCCACTGTACTCTATCTCTACTGTACTCCACTGTACTCTACCTCTACTGTGCTCCACTGTACTCTACCTCTACCGTACTCCACCGTACTCTACCTCTACCGTACTCCACCGTACTCTATCTCTACTGTACTCCACTGTACTCTACCTCAACTGTACTCTACTGTTCTCTACCTTTACTGTGCTCTACTCTACTCTACTGTACTCCACTGTACTCTATCTCTACTGTGATCCACTGTACTCTACCTCTACTGTACTCTACTGTACTCTATCTCTACTGTGATCTACTGTACTCTATCTCTACTGTGCTCCACTGTACTCTACCTCTACTGTGCTCCACTGTACTCTATCTCTACTGTGCTCCACTCTACTCTACCTCTACTGTGCTCCACTGTATCCTACCTCTACTGTACTCCGCTGTACTCTATCTCTACTGTGCTCCACTGTACTCTATCTCTACTGTACTCCACTGTACTCTACCTCTACTGTGCTCTACTGTTCTCTACCTCTACTGTGCTCTACTGTACTCCACCTCTACTGTTCTCCACTGTACCCTACCTCTATTGTGCTCCACTGTACTCTACCTCTGCTGTACTCCACTGTACTCTACATCTACTGTGCTCTACTGTTCCCTACCTCTACTGTGCTCTACTGTACTCCACCTCTACTCTGCTCCACTGTACCCTACCTCTACTGTGCTCCACTGTACTCTACCTCTACTGTGCTCCACTGTACTCTACCTCTACTGTACTTCTCTGTACTCTATCTCTACTGTGCTCCACTGTACTCTACCTCTACTGTGCTCCACTGTACTCTACCTCTACTGTGCTCCACTGTACTCTACATCTACTGTACTCCACTGTACTCTATCTCTACTGTGCTCCACTGTACTCTACCTCTACTGTGCTCAACTGTACTCTACTGTACTCCACTGTACTCTACCTCTACTGTACTCCACTGTACTCTATCTCTACTGTACTCCACTGTACTCTACCTCTACTGTACTCCACTGTACTCTATCTCTACTGTGCTCCACTGTACTCTACCTCTACTGTGCTCAACTGTACTGTACTGTACTCCACTGTAATCTACCTCTACTGTACTCCACTGTACTCTACCTCTACTGTACTCCACTGTACTCTACCTCTACTGTACTCCACTGTACTCTACTCTACTGTACTCCACTGTACTCTATCTCTACTGTGATCCACTGTAATCTACCTCTACTGTACTCCACTGTACTCTATCTCTACTGTACTCCACTGTACTCTAACTCTACTGTACTCTACTGTTCTCTACCTCTACTGTGCTCTACTGTACTCTACTCTAGTGTACTCCACTGTACTCTATCTCTACTGTGATCCACTGTACTCTACCTCTACTGTACTCCACTTTACTTTATCTCTACTGTGATCCACTGTACTCTATCTCTACTGTACTCCACTGTACTCTACCTCTACTATGCTCCACTGTACTCTATCTCTACTGTGCTCCACTCTACTCTACCTCTACAGTGCTCCACTGTACTCTACCTCTACTGTACTCCACTTTACTTTATCTCTACTCTGATCCACTGTACTCTATCTCTACTGTGCTCCACTGTACTCTACCTCTACTATGCTCCACTGTACTCTATCTCTACTGTGCTCCACTCTACTCTACCTCTACTGTGCTCCACTGTACTCTACCTCTACTGTACTCCACTGTACTCTATCTCTACTGTACTCCACTGTACTCTACCTCTACTGTGCTCTACTGTTCTCTACCTCTACTGTGCTCTACTGTACTCCACTTCTACTGTGCTCCACTGTACCCTACCTCTACTGTGCTCCACTGTACTCTACCTCTACTGTGATCCACTGTACTCTACCTCTACTGTGCTCCACTGTACTCTACCTCTACTGTACTCCACTGTACTCTATCTCTACTGTACTCTACTGTACTCTACCTCTACTGTACTCTACTGTTCTCTAGCTCTACTGTGCTGTAATGTACTCTTCTCTACTGTACTCCACTGTACTCTATCTCTACTGTGATCCACTGTACTCTACCTCTACTGTACTCCACTGTACTCTATCTCTACTGTGATCCACTGTACTCTATCTCTACTGTGCTCCACTGTACTCTACCTCTACTATGCTCCACTGTACTCTATCTCTACTGTGCTCCACTCTACTCTACCTCTACTGTGCTCCACTGTACTCTATTTCTACTGTACTCCTCTGTACTCTACCTCTACTGTGCTCCACTGTACTCTATCTGTAATGTACTCTACTGTATTCTATCTCTACTGTGATCCACTGTACTCTACCTCTGCTGTGCTCCACTGTACTCTATCTCTACTGTACTCCACTGTACTCTACTGTTCTCTACCTCTACTGTACTCTACTGTGCTCCACTGTACTCCACTGTAGTCTACCTCTACTGTGCTCCACTGTACTCTACCTCTACTGTGCTCCACTATACTCTACCTCTACTGTGCTCCACTGTACTCTACCTCTACTGTCCTCCACTGTACTCTACCTCTACTGTGCTCCACTGTACTCTCTCTCTACTGTACTCTACCTCTACTGTACTCTACTGTACTCCACCTCTAATGTGCTCCACTGTACTCTACCTCTACTGTACTCTACCTCTACTGTACTCCACTGTACTCTACCTCTACTCTGCTCTACTGTACTCTATCTCTACTGTGCTCCACTGTACTCTACCTCTACTGTGCTCCACTGTACTCTACCTCTACTGTACTTCACTGTCCTCTATCTCTACTGTACTCCACTGTACTCTACCTCTATTGTCCTCCACTGTACTCTATCTCTACTGTACTCTACTGTACTATATCTCTACTGTACTCCACTGTACTCTATCTCTACTGTACTCCACTGTACTCTACCTCCACTGTACTCTACCTCTACCGTACTCCACTGTACTCTATCTCTACTGTACTCCACTGTACTCTATCTCTACTGTGATCCACTGTACTCTACCTCTACTGTACTCCACTGTACTCTATCTCTACTCTGATCCACTGTACTCTATCTCTATTGTGCTCCACTGTACTCTACCTCTACTGTGCTCCACTGTACTCTATCTCTACTGTGCTCCACTCTACTCTACCTCTACTGTGCTCCACTGTATCCTACCTCTACTGTACTCCACTGTACTCTCTCTCTACTGTGCTCCACTGTACTCTATCTCTACTGTACTCAGCTGTACTCTACCTCTACTGTGCTCTACTGTTCTCTACCTTTACTGTGCTCTACTCTACTCCACCTCTACTGTGCTCCACTGTACCCTACCTCTACTGTGCTCCACCGTACTCTACCTCTACTGTGCTCCACTGTACTCTACCTCTACTGTACTCCACTGTACTCTATCTCTACTGTACTCCACTGTACTCTACCTCTACTGTACTCCACTGTACTCTATCTCTACTGTACTCCACTCTAATCTACCTCTACTGTCCTCCACTGTACTCTACCTCTACTGTGCTCCACTGTACTCTCTCTCTACTGTACTCTACCTCTACTGTACTCTACTGTGCTCCACTGTACTCCACTGTAGTCTACCTCTACTGTGCTCCACTGTACTCTACCTCTACTGTGCTCCACTATACTCTACCTCTACTGTGCTCCACTGTACTCTACCTCTACTGTCCTCCACTGTACTCTACCTCTACTGTGCTCCACTGTACTCTCTCTCTACTGTACTCTACCTCTACTGTACTCTACTGTACTCCACCTCTAATGTGCTCCACTGTACTCTACCTCTACTGTACTCTACCTCTACTGTACTCCACTGTACTCTACCTCTAATGTGCTCCACTGTACTCTATCTCTACTGTGCTCCACTGTACTCTATTTCTACTGTGCTCCACTGTACTCTATCTCTACTGTACTCCACTGTACTCTATCTCTACTGTACTTCACTGTCCTTTATCTCTAATGTACTCCACTGTACTCTACCTCTATTGTGCTCCGTTGTACTCTATCTCTACTGTACTCTACTGTACTCTATCTCTACTGTACTCCACTGTACTCTATCTCTACTGTACTCCACAGTACTCTACCTCTACTGTGCTCCACTGTATTCTACCTCTACTGTACTCCACTGTACTCTCTCTCTACTGTGCTCCACTGTACTCTATCTCTACTGTCCTCAGCTGTACTCTACCTCTACTGTGCTCTACTGTTCTCTACCTCTACTGTGCTCTACTCTACTCCACCTCTACTGTGCTCCACTGTACCCTACCTCTACTGTGCTCCACCGTACTCTACCTCTACTGTGCTCCACTGTACTCTACCTCTACTTTACTCCACTGTACTCTATCTCTACTGTACTCCACTGTACTCTACCTCTACTGTACTCCACTGTACTCTATCTCTACTGTACTCCACTCTAATCTACCTCTACTGTCCTCCACTGCACTCTACCTCTACTGTGCTCCACTGTACTCTCTTTCTACTGTACTCTACCTCTACTGTACTCTACTGTGCTCCACTGTACTCCACTGTAGTCTACCTCTACTGTGCTCCACTGTACTCTACCTCTACTGTGCTCCACTATACTCTACCTCTACTGTGCTCCACTGTACTCTACCTCTACTGTCCTCCACTGTACTCTACCTCTACTGTGCTCCACTGTACTCTCTCTCTACTGTACTCTACCTCTACTGTACTCTACTGTACTCCACCTCTAATGTGCTCCACTGTACTCTACCTCTACTGTACTCTACCTCTACTGTACTCCACTGTACTCTACCTCTAATGTGCTCCACTGTACTCTATCTCTACTGTGCTCCACTGTACTCTATTTCTACTGTGCTCCACTGTACTCTATCTCTACTGTACTCCACTGTACTCTATCTCTACTGTACTTCACTGTCCTTTATCTCTAATGTACTCCACTGTACTCTACCTCTATTGTGCTCCATTGTACTCTATCTCTACTGTACTCTACTGTACTCTATCTCTACTTTACTCCACTGTACTCTATCTCTACTGTACTCCACTGTACTCTACCTCTACTGTGCTCCACTGTACTCTACCTCTACCGTACTCCACCGTACTCTACCTCTACCGTACTCCACCGTACTCTATCTCTACTGTACTCCACTGTACTCTACCTCAACTGTACTCTACTGTTCTCTACCTTTACTGTGCTCTACTCTACTCTACTGTACTCCACTGTACTCTATCTCTACTGTGATCCACTGTACTCTACCTCTACTGTACTCTACTGTACTCTATCTCTACTGTGATCTACTGTACTCTATCTCTACTGTGCTCCACTGTACTCTACCTCTACTGTGCTCCACTGTACTCTCTCTCTACTGTACTCTACCTCTACTGTACTCTACTGTACTCCACCTCTAATGTGCTCCACTGTACTCTACCTCTACTGTACTCTACCTCTACTGTACTCCACTGTACTCTACCTCTACTCTGCTCTACTGTACTCTATCTCTACTGTGCTCCACTGTACTCTACCTCTACTGTGCTCCACTGTACTCTACCTCTACTGTACTTCACTGTCCTCTATCTCTACTGTACTCCACTGTACTCTACCTCTATTGTCCTCCACTGTACTCTATCTCTACTGTACTCTACTGTACTATATCTCTACTGTACTCCACTGTACTCTATCTCTACTGTACTCCACTGTACTCTACCTCCACTGTACTCTACCTCTACCGTACTCCACTGTACTCTATCTCTACTGTACTCCACTGTACTCTATCTCTACTGTGATCCACTGTACTCTACCTCTACTGTACTCCACTGTACTCTATCTCTACTCTGATCCACTGTACTCTATCTCTATTGTGCTCCACTGTACTCTACCTCTACTGTGCTCCACTGTACTCTATCTCTACTGTGCTCCACTCTACTCTACCTCTACTGTGCTCCACTGTATCCTACCTCTACTGTACTCCACTGTACTCTCTCTCTACTGTGCTCCACTGTACTCTATCTCTACTGTACTCAGCTGTACTCTACCTCTACTGTGCTCTACTGTTCTCTACCTTTACTGTGCTCTACTCTACTCCACCTCTACTGTGCTCCACTGTACCCTACCTCTACTGTGCTCCACCGTACTCTACCTCTACTGTGCTCCACTGTACTCTACCTCTACTGTACTCCACTGTACTCTATCTCTACTGTACTCCACTGTACTCTACCTCTACTGTACTCCACTGTACTCTATCTCTACTGTACTCCACTCTAATCTACCTCTACTGTCCTCCACTGTACTCTACCTCTACTGTGCTCCACTGTACTCTCTCTCTACTGTACTCTACCTCTACTGTACTCTACTGTGCTCCACTGTACTCCACTGTAGTCTACCTCTACTGTGCTCCACTGTACTCTACCTCTACTGTGCTCCACTATACTCTACCTCTACTGTGCTCCACTGTACTCTACCTCTACTGTCCTCCACTGTACTCTACCTCTACTGTGCTCCACTGTACTCTCTCTCTACTGTACTCTACCTCTACTGTACTCTACTGTACTCCACCTCTAATGTGCTCCACTGTACTCTACCTCTACTGTACTCTACCTCTACTGTACTCCACTGTACTCTACCTCTAATGTGCTCCACTGTACTCTATCTCTACTGTGCTCCACTGTACTCTATTTCTACTGTGCTCCACTGTACTCTATCTCTACTGTACTCCACTGTACTCTATCTCTACTGTACTTCACTGTCCTTTATCTCTAATGTACTCCACTGTACTCTACCTCTATTGTGCTCCGTTGTACTCTATCTCTACTGTACTCTACTGTACTCTATCTCTACTGTACTCCACTGTACTCTATCTCTACTGTACTCCACAGTACTCTACCTCTACTGTGCTCCACTGTATTCTACCTCTACTGTACTCCACTGTACTCTCTCTCTACTGTGCTCCACTGTACTCTATCTCTACTGTCCTCAGCTGTACTCTACCTCTACTGTGCTCTACGGTTCTCTACCTCTACTGTGCTCTACTCTACTCCACCTCTACTGTGCTCCACTGTACCCTACCTCTACTGTGCTCCACCGTACTCTACCTCTACTGTGCTCCACTGTACTCTACCTCTACTTTACTCCACTGTACTCTATCTCTACTGTACTCCACTGTACTCTACCTCTACTGTACTCCACTGTACTCTATCTCTACTGTACTCCACTCTAATCTACCTCTACTGTCCTCCACTGCACTCTACCTCTACTGTGCTCCACTGTACTCTCTTTCTACTGTACTCTACCTCTACTGTACTCTACTGTGCTCCACTGTACTCCACTGTAGTCTACCTCTACTGTGCTCCACTGTACTCTACCTCTACTGTGCTCCACTATACTCTACCTCTACTGTGCTCCACTGTACTCTACCTCTACTGTCCTCCACTGTACTCTACCTCTACTGTGCTCCACTGTACTCTCTCTCTACTGTACTCTACCTCTACTGTACTCTACTGTACTCCACCTCTAATGTGCTCCACTGTACTCTACCTCTACTGTACTCTACCTCTACTGTACTCCACTGTACTCTACCTCTAATGTGCTCCACTGTACTCTATCTCTACTGTGCTCCACTGTACTCTATTTCTACTGTGCTCCACTGTACTCTATCTCTACTGTACTCCACTGTACTCTATCTCTACTGTACTTCACTGTCCTTTATCTCTAATGTACTCCACTGTACTCTACCTCTATTGTGCTCCATTGTACTCTATCTCTACTGTACTCTACTGTACTCTATCTCTACTTTACTCCACTGTACTCTATCTCTACTGTACTCCACTGTACTCTACCTCTACTGTGCTCCACTGTACTCTACCTCTACCGTACTCCACCGTACTCTACCTCTACCGTACTCCACCGTACTCTATCTCTACTGTACTCCACTGTACTCTACCTCAACTGTACTCTACTGTTCTCTACCTTTACTGTGCTCTACTCTACTCTACTGTACTCCACTGTACTCTATCTCTACTGTGATCCACTGTACTCTACCTCTACTGTACTCTACTGTACTCTATCTCTACTGTGATCTACTGTACTCTATCTCTACTGTGCTCCACTGTACTCTACCTCTACTGTGCTCCACTGTACTCTATCTCTACTGTGCTCCACTCTACTCTACCTCTACTGTGCTCCACTGTATCCTACCTCTACTGTACTCCGCTGTACTCTATCTCTACTGTGCTCCACTGTACTCTATCTCTACTGTACTCCACTGTACTCTACCTCTACTGTGCTCTACTGTTCTCTACCTCTACTGTGCTCTACTGTACTCCACCTCTACTGTTCTCCACTGTACCCTACCTCTATTGTGCTCCACTGCACTCTACCTCTACTGTACTCCACTGTATTCTATCTCTACTGTGCTCCACTGTACTCTACCTCTACTGTGCTCAACTGTACTCTACTGTACTCCACTGTACTCTACCTCTACTGTACTCCACTGTACTCTATCTCTACTGTACTCCACTGTACTCTACCTCTACTGTACTCCACTGTACTCTATCTCTACTGTGCTCCACTGTACTCTACCTCTACTGTGCCCAACTGTACTGTACTCTACCTCTACTGTACTCCACTGTACTCTACCTCTACTGTACTCCACTTTACTCTACCTCTACTGTACTCAACTGTACTCTATCTCTACTGTGATCCACTGTACTCTACCTCTACTGTACTCCACTGTACTCTATCTCTACTGTGATCCACTGTACTCTATCTCTACTGTGCTCCACTGTACTCTACCTCTACTATGCTCCACTGTACTCTATCTCTACTGTGCTCCACTCTACTCTACCTCTACTGTGCTCCACTGTACTCTATTTCTACTGTACTCCTCTGTACTCTACCTCTACTGTGCTCCACTGTACTCTATCTGTAATGTACTCTACTGTATTCTATCTCTACTGTGATCCACTGTACTCTACCTCTGCTGTGCTCCACTGTACTCTATCTCTACTGTACTCCACTGTACTCTACTGTTCTCTACCTCTACTGTACTCTACTGTGCTCCACTGTACTCCACTGTAGTCTACCTCTACTGTGCTCCACTGTACTCTACCTCTACTGTGCTCCACTATACTCTACCTCTACTGTGCTCCACTGTACTCTACCTCTACTGTCCTCCACTGTACTCTACCTCTACTGTGCTCCACTGTACTCTCTCTCTACTGTACTCTACCTCTACTGTACTCTACTGTACTCCACCTCTAATGTGCTCCACTGTACTCTACCTCTACTGTACTCTACCTCTACTGTACTCCACTGTACTCTACCTCTACTGTGCTCTACTGTACTCTATCTCTACTGTGCTCCACTGTACTCTACCTCTACTGTGCTCCACTGTACTCTACCTCTACTGTACTTCACTGTCCTCTATCTCTACTGTACTCCACTGTACTCTACCTCTATTGTCCTCCACTGTACTCTATCTCTACTGTACTCTACTGTACTATATCTCTACTGTACTCCACTGTACTCTATCTCTACTGTACTCCACTGTACTCTACCTCCACTGTACTCTACCTCTACCGTACTCCACTGTACTCTATCTCTACTGTACTCCACTGTACTCTATCTCTACTGTGATCCACTGTACTCTACCTCTACTGTACTCCACTGTACTCTATCTCTACTGTGATCCACTGTACTCTATCTCTATTGTGCTCCACTGTACTCTACCTCTACTGTGCTCCACTGTACTCTATCTCTACTGTGCTCCACTCTACTCTACCTCTACTGTGCTCCACTGTATCCTACCTCTACTGTACTCCACTGTACTCTCTCTCTACTGTGCTCCACTGTACTCTATCTCTACTGTACTCAGCTGTACTCTACCTCTACTGTGCTCTACTGTTCTCTACCTTTACTGTGCTCTACTCTACTCCACCTCTACTGTGCTCCACTGTACCCTACCTCTACTGTGCTCCACCGTACTCTACCTCTACTGTGCTCCACTGTACTCTACCTCTACTGTACTCCACTGTACTCTATCTCTACTGTACTCCACTGTACTCTACCTCTACTGTACTCCACTGTACTCTATCTCTACTGTACTCCACTCTAATCTACCTCTACTGTCCTCCACTGTACTCTACCTCTACTGTGCTCCACTGTACTCTCTCTCTACTGTACTCTACCTCTACTGTACTCTACTGTGCTCCACTGTACTCCACTGTAGTCTACCTCTACTGTGCTCCACTGTACTCTACCTCTACTGTGCTCCACTATACTCTACCTCTACTGTGCTCCACTGTACTCTACCTCTACTGTCCTCCACTGTACTCTACCTCTAATGTGCTCCACTGTACTCTCTCTCTACTGTACTCTACCTCTACTGTACTCTACTGTACTCCACCTCTAATGTGCTCCACTGTACTCTACCTCTACTGTACTCTACCTCTACTGTACTCCACTGTACTCTACCTCTAATGTGCTCCACTGTACTCTATCTCTACTGTGCTCCACTGTACTCTATTTCTACTGTGCTCCACTGTACTCTATCTCTACTGTACTCCACTGTACTCTATCTCTACTGTACTTCACTGTCCTTTATCTCTAATGTACTCCACTGTACTCTACCTCTATTGTGCTCCGTTGTACTCTATCTCTACTGTACTCTACTGTACTCTATCTCTACTGTACTCCACTGTACTCTATCTCTACTGTACTCCACAGTACTCTACCTCTACTGTGCTCCACTGTATCCTACCTCTACTGTACTCCACTGTACTCTCTCTCTACTGTGCTCCACTGTACTCTATCTCTACTGTCCTCAGCTGTACTCTACCTCTACTGTGCTCTACTGTTCTCTACCTCTACTGTGCTCTACTCTACTCCACCTCTACTGTGCTCCACTGTACCCTACCTCTACTGTGCTCCACCGTACTCTACCTCTACTGTGCTCCACTGTACTCTACCTCTACTTTACTCCACTGTACTCTATCTCTACTGTACTCCACTGTACTCTACCTCTACTGTACTCCACTGTACTCTATCTCTACTGTACTCCACTCTAATCTACCTCTACTGTCCTCCACTGCACTCTACCTCTACTGTGCTCCACTGTACTCTCTCTCTACTGTACTCTACCTCTACTGTACTCTACTGTGCTCCACTGTACTCCACTGTAGTCTACCTCTACTGTGCTCCACTGTACTCTACCTCTACTGTGCTCCACTATACTCTACCTCTACTGTGCTCCACTGTACTCTACCTCTACTGTCCTCCACTGTACTCTACCTCTACTGTGCTCCACTGTACTCTCTCTCTACTGTACTATACCTCTACTGTACTCTACTGTACTCCACCTCTAATGTGCTCCACTGTACTCTACCTCTACTGTACTCTACCTCTACTGTACTCCACTGTACTCTACCTCTAATGTGCTCCACTGTACTCTATCTCTACTGTGCTCCACTGTACTCTATTTCTACTGTGCTCCACTGTACTCTATCTCTACTGTACTCCACTGTACTCTATCTCTACTGTACTTCACTGTCCTTTATCTCTAATGTACTCCACTGTACTCTACCTCTATTGTGCTCCATTGTACTCTATCTCTACTGTACTCTACTGTACTCTATCTCTACTTTACTCCACTGTACTCTATCTCTACTGTACTCTACTGTACTCTACCTCTACTGTACTCTACTGTTCTCTAGCTCTACTGTGCTGTAATGTACTCTTCTCTACTGTACTCCACTGTACTCTATCTCTACTGTGATCCACTGTACTCTACCTCTACTGTACTCCACTGTACTCTATCTCTACTGTGATCCACTGTACTCTATCTCTACTGTGCTCCACTGTACTCTACCTCTACTATGCTCCACTGTACTCTATCTCTACTGTGCTCCACTCTACTCTACCTCTACTGTGCTCCACTGTACTCTATTTCTACTGTACTCCTCTGTACTCTACCTCTACTGTGCTCCACTGTACTCTATCTGTAATGTACTCTACTGTATTCTATCTCTACTGTGATCCACTGTACTCTACCTCTGCTGTGCTCCACTGTACTCTATCTCTACTGTACTCCACTGTACTCTACTGTTCTCTACCTCTACTGTACTCTACTGTGCTCCACTGTACTCCACTGTAGTCTACCTCTACTGTGCTCCACTGTACTCTACCTCTACTGTGCTCCACTATACTCTACCTCTACTGTGCTCCACTGTACTCTACCTCTACTGTACTCCTCTGTACTCTACCTCTACTGTGCTCCACTGTACTCTATCTGTAATGTACTCTACTGTATTCTATCTCTACTGTGATCCACTGTACTCTACCTCTGCTGTGCTCCACTGTACTCTATCTCTACTGTACTCCACTGTACTCTACTGTTCTCTACCTCTACTGTACTCTACTGTGCTCCACTGTACTCCACTGTAGTCTACCTCTACTGTGCTCCACTGTACTCTACCTCTACTGTGCTCCACTATACTCTACCTCTACTGTGCTCCACTGTACTCTACCTCTACTGTCCTCCACTGTACTCTACCTCTACTGTACTCCACTGTACTCTATCTCTACTGTGATCCACTGTACTCTACCTCTACTGTACTCTACTGTTCTCTACCTCTACTATGCTCTACTGTACTGTACTCTACTGTACTACACTGTACTCTATCTCTACTGTGATCCACTGTACTCTACCTCTACTGTACTCTACTGTACTCTACCTCTAATGTGCTCCACTGTACTCTATCTCTACTGTGCTCCACTGTACTCTATTTCTACTGTGCTCCACTGTACTCTATCTCTACTGTACTCCACTGTACTCTATCTCTACTGTACTTCACTGTCCTTTATCTCTAATGTACTCCACTGTACTCTACCTCTATTGTGCTCCATTGTACTCTATCTCTACTGTACTCTACTGTACTCTATCTCTACTTTACTCCACTGTACTCTATCTCTACTGTACTCCTCTGTACTCTACCTCTACTGTGCTCCACTGTACTCTATCTGTAATGTACTCTACTGTACTCTATCTCTACTGTGATCCATTGTACTCTACCTCTGCTGTGCTCCACTGTACTCTATCTCTACTGTACTCCACTGTACTCTACTGTTCTCTACCTCTACTGTACTCTACTGTGCTCCACTGTACTCCACTGTAGTCTACATCTACTGTGCTCCACCGTACTCTACCTCTACTGTGCTCCACTATAATATACCTCTACTGTGCTCCACTGTACTCTACCTCTACTGTCCTCCACTGTACTCTACCTCTACTGTGCTCCACTGTACTCTCTCTCTACTGTACTCTACCTCTACTGTACTCTACTGTACTCCACTTCTAATGTGCTCCACTGTACTCTACCTCTACTGTACTCTACCTCTACTGTACTCCACTGTACTCTACCTCTACTGTGCTCTACTGTACTCTATCTCTACTGTGATCCACTGTACTCTACCTCTACTGTACTCCACTGTACTCTATCTCTACTGTACTCCACTGTACTCTACCTCTATTGTACTCTACTGTTCTCTACCTCTACTGTGCTCTACTGTACTCTACTCTACTGTACTCCACTGTACTCTATCTCTACTGTGATCCACTGTACTCTACCTCTACTGTACTCCACTTTACTTTATCTCTACTGTGATCCACTGTACTATATCTCTACTGTACTCCACTGTACTCTACCTCTACTATGCTCCACTGTACTCTATCTCTACTGTGCTGCACTCTACTCTACCTCTACAGTGCTCCACTGTACTCTACCTCTACTGTACTACACTTTACTTTATCTCTACTCTGATCCACTGTACTTTATCTCTACTGTGCTCCACTGTACTCTACCTCTACTATGCTCCACTGTACTCTATCTCTACTGTGCTCCACTCTACTCTACCTCTACTGTGCTCCACTATACTCTACCTCTACTGTACTCCACTGTACTCTATCTCTACTGTACTCCACTGTACTCTACCTCTACTGTGCTCTACTGTTCTCTACCTCTACTGTGCTCTACTGTACTCCACTTCTAATGTGCTCCACTGTACCCTACCTCTACTGTGCTCCACTGTACTCTACCTCTACTGTGATCCACTGTACTCTACCTCTACTCTGCTCCACTGTATCCACTGTATTCTACCTCTACTGTGCTCCACTGTACTCTATGCTCCACTGTACTCTACCTCTACTGTACTCTACTGTACTCCACCTCTAATGGGCTCCACTGTACTCTAGCTCTACTGTACTCCACTGTACTTTACCTCTACTGTACTCCACTGTACTCTACCTCTACTGTGCTCCACTGTACTCTATTTCTACTGTACTCCTCTGTACTCTACCTCTACTGTGCTCCACTGTACTCTATCTGTAATGTACTCTACTGTACTCTATCTCTACTGTGATCCACTGTACTCTACCTCTGCTGTGCTCCACTGTGCTCTATCTCTACTGTACTCCACTGTACTCTACTGTTCTCTACCTCTACTGTACTCTACTGTGCTCCACTGTACTCCACTGTAGTCTACCTCTACTGTGCTCCACTGTACTCTACCTCTACTGTGCTCCACTATACTCTACCTCTACTGTGCTCCACTGTACTCTACCTCTACTGTCCTCCACTGTACTCTACCTCTACTGTGCTCCACTGTACTCTCTCTCTACTGTACTCTACCTCTACTGTACTCTACTGTACTCCACCTCTAATGTGCTCCACTGTACTCTACCTCTACTGTACTCCACTGTACTCTACCTCTACTGTGCTCTACTGTACTCTATCTCTACTCTGCTCCACTGTACTCTACCTCTACTGTGCTCCACTGTACTCTACCTCTACTGTACTTCACTGTCCTCTATCTCTACTGTACTCCACTGTACTCTACCTCTACTGTACTCCACTGTACTCTATCTCTACTGTGATCCACTGTACTCTATCTCTACTGTGCTCCACTGTACTCTACCTCTACTATGCTCCACTGTACTCTATCTGTACTGTGCTCCACTCTACTCTACCTCTACTGTGCTCCACTGTACTCTACCTCTACTGTACTCCACTCTACTCTATCTCTACTGTGCTCCACTGTACTCTACCTCTACTGTACTCCACTGTACTCTACCTCTACTGTGCTCCACTGTACTCTACCTCTACTGTGCCCAACTGTACTGTACTCTACCTCTACTGTACTCCACTGTACTCTACCTCTACTGTGCTCCACTGTACTCTATCTCTACTGTGCTCCACTGTATCCTACCTCTACTGTACTCCACTGTACTCTATCTCTACTGTGCTCCACTGTACTCTATCTCTACTGTACTCCACTGTACTCTATCTCTACTGTGCTCTACTGTTCTCTACCTCTACTGTGCTCTACTGTACTCCACCTCTACTGTGCTCCACTGTACCCTAACTCTACTGTGCTCCACTGTACTGTACCTCTACTGTGCTCCACTGTACTCTACCTCTACTGTACTCCACTGTACTCTATCTCTACTGTGCTCCACTGTACTCTACCTCTACTGTGCTCAACTGTACTCTACTGTACTCCACTGTACTCTACCTCTACTGTACTCCACTGTACTCTATCTCTACTGTACTCCACTGTACTCTACCTCTACTGTACTCCACTGTACTATATCTCTACTGTACTCCACTGTACTCTATCTCTACTGTGATCCACTGTACTCTACCTCTACTGTACTCCACTGTACTCTATCTCTACTGTACTCCACTGTACTCTACCTCTACTGTACTCTACTGTTCTCTACCTCTACTTTGCTCTACTGTACTCTACTCTACTGTACTCCACTGTACTCTATCTCTACTGTGATCCACTGTACTCTACCTCTACTGTACTCTACTGTTCTCTACCTCTACTATGCTCTACTGTACTGTACTCTACTGTACTACACTGTACTCTATCTCTACTGTGATCCACTGTACTCTACCTCTACTGTACTCTACTGTACTCTACCTCTAATGTGCTCCACTGTACTCTATCTCTACTGTGCTCCACTGTACTCTATTTCTACTGTGCTCCACTGTACTCTATCTCTACTGTACTCCACTGTACTCTATCTCTACTGTACTTCACTGTCCTTTATCTCTACTGTACTCCACTGTACTCTACCTCTATTGTGCTCCACTGTACTCTAACTCTACTGTACTCTACTGTACTCTATCTCTACTGTACTCCACTGTACTCTATCTCTACTGTACTCCACTGTACTCTATCTCTACTGTACTTCACTGTCCTTTATCTCTAATGTACTCCACTGTACTCTACCTCTATTGTGCTCCATTTTACTCTATCTCTACTGTACTCTACTGTACTCTATCTCTACTTTACTCCACTGTACTCTATCTCTACTGTACTCCACTGTACTCTACCTCTACTGTGCTCCACTGTACTCTACCTCTACCGTACTCCACTGTACTCTATCTCTACTGTACTCCACTGTACTCTACCTCTACTGTACTCTACTGTTCTCTACCTCTACTGTGCTCTACTGTACTCTACTCTACTGTACTCCACTGTATCCTACCTCTACTGTACTCTACTGTACTCTATCTCTACTGTGATCTACTGTACTCTACCTCTACTGTACTCTACTGTACTCTATCTCTACTGTGATCTACTGTACTCTATCTCTACTGTGCTCCACTGTACTCTACCTCTACTGTGCTCCACTGTACTCTATCTCTACTGTGCTCCACTCTACTCTACCTCTACTGTGCTCCACTGTATCCTACCTCTACTGTACTCCACTGTACTCTATCTCTACTGTGCTCCACTGTACTCTATCTCTACTGTACTCCACTGTACTCTACCTCTACTGTGCTCTACTGTTCTCTACCTCTACTGTGCTCTACTGTACTCCACCTCTACTGTTCTCCACTGTACCCTACCTCTATTGTGCTCCACTGTACTCTACCTCTACTGTGCTCCACTGTACTCTACCTCTACTGTACTCCACTGTACTCTACCTCTACTGTGCTCCACTGTACTCTATCTCTACTGTGCTCCACTGTATCCTACCTCTACTGTACTCCACTGTACTCTATCTCTACTGTGCTCCACTGTACTCTATCTCTACTGTACTCCACTGTACTCTATCTCTACTGTGCTCTACTGTTCTCTACCTCTACTGTGCTCTACTGTACTCCACCTCTACTGTGATCCACTGTACCCTATCTCTACTGTGCTCCACTGTACTCTACCTCTACTGTGCTCCACTGTACTCTACCTCTACTGTACTCCACTGTACTCTATCTCTAATGTGCTCCACTGTACTCTACCTCTACTGTGCTCAACTGTACTCTACTGTACTCCACTGTACTCTACCTCTACTGTACTCCACTGTACTCTATCTCTACTGTACTCCACTGTACTCTACCTCTACTGTACTCCACTGTACTATATCTCTACTGTACTCCACTGTACTCTATCTCTACTGTGATCCACTGTACTCTACCTCTACTGTACTCCACTGTACTCTATCTCTACTGTACTCCACTGTACTCTACCTCTACTGTACTCTACTGTTCTCTACCTCTACTTTGCTCTACTGTACTCTACTCTACTGTACTCCACTGTACTCTATCTCTACTGTGATCCACTGTAATCTACCTCTACTGTACTCTACTGTTCTCTACCTCTACTATGCTCTACTGTACTGTACTCTACTGTACTACACTGTACTCTATCTCTACTGTGATCCACTGTACTCTACCTCTACTGTACTCTACTGTACTCTACCTCTAATGTACTTCACTGTCCTTTATCTCTAATGTACTCCACTGTACTCTACCTCTATTGTGCTCCATTGTACTCTATCTCTACTGTACTCTACTGTACTCTATCTCTACTTTACTCCACTGTTCTCTACCTCTACTGTACTCTACTGTGCTCCACTGTACTCCACTGTAGTCTACATCTACTGTGCTCCACTGTACTCTACCTCTACTGTGCTCCACTATAATTTACCTCTACTGTGCTCCACTGTACTCTACCTCTACTGTCCTCCACTGTACTCTACCTCTACTGTGCTCCACTGTACTCTCTCTCTACTGTACTCTACCTCTACTGTACTCTACTGTACTCCACTTCTAATGTGCTCCACTGTACTCTACCTCTACTGTACTCTACCTCTACTGTACTCCACTGTACTCTACCTCTACTGTGCTCTACTGTACTCTATCTCTACTGTGCTCCACTGTACTATACCTCTACTGTACTCCACTATACTCTAACTCTACTATACTCCACTGTACTCTATCTCTACTGTACTCCACTGTACTCTATCTCTACTGTACTTCACTGTCCTTTATCTCTAATGTACTCCACTGTACTCTACCTCTATTGTGCTCCATTTTACTCTATCTCTACTGTACTCTACTGTACTCTATCTCTACTTTACTCCACTGTACTCTATCTCTACTGTACTCCACTGTACTCTACCTCTACTGTGCTCCACTGTACTCTACCTCTACCGTACTCCACTGTACTCTATCTCTACTGTACTCCACAGTACTCTACCTCTACTGTACTCTACTGTTCTCTACCTCTACTGTGCTCTACTGTACTCTACTCTACTGTACTCCACTGTATCCTACCTCCACTGTACTCTACTGTACTCTATCTCTACTGTGATCTACTGTACTCTACCTCTACTGTACTCTACTGTACTCTATCTCTACTGTGATCTACTGTACTCTATCTCTACTGTGCTCCACTGTACTCTACCTCTACTGTGCTCCACTGTACTCTATCTCTACTGTGCTCCACTCTACTCTACCTCTACTGTGCTCCACTGTATCCTACCTCTACTGTACTCCACTGTACTCTATCTCTACTGTGCTCCACTGTACTCTATCTCTACTGTACTCCACTGTACTCTACCTCTACTGTGCTCTACTGTTCTCTACCTCTACTGTGCTCTACTGTACTCCACCTCTACTGTTCTCCACTGTACCCTACCTCTATTGTGCTCCACTGTACTCTACCTCTACTGTGCTCCACTGTACTCTACCTCTACTGTACTCCACTGTACTCTACCTCTACTGTGCTCCACTGTACTCTATCTCTACTGTGCTCCACTGTATCCTACCTCTACTGTACTCCACTGTACTCTATCTCTACTGTGCTCCACTGTACTCTATCTCTACTGTACTCCACTGTACTCTATCTCTACTGTGCTCTACTGTTCTCTACCTCTACTGTGCTCTACTGTACTCCACCTCTACTGTGCTCCACTGTACTCTATCTCTACTGTACTCTACTGTACTCTATCTCTACTGTACTCCACTGTACTCTATCTCTACTGTACTCCACTGTACTCTATCTCTACTGTACTTCACTGTCCTTTATCTCTACTGTACTCCACTGTACTCTACCTCTATTGTGCTCCACTGTACTCTATCTCTACTGTACTCTACTGTACTCTATCTCTACTGTACTCCACTGTACTCTATCTCTACTGTACTCCACTGTACTCTATCTCTACTGTACTTCACTGTCCTTTATCTCTAATGTACTCCACTGTACTCTACCTCTATTGTGCTCCATTTTACTCTATCTCTACTGTACTCTACTGTACTCTATCTCTACTTTACTCCACTGTACTCTATCTCTACTGTACTCCACTGTACTCTACCTCTACTGTGCTCCACTGTACTCTACCTCTACCGTACTCCACTGTACTCTATCTCTACTGTACTCCACTGTACTCTACCTCTACTGTACTCTACTGTTCTCTACCTCTACTGTGCTCTACTGTACTCTACTCTACTGTACTCCACTGTATCCTACCTCTACTGTACTCTACTGTACTCTATCTCTACTGTGATCTACTGTACTCTACCTCTACTGTACTCTACTGTACTCTATCTCTACTGTGATCTACTGTACTCTATCTCTACTGTGCTCCACTGTACTCTACCTCTACTGTGCTCCACTGTACTCTATCTCTACTGTGCTCCACTCTACTCTACCTCTACTGTGCTCCACTGTATCCTACCTCTACTGTACTCCACTGTACTCTATCTCTACTGTGCTCCACTGTACTCTATCTCTACTGTACTCCACTGTACTCTACCTCTACTGTGCTCTACTGTTCTCTACCTCTACTGTGCTCTACTGTACTCCACCTCTACTGTTCTCCACTGTACCCTACCTCTATTGTGCTCCACTGTACTCTACCTCTACTGTGCTCCACTGTACTCTACCTCTACTGTACTCCACTGTACTCTACCTCTACTGTGCTCCACTGTACTCTATCTCTACTGTGCTCCACTGTACTCTATCTCTACTGTACTCCACTGTACTCTATCTCTACTGTGCTCTACTGTTCTCTACCTCTACTGTGCTCTACTGTACTCCACCTCTACTGTGCTCCACTGTACCCTATCTCTACTGTGCTCCACTGTACTCTACCTCTACTGTGCTCCACTGTACTCTACCTCTACTGTACTCCACTGTACTCTATCTCTAATGTGCTCCACTGTACTCTACCTCTACTGTGCTCAACTGTACTCTACTGTACTCCACTGTACTCTACCTCTACTGTACTCCACTGTACTCTATCTCTACTGTACTCCACTGTACTCTACCTCTACTGTACTCCACTGTACTCTACCTCTACTGTGCTCCACTGTACTCTACCTCTACCGTACTCCACTGTACTCTATCTCTACTGTACTCCACAGTACTCTACCTCTACTGTACTCTACTGTTCTCTACCTCTACTGTGCTCTACTGTACTCTACTCTACTGTACTCCACTGTATCCTACCTCTACTGTACTCTACTGTACTCTATCTCTACTGTGATCTACTGTACTCTACCTCTACTGTACTCTACTGTACTCTATCTCTACTGTGATCTACTGTACTCTATCTCTACTGTGCTCCACTGTACTCTACCTCTACTGTGCTCCACTGTACTCTATCTCTACTGTGCTCCACTCTACTCTACCTCTACTGTGCTCCACTGTATCCTACCTCTACTGTACTCCACTGTACTCTATCTCTACTTTGCTCCACTGTACTCTATCTCTACTGTACTCCACTGTACTCTACCTCTACTGTGCTCTACTGTTCTCTACCTCTACTGTGCTCTACTGTACTCCACCTCTACTGTTCTCCACTGTACCCTACCTCTATTGTGCTCCACTGTACTCTACCTCTACTGTGCTCCACTGTACTCTACCTCTACTGTACTCCACTGTACTCTACCTCTACTGTGCTCCACTGTACTCTATCTCTACTGTGCTCCACTGTATCCTACCTCTACTGTACTCCACTGTACTCTATCTCTACTGTGCTCCACTGTACTCTATCTCTACTGTACTCCACTGTACTCTATCTCTACTGTGCTCTACTGTTCTCTACCTCTACTGTGCTCTACTGTACTCCACCTCTACTGTGCTCCACTGTACTCTATCTCTACTGTACTCTACTGTACTCTATCTCTACTGTACTCCACTGTACTCTATCTCTACTGTACTCCACTGTACTCTATCTCTACTGTACTTCACTGTCCTTTATCTCTACTGTACTCCACTGTACTCTACCTCTATTGTGCTCCACTGTACTCTATCTCTACTGTACTCTACTGTACTCTATCTCTACTGTACTCCACTGTACTCTATCTCTACTGTACTCCACTGTACTCTATCTCTACTGTACTTCACTGTCCTTTATCTCTAATGTACTCCACTGTACTCTACCTCTATTGTGCTCCATTTTACTCTATCTCTACTGTACTCTACTGTACTCTATCTCTACTTTACTCCACTGTACTCTATCTCTACTGTATTCCACTGTACTCTACCTCTACTGTGCTCCACTGTACTCTACCTCTACCGTACTCCACTGTACTCTATCTCTACTGTACTCCACTGTACTCTACCTCTACTGTACTCTACTGTTCTCTACCTCTACTGTGCTCTACTGTACTCTACTCTACTGTACTCCACTGTATCCTACCTCTACTGTACTCTACTGTACTCTATCTCTACTGTGATCTACTGTACTCTACCTCTACTGTACTCTACTGTACTCTATCTCTACTGTGATCTACTGTACTCTATCTCTACTGTGCTCCACTGTACTCTACCTCTACTGTGCTCCACTGTACTCTATCTCTACTGTGCTCCACTCTACTCTACCTCTACTGTGCTCCACTGTATCCTACCTCTACTGTACTCCACTGTACTCTATCTCTACTGTGCTCCACTGTACTCTATCTCTACTGTACTCCACTGTACTCTACCTCTACTGTGCTCTACTGTTCTCTACCTCTACTGTGCTCTACTGTACTCCACCTCTACTGTTCTCCACTGTACCCTACCTCTATTGTGCTCCACTGTACTCTACCTCTACTGTGCTCCACTGTACTCTACCTCTACTGTACTCCACTGTACTCTACCTCTACTGTGCTCCACTGTACTCTATCTCTACTGTGCTCCACTGTACTCTATCTCTACTGTACTCCACTGTACTCTATCTCTACTGTGCTCTACTGTTCTCTACCTCTACTGTGCTCTACTGTACTCCACCTCTACTGTGCTCCACTGTACCCTATCTCTACTGTGCTCCACTGTACTCTACCTCTACTGTGCTCCACTGTACTCTACGTCTACTGTACTCCACTGTACTCTATCTCTAATGTGCTCCACTGTACTCTACCTCTACTGTGCTCAACTGTACTCTACTGTACTCCACTGTACTCTACCTCTACTGTACTCCACTGTACTCTATCTCTACTGTACTCCACTGTACTCTACCTCTACTGTACTCCACTGTACTCTACCTCTACTGTGCTCCACTGTACTCTACCTCTACCGTACTCCACTGTACTCTATCTCTACTGTACTCCACAGTACTCTACCTCTACTGTACTCTACTGTTCTCTACCTCTACTGTGCTCTACTGTACTCTACTCTACTGTACTCCACTGTATCCTACCTCTACTGTACTCTACTGTACTCTATCTCTACTGTGATCTACTGTACTCTACCTCTACTGTACTCTACTGTACTCTATCTCTACTGTGATCTACTGTACTCTATCTCTACTGTGCTCCACTGTACTCTACCTCTACTGTGCTCCACTGTACTCTATCTCTACTGTGCTCCACTCTACTCTACCTCTACTGTGCTCCACTGTATCCTACCTCTACTGTACTCCACTGTACTCTATCTCTACTGTGCTCCACTGTACTCTATCTCTACTGTACTCCACTGTACTCTAC
Organism: Tiaroga cobitis; assembly: GCA_030578255.1. NCBI lineage: Eukaryota > Metazoa > Chordata > Actinopteri > Cypriniformes > Leuciscidae > Tiaroga > Tiaroga cobitis. The sequence goes on along the minus strand of CM060611.1, from coordinate 30,678,656 downwards.
CTCTACTGTGCTCTACTGTTCTCTACCTCTACTGTGCTCTACTGTACTCCACCTCTACTGTTCTCCACTGTACCCTACCTCTATTGTGCTCCACTGTACTCTACCTCTACTGTGCTCCACTGTACTCTACCTCTACTGTACTCCACTGTACTCTACCTCTACTGTGCTCAACTGTACTCTACTGTACTCCACTGTACTCTACCTCTACTGTACTCCACTGTACTCTTTCTCTACTGTACTCCACTGTACTCTACCTCTACTGTACTCCACTGTACTCTACCTCTACTGTGCTCCACTGTACTCTACCTCTACTGTGCCCAACTGTACTGTACTCTACCTCTACTGTACTCCACTGTACTCTACCTCTACTGTGCTCCACTGTACTCTATCTCTACTGTGCTCCACTGTATCCTACCTCTACTGTACTCCACTGTACTCTATCTCTACTGTGCTCCACTGTACTCTATCTCTACTGTACTCCACTGTACTCTATCTCTACTGTGCTCTACTGTTCTCTACCTCTACTGTGCTCTACTGTTCTCTACCTCTACTGTGCTCTACTGTACTCCACCTCTACTGTGCTCCACTGTACCCTATCTCTACTGTGCTCCACTGTACTCTACCTCTACTGTGCTCCACTGTACTCTACCTCTACTGTACTCCACTGTACTCTATCTCTACTGTGCTCCACTGTACTCTACCTCTACTGTGCTCAACTGTACTCTACTGTACTCCACTGTACTCTACCTCTACTGTACTCCACTGTACTCTATCTCTACTGTACTCCACTGTACTCTACCTCTACTGTACTCCACTGTACTCTATCTCTACTGTACTCCACTGTACTCTATCTCTACTGTGATCCACTGTACTCTACCTCTACTGTACTCCACTGTACTCTATCTCTACTGTACTCCACTGTACTCTACCTCTACTGTACTCTACTGTTCTCTACCTCTACTTTGCTCTACTGTACTCTACTCTACTGTACTCCACTGTACTCTATCTCTACTGTGATCCACTGTACTCTACCTCTACTGTACTCTACTGTTCTCTACCTCTACTATGCTCTACTGTACTGTACTCTACTGTACTACACTGTACTCTATCTCTACTGTGATCCACTGTACTCTACCTCTACTGTACTCTACTGTACTCTACCTCTAATGTGCTCCACTGTACTCTATCTCTACTGTGCTCCACTGTACTCCACTGTAGTCTACATCTACTGTGCTCCACTGTACTCTACCTCTACTGTGCTCCACTATAATTTACCTCTACTGTGCTCCACTGTACTCTACCTCTACTGTCCTCCACTGTACTCTACCTCTACTGTGCTCCACTGTACTCTCTCTCTACTGTACTCTACCTCTACTGTACTCTACTGTACTCCACTTCTAATGTGCTCCACTGTACTCTACCTCTACTGTACTCTACCTCTACTGTACTCCACTGTACTCTACCTCTACTGTGCTCTACTGTACTCTATCTCTACTGTGATCCACTGTACTCTACCTCTACTGTACTCCACTGTACTCTATCTCTACTGTACTCCACTGTACTCTACCTCTACTGTACTCTACTGTTCTCTACCTCTACTGTGCTCTACTGTACTCTACTCTACTGTACTCCACTGTACTCTATCTCTACTGTGATCCACTGTACTCTACCTCTACTGTACTCCACTTTACTTTATCTCTACTGTGATCCACTGTACTATATCTCTACTGTACTCCACTGTACTCTACCTCTACTATGCTCCACTGTACTCTATCTCTACTGTGCTGCACTCTACTCTACCTCTACAGTGCTCCACTGTACTCTACCTCTACTGTACTCCACTTTACTTTATCTCTACTCTGATCCACTGTACTTTATCTCTACTGTGCTCCACTGTACTCTACCTCTACTATGCTCCACTGTACTCTATCTCTACTGTGCTCCACTCTACTCTACCTCTACTGTGCTCCACTATACTCTACCTCTACTGTACTCCACTGTACTCTATCTCTACTGTACTCCACTGTACTCTACCTCTACTGTGCTCTACTGTTCTCTACCTCTACTGTGCTCTACTGTACTCCACTTCTAATGTGCTCCACTGTACCCTACCTCTACTGTGCTCCACTGTACTCTACCTCTACTGTGATCCACTGTACTCTACCTCTACTCTGCTCCACTGTATCCACTGTATTCTACCTCTACTGTGCTCCACTGTACTCTATGCTCCACTGTACTCTACCTCTACTGTACTCTACTGTACTCCACCTCTAATGGGCTCCACTGTACTCTAGCTCTACTGTACTCCACTGTACTTTACCTCTACTGTACTCCACTGTACTCTACCTCTACTGTGCTCCACTGTACTCTATTTCTACTGTACTCCTCTGTACTCTACCTCTACTGTGCTCCACTGTACTCTATCTGTAATGTACTCTACTGTGCTCTATCTCTACTGTACTCCACTGTACTCTACTGTTCTCTACCTCTACTGTACTCTACTGTGCTCCACTGTACTCCACTGTAGTCTACCTCTACTGTGCTCCACTGTACTCTACCTCTACTGTGCTCCACTATACTCTACCTCTACTGTGCTCCACTGTACTCTACCTCTACTGTCCTCCACTGTACTCTACCTCTACTGTGCTCCACTGTACTCTCTCTCTACTGTACTCTACCTCTACTGTACTCTACTGTACTCCACCTCTAATGTGCTCCACTGTACTCTATCTGTAATGTACTCTACTGTGCTCTATCTCTACTGTACTCCACTGTACTCTACTGTTCTCTACCTCTACTGTACTCTACTGTGCTCCACTGTACTCCACTGTAGTCTACCTCTACTGTGCTCCACTGTACTCTACCTCTACTGTGCTCCACTGTACTCTACCTCTACTGTGCTCCACTGTACTCTACCTCTACTGTACTCCACTGTACTCTACCTCTACTGTGCTCCACTGTACTCTATCTCTACTGTGCTCCACTGTATCCTACCTCTACTGTACTCCACTGTACTCTATCTCTACTGTGCTCCACTGTACTCTATCTCTACTGTACTCCACTGTACTCTATCTCTACTGTGCTCTACTGTTCTCTACCTCTACTGTGCTCTACTGTACTCCACCTCTACTGTGCTCCACTGTACCCTATCTCTACTGTGCTCCACTGTACTCTACCTCTACTGTGCTCCACTGTACTCTACCTCTACTGTACTCCACTGTACTCTATCTCTACTGTGCTCCACTGTACTCTACCTCTACTGTGCTCAACTGTACTCTACTGTACTCCACTGTACTCTACCTCTACTGTACTCCACTGTACTCTATCTCTACTGTACTCCACTGTACTCTACCTCTACTGTACTCCACTGTACTATATCTCTACTGTACTCCACTGTACTCTATCTCTACTGTGATCCACTGTACTCTACCTCTACTGTACTCCACTGTACTCTATCTCTACTGTACTCCACTGTACTCTACCTCTACTGTACTCTACTGTTCTCTACCTCTACTTTGCTCTACTGTACTCTACTCTACTGTACTCCACTGTACTCTATCTCTACTGTGATCCACTGTAATCTACCTCTACTGTACTCTACTGTTCTCTACCTCTACTATGCTCTACTGTACTGTACTCTACTGTACTACACTGTACTCTATCTCTACTGTGATCCACTGTACTCTACCTCTACTGTACTCTACTGTACTCTACCTCTAATGTGCTCCACTGTACTCTATCTCTACTGTGCTCCACTGTACTCTATTTCTACTGTGCTCCACTGTACTCTATCTCTACTGTACTCCACTGTACTCTATCTCTACTGTACTTCACTGTCCTTTATCTCTAATGTACTCCACTGTACTCTACCTCTATTGTGCTCCATTGTACTCTATCTCTACTGTACTCTACTGTACTCTATCTCTACTTTACTCCACTGTACTCTATCTCTACTGTACTCCTCTGTACTCTACCTCTACTGTGCTCCACTGTACTCTATCTGTAATGTACTCTACTGTACTCTATCTCTACTGTGATCCATTGTACTCTACCTCTGCTGTGCTCCACTGTACTCTATCTCTACTGTACTCCACTGTACTCTACTGTTCTCTACCTCTACTGTACTCTACTGTGCTCCACTGTACTCCACTGTAGTCTACATCTACTGTGCTCCACTGTACTCTACCTCTACTGTGCTCCACTATAATTTACCTCTACTGTGCTCCACTGTACTCTACCTCTACTGTCCTCCACTGTACTCTACCTCTACTGTGCTCCACTGTACTCTCTCTCTACTGTACTCTACCTCTACTGTACTCTACTGTACTCCACTTCTAATGTGCTCCACTGTACTCTACCTCTACTGTACTCTACCTCTACTGTACTCCACTGTACTCTACCTCTACTGTGCTCTACTGTACTCTATCTCTACTGTGCTCCACTGTACTATACCTCTACTGTACTCCACTATACTCTAACTCTACTATACTCCACTGTACTCTATCTCTACTGTACTCCACTGTACTCTATCTCTACTGTACTTCACTGTCCTTTATCTCTAATGTACTCCACTGTACTCTACCTCTATTGTGCTCCATTTTACTCTATCTCTACTGTACTCTACTGTACTCTATCTCTACTTTACTCCACTGTACTCTATCTTTACTGTACTCCACTGTACTCTACCTCTACTGTGCTCCACTGTACTCTACCTCTACCGTACTCCACTGTACTCTATCTCTACTGTACTCCACTGTACTCTACCTCTACTGTACTCTACTGTTCTCTACCTCTACTGTGCTCTACTGTACTCTACTCTACTGTACTCCACTGTATCCTACCTCTACTGTACTCTACTGTACTCTATCTCTACTGTGATCTACTGTACTCTACCTCTACTGTACTCTACTGTACTCTATCTCTACTGTGATCTACTGTACTCTATCTCTACTGTGCTCCACTGTACTCTACCTCTACTGTGCTCCACTGTACTCTATCTCTACTGTACTCCACTGTACTCTACCTCTACTGTACTCCACTGTACTATATCTCTACTGTACTCCACTGTACTCTATCTCTACTGTGATCCACTGTACTCTACCTCTACTGTACTCCACTGTACTCTATCTCTACTGTACTCCACTGTACTCTACCTCTACTGTACTCTACTGTTCTCTACCTCTACTTTGCTCTACTGTACTCTACTCTACTGTACTCCACTGTACTCTATCTCTACTGTGATCCACTGTAATCTACCTCTACTGTACTCTACTGTTCTCTACCTCTACTATGCTCTACTGTACTGTACTCTACTGTACTACACTGTACTCTATCTCTACTGTGATCCACTGTACTCTACCTCTACTGTACTCTACTGTACTCTACCTCTAATGTGCTCCACTGTACTCTATCTCTACTGTGCTCCACTGTACTCTATTTCTACTGTGCTCCACTGTACTCTATCTCTACTGTACTCCACTGTACTCTATCTCTACTGTACTTCACTGTCCTTTATCTCTAATGTACTCCACTGTACTCTACCTCTATTGTGCTCCATTGTACTCTATCTCTACTGTACTCTACTGTACTCTATCTCTATTTTACTCCACTGTACTCTATCTCTACTGTACTCCTCTGTACTCTACCTCTACTGTTCTCCACTGTACTCTACCTCTACTGTACTCCTCTGTACTCTTCTCTACTGTACTCCACTGTACTCTATCTCTACTGTGATCCACTGTACTCTACCTCTACAGTACTCCACTGTACTCTATCTCTACTGTGATCCACTGTACTCTATCTCTACTGTGCTCCACTGTATCTACCTCTACTATGCTCCACTGTACTCTATCTGTACTGTGCTCCACTCTACTCTACCTCTACTGTGCTCCACTGTACTCTACCTCTACTGTACTCCACTGTACTCTATCTCTACTTTGCTCCACTGTACTCTATCTCTACTGTACTCCACTGTACTCTACCTCTACTGTGCTCTACTGTTCTCTACCTCTACTGTGCTCTACTGTACTCCACCTCTACTGTGCTCCACTGTACCCTACCTCTACTGTGCTCCACTGTACTCTACCTCTACTGTGCTCCACTGTACTCTACCTCTACTGTGCTCCACTGTACCCTACCTCTACTGTGCTCCACTGTACTCTACCTCTACTGTGCTCCACTGTACTCTACCTCTACTGTGCTCCACTGTACTCTACCTCTACTGTGCTCCACTGTACTCTACCTCTACTGTGCTCCACTGTACTCTATCTCTACTGTGCTCCACTGTACTCTACCTCTAATGTACTCTACTGTACTCCACCTCTAATGTGCTCCACTGTACTCTAGCCCTACTGTACTCCACTGTACTTTACCTCTACTGTACTCCACTGTACTCTATCTCTACTGTGCTCCACTGTATCCTACCTCTACTGTACTCCACTGTACTCTATCTCTACTGTGCTCCACTGTACTCTATCTCTACTGTACTCCACTGTACTCTACCTCTACTCTGCTCTACTGTTCTCTACCTCTACTGTGCTCTACTGTACTCCACCTCTACTGTGCTCCACTGTACCCTACCTCTACTGTGCTCCACTGTACTCTACCTCTACTGTGCTCCACTGTACTCTACCTCTACTGTACTCCACTGTACTCTATCTCTACTGTGCTCCACTGTACTCTACCTCTACTGTGCTCAACTGTACTCTACTGTACTCCACTGTACTCTACCTCTACTGCACTCCACTGTACTCTATCTCTACTGTACTCCACTGTACTCTACCTCTACTGTACTCCAGTGTACTCTATCTCTACTGTGCTCAACTGTACTGTACTGTACTCCACTGTAATCTACCTCTACTGTACTCCACTGTACTCTATCTCTACTGTACTCCACTGTACTCTACCTCTACTCTACTCTACTGTTCTCTACCTCTACTTTGCTCTACTGTACTCTACTCTACTGTACTCCACTGTACTCTATCTCTACTGTGATTCACTGTACTCTACCTCTACTGTACTCTACTGTTCTCTGCCTCTACTCTGCTCTACTGTACTGTACTCTACTGTACTACACTGTACTCTATCTCTACTGTGATCCACTGTACTCTACCTCTACTGTACTCTACTGTACTCTATCTCTACTGTGATCCACTGTACTCTATCTCTACTGTGCTCCACTGTACTCTATCTCTACTGTGCTCCACTCTACTCTACCTCTACTGTGCTCCACTGTATCCTACCTCTACTGTACTCCACTGTACTCTATCTCTACTGTACTCCACTGTACTCTACCTCTACTGTGCTCTACTGTTCTCTACCTCTACTGTGCTCTACTGTACTCAACCTCTACTGTGCTCCACTGTACCCTACCTCTACTGTGCTCCACTGTACTCTACCTCTACTGTGCTCCACTGTACTCTACCTCTACTGTACTCCACTGTACTCTATCTCTACTGTGCTCCACTCTACTCTACATCTACTGTGCTCAACTGTACTCTACTGTACTCCACTGTACTCTACCTCTACTGTACTCCACAGTACTCTATCTCTACTGTACTCCACTGTACTCTACCTCTACTGTACTCCACTGTACTCTATCTCTACTGTGCTCCACTGTACTCTACCTCTACTGTGCTCAACTGTACTCTACTGTACTCCACTGTACTCTACCTCTACTGTACTCCACTGTACTCTACTCTACTCTACTCCACTGTACTCTATCTCTACTGTGATCCACTGTACTCTACATCTACTGTACTCAACTGTACTCTATCTCTACTGTACTCTACTGTACTCTACCTCTACTGTACTCTACTGTTCTCTAGCTCTACTGTGCTGTACTGTACTCTTCTCTACTGTACTCCACTGTACTCTATCTCTACTGTGATCCACTGTACTCTACCTCTACTGTACTCCACTGTACTCTATCTCTACTGTGATCCACTGTACTCTACCTCTACTGTACTCAACTGTACTCTATCTCTACTGTGCTCCACTGTACTCTACCTCTACTGTACTCGACTGTACTTTATCTCTACTGTACTCCACTGTACTTTACCTATACTGTACTCTACTGTTCTCTACCTCTACTGTACTCCACTGTACTCTATCTCTACTGTGATCCACTGTACTCTACCTCTACTGTACTCCACTGTACTCTATCTCTACTCTACTCCACTGTACTCTACCTCTACTGTACTCTAGTGTTCTCTACCTCTACTGTGATCCACTGTACTCTATCTCTACAGTACTCCACTGTACTCTATCTCTACTGTGATCCACTGTACTCTATCTCTACTGTGCTCCACTGTATCTACCTCTACTATGCTCCACTGTACTCTATCTGTACTGTGCTCCACTCTACTCTACCTCTACTGTGCTCCACTGTACTCTACCTCTACTGTACTCCACTGTACTCTATCTCTACTTTGCTCCACTGTACTCTATCTCTACTGTACTCCACTGTACTCTACTGTACTCCACTGTGCTCTACTGTTCTCTACCTCTACTGTGCTCTACTGTACTCCACCTCTAATGTGCTCCACTGTACCCTACCTCTACTGTGCTCCACTGTACTCTACCTCTACTGTGCTCCACTGTACTCTACCTCTACTGTGCTCCACTGTACTCTACCTCTACTGTGCTCCACTGTACTCTACCTCTACTGTGCTCCACTGTACTCTATCTCTACTGTGCTCCACTGTACTCTACCTCTAATGTACTCTACTGTACTCCATCTCTAATGTGCTCCACTGTACTCTAGCCCTACTGTACTCCACTGTACTTTACCTCTACTGTACTCCACTGTACTCCACCTCTACTGTCCTCCACTGTACCCTACCTCTACTGTGCTCCACTGTACTCTACCTCTACTGTGCTCCACTGTACTCTATCTCTACTGTGCTCCACTGTACTCTACCTCTAATGTACTCTACTGTACTCCACCTCTAATGTGCTCCACTGTACTCTAGCCCTACTGTACTCCACTGTACTTTACCTCTACTGTACTCCACTGTACTCTATCTCTACTGTGCTCCACTGTATCCTACCTCTACTGTACTCCACTGTACTCTATCTCTACTGTGCTCCACTGTACTCTATCTCTACTGTACTCCACTGTACTCTACCTCTACTCTGCTCTACTGTTCTCTACCTCTACTGTGCTCTACTGTACTCCACCTCTACTGTGCTCCACTGTACCCTACCTCTACTGTGCTCCACTGTACTCTACCTCTACTGTGCTCCACTGTACTCTACCTCTACTGTACTCCACTGTACTCTATCTCTACTGTGCTCCACTGTACTCTACCTCTACTGTGCTCAACTGTACTCTACTGTACTCCACTGTACTCTACCTCTACTGTACTCCACTGTACTCTATCTCTACTGTACTCCACTGTACTCTACCTCTACTGTACTCCAGTGTACTCTATCTCTACTGTGCTCAACTGTACTGTACTGTACTCCACTGTAATCTACCTCTACTGTACTCCACTGTACTCTACTTCTACTGTACTCCACTGTACTCTACCTCTACTGTACTCCACTGTACTCTACTCTACTGTACTCCAATGTACTCTATCTCTACTGTGATCCACTGTACTCTACCTCTACTGTACTCCACTGTACTCTATCTCTACTGTACTCCACTGTACTCTACCTCTACTCTACTCTACTGTTCTCTACCTCTACTTTGCTCTACTGTACTCTACTCTACTGTACTCACTGTACTCTATCTCTACTGTGATTCACTGTACTCTACCTCTACTGTACTCTACTGTTCTCTACCTCTACTCTGCTCTACTGTACTGTACTCTACTGTACTACACTGTACTCTATCTCTACTGTGATCCACTGTACTCTACCTCTACTGTACTCTACTGTACTCTATCTCTACTGTGATCCACTGTACTCTATCTCTACTGTGCTCCACTGTACTCTATCTCTACTGTGCTCCACTCTACTCTACCTCTACTGTGCTCCACTGTATCCTACCTCCACTGTACTCCACTGTACTCTATCTCTACTGTACTCCACTGTACTCTACCTCTACTGTGCTCTACTGTTCTCTACCTCTACTGTGCTCTACTGTACTCAACCTCTACTGTGCTCCACTGTACCCTACCTCTACTGTGCTCCACTGTACTCTACCTCTACTGTGCTCCACTGTACTCTACCTCTACTGTACTCCACTGTACTCTATCACTACTGTGCTCCACTCTACTCTACATCTACTGTGCTCAACTGTACTCTACTGTACTCCACTGTACTCTACCTCTACTGTACTCCACAGTACTCTATCTCTACTGTACTCCACTGTACTCTACCTCTACTGTACTCCACTGTACTCTATCTCTACTGTGCTCCACTGTACTCTACCTCTACTGTGCTCAACTGTACTGTACTGTACTCCACTGTACTCTACCTCTACTGTACTCCACTGTACTCTACTCTACTCTACTCCACTGTACTCTATCTCTACTGTGATCCACTGTACTCTACATCTACTGTACTCCACTGTACTCTATCTCTACTGTACTCTACTGTACTCTACCTCTACTGTACTCTACTGTTCTCTAGCTCTACTGTGCTGTACTGTACTCTTCTCTACTGTACTCCACTGTACTCTATCTCTACTGTGATCCACTGTACTCTACCTCTACTGTACTCCACTGTACTCTATCTCTACTGTGATCCACTGTACTCTACCTCTACTGTACTCCACTGTACTCTATCTCTACTGTGCTCCACTGTACTCTACCTCTACTATGCTCCACTGTACTCTATCTCTACTGTGCTCCACTCTACTCTACCTCTACTGTTCTCCACTGTACTCTACCTCTACTGTACTCCACTGTACACTATCTCTACTGTGCTCCACTGTACTCTATCTCTACTGTACTCCACTGTACTGTACCTCTACTGTGCTCTACTGTTCTCTACCTCTACTGTGCTCTACTGTACTCCACCTCTACTGTGCTCCACTGTACCCCACCTCTACTGTGCTCCACTGTACTCTACCTCTGCTGTGCTCCACTGTACTCTACCTCTACTGTGCTCCACTGTACTCTACCTCTACTGTGCTCCACTGTACTCTACCTCTACTATGCTCCACTGTACTCTATCTCTACTTTGCTCCACTGTACTCTACCTCTACTGTACTCTACTGTACTCCACCTCTAATGTGCTCCACTGTACTCTAGCTCTACTGTACTCGACTGTACTCTACCTCTACTGTGCTCCACTGTACTCTATTTCTACTGTACTCCTCTGTACTCTACCTCTACTGTGCTCCACTGTACTCTATCTGTAATGTACTCTACTGTACACTATCGCTACTGTGATCTTCTGTACTCTACCTCTGCTGTGCTCCACTGTACTCTATCTCTACTGTACTCCACTGCACTCTACTGTTCTCTACCTCTACTGTACTCTACTGTGCTCCACTGTACTCCACTGTAGTCTACCTCTGCTGTGCTCCACTGTACTCTACCTCTACTGTGCTCCACTATACTCTACATCTACTGTGCTCAACTGTACTCTACTGTACTCCACTGTACTCTACCTCTACTGTACTCCACAGTACTCTATCTCTACTGTACTCCACTGTACTCTACCTCTACTGTACTCCACTGTACTCTATCTCTACTGTGCTCCACTGTACTCTACCTCTACTGTGCTCAACTGTACTGTACTGTACTCCACTGTACTCTACCTCTACTGTACTCCACTGTACTCTACTCTACTCTACTCCACTGTACTCTATCTCTACTGTGATCCACTGTACTCTACATCTACTGTACTCCACTGTACTCTATCTCTACTGTACTCTACTGTACTCTACCTCTACTGTACTCTACTGTTCTCTAGCTCTACTGTGCTGTACTGTACTCTTCTCTACTGTACTCCACTGTACTCTATCTCTACTGTGATCCACTGTACTCTACCTCTACTGTACTCCACTGTACTCTATCTCTACTGTGGTCCACTGTACTCTACCTCTACTGTACTCAACTGTACTCTATCTCTACTGTGCTCCACTGTACTCTACCTCTACTGTACTCGACTGTACTTTATCTCTACTGTACTCCACTGTACTTTACCTATACTGTACTCTACTGTTCTCTACCTCTACTGTACTCCACTGTACTCTATCTCTACTGTGATCCACTGTACTCTACCTCTACTGTACTCCACTGTACTCTATCTCTACTCTACTCCACTGTACTCTACCTCTACTGTACTCTAGTGTTCTCTACCTCTACTGTGCTCTACTGTACTCTTCTCTACTGTACTCCACTGTACTCTATCTCTACTGTGATCCACTGTACTCTACCTCTACAGTACTCCACTGTACTCTATCTCTACTGTGATCCACTGTACTCTATCTCTACTGTGCTCCACTGTATCTACCTCTACTATGCTCCACTGTACTCTATCTGTACTGTGCTCCACTCTACTCTACCTCTACTGTGCTCCACTGTACTCTACCTCTACTGTACTCCACTGTACTCTATCTCTACTTTGCTCCACTGTACTCTATCTCTACTGTACTCCACTGTACTCTACCTCTACTGTGCTCTACTGTTCTCTACCTCTACTGTGCTCTACTGTACTCCACCTCTAATGTGCTCCACTGTACCCTACCTCTACTGTGCTCCACTGTACTCTACCTCTACTGTGCTCCACTGTACTCTACCTCTACTGTGCTCCACTGTACTCTACCTCTACTGTGCTCCACTGTACTCTACCTCTACTGTGCTCCACTGTACTCTATCTCTACTGTGCTCCACTGTACTCTACCTCTAATGTACTCTACTGTACTCCATCTCTAATGTGCTCCACTGTACTCTAGCCCTACTGTACTCCACTGTACTTTACCTCTACTGTACTCCACTGTACTCCACATCTACTGTCCTCCACTGTACCCTACCTCTACTGTGCTCCACTGTACTCTACCTCTACTGTGCTCCACTGTACTCTACCTCTACTGTGCTCCACTGTACTCTACCTCTACTGTGCTCCACTGTACTCTACCTCTACTGTGCTCCACTGTACTCTATCTCTACTGTGCTCCACTGTACTCTACCTCTAATGTACTCTACTGTACTCCACCTCTAATGTGCTCCACTGTACTCTAGCCCTACTGTACTCCACTGTACTTTACCTCTACTGTACTCCACTGTACTCTATCTCTACTGTGCTCCACTGTATCCTACCTCTACTGTACTCCACTGTACTCTATCTCTACTGTGCTCGACTGTACTCTATCTCTACTGTACTCCACTGTACTCTACCTCTACTCTGCTCTACTGTTCTCTACCTCTACTGTGCTCTACTGTACTCCACCTCTACTGTGCTCCACTGTACCCTACCTCTACTGTGCTCCACTGTACTCTACCTCTACTGTGCTCCACTGTACTCTACCTCTACTGTACTCCACTGTACTCTATCTCTACTGTGCTCCACTGTACTCTACCTCTACTGTGCTCAACTGTACTCTACTGTACTCCACTGTACTCTACCTCTACTGTACTCCACTGTACTCTATCTCTACTGTACTCCACTGTACTCTACCTCTACTGTACTCCAGTGTACTCTATCTCTACTGTGCTCAACTGTACTGTACTGTACTCCACTGTAATCTACCTCTACTGTACTCCACTGTACTCTACTTCTACTGTACTCCACTGTACTCTACCTCTACTGTACTCCACTGTACTCTACTCTACTGTACTAAAATGTACTCTATCTCTACTGTGATCCACTGTACTCTACCTCTACTGTACTCCACTGTACTCTATCTCTACTGTACTCCACTGTACTCTACCTCTACTCTACTCTACTGTTCTCTACCTCTACTTTGCTCTACTGTACTCTACTCTACTGTACTCCACTGTACTCTATCTCTACTGTACTCCACTGTACTCTACCTCTACTCTACTCTACTGTTCTCTACCTCTACTTTGCTCTACTGTACTCTACTCTACTGTACTCCACTGTACTCTATCTCTACTGTGATTCACTGTACTCTACCTCTACTGTACTCTACTGTACTCTATCTCTACTGTGATCCACTGTACTCTATCTCTACTGTGCTCCACTGTACTCTATCTCTACTGTGCTCCACTCTACTCTACCTCTACTGTGCTCCACTGTATCCTACCTCTACTGTACTCCACTGTACTCTATCTCTACTGTACTCCACTGTACTCTACCTCTACTGTGCTCTACTGTTCTCTACCTCTACTGTGCTCTACTGTACTCAACCTCTACTGTGCTCCACTGTACCCTACCTCTACTGTGCTCCACTGTACTCTACCTCTACTGTGCTCCACTGTACTCTACCTCTACTGTACTCCACTGTACTCTATCTCTACTGTGCTCCACTCTACTCTACATCTACTGTGCTCAACTGTACTCTACTGTACTCCACTGTACTCTACCTCTACTGTACTCCACAGTACTCTATCTCTACTGTACTCCACTGTACTCTACCTCTACTGTACTCCACTGTACTCTATCTCTACTGTGCTCCACTGTACTCTACCTCTACTGTGCTCAACTGTACTCTACTGTACTCCACTGTACTCTACCTCTACTGTACTCCACTGTACTCTACTCTACTCTACTCCACTGTACTCTATCTCTACTGTGATCCACTGTACTCTACATCTACTGTACTCAACTGTACTCTATCTCTACTGTACTCTACTGTACTCTACCTCTACTGTACTCTACTGTTCTCTAGCTCTACTGTGCTGTACTGTACTCTTCTCTACTGTACTCCACTGTACTCTATCTCTACTGTGATCCACTGTACTCTACCTCTACTGTACTCCACTGTACTCTATCTCTACTGTGATCCACTGTACTCTACCTCTACTGTACTCAACTGTACTCTATCTCTACTGTGCTCCACTGTACTCTACCTCTACTGTACTCGACTGTACTTTATCTCTACTGTACTCCACTGTACTTTACCTATACTGTACTCTACTGTTCTCTACCTCTACTGTACTCCACTGTACTCTATCTCTACTGTGATCCACTGTACTCTACCTCTACTGTACTCCACTGTACTCTATCTCTACTCTACTCCACTGTACTCTACCTCTACTGTACTCTAGTGTTCTCTACCTCTACTGTGATCCACTGTACTCTATCTCTACAGTACTCCACTGTACTCTATCTCTACTGTGATCCACTGTACTCTATCTCTACTGTGCTCCACTGTATCTACCTCTACTATGCTCCACTGTACTCTATCTGTACTGTGCTCCACTCTACTCTACCTCTACTGTGCTCCACTGTACTCTACCTCTACTGTACTCCACTGTACTCTATCTCTACTTTGCTCCACTGTACTCTATCTCTACTGTACTCCACTGTACTCTACTGTACTCCACTGTGCTCTACTGTTCTCTACCTCTACTGTGCTCTACTGTACTCCACCTCTAATGTGCTCCACTGTACCCTACCTCTACTGTGCTCCACTGTACTCTACCTCTACTGTGCTCCACTGTACTCTACCTCTACTGTGCTCCACTGTACTCTACCTCTACTGTGCTCCACTGTACTCTACCTCTACTGTGCTCCACTGTACTCTATCTCTACTGTGCTCCACTGTACTCTACCTCTAATGTACTCTACTGTACTCCATCTCTAATGTGCTCCACTGTACTCTAGCCCTACTGTACTCCACTGTACTTTACCTCTACTGTACTCCACTGTACTCCACCTCTACTGTCCTCCACTGTACCCTACCTCTACTGTGCTCCACTGTACTCTACCTCTACTGTGCTCCACTGTACTCTATCTCTACTGTGCTCCACTGTACTCTACCTCTAATGTACTCTACTGTACTCCACCTCTAATGTGCTCCACTGTACTCTAGCCCTACTGTACTCCACTGTACTTTACCTCTACTGTACTCCACTGTACTCTATCTCTACTGTGCTCCACTGTATCCTACCTCTACTGTACTCCACTGTACTCTATCTCTACTGTGCTCCACTGTACTCTATCTCTACTGTACTCCACTGTACTCTACCTCTACTCTGCTCTACTGTTCTCTACCTCTACTGTGCTCTACTGTACTCCACCTCTACTGTGCTCCACTGTACCCTACCTCTACTGTGCTCCACTGTACTCTACCTCTACTGTGCTCCACTGTACTCTACCTCTACTGTACTCCACTGTACTCTATCTCTACTGTGCTCCACTGTACTCTACCTCTACTGTGCTCAACTGTACTCTACTGTACTCCACTGTACTCTACCTCTACTGTACTCCACTGTACTCTATCTCTACTGTACTCCACTGTACTCTACCTCTACTGTACTCCAGTGTACTCTATCTCTACTGTGCTCAACTGTACTGTACTGTACTCCACTGTAATCTACCTCTACTGTACTCCACTGTACTCTACTTCTACTGTACTCCACTGTACTCTACCTCTACTGTACTCCACTGTACTCTACTCTACTGTACTCCAATGTACTCTATCTCTACTGTGATCCACTGTACTCTACCTCTACTGTACTCCACTGTACTCTATCTCTACTGTACTCCACTGTACTCTACCTCTACTCTACTCTACTGTTCTCTACCTCTACTTTGCTCTACTGTACTCTACTCTACTGTACTCACTGTACTCTATCTCTACTGTGATTCACTGTACTCTACCTCTACTGTACTCTACTGTTCTCTACCTCTACTCTGCTCTACTGTACTGTACTCTACTGTACTACACTGTACTCTATCTCTACTGTGATCCACTGTACTCTACCTCTACTGTACTCTACTGTACTCTATCTCTACTGTGATCCACTGTACTCTATCTCTACTGTGCTCCACTGTACTCTATCTCTACTGTGCTCCACTCTACTCTACCTCTACTGTGCTCCACTGTATCCTACCTCCACTGTACTCCACTGTACTCTATCTCTACTGTACTCCACTGTACTCTACCTCTACTGTGCTCTACTGTTCTCTACCTCTACTGTGCTCTACTGTACTCAACCTCTACTGTGCTCCACTGTACCCTACCTCTACTGTGCTCCACTGTACTCTACCTCTACTGTGCTCCACTGTACTCTACCTCTACTGTACTCCACTGTACTCTATCACTACTGTGCTCCACTCTACTCTACATCTACTGTGCTCAACTGTACTCTACTGTACTCCACTGTACTCTACCTCTACTGTACTCCACAGTACTCTATCTCTACTGTACTCCACTGTACTCTACCTCTACTGTACTCCACTGTACTCTATCTCTACTGTGCTCCACTGTACTCTACCTCTACTGTGCTCAACTGTACTGTACTGTACTCCACTGTACTCTACCTCTACTGTACTCCACTGTACTCTACTCTACTCTACTCCACTGTACTCTATCTCTACTGTGATCCACTGTACTCTACATCTACTGTACTCCACTGTACTCTATCTCTACTGTACTCTACTGTACTCTACCTCTACTGTACTCTACTGTTCTCTAGCTCTACTGTGCTGTACTGTACTCTTCTCTACTGTACTCCACTGTACTCTATCTCTACTGTGATCCACTGTACTCTACCTCTACTGTACTCCACTGTACTCTATCTCTACTGTGATCCACTGTACTCTACCTCTACTGTACTCCACTGTACTCTATCTCTACTGTGCTCCACTGTACTCTACCTCTACTATGCTCCACTGTACTCTATCTCTACTGTGCTCCACTCTACTCTACCTCTACTGTTCTCCACTGTACTCTACCTCTACTGTACTCCACTGTACACTATCTCTACTGTGCTCCACTGTACTCTATCTCTACTGTACTCCACTGTACTGTACCTCTACTGTGCTCTACTGTTCTCTACCTCTACTGTGCTCTACTGTACTCCACCTCTACTGTGCTCCACTGTACCCCACCTCTACTGTGCTCCACTGTACTCTACCTCTGCTGTGCTCCACTGTACTCTACCTCTACTGTGCTCCACTGTACTCTACCTCTACTGTGCTCCACTGTACTCTACCTCTACTATGCTCCACTGTACTCTATCTCTACTTTGCTCCACTGTACTCTACCTCTACTGTACTCTACTGTACTCCACCTCTAATGTGCTCCACTGTACTCTAGCTCTACTGTACTCGACTGTACTCTACCTCTACTGTGCTCCACTGTACTCTATTTCTACTGTACTCCTCTGTACTCTACCTCTACTGTGCTCCACTGTACTCTATCTGTAATGTACTCTACTGTACACTATCGCTACTGTGATCTTCTGTACTCTACCTCTGCTGTGCTCCACTGTACTCTATCTCTACTGTACTCCACTGCACTCTACTGTTCTCTACCTCTACTGTACTCTACTGTGCTCCACTGTACTCCACTGTAGTCTACCTCTGCTGTGCTCCACTGTACTCTACCTCTACTGTGCTCCACTATACTCTACATCTACTGTGCTCAACTGTACTCTACTGTACTCCACTGTACTCTACCTCTACTGTACTCCACAGTACTCTATCTCTACTGTACTCCACTGTACTCTACCTCTACTGTACTCCACTGTACTCTATCTCTACTGTGCTCCACTGTACTCTACCTCTACTGTGCTCAACTGTACTGTACTGTACTCCACTGTACTCTACCTCTACTGTACTCCACTGTACTCTACTCTACTCTACTCCACTGTACTCTATCTCTACTGTGATCCACTGTACTCTACATCTACTGTACTCCACTGTACTCTATCTCTACTGTACTCTACTGTACTCTACCTCTACTGTACTCTACTGTTCTCTAGCTCTACTGTGCTGTACTGTACTCTTCTCTACTGTACTCCACTGTACTCTATCTCTACTGTGATCCACTGTACTCTACCTCTACTGTACTCCACTGTACTCTATCTCTACTGTGGTCCACTGTACTCTACCTCTACTGTACTCAACTGTACTCTATCTCTACTGTGCTCCACTGTACTCTACCTCTACTGTACTCGACTGTACTTTATCTCTACTGTACTCCACTGTACTTTACCTATACTGTACTCTACTGTTCTCTACCTCTACTGTACTCCACTGTACTCTATCTCTACTGTGATCCACTGTACTCTACCTCTACTGTACTCCACTGTACTCTATCTCTACTCTACTCCACTGTACTCTACCTCTACTGTACTCTAGTGTTCTCTACCTCTACTGTGCTCTACTGTACTCTTCTCTACTGTACTCCACTGTACTCTATCTCTACTGTGATCCACTGTACTCTACCTCTACAGTACTCCACTGTACTCTATCTCTACTGTGATCCACTGTACTCTATCTCTACTGTGCTCCACTGTATCTACCTCTACTATGCTCCACTGTACTCTATCTGTACTGTGCTCCACTCTACTCTACCTCTACTGTGCTCCACTGTACTCTACCTCTACTGTACTCCACTGTACTCTATCTCTACTTTGCTCCACTGTACTCTATCTCTACTGTACTCCACTGTACTCTACCTCTACTGTGCTCTACTGTTCTCTACCTCTACTGTGCTCTACTGTACTCCACCTCTAATGTGCTCCACTGTACCCTACCTCTACTGTGCTCCACTGTACTCTACCTCTACTGTGCTCCACTGTACTCTACCTCTACTGTGCTCCACTGTACTCTACCTCTACTGTGCTCCACTGTACTCTACCTCTACTGTGCTCCACTGTACTCTATCTCTACTGTGCTCCACTGTACTCTACCTCTAATGTACTCTACTGTACTCCATCTCTAATGTGCTCCACTGTACTCTAGCCCTACTGTACTCCACTGTACTTTACCTCTACTGTACTCCACTGTACTCCACATCTACTGTCCTCCACTGTACCCTACCTCTACTGTGCTCCACTGTACTCTACCTCTACTGTGCTCCACTGTACTCTACCTCTACTGTGCTCAACTGTACTCTACTGTACTCCACTGTACTCTACCTCTACTGTACTCCACTGTACTCTACTCTACTCTACTCCACTGTACTCTATCTCTACTGTGATCCACTGTACTCTACATCTACTGTACTCAACTGTACTCTATCTCTACTGTACTCTACTGTACTCTACCTCTACTGTACTCTACTGTTCTCTAGCTCTACTGTGCTGTACTGTACTCTTCTCTACTGTACTCCACTGTACTCTATCTCTACTGTGATCCACTGTACTCTACCTCTACTGTACTCCACTGTACTCTATCTCTACTGTGATCCACTGTACTCTACCTCTACTGTACTCAACTGTACTCTATCTCTACTGTGCTCCACTGTACTCTACCTCTACTGTACTCGACTGTACTTTATCTCTACTGTACTCCACTGTACTTTACCTATACTGTACTCTACTGTTCTCTACCTCTACTGTACTCCACTGTACTCTATCTCTACTGTGATCCACTGTACTCTACCTCTACTGTACTCCACTGTACTCTATCTCTACTCTACTCCACTGTACTCTACCTCTACTGTACTCTAGTGTTCTCTACCTCTACTGTGATCCACTGTACTCTATCTCTACAGTACTCCACTGTACTCTATCTCTACTGTGATCCACTGTACTCTATCTCTACTGTGCTCCACTGTATCTACCTCTACTATGCTCCACTGTACTCTATCTGTACTGTGCTCCACTCTACTCTACCTCTACTGTGCTCCACTGTACTCTACCTCTACTGTACTCCACTGTACTCTATCTCTACTTTGCTCCACTGTACTCTATCTCTACTGTACTCCACTGTACTCTACTGTACTCCACTGTGCTCTACTGTTCTCTACCTCTACTGTGCTCTACTGTACTCCACCTCTAATGTGCTCCACTGTACCCTACCTCTACTGTGCTCCACTGTACTCTACCTCTACTGTGCTCCACTGTACTCTACCTCTACTGTGCTCCACTGTACTCTACCTCTACTGTGCTCCACTGTACTCTACCTCTACTGTGCTCCACTGTACTCTATCTCTACTGTGCTCCACTGTACTCTACCTCTAATGTACTCTACTGTACTCCATCTCTAATGTGCTCCACTGTACTCTAGCCCTACTGTACTCCACTGTACTTTACCTCTACTGTACTCCACTGTACTCCACCTCTACTGTCCTCCACTGTACCCTACCTCTACTGTGCTCCACTGTACTCTACCTCTACTGTGCTCCACTGTACTCTATCTCTACTGTGCTCCACTGTACTCTACCTCTAATGTACTCTACTGTACTCCACCTCTAATGTGCTCCACTGTACTCTAGCCCTACTGTACTCCACTGTACTTTACCTCTACTGTACTCCACTGTACTCTATCTCTACTGTGCTCCACTGTATCCTACCTCTACTGTACTCCACTGTACTCTATCTCTACTGTGCTCCACTGTACTCTATCTCTACTGTACTCCACTGTACTCTACCTCTACTCTGCTCTACTGTTCTCTACCTCTACTGTGCTCTACTGTACTCCACCTCTACTGTGCTCCACTGTACCCTACCTCTACTGTGCTCCACTGTACTCTACCTCTACTGTGCTCCACTGTACTCTACCTCTACTGTACTCCACTGTACTCTATCTCTACTGTGCTCCACTGTACTCTACCTCTACTGTGCTCAACTGTACTCCACTGTACTCCACTGTACTCTACCTCTACTGTACTCCACTGTACTCTATCTCTACTGTACTCCACTGTACTCTACCTCTACTGTACTCCAGTGTACTCTATCTCTACTGTGCTCAACTGTACTGTACTGTACTCCACTGTAATCTACCTCTACTGTACTCCACTGTACTCTACTTCTACTGTACTCCACTGTACTCTACCTCTACTGTACTCCACTGTACTCTACTCTACTGTACTCCAATGTACTCTATCTCTACTGTGATCCACTGTACTCTACCTCTACTGTACTCCACTGTACTCTATCTCTACTGTACTCCACTGTACTCTACCTCTACTCTACTCTACTGTTCTCTACCTCTACTTTGCTCTACTGTACTCTACTCTACTGTACTCACTGTACTCTATCTCTACTGTGATTCACTGTACTCTACCTCTACTGTACTCTACTGTTCTCTACCTCTACTCTGCTCTACTGTACTGTACTCTACTGTACTACACTGTACTCTATCTCTACTGTGATCCACTGTACTCTACCTCTACTGTACTCTACTGTACTCTATCTCTACTGTGATCCACTGTACTCTATCTCTACTGTGCTCCACTGTACTCTATCTCTACTGTGCTCCACTCTACTCTACCTCTACTGTGCTCCACTGTATCCTACCTCCACTGTACTCCACTGTACTCTATCTCTACTGTACTCCACTGTACTCTACCTCTACTGTGCTCTACTGTTCTCTACCTCTACTGTGCTCTACTGTACTCAACCTCTACTGTGCTCCACTGTACCCTACCTCTACTGTGCTCCACTGTACTCTACCTCTACTGTGCTCCACTGTACTCTACCTCTACTGTACTCCACTGTACTCTATCACTACTGTGCTCCACTCTACTCTACATCTACTGTGCTCAACTGTACTCTACTGTACTCCACTGTACTCTACCTCTACTGTACTCCACAGTACTCTATCTCTACTGTACTCCACTGTACTCTACCTCTACTGTACTCCACTGTACTCTATCTCTACTGTGCTCCACTGTACTCTACCTCTACTGTGCTCAACTGTACTGTACTGTACTCCACTGTACTCTACCTCTACTGTACTCCACTGTACTCTACTCTACTCTACTCCACTGTACTCTATCTCTACTGTGATCCACTGTACTCTACATCTACTGTACTCCACTGTACTCTATCTCTACTGTACTCTACTGTACTCTACCTCTACTGTACTCTACTGTTCTCTAGCTCTACTGTGCTGTACTGTACTCTTCTCTACTGTACTCCACTGTACTCTATCTCTACTGTGATCCACTGTACTCTACCTCTACTGTACTCCACTGTACTCTATCTCTACTGTGATCCACTGTACTCTACCTCTACTGTACTCCACTGTACTCTATCTCTACTGTGCTCCACTGTACTCTACCTCTACTATGCTCCACTGTACTCTATCTCTACTGTGCTCCACTCTACTCTACCTCTACTGTTCTCCACTGTACTCTACCTCTACTGTACTCCACTGTACACTATCTCTACTGTGCTCCACTGTACTCTATCTCTACTGTACTCCACTGTACTGTACCTCTACTGTGCTCTACTGTTCTCTACCTCTACTGTGCTCTACTGTACTCCACCTCTACTGTGCTCCACTGTACCCCACCTCTACTGTGCTCCACTGTACTCTACCTCTGCTGTGCTCCACTGTACTCTACCTCTACTGTGCTCCACTGTACTCTACCTCTACTGTGCTCCACTGTACTCTACCTCTACTATGCTCCACTGTACTCTATCTCTACTTTGCTCCACTGTACTCTACCTCTACTGTACTCTACTGTACTCCACCTCTAATGTGCTCCACTGTACTCTAGCTCTACTGTACTCGACTGTACTCTACCTCTACTGTGCTCCACTGTACTCTATTTCTACTGTACTCCTCTGTACTCTACCTCTACTGTGCTCCACTGTACTCTATCTGTAATGTACTCTACTGTACACTATCGCTACTGTGATCTTCTGTACTCTACCTCTGCTGTGCTCCACTGTACTCTATCTCTACTGTACTCCACTGCACTCTACTGTTCTCTACCTCTACTGTACTCTACTGTGCTCCACTGTACTCCACTGTAGTCTACCTCTGCTGTGCTCCACTGTACTCTACCTCTACTGTGCTCCACTATACTCTACATCTACTGTGCTCAACTGTACTCTACTGTACTCCACTGTACTCTACCTCTACTGTACTCCACAGTACTCTATCTCTACTGTACTCCACTGTACTCTACCTCTACTGTACTCCACTGTACTCTATCTCTACTGTGCTCCACTGTACTCTACCTCTACTGTGCTCAACTGTACTGTACTGTACTCCACTGTACTCTACCTCTACTGTACTCCACTGTACTCTACTCTACTCTACTCCACTGTACTCTATCTCTACTGTGATCCACTGTACTCTACATCTACTGTACTCCACTGTACTCTATCTCTACTGTACTCTACTGTACTCTACCTCTACTGTACTCTACTGTTCTCTAGCTCTACTGTGCTGTACTGTACTCTTCTCTACTGTACTCCACTGTACTCTATCTCTACTGTGATCCACTGTACTCTACCTCTACTGTACTCCACTGTACTCTATCTCTACTGTGGTCCACTGTACTCTACCTCTACTGTACTCAACTGTACTCTATCTCTACTGTGCTCCACTGTACTCTACCTCTACTGTACTCGACTGTACTTTATCTCTACTGTACTCCACTGTACTTTACCTATACTGTACTCTACTGTTCTCTACCTCTACTGTACTCCACTGTACTCTATCTCTACTGTGATCCACTGTACTCTACCTCTACTGTACTCCACTGTACTCTATCTCTACTCTACTCCACTGTACTCTACCTCTACTGTACTCTAGTGTTCTCTACCTCTACTGTGCTCTACTGTACTCTTCTCTACTGTACTCCACTGTACTCTATCTCTACTGTGATCCACTGTACTCTACCTCTACAGTACTCCACTGTACTCTATCTCTACTGTGATCCACTGTACTCTATCTCTACTGTGCTCCACTGTATCTACCTCTACTATGCTCCACTGTACTCTATCTGTACTGTGCTCCACTCTACTCTACCTCTACTGTGCTCCACTGTACTCTACCTCTACTGTACTCCACTGTACTCTATCTCTACTTTGCTCCACTGTACTCTATCTCTACTGTACTCCACTGTACTCTACCTCTACTGTGCTCTACTGTTCTCTACCTCTACTGTGCTCTACTGTACTCCACCTCTAATGTGCTCCACTGTACCCTACCTCTACTGTGCTCCACTGTACTCTACCTCTACTGTGCTCCACTGTACTCTACCTCTACTGTGCTCCACTGTACTCTACCTCTACTGTGCTCCACTGTACTCTACCTCTACTGTGCTCCACTGTACTCTATCTCTACTGTGCTCCACTGTACTCTACCTCTAATGTACTCTACTGTACTCCATCTCTAATGTGCTCCACTGTACTCTAGCCCTACTGTACTCCACTGTACTTTACCTCTACTGTACTCCACTGTACTCCACATCTACTGTCCTCCACTGTACCCTACCTCTACTGTGCTCCACTGTACTCTACCTCTACTGTGCTCCACTGTACTCTACCTCTACTGTGCTCCACTGTACTCTATCTCTACTGTGCTCCACTGTACTCTACCTCTAATGTACTCTACTGTACTCCACCTCTAATGTGCTCCACTGTACTCTAGCCCTACTGTACTCCACTGTACTTTACCTCTACTGTACTCCACTGTACTCTATCTCTACTGTGCTCCACTGTATCCTACCTCTACTGTACTCCACTGTACTCTATCTCTACTGTGCTCGACTGTACTCTATCTCTACTGTACTCCACTGTACTCTACCTCTACTCTGCTCTACTGTTCTCTACCTCTACTGTGCTCTACTGTACTCCACCTCTACTGTGCTCCACTGTACCCTACCTCTACTGTGCTCCACTGTACTCTACCTCTACTGTGCTCCACTGTACTCTACCTCTACTGTACTCCACTGTACTCTATCTCTACTGTGCTCCACTGTACTCTACCTCTACTGTGCTCAACTGTACTCTACTGTACTCCACTGTACTCTACCTCTACTGTACTCCACTGTACTCTATCTCTACTGTACTCCACTGTACTCTACCTCTACTGTACTCCAGTGTACTCTATCTCTACTGTGCTCAACTGTACTGTACTGTACTCCACTGTAATCTACCTCTACTGTACTCCACTGTACTCTACTTCTACTGTACTCCACTGTACTCTACCTCTACTGTACTCCACTGTACTCTACTCTACTGTACTAAAATGTACTCTATCTCTACTGTGATCCACTGTACTCTACCTCTACTGTACTCCACTGTACTCTATCTCTACTGTACTCCACTGTACTCTACATCTACTCTACTCTACTGTTCTCTACCTCTACTTTGCTCTACTGTACTCTACTCTACTGTACTCCACTGTACTCTATCTCTACTGTACTCCACTGTACTCTACCTCTACTCTACTCTACTGTTCTCTACCTCTACTTTGCTCTACTGTACTCTACTCTACTGTACTCCACTGTACTCTATCTCTACTGTGATTCACTGTACTCTACCTCTACTGTACTCTACTATTCTCTACCTCTACTCTGCTCTACTGTACTGTACTCTACTGTACTACACTGTACTCTATCTCTACTGTGATCCACTGTACTCTACCTCTACTGTACTCTACTGTACTCTATCTCTACTGTGATCCACTGTACTCTATCTCTACTGTGCTCCACTGTACTCTATCTCTACTGTGCTCCACTCTACTCTACCTCTACTGTGCTCCACTGTATCCTACCTCTACTGTACTCCACTGTACTCTATCTCTACTGTACTCCACTGTACTCTACCTCTACTGTGCTCTACTGTTCTCTACCTCTACTGTGCTCTACTGTACTCAACCTCTACTGTGCTCCACTGTACCCTACCTCTACTGTGCTCCACTGTACTCTACCTCTACTGTGCTCCACTGTACTCTACCTCTACTGTACTCCACTGTACTCTATCTCTACTGTGCTCCACTCTACTCTACATCTACTGTGCTCAACTGTACTCTACTGTACTCCACTGTACTCTACCTCTACTGTACTCCACAGTACTCTATCTCTACTGTACTCCACTGTACTCTACCTCTACTGTACTCCACTGTACTCTATCTCTACTGTGCTCCACTGTACTCTACCTCTACTGTGCTCAACTGTACTGTACTGTACTCCACTGTACTCTACCTCTACTGTACTCCACTGTACTCTACTCTACTCTACTCCAATGTACTCTATCTCTACTGTGATCCACTGTACTCTACATCTACTGTACTCCACTGTACTCTATCTCTACTGTACTCTACTGTACTCTACCTCTACTGTACTCTACTGTTCTCTAGCTCTAATGTGCTGTACTGTACTCTTCTCTACTGTACTCCACTGTACTCTATCTCTACTGTGATCCACTGTACTCTACCTCTACTGTACTCCACTGTACTCTATCTCTACTGTGATCCACTGTACTCTACCTCTACTGTACTCCACTGTACTCTATCTCTACTGTGCTCCACTGTACTCTACCTCTACTATGCTCCACTGTACTCTATCTCTACTGTGCTCCACTGTACTCTACCTCTACTGTGCTCCACTGTACTCTACCTCTACTGTGCTCCACTGTACTCTATCTCTACTGTGCTCCACTGTACTCTACCTCTAATGTACTCTACTGTACTCCATCTCTAATGTGCTCCACTGTACTCTAGCCCTACTGTACTCCACTGTACTTTACCTCTACTGTACTCCACTGTACTCCACCTCTACTGTCCTCCACTGTACCCTACCTCTACTGTGCTCCACTGTACTCTACCTCTACTGTGCTCCACTGTACTCTATCTCTACTGTGCTCCACTGTACTCTACCTCTAATGTACTCTACTGTACTCCACCTCTAATGTGCTCCACTGTACTCTAGCCCTACTGTACTCCACTGTACTTTACCTCTACTGTACTCCACTGTACTCTATCTCTACTGTGCTCCACTGTATCCTACCTCTACTGTACTCCACTGTACTCTATCTCTACTGTGCTCCACTGTACTCTATCTCTACTGTACTCCACTGTACTCTACCTCTACTCTGCTCTACTGTTCTCTACCTCTACTGTGCTCTACTGTACTCCACCTCTACTGTGCTCCACTGTACCCTACCTCTACTGTGCTCCACTGTACTCTACCTCTACTGTGCTCCACTGTACTCTACCTCTACTGTACTCCACTGTACTCTATCTCTACTGTGCTCCACTGTACTCTACCTCTACTGTGCTCAACTGTACTCTACTGTACTCCACTGTACTCTACCTCTACTGTACTCCACTGTACTCTATCTCTACTGTACTCCACTGTACTCTACCTCTACTGTACTCCAGTGTACTCAATCTCTACTGTGCTCAACTGTACTGTACTGTACTCCACTGTAATCTACCTCTACTGTACTCCACTGTACTCTACTTCTACTGTACTCCACTGTACTCTACCTCTACTGTACTCCACTGTACTCTACTCTACTGTACTCCAATGTACTCTATCTCTACTGTGATCCACTGTACTCTACCTCTACTGTACTCCACTGTACTCTATCTCTACTGTACTCCACTGTACTCTACCTCTACTCTACTCTACTGTTCTCTACCTCTACTTTGCTCTACTGTACTCTACTCTACTGTACTCACTGTACTCTATCTCTACTGTGATTCACTGTACTCTACCTCTACTGTACTCTACTGTTCTCTACCTCTACTCTGCTCTACTGTACTGTACTCTACTGTACTACACTGTACTCTATCTCTACTGTGATCCACTGTACTCTACCTCTACTGTACTCTACTGTACTCTATCTCTACTGTGATCCACTGTACTCTATCTCTACTGTGCTCCTCTGTACTCTATCTCTACTGTGCTCCACTCTACTCTACCTCTACTGTGCTCCACTGTATCCTACCTCTACTGTACTCCACTGTACTCTATCTCTACTGTACTCCACTGTACTCTACCTCTACTGTGCTCTACTGTTCTCTACCTCTACTGTGCTCTACTGTACTCAACCTCTACTGTGCTCCACTGTACCCTACCTCTACTGTGCTCCACTGTACTCTACCTCTACTGTGCTCCACTGTACTCTACCTCTACTGTACTCCACTGTACTCTATCACTACTGTGCTCCACTCTACTCTACATCTACTGTGCTCAACTGTACTCTACTGTACTCCACTGTACTCTACCTCTACTGTACTCCACAGTACTCTATCTCTACTGTACTCCACTGTACTCTACCTCTACTGTACTCCACTGTACTCTATCTCTACTGTGCTCCACTGTACTCTACCTCTACTGTGCTCAACTGTACTGTACTGTACTCCACTGTACTCTACCTCTACTGTACTCCACTGTACTCTACTCTACTCTACTCCACTGTACTCTATCTCTACTGTGATCCACTGTACTCTACATCTACTGTACTCCACTGTACTCTATCTCTACTGTACTCTACTGTACTCTACCTCTACTGTACTCTACTGTTCTCTAGCTCTACTGTGCTGTACTGTACTCTTCTCTACTGTACTCCACTGTACTCTATCTCTACTGTGATCCACTGTACTCTACCTCTACTGTACTCCACTGTACTCTATCTCTACTGTGATCCACTGTACTCTACCTCTACTGTACTCCACTGTACTCTATCTCTACTGTGCTCCACTGTACTCTACCTCTACTATGCTCCACTGTACTCTATCTCTACTGTGCTCCACTCTACTCTACCTCTACTGTTCTCCACTGTACTCTACCTCTACTGTACTCCACTGTACACTATCTCTACTGTGCTCCACTGTACTCTATCTCTACTGTACTCCACTGTACTGTACCTCTACTGTGCTCTACTGTTCTCTACCTCTACTGTGCTCTACTGTACTCCACCTCTACTGTGCTCCACTGTACCCCACCTCTACTGTGCTCCACTGTACTCTACCTCTGCTGTGCTCCACTGTACTCTACCTCTACTGTGCTCCACTGTACTCTACCTCTACTGTGCTCCACTGTACTCTACCTCTACTATGCTCCACTGTACTCTATCTCTACTTTGCTCCACTGTACTCTACCTCTACTGTACTCTACTGTACTCCACCTCTAATGTGCTCCACTGTACTCTAGCTCTACTGTACTCGACTGTACTCTACCTCTACTGTGCTCCACTGTACTCTATTTCTACTGTACTCCTCTGTACTCTACCTCTACTGTGCTCCACTGTACTCTATCTGTAATGTACTCTACTGTACACTATCGCTACTGTGATCCACTGTACTCTACCTCTGCTGTGCTCCACTGTACTCTATCTCTACTGTACTCCACTGCACTCTACTGTTCTCTACCTCTACTGTACTCTACTGTGCTCCACTGTACTCCACTGTAGTCTACCTCTGCTGTGCTCCACTGTACTCTACCTCTACTGTGCTCCACTATACTCTACATCTACTGTGCTCAACTGTACTCTACTGTACTCCACTGTACTCTACCTCTACTGTACTCCACAGTACTCTATCTCTACTGTACTCCACTGTACTCTACCTCTACTGTACTCCACTGTACTCTATCTCTACTGTGCTCCACTGTACTCTACCTCTACTGTGCTCAACTGTACTGTACTGTACTCCACTGTACTCTACCTCTACTGTACTCCACTGTACTCTACTCTACTCTACTCCACTGTACTCTATCTCTACTGTGATCCACTGTACTCTACATCTACTGTACTCCACTGTACTCTATCTCTACTGTACTCTACTGTACTCTACCTCTACTGTACTCTACTGTTCTCTAGCTCTACTGTGCTGTACTGTACTCTTCTCTACTGTACTCCACTGTACTCTATCTCTACTGTGATCCACTGTACTCTACCTCTACTGTACTCCACTGTACTCTATCTCTACTGTGGTCCACTGTACTCTACCTCTACTGTACTCAACTGTACTCTATCTCTACTGTGCTCCACTGTACTCTACCTCTACTGTACTCGACTGTACTTTATCTCTACTGTACTCCACTGTACTTTACCTATACTGTACTCTACTGTTCTCTACCTCTACTGTACTCCACTGTACTCTATCTCTACTGTGATCCACTGTACTCTACCTCTACTGTACTCCACTGTACTCTATCTCTACTCTACTCCACTGTACTCTACCTCTACTGTACTCTAGTGTTCTCTACCTCTACTGTGCTCTACTGTACTCTTCTCTACTGTACTCCACTGTACTCTATCTCTACTGTGATCCACTGTACTCTACCTCTACAGTACTCCACTGTACTCTATCTCTACTGTGATCCACTGTACTCTATCTCTACTGTGCTCCACTGTATCTACCTCTACTATGCTCCACTGTACTCTATCTGTACTGTGCTCCACTCTACTCTACCTCTACTGTGCTCCACTGTACTCTACCTCTACTGTACTCCACTGTACTCTATCTCTACTTTGCTCCACTGTACTCTATCTCTACTGTACTCCACTGTACTCTACCTCTACTGTGCTCTACTGTTCTCTACCTCTACTGTGCTCTACTGTACTCCACCTCTAATGTGCTCCACTGTACCCTACCTCTACTGTGCTCCACTGTACTCTACCTCTACTGTGCTCCACTGTACTCTACCTCTACTGTGCTCCACTGTACTCTACCTCTACTGTGCTCCACTGTACTCTACCTCTACTGTGCTCCACTGTACTCTATCTCTACTGTGCTCCACTGTACTCTACCTCTAATGTACTCTACTGTACTCCATCTCTAATGTGCTCCACTGTACTCTAGCCCTACTGTACTCCACTGTACTTTACCTCTACTGTACTCCACTGTACTCCACATCTACTGTCCTCCACTGTACCCTACCTCTACTGTGCTCCACTGTACTCTACCTCTACTGTGCTCCACTGTACTCTACCTCTACTGTGCTCCACTGTACTCTACCTCTACTGTGCTCCACTGTACTCTACCTCTACTGTGCTCCACTGTACTCTATCTCTACTGTGCTCCACTGTACTCTACCTCTAATGTACTCTACTGTACTCCACCTCTAATGTGCTCCACTGTACTCTAGCCCTACTGTACTCCACTGTACTTTACCTCTACTGTACTCCACTGTACTCTATCTCTACTGTGCTCCACTGTATCCTACCTCTACTGTACTCCACTGTACTCTATCTCTACTGTGCTCGACTGTACTCTATCTCTACTGTACTCCACTGTACTCTACCTCTACTCTGCTCTACTGTTCTCTACCTCTACTGTGCTCTACTGTACTCCACCTCTACTGTGCTCCACTGTACCCTACCTCTACTGTGCTCCACTGTACTCTACCTCTACTGTGCTCCACTGTACTCTACCTCTACTGTACTCCACTGTACTCTATCTCTACTGTGCTCCACAGTACTCTACCTCTACTGTGCTCAACTGTACTCTACTGTACTCCACTGTACTCTACCTCTACTGTACTCCACTGTACTCTATCTCTACTGTACTCCACTGTACTCTACCTCTACTGTACTCCAGTGTACTCTATCTCTACTGTGCTCAACTGTACTGTACTGTACTCCACTGTAATCTACCTCTACTGTACTCCACTGTACTCTACTTCTACTGTACTCCACTGTACTCTACCTCTACTGTACTCCACTGTACTCTACTCTACTGTACTAAAATGTACTCTATCTCTACTGTGATCCACTGTACTCTACCTCTACTGTACTCCACTGTACTCTATCTCTACTGTACTCCACTGTACTCTACCTCTACTCTACTCTACTGTTCTCTACCTCTACTTTGCTCTACTGTACTCTACTCTACTGTACTCCACTGTACTCTATCTCTACTGTACTCCACTGTACTCTACCTCTACTCTACTCTACTGTTCTCTACCTCTACTTTGCTCTACTGTACTCTACTCTACTGTACTCCACTGTACTCTATCTCTACTGTGATTCACTGTACTCTACCTCTACTGTACTCTACTGTTCTCTACCTCTACTCTGCTCTACTGTACTGTACTCTACTGTACTACACTGTACTCTATCTCTACTGTGATCCACTGTACTCTACCTCTACTGTACTCTACTGTACTCTATCTCTACTGTGATCCACTGTACTCTATCTCTACTGTGCTCCACTGTACTCTATCTCTACTGTGCTCCACTCTACTCTACCTCTACTGTGCTCCACTGTATCCTACCTCTACTGTACTCCACTGTACTCTATCTCTACTGTACTCCACTGTACTCTACCTCTACTGTGCTCTACTGTTCTCTACCTCTACTGTGCTCTACTGTACTCAACCTCTACTGTGCTCCACTGTACCCTACCTCTACTGTGCTCCACTGTACTCTACCTCTACTGTGCTCCACTGTACTCTACCTCTACTGTACTCCACTGTACTCTATCTCTACTGTGCTCCACTCTACTCTACATCTACTGTGCTCAACTGTACTCTACTGTACTCCACTGTACTCTACCTCTACTGTACTCCACAGTACTCTATCTCTACTGTACTCCACTGTACTCTACCTCTACTGTACTCCACTGTACTCTATCTCTACTGTGCTCCACTGTACTCTACCTCTACTGTGCTCAACTGTACTGTACTGTACTCCACTGTACTCTACCTCTACTGTACTCCACTGTACTCTACTCTACTCTACTCCAATGTACTCTATCTCTACTGTGATCCACTGTACTCTACATCTACTGTACTCCACTGTACTCTATCTCTACTGTACTCTACTGTACTCTACCTCTACTGTACTCTACTGTTCTCTAGCTCTAATGTGCTGTACTGTACTCTTCTCTACTGTACTCCACTGTACTCTATCTCTACTGTGATCCACTGTACTCTACCTCTACTGTACTCCACTGTACTCTATCTCTACTGTGATCCACTGTACTCTACCTCTACTGTACTCCACTGTACTCTATCTCTACTGTGCTCCACTGTACTCTACCTCTACTATGCTCCACTGTACTCTATCTCTACTGTGCTCCACTCTACTCTACCTCTACTGTTCTCCACTGTACTCTACCTCTACTGTACTCCACTGTACACTATCTCTACTGTGCTCCACTGTACTCTATCTCTACTGTACTCCACTGTACTGTACCTCTACTGTGCTCTACTGTTCTCTACCTCTACTGTGCTCTACTGTACTCCACCTCTACTGTGCTCCACTGTACCCTACCTCTACTGTGCTCCACTGTACTCTACCTCTGCTGTGCTCCACTGTACTCTACCTCTACTGTGCTCCACTGTACTCTACCTCTACTGTGCTCCACTGTACTCTACCTCTACTATGCTCCACTGTACTCTATCTCTACTTTGCTCCACTGTACTCTACCTCTACTGTACTCTACTGTACTCCACCTCTAATGTGCTCCACTGTACTCTAGCTCTACTGTACTCGACTGTACTCTACCTCTACTGTGCTCCACTGTACTCTATTTCTACTGTACTCCTCTGTACTCTACCTCTACTGTGCTCCACTGTACTCTATCTGTAATGTACTCTACTGTACACTATCGCTACTGTGATCCACTGTACTCTACCTCTGCTGTGCTCCACTGTACTCTATCTCTACTGTACTCCACTGCACTCTACTGTTCTCTACCTCTACTGTACTCTACTGTGCTCCACTGTACTCCACTGTAGTCTACCTCTGCTGTGCTCCACTTTACTCTACCTCTACTGTGCTCCACTATACTCTACCTCTACTGTGCTCCACTGTACTCTACCTCTACTGTCCTCCACTGTACTCTACCTCTACTGTGCTCCACTGTACTCTCTCTCTACTGTGATCCACTGTACTCTATCTCTACTGGGCTCCACTGTACTCTACCTCTACTGTGCTCCACTGTATTCTATCTCTACTGTGCTCCACTCTACTCTACCTCTACTGTGCTCCACTGTATCCTACCTCTACTGTACTCCACTGTACTCTATCTCTACTGTGCTCCACTGTACTCTATCTCTACTGTACTCCACTGTACTCTACATCTACTGTGCTCTACTGTTCCCTACCTCTACTGTGCTCCACTGTATTCTACCTCTACTGTGCTCCACTGTACTCTACCTCTACTGTGCTCCACTGTACTCTACATCTACTGTACTCCACTGTACTCTATCTCTACTGTGCTCCACTGTACTCTACCTCTACTGTGCTCAACTGTACTCTACTGTACTCCACTGTACTCTACCTCTACTGTACTCCACTGTACTCTATCTCTACTGTACTCCACTGTACTCTACCTCTACTGTACTCCACTGTACTCTATCTCTACTGTGCTCCACTGTACTCTACCTCTACTGTGCTCAACTGTACTGTACTGTACTCCACTGTAATCTACCTCTACTGTACTCCACTGTACTCTACCTCTACTGTACTCCACTGTACTCTACCTCTACTGTACTCCACTGTACTCTACTCTACTGTACTCCACTGTACTCTATCTCTACTGTGATCCACTGTAATCTACCTCTACTGTACTCCACTGTACTCTATCTCTACTGTACTCCACTGTACTCTACCTCTACTGTACTCTACTGTTCTCTACCTCTACTGTGCTCTACTGTACTCTACTCTACTGTACTCCACTGTACTCTATCTCTACTGTGATCCACTGTACTCTACCTCTACTGTACTCCACTTTACTTTATCTCTACTGTGATCCACTGTACTCTATCTCTACTGTACTCCACTGTACTCTACCTCTACTATGCTCCACTGTACTCTATCTCTACTGTGCTCCACTCTACTCTACCTCTACAGTGCTCCACTGTACTCTACCTCTACTGTACTCCACTTTACTTTATCTCTACTCTGATCCACTGTACTCTATCTCTACTGTGCTCCACTCTACTCTACCTCTACAGTGCTCCACTGTACTCTACCTCTACTGTACTCCACTTTACTTTATCTCTACTCTGATCCACTGTACTCTACCTCTACTGTGCTCCACTGTACTCTACCTCTACTGTGCTCCACTGTACTCTACCTCTACTGTGCTCCACTGTACTCTACCTCTACTGTACTTCTCTGTACTCTATCTCTACTGTGCTCCACTGTACTCTACCTCTACTGTGCTCAACTGTACTCTACTGTACTCCACTGTACTCTACCTCTACTGTACTCCACTGTACTCTATCTCTACTGTACTCCACTGTACTCTACCTCTACTGTACTCCACTGTACTCTATCTCTACTGTGCTCCACTGTACTCTACCTCTACTGTGCTCAACTGTACTGTACTGTACTCCACTGTAATCTACCTCTACTGTACTCCACTGTACTCTACCTCTACTGTACTCCACTGTACTCTACCTCTACTGTACTCCACTGTACTCTACTCTACTGTACTCCACTGTACTCTATCTCTACTGTGATCCACTGTAATCTACCTCTACTGTACTCCACTGTACTCTATCTCTACTGTACTCCACTGTACTCTAACTCTACTGTACTCTACTGTTCTCTACCTCTACTGTGCTCTACTGTACTCTACTCTACTGTACTCCACTGTACTCTATCTCTACTGTGATCCACTGTACTCTACCTCTACTGTACTCCACTTTACTTTATCTCTACTGTGATCCACTGTACTCTATCTCTACTGTACTCCACTGTACTCTACCTCTACTATGCTCCACTGTACTCTATCTCTACTGTGCTCCACTCTACTCTACCTCTAGAGTGCTCCACTGTACTCTACCTCTACTGTACTCCACTTTACTTTATCTCTACTCTGATCCACTGTACTCTATCTCTACTGTGCTCCACTGTACTCTACCTCTACTATGCTCCACTGTACTCTATCTCTACTGTGCTCCACTCTACTCTACCTCTACTGTGCTCCACTGTACTCTACCTCTACTGTACTCCACTGTACTCTATCTCTACTGTACTCCACTGTACTCTACCTCTACTGTGCTCTACTGTTCTCTACCTCTACTGTGCTCTACTGTACTCCACTTCTACTGTGCTCCACTGTACCCTACCTCTACTGTGCTCCACTGTACTCTACCTCTACTGTGATCCACTGTACTCTACCTCTACTGTGCTCCACTGTACTCTACCTCTACTGTACTCCACTGTACTCTATCTCTACTGTACTCTACTGTACTCTACCTCTACTGTACTCTACTGTTCTCTAGCTCTACTGTGCTGTAATGTACTCTTCTCTACTGTACTCCACTGTACTCTATCTCTACTGTGATCCACTGTACTCTACCTCTACTGTACTCCACTGTACTCTATCTCTACTGTGATCCACTGTACTCTATCTCTACTGTGCTCCACTGTACTCTACCTCTACTATGCTCCACTGTACTCTATCTCTACTGTGCTCCACTCTACTCTACCTCTACTGTGCTCCACTGTACTCTATTTCTACTGTACTCCTCTGTACTCTACCTCTACTGTGCTCCACTGTACTCTATCTGTAATGTACTCTACTGTATTCTATCTCTACTGTGATCCACTGTACTCTACCTCTGCTGTGCTCCACTGTACTCTATCTCTACTGTACTCCACTGTACTCTACTGTTCTCTACCTCTACTGTACTCTACTGTGCTCCACTGTACTCCACTGTAGTCTACCTCTACTGTGCTCCACTGTACTCTACCTCTACTGTGCTCCACTATACTCTACCTCTACTGTGCTCCACTGTACTCTACCTCTACTGTCCTCCACTGTACTCTACCTCTACTGTGCTCCACTGTACTCTCTCTCTACTGTACTCTACCTCTACTGTACTCTACTGTACTCCACCTCTAATGTGCTCCACTGTACTCTACCTCTACTCTACTCTACCTCTACTGTACTCCACTGTACTCTACCTCTACTGTGCTCTACTGTACTCTATCTCTACTGTGCTCCACTGTACTCTACCTCTACTGTGCTCCACTGTACTCTACCTCTACTGTACTTCACTGTCCTCTATCTCTACTGTACTCCACTGTACTCTACCTCTATTGTCCTCCACTGTACTCTATCTCTACTGTACTCTACTGTACTATATCTCTACTGTACTCCACTGTACTCTATCTCTACTGTACTCCACTGTACTCTACCTCCACTGTACTCTACCTCTACCGTACTCCACTGTACTCTATCTCTACTGTACTCCACTGTACTCTACCTCTACTGTACTCTACTGTTCTCTACCTCTACTGTGCTCTACTGTACTTTACTCTACTGTACTCCACTGTACTCTATCTCTACTGTGATCCACTGTACTCTACCTCTACTGTGCTCCACTGTACTCTATCTCTACTGTGCTCCACTCTACTCTACCTCTACTCTGCTCCACTGTATCCTACCTCTACTGTACTCCACTGTACTCTCTCTCTACTGTGCTCCACTGTACTCTATCTCTACTGTACTCAGCTGTACTCTACCTCTACTGTGCTCTACTGTTCTCTACCTTTACTGTGCTCTACTCTACTCCACCTCTACTGTGCTCCACTGTACCCTACCTCTACTGTGCTCCACCGTACTCTACCTCTACTGTGCTCCACTGTACTCTACCTCTACTGTACTCCACTGTACTCTATCTCTACTGTACTCCACTGTACTCTACCTCTACTGTACTCCACTGTACTCTATCTCTACTGTACTCCACTCTAATCTACCTCTACTGTCCTCCACTGTACTCTACCTCTACTGTGCTCCACTGTACTCTCTCTCTACTGTACTCTACCTCTACTGTACTCTACTGTGCTCCACTGTACTCCACTGTAGTCTACCTCTACTGTGCTCCACTGTACTCTACCTCTACTGTGCTCCACTATACTCTACCTCTACTGTGCTCCACTGTACTCTACCTCTACTGTCCTCCACTGTACTCTACCTCTACTGTGCTCCACTGTACTCTCTCTCTACTGTACTCTACCTCTACTGTACTCTACTGTACTCCACCTCTAATGTGCTCCACTGTACTCTACCTCTACTGTACTCTACCTCTACTGTACTCCACTGTACTCTACCTCTAATGTGCTCCACTGTACTCTATCTCTACTGTGCTCCACTGTACTCTATTTCTACTGTGCTCCACTGTACTCTATCTCTACTGTACTCCACTGTACTCTATCTCTACTGTACTTCACTGTCCTTTATCTCTAATGTACTCCACTGTACTCTACCTCTATTGTGCTCCGTTGTACTCTATCTCTACTGTACTCTACTGTACTCTATCTCTACTGTACTCCACTGTACTCTATCTCTACTGTACTCCACAGTACTCTACCTCTACTGTGCTCCACTGTATCCTACCTCTACTGTACTCCACTGTACTCTCTCTCTACTGTGCTCCACTGTACTCTATCTCTACTGTCCTCAGCTGTACTCTACCTCTACTGTGCTCTACTGTTCTCTACCTCTACTGTGCTCTACTCTACTCCACCTCTACTGTGCTCCACTGTACCCTACCTCTACTGTGCTCCACCGTACTCTACCTCTACTGTGCTCCACTGTACTCTACCTCTACTTTACTCCACTGTACTCTATCTCTACTGTACTCCACTGTACTCTACCTCTACTGTACTCCACTGTACTCTATCTCTACTGTACTCCACTCTAATCTACCTCTACTGTCCTCCACTGCACTCTACCTCTACTGTGCTCCACTGTACTCTCTCTCTACTGTACTCTACCTCTACTGTACTCTACTGTGCTCCACTGTACTCCACTGTAGTCTACCTCTACTGTGCTCCACTGTACTCTACCTCTACTGTGCTCCACTATACTCTACCTCTACTGTGCTCCACTGTACTCTACCTCTACTGTCCTCCACTGTACTCTACCTCTACTGTGCTCCACTGTACTCTCTCTCTACTGTACTCCACTGTACTCTACTCTACTCTACTCCACTGTACTCTATCTCTACTGTGATCCACTGTACTCTACATCTACTGTACTCCACTGTACTCTATCTCTACTGTACTCTACTGTACTCTACCTCTACTGTACTCTACTGTTCTCTAGCTCTACTGTGCTGTACTGTACTCTTCTCTACTGTACTCCACTGTACTCTATCTCTACTGTGATCCACTGTACTCTACCTCTACTGTACTCCACTGTACTCTATCTCTACTGTGATCCACTGTACTCTACCTCTACTGTACTCCACTGTACTCTATCTCTACTGTGCTCCACTGTACTCTACCTCTACTATGCTCCACTGTACTCTATCTCTACTGTGCTCCACTCTACTCTACCTCTACTGTTCTCCACTGTACTCTACCTCTACTGTACTCCACTGTACACTATCTCTACTGTGCTCCACTGTACTCTATCTCTACTGTACTCCACTGTACTGTACCTCTACTGTGCTCTACTGTTCTCTACCTCTACTGTGCTCTACTGTACTCCACCTCTACTGTGCTCCACTGTACCCTACCTCTACTGTGCTCCACTGTACTCTACCTCTGCTGTGCTCCACTGTACTCTACCTCTACTGTGCTCCACTGTACTCTACCTCTACTCTGCTCCACTGTACTCTACCTCTACTATGCTCCACTGTACTCTATCTCTACTTTGCTCCACTGTACTCTACCTCTACTGTACTCTACTGTACTCCACCTCTAATGTGCTCCACTGTACTCTAGCTCTACTGTACTCGACTGTACTCTACCTCTACTGTGCTCCACTGTACTCTATTTCTACTGTACTCCTCTGTACTCTACCTCTACTGTGCTCCACTGTACTCTATCTGTAATGTACTCTACTGTACACTATCGCTACTGTGATCCACTGTACTCTACCTCTGCTGTGCTCCACTGTACTCTATCTCTACTGTACTCCACTGCACTCTACTGTTCTCTACCTCTACTGTACTCTACTGTGCTCCACTGTACTCCACTGTAGTCTACCTCTGCTGTGCTCCACTGTACTCTACCTCTACTGTGCTCCACTATACTCTACCTCTACTGTGCTCCACTGTACTCTACCTCTACTGTCCTCCACTGTACTCTACCTCTACTGTGCTCCACTGTACTCTCTCTCTACTGTGATCCACTGTACTCTATCTCTACTGGGCTCCACTGTACTCTACCTCTACTGTGCTCCACTGTATTCTATCTCTACTGTGCTCCACTCTACTCTACCTCTACTGTGCTCCACTGTATCCTACCTCTACTGTACTCCACTGTACTCTATCTCTACTGTGCTCCACTGTACTCTATCTCTACTGTACTCCACTGTACTCTACATCTACTGTGCTCTACTGTTCCCTACCTCTACTGTGCTCTACTGTACTCCACCTCTACTCTGCTCCACTGTACCCTACCTCTACTGTGCTCCACTGTATTCTACCTCTACTGTGCTCCACTGTACTCTACCTCTACTGTGCTCCACTGTACTCTACATCTACTGTACTCCACTGTACTCTATCTCTACTGTGCTCCACTGTACTCTACCTCTACTGTGCTCAACTGTACTCTACTGTACTCCACTGTACTCTACCTCTACTGTACTCCACTGTACTCTATCTCTACTGTACTCCACTGTACTCTACCTCTACTGTACTCCACTGTACTCTATCTCTACTGTGCTCCACTGTACTCTACCTCTACTGTGCTCAACTGTACTGTACTGTACTCCACTGTAATCTACCTCTACTGTACTCCACTGTACTCTACCTCTACTGTACTCCACTGTACTCTACCTCTACTGTACTCCACTGTACTCTACTCTACTGTACTCCACTGTACTCTATCTCTACTGTGATCCACTGTAATCTACCTCTACTGTACTCCACTGTACTCTATCTCTACTGTACTCCACTGTACTCTACCTCTACTGTACTCTACTGTTCTCTACCTCTACTGTGCTCTACTGTACTCTACTCTACTGTACTCCACTGTACTCTATCTCTACTGTGATCCACTGTACTCTACCTCTACTGTACTCCACTTTACTTTATCTCTACTGTGATCCACTGTACTCTATCTCTACTGTACTCCACTGTACTCTACCTCTACTATGCTCCACTGTACTCTATCTCTACTGTGCTCCACTCTACTCTACCTCTACAGTGCTCCACTGTACTCTACCTCTACTGTACTCCACTTTACTTTATCTCTACTCTGATCCACTGTACTCTATCTCTACTGTGCTCCACTCTACTCTACCTCTACAGTGCTCCACTGTACTCTACCTCTACTGTACTCCACTTTACTTTATCTCTACTCTGATCCACTGTACTCTACCTCTACTGTGCTCCACTGTACTCTACCTCTACTGTACTCCACTGTACTCTACCTCTACTGTGCTCCACTGTACTCTACCTCTACAGTGCTCCACTGTACTCTATCTCTACTGTGCTCCACTGTACTCTACCTCTAATGTACTCTACTGTACTCCACCTCTAATGTGCTCCACTGTACTCTAGCCCTACTGTACTCCACTGTACTTTACCTCTACTGTACTCCACTGTACTCTATCTCTACTGTGCTCCACTGTATCCTACCTCTACTGTACTCCACTGTACTCTATCTCTACTGTGCTCCACTGTACTCTATCTCTACTGTACTCCACTGTACTCTACCTCTACTCTGCTCTACTGTTCTCTACCTCTACTGTGCTCTACTGTACTCCACCTCTACTGTGCTCCACTGTACCCTACCTCTACTGTGCTCCACTGTACTCTACCTCTACTCTGCTCCACTGTACTCTACCTCTACTGTACTCCACTGTACTCTATCTCTACTGTGCTCCACTGTACTCTACCTCTACTGTGCTCAACTGTACTCTACTGTACTCCACTGTACTCTACCTCTACTGTACTCCACTGTACTCTATCTCTACTGTACTCCACTGTACTCTACCTCTACTGTACTCCAGTGTACTCTATCTCTACTGTGCTCAACTGTACTGTACTGTACTCCACTGTAATCTACCTCTACTGTACTCCACTGTACTCTACTTCTACTGTACTCCACTGTACTCTACCTCTACTGTACTCCACTGTACTCTACTCTACTGTACTCTAATGTACTCTATCTCTACTGTGATCCACTGTACTCTACCTCTACTGTACTCCACTGTACTCTATCTCTACTGTACTCCACTGTACTCTACCTCTACTCTACTCTACTGTTCTCTACCTCTACTTTGCTCTACTGTACTCTACTCTACTGTACTCCACTGTACTCTATCTCTACTGTGATTCACTGTACTCTACCTCTACTGTACTCTACTGTTCTCTACCTCTACTCTGCTCTACTGTACTGTACTCTACTGTACTACACTGTACTCTATCTCTACTGTGATCCACTGTACTCTACCTCTACTGTACTCTACTGTACTCTATCTCTACTGTGATCCACTGTACTCTATCTCTACTGTGCTCCACTGTACTCTATCTCTACTGTGCTCCACTCTACTCTACCTCTACTGTGCTCCACTGTATCCTACCTCTACTGTACTCCACTGTACTCTATCTCTACTGTACTCCACTGTACTCTACCTCTACTGTGCTCTACTGTTCTCTACCTCTACTGTGCTCTACTGTACTCAACCTCTACTGTGCTCCACTGTACCCTACCTCTACTGTGCTCCACTGTACTCTACCTCTACTGTGCTCCACTGTACTCTACCTCTACTGTACTCCACTGTACTCTATCTCTACTGTGCTCCACTCTACTCTACATCTACTGTGTTCAACTGTACTCTACTGTACTCCACTGTACTCTACCTCTACTGTACTCCACAGTACTCTATCTCTACTGTACTCCACTGTACTCTACCTCTACTGTACTCCACTGTACTCTATCTCTACTGTGCTCCACTGTACTCTACCTCTACTGTGCTCAACTGTACTGTACTGTACTCCACTGTACTCTACCTCTACTGTACTCCACTGTACTCTACTCTACTCTACTCCACTGTACTCTATCTCTACTGTGATCCACTGTACTCTACATCTACTGTACTCCACTGTACTCTATCTCTACTGTACTCTACTGTACTCTACCTCTACTGTACTCTACTGTTCTCTAGCTCTACTGTGCTGTACTGTACTCTTCTCTACTGTACTCCACTGTACTCTATCTCTACTGTGATCCACTGTACTCTACCTCTACTGTACTCCACTGTACTCTATCTCTACTGTGATCCACTGTACTCTACCTCTACTGTACTCCACTGTACTCTATCTCTACTGTGCTCCACTGTACTCTACCTCTACTATGCTCCACTGTACTCTATCTCTACTGTGCTCCACTCTACTCTACCTCTACTGTGCTCCACTGTACTCTACCTCTACTGTACTCCACTGTACACTATCTCTACTGTGCTCCACTGTACTCTATCTCTACTGTACTCCACTGTACTGTACCTCTACTGTGCTCTACTGTTCTCTACCTCTACTGTGCTCTACTGTACTCCACCTCTACTGTGCTCC
This sequence comes from Tiaroga cobitis, assembly GCA_030578255.1. Classification (NCBI taxonomy): domain Eukaryota; kingdom Metazoa; phylum Chordata; class Actinopteri; order Cypriniformes; family Leuciscidae; genus Tiaroga; species Tiaroga cobitis. The sequence goes on along the minus strand of CM060611.1, from coordinate 30,634,480 downwards.
ACTGTACCCTACCTCTACTGTGCTCCACTGTACTCTACCTCTGCTGTGCTCCACTGTACTCTACCTCTACTGTGCTCCACTGTACTCTACCTCTACTGTGCTCCACTGTACTCTACCTCTACTATGCTCCACTGTACTCTATCTCTACTTTGCTCCACTGTACTCTACCTCTACTGTACTCTACTGTACTCCACCTCTAATGTGCTCCACTGTACTCTAGCTCTACTGTACTCGACTGTACTCTACCTCTACTGTGCTCCACTGTACTCTATTTCTACTGTACTCCTCTGTACTCTACCTCTACTGTGCTCCACTGTACTCTATCTGTAATGTACTCTACTGTACACTATCGCTACTGTGATCCACTGTACTCTACCTCTGCTGTGCTCCACTGTACTCTATCTCTACTGTACTCCACTGCACTCTACTGTTCTCTACCTCTACTGTACTCTACTGTGCTCCACTGTACTCCACTGTAGTCTACCTCTGCTGTGCTCCACTGTACTCTACCTCTACTGTGCTCCACTATACTCTACCTCTACTGTGCTCCACTGTACTCTACCTCTACTGTCCTCCACTGTACTCTACCTCTACTGTGCTCCACTGTACTCTCTCTCTACTGTGATCCACTGTACTCTATCTCTACTGGGCTCCACTGTACTCTACCTCTACTGTGCTCCACTGTATTCTATCTCTATTGTGCTCCACTCTACTCTACCTCTACTGTGCTCCACTGTATCCTACCTCTACTGTACTCCACTGTACTCTATCTCTACTGTGCTCGACTGTACTCTATCTCTACTGTACTCCACTGTACTCTACATCTACTGTGCTCTACTGTTCCCTACCTCTACTGTGCTCTACTGTACTCCACCTCTACTCTGCTCCACTGTACCCTACCTCTATTGTGCTCCACTGTACTCTACCTCTACTGTGCTCCACTGTACTCTACCTCTACTGTACTTCTCTGTACTCTATCTCTACTGTGCTCCACTGTACTCTACCTCTACTGTGCTCAACTGTACTCTACTGTACTCCACTGTACTCTACCTCTACTGTACTCCACTGTACTCTATCTCTACTGTACTCCACTGTACTCTACCTCTACTGTACTCCACTGTACTCTATCTCTACTGTGCTCCACTGTACTCTACCTCTACTGTGCTCAACTGTACTGTACTGTACTCCACTGTAATCTACCTCTACTGTATTCCACTGTACTCTACCTCTACTGTACTCCACTGTACTCTACCTCTACTGTACTCCACTGTACTCTACTCTACTGTACTCCACTGTACTCTATCTCTACTGTGATCCACTGTAATCTACCTCTACTGTACTCCACTGTACTCTATCTCTACTGTACTCCACTGTACTCTAACTCTACTGTACTCTACTGTTCTCTACCTCTACTGTGCTCTACTGTACTCTACTCTACTGTACTCCACTGTACTCTATCTCTACTGTGATCCACTGTACTCTACCTCTACTGTACTCCACTTTACTTTATCTCTACTGTGATCCACTGTACTCTATCTCTACTGTACTCCACTGTACTCTACCTCTACTATGCTCCACTGTACTCTATCTCTACTGTGCTCCACTCTACTCTACCTCTACAGTGCTCCACTGTACTCTACCTCTACTGTACTCCACTTTACTTTATCTCTACTCTGATCCACTGTACTCTATCTCTACTGTGCTCCACTGTACTCTACCTCTACTATGCTCCACTGTACTCTATCTCTACTGTGCTCCACTCTACTCTACCTCTACTGTGCTCCACTGTACTCTACCTCTACTGTACTCCACTGTACTCTATCTCTACTGTACTCCACTGTACTCTACCTCTACTGTGCTCTACTGTTCTCTACCTCTACTGTGCTCTACTGTACTCCACTTCTACTGTGCTCCACTGTACCCTACCTCTACTGTGCTCCACTGTACTCTACCTCTACTGTGATCCACTGTACTCTACCTCTACTGTGCTCCACTGTACTCTACCTCTACTGTACTCCACTGTACTCTATCTCTACTGTACTCTACTGTACTCTACCTCTACTGTACTCTACTGTTCTCTAGCTCTACTGTGCTGTAATGTACTCTTCTCTACTGTACTCCACTGTACTCTATCTCTACTGTGATCCACTGTACTCTACCTCTACTGTACTCCACTGTACTCTACCTCTACTGTACTCCACTGTACTCTATCTCTACTGTGATCCACTGTACTCTACCTCTACTGTGCTCAACTGTACTGTACTGTACTCCACTGTAATCTACCTCTACTGTACTCCACTGTACTCTACCTCTACTGTACTCCACTGTACTCTACCTCTACTGTACTCCACTGTACTCTACTCTACTGTACTCCACTGTACTCTATCTCTACTGTGATCCACTGTAATCTACCTCTACTGTACTCCACTGTACTCTATCTCTACTGTACTCCACTGTACTCTACCTCTACTGTACTCTACTGTTCTCTACCTCTACTGTGCTCTACTGTACTCTACTCTACTGTACTCCACTGTACTCTATCTCTACTGTGATCCACTGTACTCTACCTCTACTGTACTCCACTTTACTTTATCTCTACTGTGATCCACTGTACTCTATCTCTACTGTACTCCACTGTACTCTACCTCTACTATGCTCCACTGTACTCTATCTCTACTGTGCTCCACTCTACTCTACCTCTACAGTGCTCCACTGTACTCTACCTCTACTGTACTCCACTTTACTTTATCTCTACTCTGATCCACTGTACTCTATCTCTACTGTGCTCCACTCTACTCTACCTCTACAGTGCTCCACTGTACTCTACCTCTACTGTACTCCACTTTACTTTATCTCTACTCTGATCCACTGTACTCTACCTCTACTGTGCTCCACTGTACTCTACCTCTACTGTGCTCCACTGTACTCTACCTCTACTGTGCTCCACTGTACTCTACCTCTACAGTGCTCCACTGTACTCTATCTCTACTGTGCTCCACTGTACTCTACCTCTAATGTACTCTACTGTACTCCACCTCTAATGTGCTCCACTGTACTCTAGCCCTACTGTACTCCACTGTACTTTACCTCTACTGTACTCCACTGTACTCTATCTCTACTGTGCTCCACTGTATCCTACCTCTACTGTACTCCACTGTACTCTATCTCTACTGTGCTCCACTGTACTCTATCTCTACTGTACTCCACTGTACTCTACCTCTACTCTGCTCTACTGTTCTCTACCTCTACTGTGCTCTACTGTACTCCACCTCTACTGTGCTCCACTGTACCCTACCTCTACTGTGCTCCACTGTACTCTACCTCTACTCTGCTCCACTGTACTCTACCTCTACTGTACTCCACTGTACTCTATCTCTACTGTGCTCCACTGTACTCTACCTCTACTGTGCTCAACTGTACTCTACTGTACTCCACTGTACTCTACCTCTACTGTACTCCACTGTACTCTATCTCTACTGTACTCCACTGTACTCTACCTCTACTGTACTCCAGTGTACTCTATCTCTACTGTGCTCAACTGTACTGTACTGTACTCCACTGTAATCTACCTCTACTGTACTCCACTGTACTCTACTTCTACTGTACTCCACTGTACTCTACCTCTACTGTACTCCACTGTACTCTACTCTACTGTACTCCAATGTACTCTATCTCTACTGTGATCCACTGTACTCTACCTCTACTGTACTCCACTGTACTCTATCTCTACTGTACTCCACTGTACTCTACCTCTACTCTACTCTACTGTTCTCTACCTCTACTTTGCTCTACTGTACTCTACTCTACTGTACTCCACTGTACTCTATCTCTACTGTGATTCACTGTACTCTACCTCTACTGTACTCTACTGTTCTCTACCTCTACTCTGCTCTACTGTACTGTACTCTACTGTACTACACTGTACTCTATCTCTACTGTGATCCACTGTACTCTACCTCTACTGTACTCTACTGTACTCTATCTCTACTGTGATCCACTGTACTCTATCTCTACTGTGCTCCACTGTACTCTATCTCTACTGTGCTCCACTCTACTCTACCTCTACTGTGCTCCACTGTATCCTACCTCTACTGTACTCCACTGTACTCTATCTCTACTGTACTCCACTGTACTCTACCTCTACTGTGCTCTACTGTTCTCTACCTCTACTGTGCTCTACTGTACTCAACCTCTACTGTGCTCCACTGTACCCTACCTCTACTGTGCTCCACTGTACTCTACCTCTACTGTGCTCCACTGTACTCTACCTCTACTGTACTCCACTGTACTCTATCTCTACTGTGCTCCACTCTACTCTACATCTACTGTGTTCAACTGTACTCTACTGTACTCCACTGTACTCTACCTCTACTGTACTCCACAGTACTCTATCTCTACTGTACTCCACTGTACTCTACCTCTACTGTACTCCACTGTACTCTATCTCTACTGTGCTCCACTGTACTCTACCTCTACTGTGCTCAACTGTACTGTACTGTACTCCACTGTACTCTACCTCTACTGTACTCCACTGTACTCTACTCTACTCTACTCCACTGTACTCTATCTCTACTGTGATCCACTGTACTCTACATCTACTGTACTCCACTGTACTCTATCTCTACTGTACTCTACTGTACTCTACCTCTACTGTACTCTACTGTTCTCTAGCTCTACTGTGCTGTACTGTACTCTTCTCTACTGTACTCCACTGTACTCTATCTCTACTGTGATCCACTGTACTCTACCTCTACTGTACTCCACTGTACTCTATCTCTACTGTGATCCACTGTACTCTACCTCTACTGTACTCCACTGTACTCTATCTCTACTGTGCTCCACTGTACTCTACCTCTACTATGCTCCACTGTACTCTATCTCTACTGTGCTCCACTCTACTCTACCTCTACTGTGCTCCACTGTACTCTACCTCTACTGTACTCCACTGTACACTATCTCTACTGTGCTCCACTGTACTCTATCTCTACTGTACTCCACTGTACTGTACCTCTACTGTGCTCTACTGTACTCCACCTCTACTGTGCTCCACTGTACCCTACCTCTACTGTGCTCCACTGTACTCTACCTCTGCTGTGCTCCACTGTACTCTACCTCTACTGTGCTCCACTGTACTCTACCTCTACTGTGCTCCACTGTACTCTACCTCTACTATGCTCCACTGTACTCTATCTCTACTTTGCTCCACTGTACTCTACCTCTACTGTACTCTACTGTACTCCACCTCTAATGTGCTCCACTGTACTCTAGCTCTACTGTACTCGACTGTACTCTACCTCTACTGTGCTCCACTGTACTCTATTTCTACTGTACTCCTCTGTACTCTACCTCTACTGTGCTCCACTGTACTCTATCTGTAATGTACTCTACTGTACACTATCGCTACTGTGATCCACTGTACTCTACCTCTGCTGTGCTCCACTGTACTCTATCTCTACTGTACTCCACTGCACTCTACTGTTCTCTACCTCTACTGTACTCTACTGTGCTCCACTGTACTCCACTGTAGTCTACCTCTGCTGTGCTCCACTGTACTCTACCTCTACTGTGCTCCACTATACTCTACCTCTACTGTGCTCCACTGTACTCTACCTCTACTGTCCTCCACTGTACTCTACCTCTACTGTGCTCCACTGTACTCTCTCTCTACTGTGATCCACTGTACTCTATCTCTACTGGGCTCCACTGTACTCTACCTCTACTGTGATCCACTGTATTCTATCTCTATTGTGCTCCACTCTACTCTACCTCTACTGTGCTCCACTGTATCCTACCTCTACTGTACTCCACTGTACTCTATCTCTACTGTGCTCGACTGTACTCTATCTCTACTGTACTCCACTGTACTCTACATCTACTGTGCTCTACTGTTCCCTACCTCTACTGTGCTCTACTGTACTCCACCTCTACTCTGCTCCACTGTACCCTACCTCTACTGTGCTCCACTGTACTCTACCTCTACTGTGCTCCACTGTACTCTACCTCTACTGTACTTCTCTGTACTCTATCTCTACTGTGCTCCACTGTACTCTACCTCTACTGTGCTCAACTGTACTCTACTGTACTCCACTGTACTCTACCTCTACTGTACTCCACTGTACTCTATCTCTACTGTACTCCACTGTACTCTACCTCTACTGTACTCCACTGTACTCTATCTCTACTGTGCTCCACTGTACTCTACCTCTACTGTGCTCAACTGTACTGTACTGTACTCCACTGTAATCTACCTCTACTGTACTCCACTGTACTCTACCTCTACTGTACTCCACTGTACTCTACCTCTACTGTACTCCACTGTACTCTACTCTACTGTACTCCACTGTACTCTATCTCTACTGTGATCCACTGTAATCTACCTCTACTGTACTCCACTGTACTCTATCTCTACTGTACTCCACTGTACTCTAACTCTACTGTACTCTACTGTTCTCTACCTCTACTGTGCTCTACTGTACTCTACTCTACTGTACTCCACTGTACTCTATCTCTACTGTGATCCACTGTACTCTACCTCTACTGTACTCCACTTTACTTTATCTCTACTGTGATCCACTGTACTCTATCTCTACTGTACTCCACTGTACTCTACCTCTACTATGCTCCACTGTACTCTATCTCTACTGTGCTCCACTCTACTCTACCTCTACAGTGCTCCACTGTACTCTACCTCTACTGTACTCCACTTTACTTTATCTCTACTCTGATCCACTGTACTCTATCTCTACTGTGCTCCACTGTACTCTACCTCTACTATGCTCCACTGTACTCTATCTCTACTGTGCTCCACTCTACTCTACCTCTACTGTGCTCCACTGTACTCTACCTCTACTGTACTCCACTGTACTCTATCTCTACTGTACTCCACTGTACTCTACCTCTACTGTGCTCTACTGTTCTCTACCTCTACTGTGCTCTACTGTACTCCACTTCTACTGTGCTCCACTGTACCCTACCTCTACTGTGCTCCACTGTACTCTACCTCTACTGTGATCCACTGTACTCTACCTCTACTGTGCTCCACTGTACTCTACCTCTACTGTACTCCACTGTACTCTATCTCTACTGTACTCTACTGTACTCTACCTCTACTGTACTCTACTGTTCTCTAGCTCTACTGTGCTGTAATGTACTCTTCTCTACTGTACTCCACTGTACTCTATCTCTACTGTGATCCACTGTACTCTACCTCTACTGTACTCCACTGTACTCTATCTCTACTGTGATCCACTGTACTCTATCTCTACTGTGCTCCACTGTACTCTACCTCTACTATGCTCCACTGTACTCTATCTCTACTGTGCTCCACTCTACTCTACCTCTACTGTGCTCCACTGTACTCTATTTCTACTGTACTCCTCTGTACTCTACCTCTACTGTGCTCCACTGTACTCTATCTGTAATGTACTCTACTGTATTCTATCTCTACTGTGATCCACTGTACTCTACCTCTGCTGTGCTCCACTGTACTCTATCTCTACTGTACTCCTCTGTACTCTACTGTTCTCTACCTCTACTGTACTCTACTGTGCTCCACTGTACTCCACTGTAGTCTACCTCTACTGTGCTCCACTGTACTCTACCTCTACTGTGCTCCACTATACTCTACCTCTACTGTGCTCCACTGTACTCTACCTCTACTGTCCTCCACTGTACTCTACCTCTACTGTGCTCCACTGTACTCTCTCTCTACTGTACTCTACCTCTACTGTACTCTACTGTACTCCACCTCTAATGTGCTCCACTGTACTCTACCTCTACTCTACTCTACCTCTACTGTACTCCACTGTACTCTACCTCTACTGTGCTCTACTGTACTCTATCTCTACTGTGCTCCACTGTACTCTACCTCTACTGTGCTCCACTGTACTCTACCTCTACTGTACTTCACTGTCCTCTATCTCTACTGTACTCCACTGTACTCTACCTCTATTGTCCTCCACTGTACTCTATCTCTACTGTACTCTACTGTACTATATCTCTACTGTACTCCACTGTACTCTATCTCTACTGTACTCCACTGTACTCTACCTCCACTGTACTCTACCTCTACCGTACTCCACTGTACTCTATCTCTACTGTACTCCACTGTACTCTACCTCTACTGTACTCTACTGTTCTCTACCTCTACTGTGCTCTACTGTACTTTACTCTACTGTACTCCACTGTACTCTATCTCTACTGTGATCCACTGTACTCTACCTCTACTGTACTCCACTGTACTCTATCTCTACTGTGATCCACTGTACTCTATCTCTATTGTGCTCCACTGTACTCTACCTCTACTGTGCTCCACTGTACTCTATCTCTACTGTGCTCCACTCTACTCTACCTCTACTGTGCTCCACTGTATCCTACCTCTACTGTACTCCACTGTACTCTCTCTCTACTGTGCTCCACTGTACTCTATCTCTACTGTACTCAGCTGTACTCTACCTCTACTGTGCTCTACTGTTCTCTACCTTTACTGTGCTCTACTCTACTCCACCTCTACTGTGCTCCACTGTACCCTACCTCTACTGTGCTCCACCGTACTCTACCTCTACTGTGCTCCACTGTACTCTACCTCTACTGTACTCCACTGTACTCTATCTCTACTGTACTCTACCTCTACTGTACTCTACTGTGCTCCACTGTACTCCACTGTAGTCTACCTCTACTGTGCTCCACTGTACTCTACCTCTACTGTGCTCCACTATACTCTACCTCTACTGTGCTCCACTGTACTCTACCTCTACTGTCCTCCACTGTACTCTACCTCTACTGTGCTCCACTGTACTCTCTCTCTACTGTACTCTACCTCTACTGTACTCTACTGTACTCCACCTCTAATGTGCTCCACTGTACTCTACCTCTACTGTACTCTACCTCTACTGTACTCCACTGTACTCTACCTCTAATGTGCTCCACTGTACTCTATCTCTACTGTGCTCCACTGTACTCTATTTCTACTGTGCTCCACTGTACTCTATCTCTACTGTACTCCACTGTACTCTATCTCTACTGTACTTCACTGTCCTTTATCTCTAATGTACTCCACTGTACTCTACCTCTATTGTGCTCCGTTGTACTCTATCTCTACTGTACTCTACTGTACTCTATCTCTACTGTACTCCACTGTACTCTATCTCTACTGTACTCCACAGTACTCTACCTCTACTGTGCTCCACTGTATCCTACCTCTACTGTACTCCACTGTACTCTCTCTCTACTGTGCTCCACTGTACTCTATCTCTACTGTCCTCAGCTGTACTCTACCTCTACTGTGCTCTACTGTTCTCTACCTCTACTGTGCTCTACTCTACTCCACCTCTACTGTGCTCCACTGTACCCTACCTCTACTGTGCTCCACCGTACTCTACCTCTACTGTGCTCCACTGTACTCTACCTCTACTTTACTCCACTGTACTCTATCTCTACTGTACTCCACTGTACTCTACCTCTACTGTACTCCACTGTACTCTATCTCTACTATACTCCACTCTAATCTACCTCTACTGTCCTCCACTGCACTCTACCTCTACTGTGCTCCACTGTACTCTCTCTCTACTGTACTCTACCTCTACTGTACTCTACTGTGCTCCACTGTACTCCACTGTAGTCTACCTCTACTGTGCTCCACTGTACTCTACCTCTATTGTGCTCCACTATACTCTACCTCTACTGTGCTCCACTGTACTCTACCTCTACTGTCCTCCACTGTACTCTACCTCTACTGTGCTCCACTGTACTCTCTCTCTACTGTACTCTACCTCTACTGTACTCTACTGTACTCCACCTCTAATGTGCTCCACTGTACTCTACCTCTACTGTACTCTACCTCTACTGTACTCCACTGTACTCTACCTCTAATGTGCTCCACTGTACTCTATCTCTACTGTGCTCCACTGTACTCTATTTCTACTGTGCTCCACTGTACTCTATCTCTACTGTACTCCACTGTACTCTATCTCTACTGTACTTCACTGTCCTTTATCTCTAATGTACTCCACTGTACTCTACCTCTATTGTGCTCCATTGTACTCTATCTCTACTGTACTCTACTGTACTCTATCTCTACTTTACTCCACTGTACTCTATCTCTACTGTACTCCACTGTACTCTACCTCTACTGTGCTCCACTGTACTCTACCTCTACCGTACTCCACCGTACTCTACCTCTACCGTACTCCACCGTACTCTATCTCTACTGTACTCCACTGTACTCTACCTCAACTGTACTCTACTGTTCTCTACCTTTACTGTGCTCTACTCTACTCTACTGTACTCCACTGTACTCTATCTCTACTGTGATCCACTGTACTCTACCTCTACTGTACTCTACTGTACTCTATCTCTACTGTGATCTACTGTACTCTATCTCTACTGTGCTCCACTGTACTCTACCTCTACTGTGCTCCACTGTACTCTATCTCTACTGTGCTCCACTCTACTCTACCTCTACTGTGCTCCACTGTATCCTACCTCTACTGTACTCCGCTGTACTCTATCTCTACTGTGCTTCACTGTACTCTATCTCTACTGTACTCCACTGTACTCTACCTCTACTGTGCTCTACTGTTCTCTACCTCTACTGTGCTCTACTGTACTCCACCTCTACTGTTCTCCACTGTACCCTACCTCTATTGTGCTCCACTGTACTCTACCTCTGCTGTACTCCACTGTACTCTACATCTACTGTGCTCTACTGTTCCCTACCTCTACTGTGCTCTACTGTACTCCACCTCTACTCTGCTCCACTGTACCCTACCTCTACTGTGCTCCACTGTACTCTACCTCTACTGTGCTCCACTGTACTCTACCTCTACTGTACTTCTCTGTACTCTATCTCTACTGTGCTCCACTGTACTCTACCTCTACTGTGCTCCACTGTACTCTACCTCTACTGTGCTCCACTGTACTCTATCTCTACTGTACTCCACAGTACTCTACCTCTACTGTGCTCCACTGTATCCTACCTCTACTGTACTCCACTGTACTCTCTCTCTACTGTGCTCCACTGTACTCTATCTCTACTGTCCTCAGCTGTACTCTACCTCTACTGTGCTCTACTGTTCTCTACCTCTACTGTGCTCTACTCTACTCCACCTCTACTGTGCTCCACTGTACCCTACCTCTACTGTGCTCCACCGTACTCTACCTCTACTGTGCTCCACTGTACTCTACCTCTACTTTACTCCACTGTACTCTATCTCTACTGTACTCCACTGTACTCTACCTCTACTGTACTCCACTGTACTCTATCTCTACTGTACTCCACTCTAATCTACCTCTACTGTCCTCCACTGCACTCTACCTCTACTGTGCTCCACTGTACTCTCTCTCTACTGTACTCTACCTCTACTGTACTCTACTGTGCTCCACTGTACTCCACTGTAGTCTACCTCTACTGTGCTCCACTGTACTCTACCTCTACTGTGCTCCACTATACTCTACCTCTACTGTGCTCCACTGTACTCTACCTCTACTGTCCTCCACTGTACTCTACCTCTACTGTGCTCCACTGTACTCTCTCTCTACTGTACTCTACCTCTACTGTACTCTACTGTACTCCACCTCTAATATGCTCCACTGTACTCTACCTCTACTGTACTCTACCTCTACTGTACTCCACTGTACTCTACCTCTAATGTGCTCCACTGTACTCTATCTCTACTGTGCTCCACTGTACTCTATTTCTACTGTGCTCCACTGTACTCTATCTCTACTGTACTCCACTGTACTCTATCTCTACTGTACTTCACTGTCCTTTATCTCTAATGTACTCCACTGTACTCTACCTCTATTGTGCTCCATTGTACTCTATCTCTACTGTACTCTACTGTACTCTATCTCTACTTTACTCCACTGTACTCTATCTCTACTGTACTCCACTGTACTCTACCTCTACTGTGCTCCACTGTACTCTACCTCTACCGTACTCCACCGTACTCTACCTCTACCGTACTCCACCGTACTCTATCTCTACTGTACTCCACTGTACTCTACCTCAACTGTACTCTACTGTTCTCTACCTTTACTGTGCTCTACTCTACTCTACTGTACTCCACTGTACTCTATCTCTACTGTGATCCACTGTACTCTACCTCTACTGTACTCTACTGTACTCTATCTCTACTGTGATCTACTGTACTCTATCTCTACTGTGCTCCACTGTACTCTACCTCTACTGTGCTCCACTGTACTCTATCTCTACTGTGCTCCACTCTACTCTACCTCTACTGTGCTCCACTGTATCCTACCTCTACTGTACTCCGCTGTACTCTATCTCTACTGTGCTCCACTGTACTCTATCTCTACTGTACTCCACTGTACTCTACCTCTACTGTGCTCTACTGTTCTCTACCTCTACTGTGCTCTACTGTACTCCACCTCTACTGTTCTCCACTGTACCCTACCTCTATTGTGCTCCACTGTACTCTACCTCTGCTGTACTCCACTGTACTCTACATCTACTGTGCTCTACTGTTCCCTACCTCTACTGTGCTCTACTGTACTCCACCTCTACTCTGCTCCACTGTACCCTACCTCTACTGTGCTCCACTGTACTCTACCTCTACTGTGCTCCACTGTACTCTACCTCTACTGTACTTCTCTGTACTCTATCTCTACTGTGCTCCACTGTACTCTACCTCTACTGTGCTCCACTGTACTCTACCTCTACTGTGCTCCACTGTACTCTACATCTACTGTACTCCACTGTACTCTATCTCTACTGTGCTCCACTGTACTCTACCTCTACTGTGCTCAACTGTACTCTACTGTACTCCACTGTACTCTACCTCTACTGTACTCCACTGTACTCTATCTCTACTGTACTCCACTGTACTCTACCTCTACTGTACTCCACTGTACTCTATCTCTACTGTGCTCCACTGTACTCTACCTCTACTGTGCTCAACTGTACTGTACTGTACTCCACTGTAATCTACCTCTACTGTACTCCACTGTACTCTACCTCTACTGTACTCCACTGTACTCTACCTCTACTGTACTCCACTGTACTCTACTCTACTGTACTCCACTGTACTCTATCTCTACTGTGATCCACTGTAATCTACCTCTACTGTACTCCACTGTACTCTATCTCTACTGTACTCCACTGTACTCTAACTCTACTGTACTCTACTGTTCTCTACCTCTACTGTGCTCTACTGTACTCTACTCTAGTGTACTCCACTGTACTCTATCTCTACTGTGATCCACTGTACTCTACCTCTACTGTACTCCACTTTACTTTATCTCTACTGTGATCCACTGTACTCTATCTCTACTGTACTCCACTGTACTCTACCTCTACTATGGTCCACTGTACTCTATCTCTACTGTGCTCCACTCTACTCTACCTCTACAGTGCTCCACTGTACTCTACCTCTACTGTACTCCACTTTACTTTATCTCTACTCTGATCCACTGTACTCTATCTCTACTGTGCTCCACTGTACTCTACCTCTACTATGCTCCACTGTACTCTATCTCTACTGTGCTCCACTCTACTCTACCTCTACTGTGCTCCACTGTACTCTACCTCTACTGTACTCCACTGTACTCTATCTCTACTGTACTCCACTGTACTCTACCTCTACTGTGCTCTACTGTTCTCTACCTCTACTGTGCTCTACTGTACTCCACTTCTACTGTGCTCCACTGTACCCTACCTCTACTGTGCTCCACTGTACTCTACCTCTACTGTGATCCACTGTACTCTACCTCTACTGTGCTCCACTGTACTCTACCTCTACTGTACTCCACTGTACTCTATCTCTACTGTACTCTACTGTACTCTACCTCTACTGTACTCTACTGTTCTCTAGCTCTACTGTGCTGTAATGTACTCTTCTCTACTGTACTCCACTGTACTCTATCTCTACTGTGATCCACTGTACTCTACCTCTACTGTACTCCACTGTACTCTATCTCTACTGTGATCCACTGTACTCTATCTCTACTGTGCTCCACTGTACTCTACCTCTACTATGCTCCACTGTACTCTATCTCTACTGTGCTCCACTCTACTCTACCTCTACTGTGCTCCACTGTACTCTATTTCTACTGTACTCCTCTGTACTCTACCTCTACTGTGCTCCACTGTACTCTATCTGTAATGTACTCTACTGTATTCTATCTCTACTGTGATCCACTGTACTCTACCTCTGCTGTGCTCCACTGTACTCTATCTCTACTGTACTCCACTGTACTCTACTGTTCTCTACCTCTACTGTACTCTACTGTGCTCCACTGTACTCCACTGTAGTCTACCTCTACTGTGCTCCACTGTACTCTACCTCTACTGTGCTCCACTATACTCTACCTCTACTGTGCTCCACTGTACTCTACCTCTACTGTCCTCCACTGTACTCTACCTCTACTGTGCTCCACTGTACTCTCTCTCTACTGTACTCTACCTCTACTGTACTCTACTGTACTCCACCTCTAATGTGCTCCACTGTACTCTACCTCTACTGTACTCTACCTCTACTGTACTCCACTGTACTCTACCTCTACTCTGCTCTACTGTACTCTATCTCTACTGTGCTCCACTGTACTCTACCTCTACTGTGCTCCACTGTACTCTACCTCTACTGTACTTCACTGTCCTCTATCTCTACTGTACTCCACTGTACTCTACCTCTATTGTCCTCCACTGTACTCTATCTCTACTGTACTCTACTGTACTATATCTCTACTGTACTCCACTGTACTCTATCTCTACTGTACTCCACTGTACTCTACCTCCACTGTACTCTACCTCTACCGTACTCCACTGTACTCTATCTCTACTGTACTCCACTGTACTCTATCTCTACTGTGATCCACTGTACTCTACCTCTACTGTACTCCACTGTACTCTATCTCTACTCTGATCCACTGTACTCTATCTCTATTGTGCTCCACTGTACTCTACCTCTACTGTGCTCCACTGTACTCTATCTCTACTGTGCTCCACTCTACTCTACCTCTACTGTGCTCCACTGTATCCTACCTCTACTGTACTCCACTGTACTCTCTCTCTACTGTGCTCCACTGTACTCTATCTCTACTGTACTCAGCTGTACTCTACCTCTACTGTGCTCTACTGTTCTCTACCTTTACTGTGCTCTACTCTACTCCACCTCTACTGTGCTCCACTGTACCCTACCTCTACTGTGCTCCACCGTACTCTACCTCTACTGTGCTCCACTGTACTCTACCTCTACTGTACTCCACTGTACTCTATCTCTACTGTACTCCACTGTACTCTACCTCTACTGTACTCCACTGTACTCTATCTCTACTGTACTCCACTCTAATCTACCTCTACTGTCCTCCACTGTACTCTACCTCTACTGTGCTCCACTGTACTCTCTCTCTACTGTACTCTACCTCTACTGTACTCTACTGTGCTCCACTGTACTCCACTGTAGTCTACCTCTACTGTGCTCCACTGTACTCTACCTCTACTGTGCTCCACTATACTCTACCTCTACTGTGCTCCACTGTACTCTACCTCTACTGTCCTCCACTGTACTCTACCTCTACTGTGCTCCACTGTACTCTCTCTCTACTGTACTCTACCTCTACTGTACTCTACTGTACTCCACCTCTAATGTGCTCCACTGTACTCTACCTCTACTGTACTCTACCTCTACTGTACTCCACTGTACTCTACCTCTAATGTGCTCCACTGTACTCTATCTCTACTGTGCTCCACTGTACTCTATTTCTACTGTGCTCCACTGTACTCTATCTCTACTGTACTCCACTGTACTCTATCTCTACTGTACTTCACTGTCCTTTATCTCTAATGTACTCCACTGTACTCTACCTCTATTGTGCTCCGTTGTACTCTATCTCTACTGTACTCTACTGTACTCTATCTCTACTGTACTCCACTGTACTCTATCTCTACTGTACTCCACAGTACTCTACCTCTACTGTGCTCCACTGTATTCTACCTCTACTGTACTCCACTGTACTCTCTCTCTACTGTGCTCCACTGTACTCTATCTCTACTGTCCTCAGCTGTACTCTACCTCTACTGTGCTCTACTGTTCTCTACCTCTACTGTGCTCTACTCTACTCCACCTCTACTGTGCTCCACTGTACCCTACCTCTACTGTGCTCCACCGTACTCTACCTCTACTGTGCTCCACTGTACTCTACCTCTACTTTACTCCACTGTACTCTATCTCTACTGTACTCCACTGTACTCTACCTCTACTGTACTCCACTGTACTCTATCTCTACTGTACTCCACTCTAATCTACCTCTACTGTCCTCCACTGCACTCTACCTCTACTGTGCTCCACTGTACTCTCTTTCTACTGTACTCTACCTCTACTGTACTCTACTGTGCTCCACTGTACTCCACTGTAGTCTACCTCTACTGTGCTCCACTGTACTCTACCTCTACTGTGCTCCACTATACTCTACCTCTACTGTGCTCCACTGTACTCTACCTCTACTGTCCTCCACTGTACTCTACCTCTACTGTGCTCCACTGTACTCTCTCTCTACTGTACTCTACCTCTACTGTACTCTACTGTACTCCACCTCTAATGTGCTCCACTGTACTCTACCTCTACTGTACTCTACCTCTACTGTACTCCACTGTACTCTACCTCTAATGTGCTCCACTGTACTCTATCTCTACTGTGCTCCACTGTACTCTATTTCTACTGTGCTCCACTGTACTCTATCTCTACTGTACTCCACTGTACTCTATCTCTACTGTACTTCACTGTCCTTTATCTCTAATGTACTCCACTGTACTCTACCTCTATTGTGCTCCATTGTACTCTATCTCTACTGTACTCTACTGTACTCTATCTCTACTTTACTCCACTGTACTCTATCTCTACTGTACTCCACTGTACTCTACCTCTACTGTGCTCCACTGTACTCTACCTCTACCGTACTCCACCGTACTCTACCTCTACCGTACTCCACCGTACTCTATCTCTACTGTACTCCACTGTACTCTACCTCAACTGTACTCTACTGTTCTCTACCTTTACTGTGCTCTACTCTACTCTACTGTACTCCACTGTACTCTATCTCTACTGTGATCCACTGTACTCTACCTCTACTGTACTCTACTGTACTCTATCTCTACTGTGATCTACTGTACTCTATCTCTACTGTGCTCCACTGTACTCTACCTCTACTGTGCTCCACTGTACTCTATCTCTACTGTGCTCCACTCTACTCTACCTCTACTGTGCTCCACTGTATCCTACCTCTACTGTACTCCGCTGTACTCTATCTCTACTGTGCTCCACTGTACTCTATCTCTACTGTACTCCACTGTACTCTACCTCTACTGTGCTCTACTGTTCTCTACCTCTACTGTGCTCTACTGTACTCCACCTCTACTGTTCTCCACTGTACCCTACCTCTATTGTGCTCCACTGCACTCTACCTCTACTGTACTCCACTGTATTCTATCTCTACTGTGCTCCACTGTACTCTACCTCTACTGTGCTCAACTGTACTCTACTGTACTCCACTGTACTCTACCTCTACTGTACTCCACTGTACTCTATCTCTACTGTACTCCACTGTACTCTACCTCTACTGTACTCCACTGTACTCTATCTCTACTGTGCTCCACTGTACTCTACCTCTACTGTGCCCAACTGTACTGTACTCTACCTCTACTGTACTCCACTGTACTCTACCTCTACTGTACTCCACTTTACTCTACCTCTACTGTACTCAACTGTACTCTATCTCTACTGTGATCCACTGTACTCTACCTCTACTGTACTCCACTGTACTCTATCTCTACTGTGATCCACTGTACTCTATCTCTACTGTGCTCCACTGTACTCTACCTCTACTATGCTCCACTGTACTCTATCTCTACTGTGCTCCACTCTACTCTACCTCTACTGTGCTCCACTGTACTCTATTTCTACTGTACTCCTCTGTACTCTACCTCTACTGTGCTCCACTGTACTCTATCTGTAATGTACTCTACTGTATTCTATCTCTACTGTGATCCACTGTACTCTACCTCTGCTGTGCTCCACTGTACTCTATCTCTACTGTACTCCACTGTACTCTACTGTTCTCTACCTCTACTGTACTCTACTGTGCTCCACTGTACTCCACTGTAGTCTACCTCTACTGTGCTCCACTGTACTCTACCTCTACTGTGCTCCACTATACTCTACCTCTACTGTGCTCCACTGTACTCTACCTCTACTGTCCTCCACTGTACTCTACCTCTACTGTGCTCCACTGTACTCTCTCTCTACTGTACTCTACCTCTACTGTACTCTACTGTACTCCACCTCTAATGTGCTCCACTGTACTCTACCTCTACTGTACTCTACCTCTACTGTACTCCACTGTACTCTACCTCTACTGTGCTCTACTGTACTCTATCTCTACTGTGCTCCACTGTACTCTACCTCTACTGTGCTCCACTGTACTCTACCTCTACTGTACTTCACTGTCCTCTATCTCTACTGTACTCCACTGTACTCTACCTCTATTGTCCTCCACTGTACTCTATCTCTACTGTACTCTACTGTACTATATCTCTACTGTACTCCACTGTACTCTATCTCTACTGTACTCCACTGTACTCTACCTCCACTGTACTCTACCTCTACCGTACTCCACTGTACTCTATCTCTACTGTACTCCACTGTACTCTATCTCTACTGTGATCCACTGTACTCTACCTCTACTGTACTCCACTGTACTCTATCTCTACTGTGATCCACTGTACTCTATCTCTATTGTGCTCCACTGTACTCTACCTCTACTGTGCTCCACTGTACTCTATCTCTACTGTGCTCCACTCTACTCTACCTCTACTGTGCTCCACTGTATCCTACCTCTACTGTACTCCACTGTACTCTCTCTCTACTGTGCTCCACTGTACTCTATCTCTACTGTACTCAGCTGTACTCTACCTCTACTGTGCTCTACTGTTCTCTACCTTTACTGTGCTCTACTCTACTCCACCTCTACTGTGCTCCACTGTACCCTACCTCTACTGTGCTCCACCGTACTCTACCTCTACTGTGCTCCACTGTACTCTACCTCTACTGTACTCCACTGTACTCTATCTCTACTGTACTCCACTGTACTCTACCTCTACTGTACTCCACTGTACTCTATCTCTACTGTACTCCACTCTAATCTACCTCTACTGTCCTCCACTGTACTCTACCTCTACTGTGCTCCACTGTACTCTCTCTCTACTGTACTCTACCTCTACTGTACTCTACTGTGCTCCACTGTACTCCACTGTAGTCTACCTCTACTGTGCTCCACTGTACTCTACCTCTACTGTGCTCCACTATACTCTACCTCTACTGTGCTCCACTGTACTCTACCTCTACTGTCCTCCACTGTACTCTACCTCTAATGTGCTCCACTGTACTCTCTCTCTACTGTACTCTACCTCTACTGTACTCTACTGTACTCCACCTCTAATGTGCTCCACTGTACTCTACCTCTACTGTACTCTACCTCTACTGTACTCCACTGTACTCTACCTCTAATGTGCTCCACTGTACTCTATCTCTACTGTGCTCCACTGTACTCTATTTCTACTGTGCTCCACTGTACTCTATCTCTACTGTACTCCACTGTACTCTATCTCTACTGTACTTCACTGTCCTTTATCTCTAATGTACTCCACTGTACTCTACCTCTATTGTGCTCCGTTGTACTCTATCTCTACTGTACTCTACTGTACTCTATCTCTACTGTACTCCACTGTACTCTATCTCTACTGTACTCCACAGTACTCTACCTCTACTGTGCTCCACTGTATCCTACCTCTACTGTACTCCACTGTACTCTCTCTCTACTGTGCTCCACTGTACTCTATCTCTACTGTCCTCAGCTGTACTCTACCTCTACTGTGCTCTACTGTTCTCTACCTCTACTGTGCTCTACTCTACTCCACCTCTACTGTGCTCCACTGTACCCTACCTCTACTGTGCTCCACCGTACTCTACCTCTACTGTGCTCCACTGTACTCTACCTCTACTTTACTCCACTGTACTCTATCTCTACTGTACTCCACTGTACTCTACCTCTACTGTACTCCACTGTACTCTATCTCTACTGTACTCCACTCTAATCTACCTCTACTGTCCTCCACTGCACTCTACCTCTACTGTGCTCCACTGTACTCTCTCTCTACTGTACTCTACCTCTACTGTACTCTACTGTGCTCCACTGTACTCCACTGTAGTCTACCTCTACTGTGCTCCACTGTACTCTACCTCTACTGTGCTCCACTATACTCTACCTCTACTGTGCTCCACTGTACTCTACCTCTACTGTCCTCCACTGTACTCTACCTCTACTGTGCTCCACTGTACTCTCTCTCTACTGTACTATACCTCTACTGTACTCTACTGTACTCCACCTCTAATGTGCTCCACTGTACTCTACCTCTACTGTACTCTACCTCTACTGTACTCCACTGTACTCTACCTCTAATGTGCTCCACTGTACTCTATCTCTACTGTGCTCCACTGTACTCTATTTCTACTGTGCTCCACTGTACTCTATCTCTACTGTACTCCACTGTACTCTATCTCTACTGTACTTCACTGTCCTTTATCTCTAATGTACTCCACTGTACTCTACCTCTATTGTGCTCCATTGTACTCTATCTCTACTGTACTCTACTGTACTCTATCTCTACTTTACTCCACTGTACTCTATCTCTACTGTACTCTACTGTACTCTACCTCTACTGTACTCTACTGTTCTCTAGCTCTACTGTGCTGTAATGTACTCTTCTCTACTGTACTCCACTGTACTCTATCTCTACTGTGATCCACTGTACTCTACCTCTACTGTACTCCACTGTACTCTATCTCTACTGTGATCCACTGTACTCTATCTCTACTGTGCTCCACTGTACTCTACCTCTACTATGCTCCACTGTACTCTATCTCTACTGTGCTCCACTCTACTCTACCTCTACTGTGCTCCACTGTACTCTATTTCTACTGTACTCCTCTGTACTCTACCTCTACTGTGCTCCACTGTACTCTATCTGTAATGTACTCTACTGTATTCTATCTCTACTGTGATCCACTGTACTCTACCTCTGCTGTGCTCCACTGTACTCTATCTCTACTGTACTCCACTGTACTCTACTGTTCTCTACCTCTACTGTACTCTACTGTGCTCCACTGTACTCCACTGTAGTCTACCTCTACTGTGCTCCACTGTACTCTACCTCTACTGTGCTCCACTATACTCTACCTCTACTGTGCTCCACTGTACTCTACCTCTACTGTACTCCTCTGTACTCTACCTCTACTGTGCTCCACTGTACTCTATCTGTAATGTACTCTACTGTATTCTATCTCTACTGTGATCCACTGTACTCTACCTCTGCTGTGCTCCACTGTACTCTATCTCTACTGTACTCCACTGTACTCTACTGTTCTCTACCTCTACTGTACTCTACTGTGCTCCACTGTACTCCACTGTAGTCTACCTCTACTGTGCTCCACTGTACTCTACCTCTACTGTGCTCCACTATACTCTACCTCTACTGTGCTCCACTGTACTCTACCTCTACTGTCCTCCACTGTACTCTACCTCTACTGTACTCTACTGTACTCCACCTCTAATGTGCTCCACTGTACTCTACCTCTACTGTACTCTACCTCTACTGTACTCCACTGTACTCTACCTCTACTCTGCTCTACTGTACTCTATCTCTACTGTGCTCCACTGTACTCTACCTCTACTGTGCTCCACTGTACTCTACCTCTACTGTACTTCACTGTCCTCTATCTCTACTGTACTCCACTGTACTCTACCTCTATTGTCCTCCACTGTACTCTATCTCTACTGTACTCTACTGTACTATATCTCTACTGTACTCCACTGTACTCTATCTCTACTGTACTCCACTGTACTCTACCTCCACTGTACTCTACCTCTACCGTACTCCACTGTACTCTATCTCTACTGTACTCCACTGTACTCTATCTCTACTGTGATCCACTGTACTCTACCTCTACTGTACTCCACTGTACTCTATCTCTACTGTGATCCACTGTACTCTATCTCTATTGTGCTCCACTGTACTCTACCTCTACTGTGCTCCACTGTACTCTATCTCTACTGTGCTCCACTCTACTCTACCTCTACTGTGCTCCACTGTATCCTACCTCTACTGTACTCCACTGTACTCTCTCTCTACTGTGCTCCACTGTACTCTATCTCTACTGTACTCAGCTGTACTCTACCTCTACTGTGCTCTACTGTTCTCTACCTTTACTGTGCTCTACTCTACTCCACCTCTACTGTGCTCCACTGTACCCTACCTCTACTGTGCTCCACCGTACTCTACCTCTACTGTGCTCCACTGTACTCTACCTCTACTGTACTCCACTGTACTCTATCTCTACTGTACTCCACTGTACTCTACCTCTACTGTACTCCACTGTACTCTATCTCTACTGTACTCCACTCTAATCTACCTCTACTGTCCTCCACTGTACTCTACCTCTACTGTGCTCCACTGTACTCTCTCTCTACTGTACTCTACCTCTACTGTACTCTACTGTGCTCCACTGTACTCCACTGTAGTCTACCTCTACTGTGCTCCACTGTACTCTACCTCTACTGTGCTCCACTATACTCTACCTCTACTGTGCTCCACTGTACTCTACCTCTACTGTCCTCCACTGTACTCTACCTCTACTGTGCTCCACTGTACTCTCTCTCTACTGTACTCTACCTCTACTGTACTCTACTGTACTCCACCTCTAATGTGCTCCACTGTACTCTACCTCTACTGTACTCTACCTCTACTGTACTCCACTGTACTCTACCTCTAATGTGCTCCACTGTACTCTATCTCTACTGTGCTCCACTGTACTCTATTTCTACTGTGCTCCACTGTACTCTATCTCTACTGTACTCCACTGTACTCTATCTCTACTGTACTTCACTGTCCTTTATCTCTAATGTACTCCACTGTACTCTACCTCTATTGTGCTCCGTTGTACTCTATCTCTACTGTACTCTACTGTACTCTATCTCTACTGTACTCCACTGTACTCTATCTCTACTGTACTCCACAGTACTCTACCTCTACTGTGCTCCACTGTATTCTACCTCTACTGTACTCCACTGTACTCTCTCTCTACTGTGCTCCACTGTACTCTATCTCTACTGTCCTCAGCTGTACTCTACCTCTACTGTGCTTTACTGTTCTCTACCTCTACTGTGCTCTACTCTACTCCACCTCTACTGTGCTCCACTGTACCCTACCTCTAATGTGCTCCACCGTACTCTACCTCTACTGTGCTCCACTGTACTCTACCTCTACTTTACTCCACTGTACTCTATCTCTACTGTACTCCACTGTACTCTACCTCTACTGTACTCCACTGTACTCTATCTCTACTGTACTCCACTCTAATCTACCTCTACTGTCCTCCACTGCACTCTACCTCTACTGTGCTCCACTGTACTCTCTTTCTACTGTACTCTACCTCTACTGTACTCTACTGTGCTCCACTGTACTCCACTGTAGTCTACCTCTACTGTGCTCCACTGTACTCTACCTCTACTGTGCTCCACTATACTCTACCTCTACTGTGCTCCACTGTACTCTACCTCTACTGTCCTCCACTGTACTCTACCTCTACTGTGCTCCACTGTACTCTCTCTCTACTGTACTCTACCTCTACTGTACTCTACTGTACTCCACCTCTAATGTGCTCCACTGTACTCTACCTCTACTGTACTCTACCTCTACTGTACTCCACTGTACTCTACCTCTAATGTGCTCCACTGTACTCTATCTCTACTGTGCTCCACTGTACTCTATTTCTACTGTGCTCCACCGTACTCTATCTCTACTGTACTCCACTGTACTCTATCTCTACTGTACTTCACTGTCCTTTATCTCTAATGTACTCCACTGTACTCTACCTCTATTGTGCTCCATTGTACTCTATCTCTACTGTACTCTACTGTACTCTATCTCTACTTTACTCCACTGTACTCTATCTCTACTGTACTCCACTGTACTCTACCTCTACTGTGCTCCACTGTACTCTACCTCTACCGTACTCCACCGTACTCTACCTCTACCGTACTCCACCGTACTCTATCTCTACTGTACTCCACTGTACTCTACCTCAACTGTACTCTACTGTTCTCTACCTTTACTGTGCTCTACTCTACTCTACTGTACTCCACTGTACTCTATCTCTACTGTGATCCACTGTACTCTACCTCTACTGTACTCTACTGTACTCTATCTCTACTGTGATCTACTGTACTCTATCTCTACTGTGCTCCACTGTACTCTACCTCTACTGTGCTCCACTGTACTCTATCTCTACTGTGCTCCACTCTACTCTACCTCTACTGTGCTCCACTGTATCCTACTCCTACTGTACTCCGCTGTACTCTATCTCTACTGTGCTCCACTGTACTCTATCTCTACTGTACTCCACTGTACTCTACCTCTACTGTGCTCTACTGTTCTCTACCTCTACTGTGCTCTACTGTACTCCACCTCTACTGTTCTCCACTGTACCCTACCTCTATTGTGCTCCACTGCACTCTACCTCTACTGTACTCCACTGTATTCTATCTCTACTGTGCTCCACTGTACTCTACCTCTACTGTGCTCAACTGTACTCTACTGTACTCCACTGTACTCTACCTCTACTGTACTCCACTGTACTCTATCTCTACTGTACTCCACTGTACTCTACCTCTACTGTACTCCACTGTACTCTATCTCTACTGTGCTCCACTGTACTCTACCTCTACTGTGCCCAACTGTACTGTACTCTACCTCTACTGTACTCCACTGTACTCTACCTCTACTGTACTCCACTTTACTCTACCTCTACTGTACTCAACTGTACTCTATCTCTACTGTGATCCACTGTACTCTACCTCTACTGTACTCCACTGTACTCTATCTCTACTGTGATCCACTGTACTCTATCTCTACTGTGCTCCACTGTACTCTACCTCTACTATGCTCCACTGTACTCTATCTCTACTGTGCTCCACTCTACTCTACCTCTACTGTGCTCCACTGTACTCTATTTCTACTGTACTCCTCTGTACTCTACCTCTACTGTGCTCCACTGTACTCTATCTGTAATGTACTCTACTGTATTCTATCTCTACTGTGATCCACTGTACTCTACCTCTGCTGTGCTCCACTGTACTCTATCTCTACTGTACTCCACTGTACTCTACTGTTCTCTACCTCTACTGTACTCTACTGTGCTCCACTGTACTCCACTGTAGTCTACCTCTACTGTGCTCCACTGTACTCTACCTCTACTGTGCTCCACTATACTCTACCTCTACTGTGCTCCACTGTACTCTACCTCTACTGTCCTCCACTGTACTCTACCTCTACTGTGCTCCACTGTACTCTCTCTCTACTGTACTCTACCTCTACTGTACTCTACTGTACTCCACCTCTAATGTGCTCCACTGTACTCTACCTCTACTGTACTCCACTGTACTCTACCTCTACTGTGCTCTACTGTACTCTATCTCTACTGTGCTCCACTGTACTCTACCTCTACTGTGCTCCACTGTACTCTACCTCTACTGTACTTCACTGTCCTCTATCTCTACTGTACTCCACTGTACTCTACCTCTATTGTCCTCCACTGTACTCTATCTCTACTGTACTCTACTGTACTATATCTCTACTGTACTCCACTGTACTCTATCTCTACTGTACTCCACTGTACTCTACCTCCACTGTACTCTACCTCTACCGTACTCCACTGTACTCTATCTCTACTGTACTCCACTGTACTCTATCTCTACTGTGATCCACTGTACTCTACCTCTACTGTACTCCACTGTACTCTATCTCTACTGTGATCCACTGTACTCTATCTCTATTGTGCTCCACTGTACTCTACCTCTACTGTGCTCCACTGTACTCTATCTCTACTGTGCTCCACTCTACTCTACCTCTACTGTGCTCCACTGTATCCTACCTCTACTGTACTCTACTGTACTCTATCTCTACTGTACTCCACTGTACTCTATCTCTACTGTACTCCACAGTACTCTACCTCTACTGTGCTCCACTGTATCCTACCTCTACTGTACTCCACTGTACTCTCTCTCTACTGTGCTCCACTGTACTCTATCTCTACTGTCCTCAGCTGTACTCTACCTCTACTGTGCTCTACTGTTCTCTACCTCTACTGTGCTCTACTCTACTCCACCTCTACTGTGCTCCACTGTACCCTACCTCTACTGTGCTCCACCGTACTCTACCTCTACTGTGCTCCACTGTACTCTACCTCTACTTTACTCCACTGTACTCTATCCCTACTGTACTCCACTGTACTCTACCTCTACTGTACTCCACTGTACTCTATCTCTACTGTACTCCACTCTAATCTACCTCTACTGTCCTCCACTGCACTCTACCTCTACTGTGCTCCACTGTACTCTCTCTCTACTGTACTCTACCTCTACTGTACTCTACTGTGCTCCACTGTACTCCACTGTAGTCTACCTCTACTGTGCTCCACTGTACTCTACCTCTACTGTGCTCCACTATACTCTACCTCTACTGTGCTCCACTGTACTCTACCTCTACTGTCCTCCACTGTACTCTACCTCTACTGTGCTCCACTGTACTCTCTCTCTACTGTACTCTACCTCTACTGTACTCTACTGTACTCCACCTCTAATGTGCTCCACTGTACTCTACCTCTACTGTACTCTACCTCTACTGTACTCCACTGTACTCTACCTCTAATGTGCTCCACTGTACTCTATCTCTACTGTGCTCCACTGTACTCTATTTCTACTGTGCTCCACTGTACTCTATCTCTACTGTACTCCACTGTACTCTATCTCTACTGTACTTCACTGTCCTTTATCTCTAATGTACTCCACTGTACTCTACCTCTATTGTGCTCCATTGTACTCTATCTCTACTGTACTCTACTGTACTCTATCTCTACTTTACTCCACTGTACTCTATCTCTACTGTACTCCACTGTACTCTACCTCTACTGTGCTCCACTGTACTCTACCTCTACCGTACTCCACCGTACTCTACCTCTACCGTACTCCACCGTACTCTATCTCTACTGTACTCCACTGTACTCTACCTCAACTGTACTCTACTGTTCTCTACCTTTACTGTGCTCTACTCTACTCTACTGTACTCCACTGTACTCTATCTCTACTGTGATCCACTGTACTCTACCTCTACTGTACTCTACTGTACTCTATCTCTACTGTGATCTACTGTACTCTATCTCTACTGTGCTCCACTGTACTCTACCTCTACTGTGCTCCACTGTACTCTATCTCTACTGTGCTCCACTCTACTCTACCTCTACTGTGCTCCACTGTATCCTACCTCTACTGTACTCCGCTGTACTCTATCTCTACTGTGCTCCACTGTACTCTATCTCTACTGTACTCCACTGTACTCTACCTCTACTGTGCTCTACTGTTCTCTACCTCTACTGTGCTCTACTGTACTCCACCTCTACTGTTCTCCACTGTACCCTACCTCTATTGTGCTCCACTGTACTCTACCTCTACTGTACTCCACTGTATTCTATCTCTACTGTGCTCCACTGTACTCTACCTCTACTGTGCTCAACTGTACTCTACTGTACTCCACTGTACTCTACCTCTACTGTACTCCACTGTACTCTATCTCTACTGTACTCCACTGTACTCTACCTCTACTGTACTCCACTGTACTCTATCTCTACTGTGCTCCACTGTACTCTACCTCTACTGTGCCCAACTGTACTGTACTCTACCTCTACTGTACTCCACTGTACTCTACCTCTACTGTACTCCACTTTACTCTACCTCTACTGTACTCAACTGTACTCTATCTCTACTGTGCTCCACTGTACTCTACCTCTACTGTACTCCACTGTACTCTATCTCTACTGTACTCCACTGTACTCTACCTCTACTGTACTCTACTGTTCTCTACCTCTACTGTGCTCTACTGTACTCTTCTCTACTGTACTCCACTGTACTCTATCTCTACTGTGATCCACTGTACTCTATCTCTACTGTGATCCACTCTACTCTACCTCTACTGTACTCCACTGTACTCTATCTCTACTCTACTCCACTGTACTCTACCTCTACTGTACTCTACTGTTCTCTACCTCTACTGTGCTCTACTGTACTCTTCTCTACTGTACTCCACTGTACTCTATCTCTACTGTGATCCACTGTACTCTACCTCCACTGTACTCTACCTCTACCGTACTCCACTGTACTACTGTACTCTATCTCTACTGTGCTCCACCGTACTCTACCTCTACTGTGCTCCACTGTACTCTACCTCTACTGTACTCCACTGTACTCTATCTCTACTGTACTCCACTGTACTCTACCTCTACTGTACTCCACTGTTCTCTACCTCTACTGTGCTCTACTGTACTCCACCTCTATTGTGCTACACTGTACCCTACCTCTACTGTGCTCCACTGTACTCTACCTCTGCTGTGCTCCACTGTACTCTACCTCTACTGTGCTCCACTGTACTCTACCTCTACTGTGCTCCACTGTACTCTACCTCTACTGTGCTCCACTGTACTCTATCTCTACTGTGCTCCACTGTACTCTATTTCTACTGTACTCTACTGTACTCCACCTCTAATGTGCTCCACTGTACTCTACCTCTACTGTACTCTACCTCTACTGTACTCCACTGTACTCTACCTCTACTCTGCTCCACTGTACTCTACCTCTACTGTGCTCCACTGTACTCTACCTCTACTGTACTTCACTGTCCTCTATCTCTACTGTACTCCACTGTACTCTACCTCTACTGTGCTCCACTGTACTCTACCTCTACTGTACTCCACTGTACTCTATCTCTACTGTGCTCCACTGTACTCTACCTCTACTGTGCTCCACTGTACTCTACCTCTACTGTGCTCCACTGTACTCTACCTCTACTGTACTCCACTGTACTCTATCTCTACTGTGCTCCACTGTACTCTACCTCTACTGTGCTCAACTGTACTCTACTGTACTCCACTGTACTCTACCTCTACTGTACTAAACTGTACTCTATCTCTACTGTACTCCACTGTACTCTACCTCTACTGTACTCCACTGTACTCTATCTCTACTGTGCTCCACTGTACTCTACCTCTACTGTGCTCAACTGTACTGTACTGTACTCCACTGTAATCTACCTCTACTGTACTCCACTGTACTCTACCTCTACTGTACTCCACTGTACTCTACCTCTACTGTACTCCACTGTACTCTATCTCTACTGTGCTCCACTGTACTCTACCTCTACTGTGCTCCACTGTACTCTACCTCTACTGTGCTCCACTGTACTCTACCTCTACTGTACTCCACTGTACTCTATCTCTACTGTGCTCCACTGTACTCTACCTCTACTGTGCTCAACTGTACTCTACTGTACTCCACTGTACTCTACCTCTACTGTACTAAACTGTACTCTATCTCTACTGTACTCCACTGTACTCTACCTCTACTGTACTCCACTGTACTCTATCTCTACTGTGCTCCACTGTACTCTACCTCTACTGTGCTCAACTGTACTGTACTGTACTCCACTGTAATCTACCTCTACTGTACTCCACTGTACTCTACCTCTACTGTACTCCACTGTACTCTACCTCTACTGTACTCCACTGTACTCTACTCTACTGTACTCCACTGTACTCTATCTCTACTGTGATCCACTGTACTCTACCTCTACTGTACTCCACTGTACTCTATCTCTACTGTGATCCACTGTACTCTACCTCTACTGTACTCCACTTTACTTTATCTCTACTGTGATCCACTGTACTCTATCTCTACTGTGCTCCACTGTACTCTACCTCTACTGTGCTCCACTGTACTCTACCTCTACTGTACTCCACTTTACTTTATCTCTACTGTGATCCACTGTACTCTATCTCTACTCTGCTCCACTGTACTCTACCTCTACTATGCTCCACTGTACTCTATCTCTACTGTGCTCCACTCTACTCTACCTCTACTGTGCTCCACTGTACTCTACCTCTACTGTACTCCACTGTACTCTATCTCTACTGTACTCCACTGTACTCTACCTCTACTGTGCTCTACTGTTCTCTACCTCTACTGTGCTCTACTGTACTCCACCTCTACTGTGCTCCACTGTACCCTACCTCTACTGTGCTCCACTGTACTCTACCTCTACTGTGCTCCACTGTACTCTACCTCTACTCTGCTCCACTGTATCCACTGTACTCTACCTCTACTGTGCTCCACTGTACTCTACCTCTACTGTGCTCCACTGTACTCTACCTCTACTGTACTCTACTGTACTCCACCTCTAATGAGCTCCTCTGTACTCTGGCTCTACTGTACTCCACTGTACTTTACCTCTACTGTACTCCACTGTACTCTACCTCTACTGTGCTCCACTGTACTCTATTTCTACTGTACTCCTCTGTACTCTACCTCTACTGTGCTCCACTGTACTCTATCTGTAATGTACTCTACTGTACTCTATCTCTAATGTGATCCACTGTACTCTACCTCTACTGTACTCCACTGTACTCTACTGTTCTCTACCTCTACTGTACTCTACTGTGCTCCACTGTACTCCACTCTAGTCTACCTCTACCTTGCTCCACTGTACTCTACCTCTACTGTGCTCCACTATACTCTACCTCTACTGTGCTCCACTGTACTCTACCTCTACTGTCCTCCACTGTACTCTACCTCTACTGTGCTCCACTGTACTCTCTCTCTACTGTACTCTACCTCTACTGTACTCTACTGTACTCCACCTCTAATGTGCTCCACTGTACTCTACCTCTACTGTACTCTACCTCTACTGTACTCCACTGTACTCTATCTCTACTGTACTCTACTGTACTCCACCTCTAATGTGCTCCACTGTACTCTACCTCTACTGTACTCCACTGTACTCTACCTCTACTGTGCTCTACTGTACTCTATCTCTACTGTGCTCCACTGTACTCTACCTCTACTGTACTTCACTGTCCTCTATCTCTACTGTACTCCACTGTACTCTACCTCTATTGTCCTCCACTGTACTCTATCTCTACTGTACTCTACTGTACTATATCCCTACTGTACTCCACTGTACTCTATCTCTACTGTACTCCACTGTACTCTACCTCCACTGTACTCTACCTCTACCGTACTCCACTGTACTCTATCTCTACTGTACTCCACTGTACTCTACCTCTACTGTACTCTACTGTTCTCTACCTCTACTGTGCTTTACTGTACTTTACTCTACTGTACTCCACTGTACTCTATCTCTACTGGGCTCCACTGTACTCTACCTCTACTGTGCTCCACTGTATTCTATCTCTACTGTGCTCCACTCTACTCTACCTCTACTGTGCTCCACTGTATCCTACCTCTACTGTACTCCACTGTACTCTATCTCTACTGTGCTCCACTGTACTCTATCTCTACTGTACTCCACTGTACTCTACATCTATTGTGCTCTACTGTTCCCTACCTCTACTGTGCTCTACTGTACTCCACCTCTACTCTGCTCCACTGTACCCTACCTCTACTGTGCTCCACTGTACTCTACCTCTACTGTGCTCCACTGTACTCTACCTCTACTGTACTTCTCTGTACTCTATCTCTACTGTGCTCCACTGTACTCTACCTCTACTGTGCTCCACTGTACTCTACCTCTACTGTGCTCCACTGTACTCTACATC
This sequence comes from Tiaroga cobitis, assembly GCA_030578255.1. NCBI lineage: Eukaryota > Metazoa > Chordata > Actinopteri > Cypriniformes > Leuciscidae > Tiaroga > Tiaroga cobitis. Next base: position 30,602,753 of record CM060611.1, on the reverse strand, counting down.
TACTGTACTCCACTGTACTCTATCTCTACTGTGCTCCACTGTACTCTACCTCTACTGTGCTCAACTGTACTCTACTGTACTCCACTGTACTCTACCTCTACTGTGCTCTACTGTACTCTTCTCTACTGTACTCCACTGTACTCTATCTCTACTGTGATCCACTGTACTCTACCTCTACAGTACTCCACTGTACTCTATCTCTACTGTGATCCACTGTACTCTATCTCTACTGTGCTCCACTGTATCTACCTCTACTATGCTCCACTGTACTCTATCTGTACTGTGCTCCACTCTACTCTACCTCTACTGTGCTCCACTGTACTCTACCTCTACTGTACTCCACTGTACTCTATCTCTACTTTGCTCCACTGTACTCTATCTCTACTGTACTCCACTGTACTCTACCTCTACTGTGCTCTACTGTTCTCTACCTCTACTGTGCTCTACTGTACTCCACCTCTACTGTGCTCCACTGTACCCTACCTCTACTGTGCTCCACTGTACTCTACCTCTACTGTGCTCCACTGTACTCTACCTCTACTGTGCTCCACTGTACTCTACCTCTACTGTGCTCCACTGTACTCTACCTCTACTGTGCTCCACTGTACTCTATCTCTACTGTGCTCCACTGTACTCTACCTCTAATGTACTCTACTGTACTCCATCTCTAATGTGCTCCACTGTACTCTAGCCCTACTGTACTCCACTGTACTTTACCTCTACTGTACTCCACTGTACTCCACCTCTACTGTCCTCCACTGTACCCTACCTCTACTGTGCTCCACTGTACTCTACCTCTACTGTGCTCCACTGTACTCTACCTCTACTGTGCTCCACTGTACTCTACCTCTACTGTGCTCCACTGTACTCTACCTCTACTGTGCTCCACTGTACTCTATCTCTACTGTGCTCCACTGTACTCTACCTCTAATGTACTCTACTGTACTCCACCTCTAATGTGCTCCACTGTACTCTAGCCCTACTGTACTCCACTGTACTTTACCTCTACTGTACTCCACTGTACTCTATCTCTACTGTGCTCCACTGTATCCTACCTCTACTGTACTCCACTGTACTCTATCTCTACTGTGCTCCACTGTACTCTATCTCTACTGTACTCCACTGTACTCTACCTCTACTCTGCTCTACTGTTCTCTACCTCTACTGTGCTCTACTGTACTCCACCTCTACTGTGCTCCACTGTACCCTACCTCTACTGTGCTCCACTGTACTCTACCTCTACTGTGCTCCACTGTACTCTACCTCTACTGTACTCCACTGTACTCTATCTCTACTGTGCTCCACTGTACTCTACCTCTACTGTGCTCAACTGTACTCTACTGTACTCCACTGTACTCTACCTCTACTGTACTCCACTGTACTCTATCTCTACTGTACTCCACTGTACTCTACCTCTACTGTACTCCAGTGTACTCTATCTCTACTGTGCTCAACTGTACTGTACTGTACTCCACTGTAATCTACCTCTACTGTACTCCACTGTACTCTACTTCTACTGTACTCCACTGTACTCTACCTCTACTGTACTCCACTGTACTCTACTCTACTGTACTCCAATGTACTCTATCTCTACTGTGATCCACTGTACTCCACCTCTACTGTACTCCACTGTACTCTATCTCTACTGTACTCCACTGTACTCTACCTCTACTCTACTCTACTGTTCTCTATCTCTACTTTGCTCTACTGTACTCTACTCTACTGTACTCCACTTTACTCTATCTCTACTGTGATTCACTGTACTCTACATCTACTGTACTCTACTGTTCTCTACCTCTACTCTGCTCTACTGTACTGTACTCTACTGTACTACACTGTACTCTATCTCTACTGTGATCCACTGTACTCTACCTCTACTGTACTCTACTGTACTCTATCTCTACTGTGATCCACTGTACTCTATCTCTACTGTGCTCCACTGTACTCTATCTCTACTGTGCTCCACTCTACTCTACCTCTACTGTGCTCCACTGTATCCTACCTCTACTGTACTCCACTGTACTCTATCTCTACTGTACTCCACTGTACTCTACCTCTACTGTGCTCTACTGTTCTCTACCTCTACTGTGCTCTACTGTACTCAACCTCTACTGTGCTCCACTGTACCCTACCTCTACTGTGCTCCACTGTACTCTACCTCTACTGTGCTCCACTGTACTCTACCTCTACTGTACTCCACTGTACTCTATCTCTACTGTGCTCCACTCTACTCTACATCTACTGTGCTCAACTGTACTCTACTGTACTCCACTGTACTCTACCTCTACTGTACTCCACAGTACTCTATCTCTACTGTACTCCACTGTACTCTACCTCTACTGTACTCCACTGTACTCTATCTCTACTGTGCTCCACTGTACTCTACCTCTACTGTGCTCAACTGTACTGTACTGTACTCCACTGTACTCTACCTCTACTGTACTCCACTGTACTCTACTCTACTCTACTCCACTGTACTCTATCTCTACTGTGATCCACTGTACTCTACATCTACTGTACTCAACTGTACTCTATCTCTACTGTACTCTACTGTACTCTACCTCTACTGTACTCTACTGTTCTCTAGCTCTACTGTGCTGTACTGTACTCTTCTCTACTGTACTCCACTGTACTCTATCTCTACTGTGATCCACTGTACTCTACCTCTACTGTACTCCACTGTACTCTATCTCTACTGTGATCCACTGTACTCTACCTCTACTGTACTCAACTGTACTCTATCTCTACTGTGCTCCACTGTACTCTACCTCTACTGTACTCGACTGTACTTTATCTCTACTGTACTCCACTGTACTTTACCTATACTGTACTCTACTGTTCTCTACCTCTACTGTACTCCACTGTACTCTATCTCTACTGTGATCCACTGTACTCTACCTCTACTGTACTCCACTGTACTCTATCTCTACTCTACTCCACTGTACTCTACCTCTACTGTACTCTAGTGTTCTCTACCTCTACTGTGCTCTACTGTACTCTTCTCTACTGTACTCCACTGTACTCTATCTCTACTGTGATCCACTGTACTCTACCTCTACAGTACTCCACTGTACTCTATCTCTACTGTGATCCACTGTACTCTATCTCTACTGTGCTCCACTGTATCTACCTCTACTATGCTCCACTGTACTCTATCTGTACTGTGCTCCACTCTACTCTACCTCTACTGTGCTCCACTGTACTCTAGCTCTACTGTACTCCACTGTACTCTATCTCTACTTTGCTCCACTGTACTCTATCTCTACTGTACTCCACTGTACTCTACCTCTACTGTGCTCTACTGTTCTCTACCTCTACTGTGCTCTACTGTACTCCACCTCTAATGTGCTCCACTGTACCCTACCTCTACTGTGCTCCACTGTACTCTACCTCTACTGTGCTCCACTGTACTCTACCTCTACTGTGCTCCACTGTACTCTACCTCTACTGTGCTCCACTGTACTCTACCTCTACTGTGCTCCACTGTACTCTATCTCTACTGTGCTCCACTGTACTCTACCTCTAATGTACTCTACTGTACTCCATCTCTAATGTGCTCCACTATACTCTAGCCCTACTGTACTCCACTGTACTTTACCTCTACTGTACTCCACTGTACTCCACCTCTACTGTCCTCCACTGTACCCTACCTCTACTGTGCTCCACTGTACTCTACCTCTACTGTGCTCCACTGTACTCTACCTCTACTGTGCTCCACTGTACTCTACCTCTACTGTGCTCCACTGTACTCTACCTCTACTGTGCTCCACTGTACTCTATCTCTACTGTGCTCCACTGTACTCTACCTCTAATGTACTCTACTGTACTCCACCTCTAATGTGCTCCACTGTACTCTAGCCCTACTGTACTCCACTGTACTTTACCTCTACTGTACTCCACTGTACTCTATCTCTACTGTGCTCCACTGTATCCTACCTCTACTGTACTCCACTGTACTCTATCTCTACTGTGCTCCACTGTACTCTATCTCTACTGTACTCCACTGTACTCTACCTCTACTCTGCTCTACTGTTCTCTACCTCTACTGTGCTCTACTGTACTCCACCTCTACTGTGCTCCACTGTACCCTACCTCTACTGTGCTCCACTGTACTCTACCTCTACTGTGCTCCACTGTACTCTACCTCTACTGTACTCCACTGTACTCTATCTCTACTGTGCTCCACTGTACTCTACCTCTAATGTGCTCAACTGTACTCTACTGTACTCCACTGTACTCTACCTCTAATGTACTCCACTGTACTCTATCTCTACTGTACTCCACTGTACTCTACCTCTACTGTACTCCAGTGTACTCTATCTCTACTGTGCTCAACTGTACTGTACTGTACTCCACTGTAATCTACCTCTACTGTACTCCACTGTACTCTACTTCTACTGTACTCCACTGTACTCTACCTCTACAGTACTCCACTGTACTCTACTCTACTGTACTCCAATGTACTCTATCTCTACTGTGATCCACTGTACTCTACCTCTACTGTACTCCACTGTACTCTATCTCTACTGTACTCCACTGTACTCTACCTCTACTCTACTCTACTGTTCTCTACCTCTACTTTGCTCTACTGTACTCTACTCTACTGTACTCCACTGTACTCTATCTCTACTGTGATTCACTGTACTCTACCTCTACTGTACTCTACTGTTCTCTACCTCTACTCTGCTCTACTGTACTGTACTCTACTGTACTACACTGTACTCTATCTCTACTGTGATCCACTGTACTCTACCTCTACTGTACTCTACTGTACTCTATCTCTACTGTGATCCACTGTACTCTATCTCTACTGTGCTCCACTGTACTCTATCTCTACTGTGCTCCACTCTACTCTACCTCTACTGTGCTCCACTGTATCCTACCTCTACTGTACTCCACTGTACTCTATCTCTACTGTACTCCACTGTACTCTACCTCTACTGTGCTCTACTGTTCTCTACCTCTACTGTGCTCTACTGTACTCAACCTCTACTGTGCTCCACTGTACCCTACCTCTACTGTGCTCCACTGTACTCTACCTCTACTGTGCTCCACTGTACTCTACCTCTATTGTACTCCACTGTACTCTATCTCTACTGTGCTCCACTCTACTCTACATCTACTGTGCTCAACTGTACTCTACTGTACTCCACTGTACTCTACCTCTACTGTACTCCACAGTACTCTATCTCTACTGTACTCCACTGTACTCTACCTCTACTGTACTCCACTGTACTCTATCTCTACTGTGCTCCACTGTACTCTACCTCTACTGTGCTCAACTGTACTGTACTGTACTCCACTGTACTCTACCTCTACTGTACTCCACTGTACTCTACTCTACTCTACTCCACTGTACTCTATCTCTACTGTGATCCACTGTACTCTACATCTACTGTACTCCACTGTACTCTATCTCTACTGTACTCTACTGTACTCTACCTCTACTGTACTCTACTGTTCTCTAGCTCTACTGTGCTGTACTGTACTCTTCTCTACTGTACTCCACTGTACTCTATCTCTACTGTGATCCACTGTACTCTACCTCTACTGTACTCCACTGTACTCTATCTCTACTGTGATCCACTGTACTCTACCTCTACTGTACTCCACTGTACTCTATCTCTACTGTGCTCCACTGTACTCTACCTCTACTATGCTCCACTGTACTCTATCTCTACTGTGCTCCACTCTACTCTACCTCTACTGTTCTCCACTGTACTCTACCTCTACTGTACTCCACTGTACACTATCTCTACTGTGCTCCACTGTACTCTATCTCTACTGTACTCCACTGTACTGTACCTCTACTGTGCTCTACTGTTCTCTACCTCTACTGTGCTCTACTGTACTCCACCTCTACTGTGCTCCACTGTACCCTACCTCTACTGTGCTCCACTGTACTCTACCTCTGCTGTGCTCCACTGTACTCTACCTCTACTGTGCTCCACTGTACTCTACCTCTACTGTGCTCCACTGTACTCTACCTCTACTATGCTCCACTGTACTCTATCTCTACTTTGCTCCACTGTACTCTACCTCTACTGTACTCTACTGTACTCCACCTCTAATGTGCTCCACTGTACTCTAGCTCTACTGTACTCGACTGTACTCTACCTCTACTGTGCTCCACTGTACTCTATTTCTACTGTACTCCTCTGTACTCTACCTCTACTGTGCTCCACTGTACTCTATCTGTAATGTACTCTACTGTACACTATCGCTACTGTGATCCACTGTACTCTACCTCTGCTGTGCTCCACTGTACTCTATCTCTACTGTACTCCACTGCACTCTACTGTTCTCTACCTCTACTGTACTCTACTGTGCTCCACTGTACTCCACTGTAGTCTACCTCTGCTGTGCTCCACTGTACTCTACCTCTACTGTGCTCCACTATACTCTACCTCTACTGTGCTCCACTGTACTCTACCTCTACTGTCCTCCACTGTACTCTACCTCTACTGTGCTCCACTGTACTCTCTCTCTACTGTGATCCACTGTACTCTATCTCTACTGGGCTCCACTGTACTCTACCTCTACTGTGCTCCACTGTATTCTATCTCTACTGTGCTCCACTCTACTCTACCTCTACTGTGCTCCACTGTATCCTACCTCTACTGTACTCCACTGTACTCTATCTCTACTGTGCTCCACTGTACTCTATCTCTACTGTACTCCACTGTACTCTACATCTACTGTGCTCTACTGTTCCCTACCTCTACTGTGCTCTACTGTACTCCAGCTCTACTCTGCTCCACTGTACCCTACCTCTACTGTGCTCCACTGTACTCTACCTCTACTGTGCTCCACTGTACTCTACCTCTACTGTACTTCTCTGTACTCTATCTCTACTGTGCTCCACTGTACTCTACCTCTACTGTGCTCCACTGTACTCTACCTCAACTGTGCTCCACTGTACTCTACATCTACTGTACTCCACTGTACTCTATCTCTACTGTGCTCCACTGTACTCTACCTCTACTGTGCTCAACTGTACTCTACTGTACTCCACTGTACTCTACCTCTACTGTACTCCACTGTACTCTATCTCTACTGTACTCCACTGTACTCTACCTCTACTGTACTCCACTGTACTCTATCTCTACTGTGCTCCACTGTACTCTACCTCTACTGTGCTCAACTGTACTGTACTGTACTCCACTGTAATCTACCTCTACTGTACTCCACTGTACTCTACCTCTACTGTACTCCACTGTACTCTACCTCTACTGTACTCCACTGTACTCTACTCTACTGTACTCCACTGTACTCTATCTCTACTGTGATCCACTGTAATCTACCTCTACTGTACTCCACTGTACTCTATCTCTACTGTACTCCACTGTACTCTACCTCTACTGTACTCTACTGTTCTCTACCTCTACTGTGCTCTACTGTACTCTACTCTACTGTACTCCACTGTACTCTATCTCTACTGTGATCCACTGTACTCTACCTCTACTGTACTCCACTTTACTTTATCTCTACTGTGATCCACTGTACTCTATCTCTACTGTACTCCACTGTACTCTACCTCTACTATGCTCCACTGTACTCTATCTCTACTGTGCTCCACTCTACTCTACCTCTACAGTGCTCCACTGTACTCTACCTCTACTGTACTCCACTTTACTTTATCTCTACTCTGATCCACTGTACTCTATCTCTACTGTGCTCCACTCTACTCTACCTCTACAGTGCTCCACTGTACTCTACCTCTACTGTACTCCACTTTACTTTATCTCTACTCTGATCCACTGTACTCTACCTCTACTGTGCTCCACTGTACTCTACCTCTACTGTGCTCCACTGTACTCTACCTCTACTGTGCTCCACTGTACTCTACCTCTACAGTGCTCCACTGTACTCTATCTCTACTGTGCTCCACTGTACTCTACCTCTAATGTACTCTACTGTACTCCACCTCTAATGTGCTCCACTGTACTCTAGCCCTACTGTACTCCACTGTACTTTACCTCTACTGTACTCCACTGTACTCTATCTCTACTGTGCTCCACTGTATCCTACCTCTACTGTACTCCACTGTACTCTATCTCTACTGTGCTCCACTGTACTCTATCTCTACTGTACTCCACTGTACTCTACCTCTACTCTGCTCTACTGTTCTCTACCTCTACTGTGCTCTACTGTACTCCACCTCTACTGTGCTCCACTGTACCCTACCTCTACTGTGCTCCACTGTACTCTACCTCTACTGTGCTCCACTGTACTCTACCTCTACTGTACTCCACTGTACTCTATCTCTACTGTGCTCCACTGTACTCTACCTCTACTGTGATCAACTGTACTCTACTGTACTCCACTGTACTCTACCTCTACTGTACTCCACTGTACTCTATCTCTACTGTACTCCACTGTACTCTACCTCTACTGTACTCCAGTGTACTCTATCTCTACTGTGCTCAACTGTACTGTACTGTACTCCACTGTAATCTACCTCTACTGTACTCCACTGTACTCTACTTCTACTGTACTCCACTGTACTCTACCTCTACTGTACTCCACTGTACTCTACTCTACTGTACTCCAATGTACTCTATCTCTACTGTGATCCACTGTACTCTACCTCTACTGTACTCCACTGTACTCTATCTCTACTGTACTCCACTGTACTCTACCTCTACTCTACTCTACTGTTCTCTACCTCTACTTTGCTCTACTGTACTCTACTCTACTGTACTCCACTGTACTCTATCTCTACTGTGATTCACTGTACTCTACCTCTACTGTACTCTACTGTTCTCTACCTCTACTCTGCTCTACTGTACTGTACTCTACTGTACTACACTGTACTCTATCTCTACTGTGATCCACTGTACTCTACCTCTACTGTACTCTACTGTACTCTATCTCTACTGTGATCCACTGTACTCTATCTCTACTGTGCTCCACTGTACTCTATCTCTACGGTGCTCCACTCTACTCTACCTCTACTGTGCTCCACTGTATCCTACCTCTACTGTACTCCACTGTACTCTATCTCTACTGTACTCCACTGTACTCTACCTCTACTGTGCTCTACTGTTCTCTACCTCTACTGTGCTCTACTGTACTCAACCTCTACTGTGCTCCACTGTACCCTACCTCTACTGTGCTCCACTGTACTCTACCTCTACTGTGCTCCACTGTACTCTACCTCTACTGTACTCCACTGTACTCTATCTCTACTGTGCTCCACTCTACTCTACATCTACTGTGCTCAACTGTACTCTACTGTACTCCACTGTACTCTACCTCTACTGTACTCCACAGTACTCTATCTCTACTGTACTCCACTGTACTCTACCTCTACTGTACTCCACTGTACTCTATCTCTACTGTGCTCCACTGTACTCTACCTCTACTGTGCTCAACTGTACTGTACTGTACTCCACTGTACTCTACCTCTACTGTACTCCACTGTACTCTACTCTACTCTACTCCACTGTACTCTATCTCTACTGTGATCCACTGTACTCTACATCTACTGTACTCTATCTCTACTGTACTCTACTGTACTTTACCTCTACTGTACTCTACTGTTCTCTAGCTCTACTGTGCTGTACTGTACTCTTCTCTACTGTACTCCACTGTACTCTATCTCTACTGTGATCCACTGTACTCTACCTCTACTGTACTCCACTGTACTCTATCTCTACTGTGCTCCACTGTACTCTACCTCTACTGTACTCCACTGTACTCTATCTCTACTGTGCTCCACTCTACTCTACATCTACTGTGCTCAACTGTACTCTACTGTACTCCACTGTACTCTACCTCTACTGTACTCCACAGTACTCTATCTCTACTGTACTCCACTGTACTCTACCTCTACTGTACTCCACTGTACTCTATCTCTACTGTAATCCACTGTACTCTACCTCTACTGTGCTCAACTGTACTGTACTGTACTCCACTGTACTCTACCTCTACTGTGCTCCACTGTACTCTACCTCTACTGTGCTCCACTGTACTCTACCTCTACTGTGCTCCACTGTACTCTACCTCTACTGTGCTCCACTGTACTCTATCTCTACTGTGCTCCACTGTACTCTACCTCTAATGTACTCTACTGTACTCCACCTCTAATGTGCTCCACTGTACTCTAGCCCTACTGTACTCCACTGTACTTTACCTCTACTGTACTCCACTGTACTCTATCTCTACTGTGCTCCACTGTATCCTACCTCTACTGTACTCCACTGTACTCTATCTCTACTGTGCTCCACTGTACTCTATCTCTACTGTACTCCACTGTACTCTACCTCTACTCTGCTCTACTGTTCTCTACCTCTACTGTGCTCTACTGTACTCCACCTCTACTGTGCTCCACTGTACCCTACCTCTACTGTGCTCCACTGTACTCTACCTCTACTGTGCTCCACTGTACTCTACCTCTACTGTACTCCACTGTACTCTATCTCTACTGTGCTCCACTGTACTCTACCTCTACTGTGCTCAACTGTACTCTACTGTACTCCACTGTACTCTACCTCTACTGTACTCCACTGTACTCTATCTCTACTGTACTCCACTGTACTCTACCTCTACTGTACTCCAGTGTACTCTATCTCTACTGTGCTCAACTGTACTGTACTGTACTCCACTGTAATCTACCTCTACTGTACTCCACTGTACTCTACTTCTACTGTACTCCACTGTACTCTACCTCTACTGTACTCCACTGTACTCTACTCTACTGTACTCCAATGTACTCTATCTCTACTGTGATCCACTGTACTCCACCTCTACTGTACTCCACTGTACTCTATCTCTACTGTACTCCACTGTACTCTACCTCTACTCTACTCTACTGTTCTCTATCTCTACTTTGCTCTACTGTACTCTACTCTACTGTACTCCACTGTACTCTATCTCTACTGTGATTCACTGTACTCTACATCTACTGTACTCTACTGTTCTCTACCTCTACTCTGCTCTACTGTACTGTACTCTACTGTACTACACTGTACTCTATCTCTACTGTGATCCACTGTACTCTACCTCTACTGTACTCTACTGTACTCTATCTCTACTGTGATCCACTGTACTCTATCTCTACTGTGCTCCACTGTACTCTATCTCTACTGTGCTCCACTCTACTCTACCTCTACTGTGCTCCACTGTATCCTACCTCTACTGTACTCCACTGTACTCTATCTCTACTGTACTCCACTGTACTCTACCTCTACTGTGCTCTACTGTTCTCTACCTCTACTGTGCTCTACTGTACTCAACCTCTACTGTGCTCCACTGTACCCTACCTCTACTGTGCTCCACTGTACTCTACCTCTACTGTGCTCCACTGTACTCTACCTCTACTGTACTCCACTGTACTCTATCTCTACTGTGCTCCACTCTACTCTACATCTACTGTGCTCAACTGTACTCTACTGTACTCCACTGTACTCTACCTCTACTGTACTCCACAGTACTCTATCTCTACTGTACTCCACTGTACTCTACCTCTACTGTACTCCACTGTACTCTATCTCTACTGTGCTCCACTGTACTCTACCTCTACTGTGCTCAACTGTACTGTACTGTACTCCACTGTACTCTACCTCTACTGTACTCCACTGTACTCTACTCTACTCTACTCCACTGTACTCTATCTGTAGGAGCCACATTTGAGTTTTATTTTTGGTTTCATAATTTACTTATAATTGTTTTTTCCATTGCATTTGAGTGGTACACCTTCTACAGCCAGAGAGGGCGCTATCCTATAAGTTGGAGTGTGTAGCGCATGAGAGAGGGAGAAGGCGTGCCAGCTGATACAGTCTTTGACCTCGGCCTGGATATGTGCTACTGAAGCTTGGCCTGTGTGAGAAAGCTGAACGCCAAGCGCAACAAAGGAATGCTTAAAGACATTTAAACCAGTTCTCAATTTTTGTTTTGTACTTTATATTTATTTGCAATAAATATCCACAATCATTCAAGCAACAACACTCTTGGATTTTCTTGGATTCGGGCTGTGAGTCTGACCCGGTACTCGCATTCTCCAGGTGGTTGGAAACATTAATAGGGGGTTACAGGAAAAACCCAACAATGTTTTTGCCGCTACACTATCTCTACTGTGATCCACTGTACTCTACATCTACTGTACTCAACTGTACTCTATCTCTACTGTACTCTACTGTACTCTACCTCTACTGTACTCTACTGTTCTCTAGCTCTACTGTGCTGTACTGTACTCTTCTCTACTGTACTCCACTGTACTCTATCTCTACTGTGATCCACTGTACTCTACCTCTACTGAACTCCACTGTACTCTATCTCTACTGTGATCCACTGTACTCTACCTCTACTGTACTCAACTGTACTCTATCTCTACTGTGCTCCACTGTACTCTACCTCTACTGTACTCGACTGTACTTTATCTCTACTGTACTCCACTGTACTTTACCTATACTGTACTCTACTGTTCTCTACCTCTACTGTACTCCACTGTACTCTATCTCTACTGTGATCCACTGTACTCTACCTCTACTGTACTCCACTGTACTCTATCTCTACTCTACTCCACTGTACTCTACCTCTACTGTACTCTAGTGTTCTCTACCTCTACTGTGCTCTACTGTACTCTTCTCTACTGTACTCCACTGTACTCTATCTCTACTGTGATCCACTGTACTCTACCTCTACAGTACTCCACTGTACTCTATCTCTACTGTGATCCACTGTACTCTATCTCTACTGTGCTCCACTGTATCTACCTCTACTATGCTCCACTGTACTCTATCTGTACTGTGCTCCACTCTACTCTACCTCTACTGTGCTCCACTGTACTCTACCTCTACTGTACTCCACTGTACTCTATCTCTACTTTGCTCCACTGTACTCTATCTCTACTGTACTCCACTGTACTCTACCTCTACTGTGCTCTACTGTTCTCTACCTCTACTGTGCTCTACTGTACTCCACCTCTAATGTGCTCCACTGTACCCTACCTCTACTGTGCTCCACTGTACTCTACCTCTACTGTGCTCCACTGTACTCTACCTCTACTGTGCTCCACTGTACTCTACCTCTACTGTGCTCCACTGTACTCTACCTCTACTGTGCTCCACTGTACTCTATCTCTACTGTGCTCCACTGTACTCTACCTCTAATGTACTCTACTGTACTCCATCTCTAATGTGCTCCACTGTACTCTAGCCCTACTGTACTCCACTGTACTTTACCTCTACTGTACTCCACTGTACTCCACCTCTACTGTCCTCCACTGTACCCTACCTCTACTGTGCTCCACTGTACTCTACCTCTACTGTGCTCCACTGTACTCTACCTCTACTGTGCTCCACTGTACTCTACCTCTACTGTGCTCCACTGTACTCTACCTCTACTGTGCTCCACTGTACTCTATCTCTACTGTGCTCCACTGTACTCTACCTCTAATGTACTCTACTGTACTCCACCTCTAATGTGCTCCACTGTACTCTAGCCCTACTGTACTCCACTGTACTTTACCTCTACTGTACTCCACTGTACTCTATCTCTACTGTGCTCCACTGTATCCTACCTCTACTGTACTCCACTGTACTCTATCTCTACTGTGCTCCACTGTACTCTATCTCTACTGTACTCCACTGTACTCTACCTCTACTCTGCTCTACTGTTCTCTACCTCTACTGTGCTCTACTGTACTCCACCTCTACTGTGCTCCACTGTACCCTACCTCTACTTTGCTCCACTGTACTCTACCTCTACTGTGCTCCACTGTACTCTACCTCTACTGTACTCCACTGTACTCTATCTCTACTGTGCTCCACTGTACTCTACCTCTACTGTGCTCAACTGTACTCTACTGTACTCCACTGTACTCTACCTCTAATGTACTCCACTGTACTCTATCTCTACTGTACTCCACTGTACTCTACCTCTACTGTACTCCAGTGTACTCTATCTCTACTGTGCTCAACTGTACTGTACTGTACTCCACTGTAATCTACCTCTACTGTACTCCACTGTACTCTACTTCTACTGTACTCCACTGTACTCTACCTCTACAGTACTCCACTGTACTCTACTCTACTGTACTCCAATGTACTCTATCTCTACTGTGATCCACTGTACTCTACCTCTACTGTACTCCACTGTACTCTATCTCTACTGTACTCCACTGTACTCTACCTCTACTCTACTCTACTGTTCTCTACCTCTACTTTGCTCTACTGTACTCTACTCTACTGTACTCCACTGTACTCTACCTCTACTGTACTCTACTGTTCTCTACCTCTACTCTGCTCTACTGTACTGTACTCTACTGTACTACACTGTACTCTATCTCTACTGTGATCCACTGTACTCTACCTCTACTGTACTCTACTGTACTCTATCTCTACTGTGATCCACTGTACTCTATCTCTACTGTGCTCCACTGTACTCTATCTCTACTGTGCTCCACTCTACTCTACCTCTACTGTGCTCCACTGTATCCTACCTCTACTGTACTCCACTGTACTCTATCTCTACTGTACTCCACTGTACTCTACCTCTACTGTGCTCTACTGTTCTCTACCTCTACTGTGCTCTACTGTACTCAACCTCTACTGTGCTCCACTGTACCCTACCTCTACTGTGCTCCACTGTACTCTACCTCTACTGTGCTCCACTGTACTCTACCTCTATTGTACTCCACTGTACTCTATCTCTACTGTGCTCCACTCTACTCTACATCTACTGTGCTCAACTGTACTCTACTGTACTCCACTGTACTCTACCTCTACTGTACTCCACAGTACTCTATCTCTACTGTACTCCACTGTACTCTACCTCTACTGTACTCCACTGTACTCTATCTCTACTGTGCTCCACTGTACTCTACCTCTACTGTGCTCAACTGTACTGTACTGTACTCCACTGTACTCTACCTCTACTGTACTCCACTGTACTCTACTCTACTCTACTCCACTGTACTCTATCTCTACTGTGATCCACTGTACTCTACATCTACTGTACTCCACTGTACTCTATCTCTACTGTACTCTACTGTACTCTACCTCTACTGTACTCTACTGTTCTCTAGCTCTACTGTGCTGTACTGTACTCTACCTCTACTGTACTCCAGTGTACTCTATCTCTACTGTGCTCAACTGTACTGTACTGTACTCCACTGTAATCTACCTCTACTGTACTCCACTGTACTCTACTTCTACTGTACTCCACTGTACTCTACCTCTACTGTACTCCACTGTACTCTACTCTACTGTACTCCAATGTACTCTATCTCTACTGTGATCCACTGTACTCTACCTCTACTGTACTCCACTGTACTCTATCTCTACTGTACTCCACTGTACTCTACCTCTACTCTACTCTACTGTTCTCTACCTCTACTTTGCTCTACTGTACTCTACTCTACTGTACTCCACTGTACTCTATCTCTACTGTGATTCACTGTACTCTACCTCTACTGTACTCTACTGTTCTCTAACTCTACTCTGCTCTACTGTACTGTACTCTACTGTACTACACTGTACTCTATCTCTACTGTGATCCACTGTACTCTACCTCTACTGTACTCTACTGTACTCTATCTCTACTGTGATCCACTGTACTCTATCTCTACTGTGCTCCACTGTACTCTATCTCTACGGTGCTCCACTCTACTCTACCTCTACTGTGCTCCACTGTATCCTACCTCTACTGTACTCCACTGTACTCTATCTCTACTGTACTCCACTGTACTCTACCTCTACTGTGCTCTACTGTTCTCTACCTCTACTGTGCTCTACTGTACTCAACCTCTACTGTGCTCCACTGTACCCTACCTCTACTGTGCTCCACTGTACTCTACCTCTACTGTGCTCCACTGTACTCTACCTCTACTGTACTCCACTGTACTCTATCTCTACTGTGCTCCACTCTACTCTACATCTACTGTGCTCAACTGTACTCTACTGTACTCCACTGTACTCTACCTCTACTGTACTCCACAGTACTCTATCTCTACTGTACTCCACTGTACTCTACCTCTACTGTACTCCACTGTACTCTATCTCTACTGTGCTCCACTGTACTCTACCTCTACTGTGCTCAACTGTACTGTACTGTACTCCACTGTACTCTACCTCTACTGTACTCCACTGTACTCTACTCTACTCTACTCCACTGTACTCTATCTCTACTGTGATCCACTGTACTCTACATCTACTGTACTCTATCTCTACTGTACTCTACTGTACTTTACCTCTACTGTACTCTACTGTTCTCTAGCTCTACTGTGCTGTACTGTACTCTTCTCTACTGTACTCCACTGTACTCTATCTCTACTGTGATCCACTGTACTCTACCTCTACTGTACTCCACTGTACTCTATCTCTACTGTGCTCCACTGTACTCTACCTCTACTGTACTCCACTGTACTCTATCTCTACTGTGCTCCACTCTACTCTACATCTACTGTGCTCAACTGTACTCTACTGTACTCCACTGTACTCTACCTCTACTGTACTCCACAGTACTCTATCTCTACTGTACTCCACTGTACTCTACCTCTACTGTACTCCACTGTACTCTATCTCTACTGTAATCCACTGTACTCTACCTCTACTGTGCTCAACTGTACTGTACTGTACTCCACTGTACTCTACCTCTACTGTACTCCACTGTACTCTACTCTACTCTACTCCACTGTACTCTATCTCTACTGTGATCCACTGTACTCTACATCTACTGTACTCCACTGTACTCTATCTCTACTGTACTCTACTGTACTCTACCTCTACTGTACTCTACTGTTCTCTAGCTCTACTGTGCTGTACTGTACTCTTCTCTACTGTACTCCACTGTACTCTATCTCTACTGTGATCCACTGTACTCTACCTCTACTGTACTCCACTGTACTCTATCTCTACTGTGATCCACTGTACTCTACCTCTACTGTACTCCACTGTACTCTATCTCTACTGTGCTCCACTGTACTCTACCTCTACTATGCTCCACTGTACTCTATCTCTACTGTGCTCCACTCTACTCTACCTCTACTGTTCTCCACTGTACTCTACCTCTACTGTACTCCACTGTACACTATCTCTACTGTGCTCCACTGTACTCTATCTCTACTGTACTCCACTGTACTGTACCTCTACTGTGCTCTACTGTTCTCTACCTCTACTGTGCTCTACTGTACTCCACCTCTACTGTGCTCCACTGTACCCTACCTCTACTGTGCTCCACTGTACTCTACCTCTGCTGTGCTCCACTGTACTCTACCTCTACTGTGCTCCACTGTACTCTACCTCTACTGTGCTCCACTGTACTCTACCTCTACTATGCTCCACTGTACTCTATCTCTACTTTGCTCCACTGTACTCTACCTCTACTGTACTCTACTGTACTCCACCTCTAATGTGCTCCACTGTACTCTAGCTCTACTGTACTCGACTGTACTCTACCTCTACTGTGCTCCACTGTACTCTATTTCTACTGTACTCCTCTGTACTCTACCTCTACTGTGCTCCACTGTACTCTATCTGTAATGTACTCTACTGTACACTATCGCTACTGTGATCCACTGTACTCTACCTCTGCTGTGCTCCACTGTACTCTATCTCTACTGTACTCCACTGCACTCTACTGTTCTCTACCTCTACTGTACTCTACTGTGCTCCACTGTACTCCACTGTAGTCTACCTCTGCTGTGCTCCACTGTACTCTACCTCTACTGTGCTCCACTATACTCTACCTCTACTGTGCTCCACTGTACTCTACCTCTACTGTCCTCCACTGTACTCTACCTCTACTGTGCTCCACTGTACTCTCTCTCTACTGTGATCCACTGTACTCTATCTCTACTGGGCTCCACTGTACTCTACCTCTACTGTGCTCCACTGTATTCTATCTCTACTGTGCTCCACTCTACTCTACCTCTACTGTGCTCCACTGTATCCTACCTCTACTGTACTCCACTGTACTCTATCTCTACTGTGCTCCACTGTACTCTATCTCTACTGTACTCCACTGTACTCTACATCTACTGTGCTCTACTGTTCCCTACCTCTACTGTGCTCTACTGTACTCCACCTCTACTCTGCTCCACTGTACCCTACCTCTACTGTGCTCCACTGTACTCTACCTCTACTGTGCTCCACTGTACTCTACCTCTACTGTACTTCTCTGTACTCTATCTCTACTGTGCTCCACTGTACTCTACCTCTACTGTGCTCCACTGTACTCTACCTCAACTGTGCTCCACTGTACTCTACATCTACTGTACTCCACTGTACTCTATCTCTACTGTGCTCCACTGTACTCTACCTCTACTCTGCTCAACTGTACTCTACTGTACTCCACTGTACTCTACCTCTACTGTACTCCACTGTACTCTATCTCTACTGTACTCCACTGTACTCTACCTCTACTGTACTCCACTGTACTCTATCTCTACTGTGCTCCACTGTACTCTACCTCTACTGTGCTCAACTGTACTGTACTGTACTCCACTGTAATCTACCTCTACTGTACTCCACTGTACTCTACCTCTACTGTACTCCACTGTACTCTACCTCTACTGTACTCCACTGTACTCTACTCTACTGTACTCCACTGTACTCTATCTCTACTGTGATCCACTGTAATCTACCTCTACTGTACTCCACTGTACTCTATCTCTACTGTACTCCACTGTACTCTACCTCTACTGTACTCTACTGTTCTCTACCTCTACTGTGCTCTACTGTACTCTACTCTACTGTACTCCACTGTACTCTATCTCTACTGTGATCCACTGTACTCTACCTCTACTGTACTCCACTTTACTTTATCTCTACTGTGATCCACTGTACTCTATCTCTACTGTACTCCACTGTACTCTACCTCTACTATGCTCCACTGTACTCTATCTCTACTGTGCTCCACTCTACTCTACCTCTACAGTGCTCCACTGTACTCTACCTCTACTGTACTCCACTTTACTTTATCTCTACTCTGATCCACTGTACTCTATCTCTACTGTGCTCCACTCTACTCTACCTCTACAGTGCTCCACTGTACTCTACCTCTACTGTACTCCACTTTACTTTATCTCTACTCTGATCCACTGTACTCTACCTCTACTGTGCTCCACTGTACTCTACCTCTACTGTGCTCCACTGTACTCTACCTCTACTGTGCTCCACTGTACTCTACCTCTACAGTGCTCCACTGTACTCTATCTCTACTGTGCTCCACTGTACTCTACCTCTAATGTACTCTACTGTACTCCACCTCTAATGTGCTCCACTGTACTCTAGCCCTACTGTACTCCACTGTACTTTACCTCTACTGTACTCCACTGTACTCTATCTCTACTGTGCTCCACTGTATCCTACCTCTACTGTACTCCACTGTACTCTATCTCTACTGTGCTCCACTGTACTCTATCTCTACTGTACTCCACTGTACTCTACCTCTACTCTGCTCTACTGTTCTCTACCTCTACTGTGCTCTACTGTACTCCACCTCTACTGTGCTCCACTGTACCCTACCTCTACTGTGCTCCACTGTACTCTACCTCTACTGTGCTCCACTGTACTCTACCTCTACTGTACTCCACTGTACTCTATCTCTACTGTGCTCCACTGTACTCTACCTCTACTGTGATCAACTGTACTCTACTGTACTCCACTGTACTCTACCTCTACTGTACTCCACTGTACTCTATCTCTACTGTACTCCACTGTACTCTACCTCTACTGTACTCCAGTGTACTCTATCTCTACTGTGCTCAACTGTACTGTACTGTACTCCACTGTAATCTACCTCTACTGTACTCCACTGTACTCTACTTCTACTGTACTCCACTGTACTCTACCTCTACTGTACTCCACTGTACTCTACTCTACTGTACTCCAATGTACTCTATCTCTACTGTGATCCACTGTACTCTACCTCTACTGTACTCCACTGTACTCTATCTCTACTGTACTCCACTGTACTCTACCTCTACTCTACTCTACTGTTCTCTACCTCTACTTTGCTCTACTGTACTCTACTCTACTGTACTCCACTGTACTCTATCTCTACTGTGATTCACTGTACTCTACCTCTACTGTACTCTACTGTTCTCTACCTCTACTCTGCTCTACTGTACTGTACTCTACTGTACTACACTGTACTCTATCTCTACTGTGATCCACTGTACTCTACCTCTACTGTACTCTACTGTACTCTATCTCTACTGTGATCCACTGTACTCTATCTCTACTGTGCTCCACTGTACTCTATCTCTACGGTGCTCCACTCTACTCTACCTCTACTGTGCTCCACTGTATCCTACCTCTACTGTACTCCACTGTACTCTATCTCTACTGTACTCCACTGTACTCTACCTCTACTGTGCTCTACTGTTCTCTACCTCTACTGTGCTCTACTGTACTCAACCTCTACTGTGCTCCACTGTACCCTACCTCTACTGTGCTCCACTGTACTCTACCTCTACTGTGCTCCACTGTACTCTACCTCTACTGTACTCCACTGTACTCTATCTCTACTGTGCTCCACTCTACTCTACATCTACTGTGCTCAACTGTACTCTACTGTACTCCACTGTACTCTACCTCTACTGTACTCCACAGTACTCTATCTCTACTGTACTCCACTGTACTCTACCTCTACTGTACTCCACTGTACTCTATCTCTACTGTGCTCCACTGTACTCTACCTCTACTGTGCTCAACTGTACTGTACTGTACTCCACTGTACTCTACCTCTACTGTACTCCACTGTACTCTACTCTACTCTACTCCACTGTACTCTATCTCTACTGTGATCCACTGTACTCTACATCTACTGTACTCTATCTCTACTGTACTCTACTGTACTTTACCTCTACTGTACTCTACTGTTCTCTAGCTCTACTGTGCTGTACTGTACTCTTCTCTACTGTACTCCACTGTACTCTATCTCTACTGTGATCCACTGTACTCTACCTCTACTGTACTCCACTGTACTCTATCTCTACTGTGCTCCACTGTACTCTACCTCTACTGTACTCCACTGTACTCTATCTCTACTGTGCTCCACTCTACTCTACATCTACTGTGCTCAACTGTACTCTACTGTACTCCACTGTACTCTACCTCTACTGTACTCCACAGTACTCTATCTCTACTGTACTCCACTGTACTCTACCTCTACTGTACTCCACTGTACTCTATCTCTACTGTAATCCACTGTACTCTACCTCTACTGTGCTCAACTGTACTGTACTGTACTCCACTGTACTCTACCTCTACTGTGCTCCACTGTACTCTACCTCTACTGTGCTCCACTGTACTCTACCTCTACTGTGCTCCACTGTACTCTACCTCTACTGTGCTCCACTGTACTCTATCTCTACTGTGCTCCACTGTACTCTACCTCTAATGTACTCTACTGTACTCCACCTCTAATGTGCTCCACTGTACTCTAGCCCTACTGTACTCCACTGTACTTTACCTCTACTGTACTCCACTGTACTCTATCTCTACTGTGCTCCACTGTATCCTACCTCTACTGTACTCCACTGTACTCTATCTCTACTGTGCTCCACTGTACTCTATCTCTACTGTACTCCACTGTACTCTACCTCTACTCTGCTCTACTGTTCTCTACCTCTACTGTGCTCTACTGTACTCCACCTCTACTGTGCTCCACTGTACCCTACCTCTACTGTGCTCCACTGTACTCTACCTCTACTGTGCTCCACTGTACTCTACCTCTACTGTACTCCACTGTACTCTATCTCTACTGTGCTCCACTGTACTCTACCTCTACTGTGCTCAACTGTACTCTACTGTACTCCACTGTACTCTACCTCTACTGTACTCCACTGTACTCTATCTCTACTGTACTCCACTGTACTCTACCTCTACTGTACTCCAGTGTACTCTATCTCTACTGTGCTCAACTGTACTGTACTGTACTCCACTGTAATCTACCTCTACTGTACTCCACTGTACTCTACTTCTACTGTACTCCACTGTACTCTACCTCTACTGTACTCCACTGTACTCTACTCTACTGTACTCCAATGTACTCTATCTCTACTGTGATCCACTGTACTCCACCTCTACTGTACTCCACTGTACTCTATCTCTACTGTACTCCACTGTACTCTACCTCTACTCTACTCTACTGTTCTCTATCTCTACTTTGCTCTACTGTACTCTACTCTACTGTACTCCACTGTACTCTATCTCTACTGTGATTCACTGTACTCTACATCTACTGTACTCTACTGTTCTCTACCTCTACTCTGCTCTACTGTACTGTACTCTACTGTACTACACTGTACTCTATCTCTACTGTGATCCACTGTACTCTACCTCTACTGTACTCTACTGTACTCTATCTCTACTGTGATCCACTGTACTCTATCTCTACTGTGCTCCACTGTACTCTATCTCTACTGTGCTCCACTCTACTCTACCTCTACTGTGCTCCACTGTATCCTACCTCTACTGTACTCCACTGTACTCTATCTCTACTGTACTCCACTGTACTCTACCTCTACTGTGCTCTACTGTTCTCTACCTCTACTGTGCTCTACTGTACTCAACCTCTACTGTGCTCCACTGTACCCTACCTCTACTGTGCTCCACTGTACTCTACCTCTACTGTGCTCCACTGTACTCTACCTCTACTGTACTCCACTGTACTCTATCTCTACTGTGCTCCACTCTACTCTACATCTACTGTGCTCAACTGTACTCTACTGTACTCCACTGTACTCTACCTCTACTGTACTCCACAGTACTCTATCTCTACTGTACTCCACTGTACTCTACCTCTACTGTACTCCACTGTACTCTATCTCTACTGTGCTCCACTGTACTCTACCTCTACTGTGCTCAACTGTACTGTACTGTACTCCACTGTACTCTACCTCTACTGTACTCCACTGTACTCTACTCTACTCTACTCCACTGTACTCTATCTGTAGGAGCCACATTTGAGTTTTATTTTTGGTTTCATAATTTACTTATAATTGTTTTTTCCATTGCATTTGAGTGGTACACCTTCTACAGCCAGAGAGGGCGCTATCCTATAAGTTGGAGTGTGTAGCGCATGAGAGAGGGAGAAGGCGTGCCAGCTGATACAGTCTTTGACCTCGGCCTGGATATGTGCTACTGAAGCTTGGCCTGTGTGAGAAAGCTGAACGCCAAGCGCAACAAAGGAATGCTTAAAGACATTTAAACCAGTTCTCAATTTTTGTTTTGTACTTTATATTTATTTGCAATAAATATCCACAATCATTCAAGCAACAACACTCTTGGATTTTCTTGGATTCGGGCTGTGAGTCTGACCCGGTACTCGCATTCTCCAGGTGGTTGGAAACATTAATAGGGGGTTACAGGAAAAACCCAACAATGTTTTTGCCGCTACACTATCTCTACTGTGATCCACTGTACTCTACATCTACTGTACTCAACTGTACTCTATCTCTACTGTACTCTACTGTACTCTACCTCTACTGTACTCTACTGTTCTCTAGCTCTACTGTGCTGTACTGTACTCTTCTCTACTGTACTCCACTGTACTCTATCTCTACTGTGATCCACTGTACTCTACCTCTACTGAACTCCACTGTACTCTATCTCTACTGTGATCCACTGTACTCTACCTCTACTGTACTCAACTGTACTCTATCTCTACTGTGCTCCACTGTACTCTACCTCTACTGTACTCGACTGTACTTTATCTCTACTGTACTCCACTGTACTTTACCTATACTGTACTCTACTGTTCTCTACCTCTACTGTACTCCACTGTACTCTATCTCTACTGTGATCCACTGTACTCTACCTCTACTGTACTCCACTGTACTCTATCTCTACTCTACTCCACTGTACTCTACCTCTACTGTACTCTAGTGTTCTCTACCTCTACTGTGCTCTACTGTACTCTTCTCTACTGTACTCCACTGTACTCTATCTCTACTGTGATCCACTGTACTCTACCTCTACAGTACTCCACTGTACTCTATCTCTACTGTGATCCACTGTACTCTATCTCTACTGTGCTCCACTGTATCTACCTCTACTATGCTCCACTGTACTCTATCTGTACTGTGCTCCACTCTACTCTACCTCTACTGTGCTCCACTGTACTCTACCTCTACTGTACTCCACTGTACTCTATCTCTACTTTGCTCCACTGTACTCTATCTCTACTGTACTCCACTGTACTCTACCTCTACTGTGCTCTACTGTTCTCTACCTCTACTGTGCTCTACTGTACTCCACCTCTAATGTGCTCCACTGTACCCTACCTCTACTGTGCTCCACTGTACTCTACCTCTACTGTGCTCCACTGTACTCTACCTCTACTGTGCTCCACTGTACTCTACCTCTACTGTGCTCCACTGTACTCTACCTCTACTGTGCTCCACTGTACTCTATCTCTACTGTGCTCCACTGTACTCTACCTCTAATGTACTCTACTGTACTCCATCTCTAATGTGCTCCACTGTACTCTAGCCCTACTGTACTCCACTGTACTTTACCTCTACTGTACTCCACTGTACTCCACCTCTACTGTCCTCCACTGTACCCTACCTCTACTGTGCTCCACTGTACTCTACCTCTACTGTGCTCCACTGTACTCTACCTCTACTGTGCTCCACTGTACTCTACCTCTACTGTGCTCCACTGTACTCTACCTCTACTGTGCTCCACTGTACTCTATCTCTACTGTGCTCCACTGTACTCTACCTCTAATGTACTCTACTGTACTCCACCTCTAATGTGCTCCACTGTACTCTAGCCCTACTGTACTCCACTGTACTTTACCTCTACTGTACTCCACTGTACTCTATCTCTACTGTGCTCCACTGTATCCTACCTCTACTGTACTCCACTGTACTCTATCTCTACTGTGCTCCACTGTACTCTATCTCTACTGTACTCCACTGTACTCTACCTCTACTCTGCTCTACTGTTCTCTACCTCTACTGTGCTCTACTGTACTCCACCTCTACTGTGCTCCACTGTACCCTACCTCTACTTTGCTCCACTGTACTCTACCTCTACTGTGCTCCACTGTACTCTACCTCTACTGTACTCCACTGTACTCTATCTCTACTGTGCTCCACTGTACTCTACCTCTACTGTGCTCAACTGTACTCTACTGTACTCCACTGTACTCTACCTCTAATGTACTCCACTGTACTCTATCTCTACTGTACTCCACTGTACTCTACCTCTACTGTACTCCAGTGTACTCTATCTCTACTGTGCTCAACTGTACTGTACTGTACTCCACTGTAATCTACCTCTACTGTACTCCACTGTACTCTACTTCTACTGTACTCCACTGTACTCTACCTCTACAGTACTCCACTGTACTCTACTCTACTGTACTCCAATGTACTCTATCTCTACTGTGATCCACTGTACTCTACCTCTACTGTACTCCACTGTACTCTATCTCTACTGTACTCCACTGTACTCTACCTCTACTCTACTCTACTGTTCTCTACCTCTACTTTGCTCTACTGTACTCTACTCTACTGTACTCCACTGTACTCTACCTCTACTGTACTCTACTGTTCTCTACCTCTACTCTGCTCTACTGTACTGTACTCTACTGTACTACACTGTACTCTATCTCTACTGTGATCCACTGTACTCTACCTCTACTGTACTCTACTGTACTCTATCTCTACTGTGATCCACTGTACTCTATCTCTACTGTGCTCCACTGTACTCTATCTCTACTGTGCTCCACTCTACTCTACCTCTACTGTGCTCCACTGTATCCTACCTCTACTGTACTCCACTGTACTCTATCTCTACTGTACTCCACTGTACTCTACCTCTACTGTGCTCTACTGTTCTCTACCTCTACTGTGCTCTACTGTACTCAACCTCTACTGTGCTCCACTGTACCCTACCTCTACTGTGCTCCACTGTACTCTACCTCTACTGTGCTCCACTGTACTCTACCTCTATTGTACTCCACTGTACTCTATCTCTACTGTGCTCCACTCTACTCTACATCTACTGTGCTCAACTGTACTCTACTGTACTCCACTGTACTCTACCTCTACTGTACTCCACAGTACTCTATCTCTACTGTACTCCACTGTACTCTACCTCTACTGTACTCCACTGTACTCTATCTCTACTGTGCTCCACTGTACTCTACCTCTACTGTGCTCAACTGTACTGTACTGTACTCCACTGTACTCTACCTCTACTGTACTCCACTGTACTCTACTCTACTCTACTCCACTGTACTCTATCTCTACTGTGATCCACTGTACTCTACATCTACTGTACTCCACTGTACTCTATCTCTACTGTACTCTACTGTACTCTACCTCTACTGTACTCTACTGTTCTCTAGCTCTACTGTGCTGTACTGTACTCTACCTCTACTGTACTCCAGTGTACTCTATCTCTACTGTGCTCAACTGTACTGTACTGTACTCCACTGTAATCTACCTCTACTGTACTCCACTGTACTCTACTTCTACTGTACTCCACTGTACTCTACCTCTACTGTACTCCACTGTACTCTACTCTACTGTACTCCAATGTACTCTATCTCTACTGTGATCCACTGTACTCTACCTCTACTGTACTCCACTGTACTCTATCTCTACTGTACTCCACTGTACTCTACCTCTACTCTACTCTACTGTTCTCTACCTCTACTTTGCTCTACTGTACTCTACTCTACTGTACTCCACTGTACTCTATCTCTACTGTGATTCACTGTACTCTACCTCTACTGTACTCTACTGTTCTCTAACTCTACTCTGCTCTACTGTACTGTACTCTACTGTACTACACTGTACTCTATCTCTACTGTGATCCACTGTACTCTACCTCTACTGTACTCTACTGTACTCTATCTCTACTGTGATCCACTGTACTCTATCTCTACTGTGCTCCACTGTACTCTATCTCTACGGTGCTCCACTCTACTCTACCTCTACTGTGCTCCACTGTATCCTACCTCTACTGTACTCCACTGTACTCTATCTCTACTGTACTCCACTGTACTCTACCTCTACTGTGCTCTACTGTTCTCTACCTCTACTGTGCTCTACTGTACTCAACCTCTACTGTGCTCCACTGTACCCTACCTCTACTGTGCTCCACTGTACTCTACCTCTACTGTGCTCCACTGTACTCTACCTCTACTGTACTCCACTGTACTCTATCTCTACTGTGCTCCACTCTACTCTACATCTACTGTGCTCAACTGTACTCTACTGTACTCCACTGTACTCTACCTCTACTGTACTCCACAGTACTCTATCTCTACTGTACTCCACTGTACTCTACCTCTACTGTACTCCACTGTACTCTATCTCTACTGTGCTCCACTGTACTCTACCTCTACTGTGCTCAACTGTACTGTACTGTACTCCACTGTACTCTACCTCTACTGTACTCCACTGTACTCTACTCTACTCTACTCCACTGTACTCTATCTCTACTGTGATCCACTGTACTCTACATCTACTGTACTCTATCTCTACTGTACTCTACTGTACTTTACCTCTACTGTACTCTACTGTTCTCTAGCTCTACTGTGCTGTACTGTACTCTTCTCTACTGTACTCCACTGTACTCTATCTCTACTGTGATCCACTGTACTCTACCTCTACTGTACTCCACTGTACTCTATCTCTACTGTGCTCCACTGTACTCTACCTCTACTGTACTCCACTGTACTCTATCTCTACTGTGCTCCACTCTACTCTACATCTACTGTGCTCAACTGTACTCTACTGTACTCCACTGTACTCTACCTCTACTGTACTCCACAGTACTCTATCTCTACTGTACTCCACTGTACTCTACCTCTACTGTACTCCACTGTACTCTATCTCTACTGTAATCCACTGTACTCTACCTCTACTGTGCTCAACTGTACTGTACTGTACTCCACTGTACTCTACCTCTACTGTACTCCACTGTACTCTACTCTACTCTACTCCACTGTACTCTATCTCTACTGTGATCCACTGTACTCTACATCTACTGTACTCCACTGTACTCTATCTCTACTGTACTCTACTGTACTCTACCTCTACTGTACTCTACTGTTCTCTAGCTCTACTGTGCTGTACTGTACTCTTCTCTACTGTACTCCACTGTACTCTATCTCTACTGTGATCCACTGTACTCTACCTCTACTGTACTCCACTGTACTCTATCTCTACTGTGATCCACTGTACTCTACCTCTACTGTACTCCACTGTACTCTATCTCTACTGTGCTCCACTGTACTCTACCTCTACTATGCTCCACTGTACTCTATCTCTACTGTGCTCCACTCTACTCTACCTCTACTGTTCTCCACTGTACTCTACCTCTACTGTACTCCACTGTACACTATCTCTACTGTGCTCCACTGTACTCTATCTCTACTGTACTCCACTGTACTGTACCTCTACTGTGCTCTACTGTTCTCTACCTCTACTGTGCTCTACTGTACTCCACCTCTACTGTGCTCCACTGTACCCTACCTCTACTGTGCTCCACTGTACTCTACCTCTGCTGTGCTCCACTGTACTCTACCTCTACTGTGCTCCACTGTACTCTACCTCTACTGTGCTCCACTGTACTCTACCTCTACTATGCTCCACTGTACTCTATCTCTACTTTGCTCCACTGTACTCTACCTCTACTGTACTCTACTGTACTCCACCTCTAATGTGCTCCACTGTACTCTAGCTCTACTGTACTCGACTGTACTCTACCTCTACTGTGCTCCACTGTACTCTATTTCTACTGTACTCCTCTGTACTCTACCTCTACTGTGCTCCACTGTACTCTATCTGTAATGTACTCTACTGTACACTATCGCTACTGTGATCCACTGTACTCTACCTCTGCTGTGCTCCACTGTACTCTATCTCTACTGTACTCCACTGCACTCTACTGTTCTCTACCTCTACTGTACTCTACTGTGCTCCACTGTACTCCACTGTAGTCTACCTCTGCTGTGCTCCACTGTACTCTACCTCTACTGTGCTCCACTATACTCTACCTCTACTGTGCTCCACTGTACTCTACCTCTACTGTCCTCCACTGTACTCTACCTCTACTGTGCTCCACTGTACTCTCTCTCTACTGTGATCCACTGTACTCTATCTCTACTGGGCTCCACTGTACTCTACCTCTACTGTGCTCCACTGTATTCTATCTCTACTGTGCTCCACTCTACTCTACCTCTACTGTGCTCCACTGTATCCTACCTCTACTGTACTCCACTGTACTCTATCTCTACTGTGCTCCACTGTACTCTATCTCTACTGTACTCCACTGTACTCTACATCTACTGTGCTCTACTGTTCCCTACCTCTACTGTGCTCTACTGTACTCCACCTCTACTCTGCTCCACTGTACCCTACCTCTACTGTGCTCCACTGTACTCTACCTCTACTGTGCTCCACTGTACTCTACCTCTACTGTACTTCTCTGTACTCTATCTCTACTGTGCTCCACTGTACTCTACCTCTACTGTGCTCCACTGTACTCTACCTCAACTGTGCTCCACTGTACTCTACATCTACTGTACTCCACTGTACTCTATCTCTACTGTGCTCCACTGTACTCTACCTCTACTCTGCTCAACTGTACTCTACTGTACTCCACTGTACTCTACCTCTACTGTACTCCACTGTACTCTATCTCTACTGTACTCCACTGTACTCTACCTCTACTGTACTCCACTGTACTCTATCTCTACTGTGCTCCACTGTACTCTACCTCTACTGTGCTCAACTGTACTGTACTGTACTCCACTGTAATCTACCTCTACTGTACTCCACTGTACTCTACCTCTACTGTACTCCACTGTACTCTACCTCTACTGTACTCCACTGTACTCTACTCTACTGTACTCCACTGTACTCTATCTCTACTGTGATCCACTGTAATCTACCTCTACTGTACTCCACTGTACTCTATCTCTACTGTACTCCACTGTACTCTACCTCTACTGTACTCTACTGTTCTCTACCTCTACTGTGCTCTACTGTACTCTACTCTACTGTACTCCACTGTACTCTATCTCTACTGTGATCCACTGTACTCTACCTCTACTGTACTCCACTTTACTTTATCTCTACTGTGATCCACTGTACTCTATCTCTACTGTACTCCACTGTACTCTACCTCTACTATGCTCCACTGTACTCTATCTCTACTGTGCTCCACTCTACTCTACCTCTACAGTGCTCCACTGTACTCTACCTCTACTGTACTCCACTTTACTTTATCTCTACTCTGATCCACTGTACTCTATCTCTACTGTGCTCCACTCTACTCTACCTCTACAGTGCTCCACTGTACTCTACCTCTACTGTACTCCACTTTACTTTATCTCTACTCTGATCCACTGTACTCTACCTCTACTGTGCTCCACTGTACTCTACCTCTACTGTGCTCCACTGTACTCTACCTCTACTGTGCTCCACTGTACTCTACCTCTACAGTGCTCCACTGTACTCTATCTCTACTGTGCTCCACTGTACTCTACCTCTAATGTACTCTACTGTACTCCACCTCTAATGTACTCCACTGTACTCTAGCCCTACTGTACTCCACTGTACTTTACCTCTACTGTACTCCACTGTACTCTATCTCTACTGTGCTCCACTGTATCCTACCTCTACTGTACTCCACTGTACTCTATCTCTACTGTGCTCCACTGTACTCTATCTCTACTGTACTCCACTGTACTCTACCTCTACTCTGCTCTACTGTTCTCTACCTCTACTGTGCTCTACTGTACTCCACCTCTACTGTGCTCCACTGTACCCTACCTCTACTGTGCTCCACTGTACTCTACCTCTACTGTGCTCCACTGTACTCTACCTCTACTGTACTCCACTGTACTCTATCTCTACTGTGCTCCACTGTACTCTACCTCTACTGTGATCAACTGTACTCTACTGTACTCCACTGTACTCTACCTCTACTGTACTCCACTGTACTCTATCTCTACTGTACTCCACTGTACTCTACCTCTACTGTACTCCAGTGTACTCTATCTCTACTGTGCTCAACTGTACTGTACTGTACTCCACTGTAATCTACCTCTACTGTACTCCACTGTACTCTACTTCTACTGTACTCCACTGTACTCTACCTCTACTGTACTCCACTGTACTCTACTCTACTGTACTCCAATGTACTCTATCTCTACTGTGATCCACTGTACTCTACCTCTACTGTACTCCACTGTACTCTATCTCTACTGTACTCCACTGTACTCTACCTCTACTCTACTCTACTGTTCTCTACCTCTACTTTGCTCTACTGTACTCTACTCTACTGTACTCCACTGTACTCTATCTCTACTGTGATTCACTGTACTCTACCTCTACTGTACTCTACTGTTCTCTACCTCTACTCTGCTCTACTGTACTACACTGTACTCTATCTCTACTGTGATCCACTGTACTCTACCTCTACTGTACTCTACTGTACTCTATCTCTACTGTGATCCACTGTACTCTATCTCTACTGTGCTCCACTGTACTCTATCTCTACGGTGCTCCACTCTACTCTACCTCTACTGTGCTCCACTGTATCCTACCTCTACTGTACTCCACTGTACTCTATCTCTACTGTACTCCACTGTACTCTACCTCTACTGTGCTCTACTGTTCTCTACCTCTACTGTGCTCTACTGTACTCAACCTCTACTGTGCTCCACTGTACCCTACCTCTACTGTGCTCCACTGTACTCTACCTCTACTTTGCTCCACTGTACTCTACCTCTACTGTACTCCACTGTACTCTATCTCTACTGTGCTCCACTCTACTCTACATCTACTGTGCTCAACTGTACTCTACTGTACTCCACTGTACTCTACCTCTACTGTACTCCACAGTACTCTATCTCTACTGTACTCCACTGTACTCTACCTCTACTGTACTCCACTGTACTCTATCTCTACTGTGCTCCACTGTACTCTACCTCTACTGTGCTCAACTGTACTGTACTGTACTCCACTGTACTCTACCTCTACTGTACTCCACTGTACTCTACTCTACTCTACTCCACTGTACTCTATCTCTACTGTGATCCACTGTACTCTACATCTACTGTACTCCACTGTACTCTATCTCTACTGTACTCTACTGTACTCTACCTCTACTGTACTCTACTGTTCTCTAGCTCTACTGTGCTGTACTGTACTCTTCTCTACTGTACTCCACTGTACTCTATCTCTACTGTGATCCACTGTACTCTACCTCTACTGTACTCCACTGTACTCTATCTCTACTGTGATCCACTGTACTCTACCTCTACTGTACTCCACTGTACTCTATCTCTACTGTGCTCCACTGTACTCTACCTCTACTATGCTCCACTGTACTCTATCTCTACTGTGCTCCACTCTACTCTACCTCTACTGTGCTCCACTGTACTCTACCTCTACTGTACTCCACTGTACACTATCTCTACTGTGCTCCACTGTACTCTATCTCTACTGTACTCCACTGTACTGTACCTCTACTGTGCTCTACTGTTCTCTACCTCTACTGTGCTCTACTGTACTCCACCTCTACTGTGCTCCACTGTACCCTACCTCTACTGTGCTCCACTGTACTCTACCTCTGCTGTGCTCCACTGTACTCTACCTCTACTGTGCTCCACTGTACTCTACCTCTACTGTGCTCCACTGTACTCTACCTCTACTATGCTCCACTGTACTCTATCTCTACTTTGCTCCACTGTACTCTACCTCTACTGTACTCTACTGTACTCCACCTCTAATGTGCTCCACTGTACTCTAGCTCTACTGTACTCGACTGTACTCTACCTCTACTGTGCTCCACTGTACTCTATTTCTACTGTACTCCTCTGTACTCTACCTCTACTGTGCTCCACTGTACTCTATCTGTAATGTACTCTACTGTACACTATCGCTACTGTGATCCACTGTACTCTACCTCTGCTGTGCTCCACTGTACTCTATCTCTACTGTACTCCACTGCACTCTACTGTTCTCTACCTCTACTGTACTCTACTGTGCTCCACTGTACTCCACTGTAGTCTACCTCTGCTGTGCTCCACTGTACTCTACCTCTACTGTGCTCCACTATACTCTACCTCTACTGTGCTCCACTGTACTCTACCTCTACTGTCCTCCACTGTACTCTACCTCTACTGTGCTCCACTGTACTCTCTCTCTACTGTGATCCACTGTACTCTATCTCTACTGGGCTCCACTGTACTCTACCTCTACTGTGCTCCACTGTATTCTATCTCTACTGTGCTCCACTCTACTCTACCTCTACTGTGCTCCACTGTATCCTACCTCTACTGTACTCCACTGTACTCTATCTCTACTGTGCTCCACTGTACTCTATCTCTACTGTACTCCACTGTACTCTACATCTACTGTGCTCTACTGTTCCCTACCTCTACTGTGCTCTACTGTACTCCACCTCTACTCTGCTCCACTGTACCCTACCTCTACTGTGCTCCACTGTACTCTACCTCTACTGTGCTCCACTGTACTCTACCTCTACTGTACTTCTCTGTACTCTATCTCTACTGTGCTCCACTGTACTCTACCTCTACTGTGCTCCACTGTACTCTACCTCTACTGTGCTCCACTGTACTCTACATCTACTGTACTCCACTGTACTCTATCTCTACTGTGCTCCACTGTACTCTACCTCTACTGTGCTCAACTGTACTCTACTGTACTCCACTGTACTCTACCTCTACTGTACTCCACTGTACTCTATCTCTACTGTACTCCACTGTACTCTACCTCTACTGTACTCCACTGTACTCTATCTCTACTGTGCTCCACTGTACTCTACCTCTACTGTGCTCAACTGTACTGTACTGTACTCCACTGTAATCTACCTCTACTGTACTCCACTGTACTCTACCTCTACTGTACTCCACTGTACTCTACCTTTACTGTACTCCACTGTACTCTACTCTACTGTACTCCACTGTACTCTATCTCTACTGTGATCCACTGTAATCTACCTCTACTGTACTCCACTGTACTCTATCTCTACTGTACTCCACTGTACTCTAACTCTACTGTACTCTACTGTTCTCTACCTCTACTGTGCTCTACTGTACTCTACTCTACTGTACTCCACTGTACTCTATCTCTACTGTGATCCACTGTACTCTACCTCTACTGTACTCCACTTTACTTTATCTCTACTGTGATCCACTGTACTCTATCTCTACTGTACTCCACTGTACTCTACCTCTACTATGCTCCACTGTACTCTATCTCTACTGTGCTCCACTCTACTCTACCTCTACAGTGCTCCACTGTACTCTACCTCTACTGTACTCCACTTTACTTTATCTCTACTCTGATCCACTGTACTCTATCTCTACTGTGCTCCACTGTACTCTACCTCTACTATGCTCCACTGTACTCTATCTCTACTGTGCTCCACTCTACTCTACCTCTACTGTGCTCCACTGTACTCTACCTCTACTGTACTCCACTGTACTCTATCTCTACTGTACTCCACTGTACTCTACCTCTACTGTGCTCTACTGTTCTCTACCTCTACTGTGCTCTACTGTACTCCACTTCTACTGTGCTCCGCTGTACCCTACCTCTACTGTGCTCCACTGTACTCTACCTCTACTGTGATCCACTGTACTCTACCTCTACTGTGCTCCACTGTACTCTACCTCTACTGTACTCCACTGTACTCTATCTCTACTGTACTCTACTGTACTCTACCTCTACTGTACTCTACTGTTCTCTAGCTCTACTGTGCTGTAATGTACTCTTCTCTACTGTACTCCACTGTACTCTATCTCTACTGTGATCCACTGTACTCTACCTCTACTGTACTCCACTGTACTCTATCTCTACTGTGATCCACTGTACTCTATCTCTACTGTGCTCCACTGTACTCTATCTCTACTGTACTCCACTGTACTCTATCTCTACTGTGATCCACTGTACTCTACCTCTACTGTACTCCACTGTACTCTATCTCTACTGTGCTCCACTGTACTCTACCTCTACTGTGCTCCACTGTACTCTACCTCTACTGTGCTCCACTGTACTCTACCTCTACTGTGCTCCACTGTACTCTATCTCTACTGTGCTCCACTGTACTCTACCTCTAATGTACTCTACTGTACTCCACCTCTAATGTGCTCCACTGTACTCTAGCCCTACTGTACTCCACTGTACTTTACCTCTACTGTACTCCACTGTACTCTATCTCTACTGTGCTCCACTGTATCCTACCTCTACTGTACTCCACTGTACTCTATCTCTACTGTGCTCCACTGTACTCTATCTCTACTGTACTCCACTGTACTCTACCTCTACTCTGCTCTACTGTTCTCTACCTCTACTGTGCTCTACTGTACTCCACCTCTACTGTGCTCCACTGTACCCTACCTCTACTGTGCTCCACTGTACTCTACCTCTACTGTGCTCCACTGTACTCTACCTCTACTGTACTCCACTGTACTCTATCTCTACTGTGCTCCACTGTACTCTACCTCTACTGTGCTCAACTGTACTCTACTGTACTCCACTGTACTCTACCTCTACTGTACTCCACTGTACTCTATCTCTACTGTACTCCACTGTACTCTACCTCTACTGTACTCCAGTGTACTCTATCTCTACTGTGCTCAACTGTACTGTACTGTACTCCACTGTAATCTACCTCTACTGTACTCCACTGTACTCTACTTCTACTGTACTCCACTGTACTCTACCTCTACTGTACTCCACTGTACTCTACTCTACTGTACTCCAATGTACTCTATCTCTACTGTGATCCACTGTACTCTACCTCTACTGTACTCCACTGTACTCTATCTCTACTGTACTCCACTGTACTCTACCTCTACTCTACTCTACTGTTCTCTACCTCTACTTTGCTCTACTGTACTCTACTCTACTGTACTCCACTGTACTCTATCTCTACTGTGATTCACTGTACTCTACCTCTACTGTACTCTACTGTTCTCTACCTCTACTCTGCTCTACTGTACTGTACTCTACTGTACTACACTGTACTCTATCTCTACTGTGATCCACTGTACTCTACCTCTACTGTACTCTACTGTACTCTATCTCTACTGTGATCCACTGTACTCTATCTCTACTGTGCTCCACTGTACTCTATCTCTACTGTGCTCCACTCTACTCTACCTCTACTGTGCTCCACTGTATCCTACCTCTACTGTACTCCACTGTACTCTATCTCTACTGTACTCCACTGTACTCTACCTCTAGTGCTCTACTGTTCTCTACCTCTACTGTGCTCTACTGTACTCAACCTCTACTGTGCTCCACTGTACCCTACCTCTACTGTGCTCCACTGTACTCTACCTCTACTGTGCTCCACTGTACTCTACCTCTACTGTACTCCACTGTACTCTATCTCTACTGTGCTCCACTCTACTCTACATCTACTGTGCTCAACTGTACTCTACTGTACTCCACTGTACTCTACCTCTACTGTACTCCACAGTACTCTATCTCTACTGTACTCCACTGTACTCTACCTCTACTGTACTCCACTGTACTCTATCTCTACTGTGCTCCACTGTACTCTACCTCTACTGTGCTCAACTGTACTGTACTGTACTCCACTGTACTCTACCTCTACTGTACTCCACTGTACTCTACTCTACTCTACTCCACTGTACTCTATCTCTACTGTGATCCACTGTACTCTACATCTACTGTACTCCACTATACTCTATCTCTACTGTACTCTACTGTACTCTACCTCTACTGTACTCTACTGTTCTCTAGCTCTACTGTGCTGTACTTTACTCTTCTCTACTGTACTCCACTGTACTCTATCTCTACTGTGATCCACTGTACTCTACCTCTACTGTACTCCACTGTACTCTATCTCTACTGTGATCCACTGTACTCTACCTCTACTGTACTCAACTGTACTCTATCTCTACTGTGCTCCACTGTACTCTACCTCTACTGTACTCGACTGTACTTTATCTCTACTGTACTCCACTGTACTTTACCTATACTGTACTCTACTGTTCTCTACCTCTACTGTACTCCACTGTACTCTATCTCTACTGTGATCCACTGTACTCTACCTCTACTGTACTCCACTGTACTCTATCTCTACTCTACTCCACTGTACTCTACCTCTACTGTACTCTAGTGTTCTCTACCTCTACTGTGCTCTACTGTACTCTTCTCTACTGTACTCCACTGTACTCTATCTCTACTGTGATCCACTGTACTCTACCTCTACAGTACTCCACTGTACTCTATCTCTACTGTGATCCACTGTACTCTATCTCTACTGTGCTCCACTGTATCTACCTCTACTATGCTCCACTGTACTCTATCTGTACTGTGCTCCACTCTACTCTACCTCTACTGTGCTCCACTGTACTCTACCTCTACTGTACTCCACTGTACTCTATCTCTACTTTGCTCCACTGTACTCTATCTCTACTGTACTCCACTGTACTCTACCTCTACTGTGCTCTACTGTTCTCTACCTCTACTGTGCTCTACTGTACTCCACCTCTAATGTGCTCCACTGTACCCTACCTCTACTGTGCTCCACTGTACTCTACCTCTACTGTGCTCCACTGTACTCTACCTCTACTGTGCTCCACTGTACTCTATCTCTACTGTGCTCCACTGTACTCTACCTCTAATGTACTCTACTGTACTCCATCTCTAATGTGCTCCACTGTACTCTAGCCCTACTGTACTCCACTGTACTTTACCTCTACTGTACTCCACTGTACTCCACATCTACTGTCCTCCACTGTACCCTACCTCTACTGTGCTCCACTGTACTCTACCTCTACTGTGCTCCACTGTACTCTACCTCTACTGTGCTCCACTGTACTCTACCTCTACTGTGCTCCACTGTACTCTACCTCTACTGTGCTCCACTGTACTCTATCTCTACTGTGCTCCACTGTACTCTACCTCTAATGTACTCTACTGTACTCCACCTCTAATGTGCTCCACTGTACTCTAGCCCTACTGTACTCCACTGTACTTTACCTCTACTGTACTCCACTGTACTCTATCTCTACTGTGCTCCACTGTATCCTACCTCTACTGTACTCCACTGTACTCTATCTCTACTGTGCTCGACTGTACTCTATCTCTACTGTACTCCACTGTACTCTATCTCTACTGTACTCCACTGCACTCTACTGTTCTCTACCTCTACTGTACTCTACTGTGCTCCACTGTACTCCACTGTAGTCTACCTCTGCTGTGCTCCACTGTACTCTACCTCTACTGTGCTCCACTATACTCTACCTCTACTGTGCTCCACTGTACTCTACCTCTACTGTCCTCCACTGTACTCTACCTCTACTGTGCTCCACTGTACTCTCTCTCTACTGTGATCCACTGTACTCTATCTCTACTGGGCTCCACTGTACTCTACCTCTACTGTGCTCCACTGTATTCTATCTCTAGTGTGCTCCACTCTACTCTACCTCTACTGTGCTCCACTGTATCCTACCTCTACTGTACTCCACTGTACTCTATCTCTACTGTGCTCCACTGTACTCTATCTCTACTGTACTCCACTGTACTCTACATCTACTGTGCTCTACTGTTCCCTACCTCTACTGTGCTCTACTGTACTCCACCTCTACTCTGCTCCACTGTACCCTACCTCTACTGTGCTCCACTGTACTCTACCTCTACTGTGCTCCACTGTACTCTACCTCTACTGTACTTCTCTGTACTCTATCTCTACTGTGCTCCACTGTACTCTACCTCTACTGTGCTCCACTGTACTCTACCTCAACTGTGCTCCACTGTACTCTACATCTACTGTACTCCACTGTACTCTATCTCTACTGTGCTCCACTGTACTCTACCTCTACTGTGCTCAACTGTACTCTACTGTACTCCACTGTACTCTACCTCTACTGTACTCCACTGTACTCTATCTCTACTGTACTCCACTGTACTCTACCTCTACTGTACTCCACTGTACTCTATCTCTACTGTGCTCCACTGTACTCTACCTCTACTGTGCTCAACTGTACTGTACTGTACTCCACTGTAATCTACCTCTACTGTACTCCACTGTACTCTACCTCTACTGTACTCCACTGTACTCTACCTCTACTGTACTCCACTGTACTCTACTCTACTCTACTCCACTGTACTCTATCTCTACTGTGATCCACTGTAATCTACCTCTACTGTACTCCACTGTACTCTATCTCTACTGTACTCCACTGTACTCTACCTCTACTGTACTCTACTGTTCTCTACCTCTACTGTGCTCTACTGTACTCTACTCTACTGTACTCCACTGTACTCTATCTCTACTGTGATCCACTGTACTCTACCTCTACTGTACTCCACTTTACTTTATCTCTACTGTGATCCACTGTACTCTATCTCTACTGTACTCCACTGTACTCTACCTCTACTATGCTCCACTGTACTCTATCTCTACTGTGCTCCACTCTACTCTACCTCTACAGTGCTCCACTGTACTCTACCTCTACTGTACTCCACTTTACTTTATCTCTACTCTGATCCACTGTACTCTATCTCTACTGTGCTCCACTCTACTCTACCTCTACAGTGCTCCACTGTACTCTACCTCTACTGTACTCCACTTTACTTTATCTCTACTCTGATCCACTGTACTCTACCTCTACTGTGCTCCACTGTACTCTACCTCTACTGTGCTCCACTGTACTCTACCTCTACTGTGCTCCACTGTACTCTACCTCTACAGTGCTCCACTGTACTCTATCTCTACTGTGCTCCACTGTACTCTACCTCTAATGTACTCTACTGTACTCCACCTCTAATGTGCTCCACTGTACTCTAGCCCTACTGTACTCCACTGTACTTTACCTCTACTGTACTCCACTGTACTCTATCTCTACTGTGCTCCACTGTATCCTACCTCTACTGTACTCCACTGTACTCTATCTCTACTGTGCTCCACTGTACTCTATCTCTACTGTACTCCACTGTACTCTACCTCTACTCTGCTCTACTGTTCTCTACCTCTACTGTGCTCTACTGTACTCCACCTCTACTGTGCTCCACTGTACCCTACCTCTACTGTGCTCCACTGTACTCTACCTCTACTGTGCTCCACTGTACTCTACCTCTACTGTACTCCACTGTACTCTATCTCTACTGTGCTCCACTGTACTCTACCTCTACTGTGATCAACTGTACTCTACTGTACTCCACTGTACTCTACCTCTACTGTACTCCACTGTACTCTATCTCTACTGTACTCCACTGTACTCTACCTCTACTGTACTCCAGTGTACTCTATCTCTACTGTGCTCAACTGTACTGTACTGTACTCCACTGTAATCTACCTCTACTGTACTCCACTGTACTCTACTTCTACTGTACTCCACTGTACTCTACCTCTACTGTACTCCACTGTACTCTACTCTACTGTACTCCAATGTACTCTATCTCTACTGTGATCCACTGTACTCTACCTCTACTGTACTCCACTGTACTCTATCTCTACTGTACTCCACTGTACTCTACCTCTACTCTACTCTACTGTTCTCTACCTCTACTTTGCTCTACTGTACTCTACTCTACTGTACTCCACTGTACTCTATCTCTACTGTGATTCACTGTACTCTACCTCTACTGTACTCTACTGTTCTCTACCTCTACTCTGCTCTACTGTACTGTACTCTACTGTACTACACTGTACTCTATCTCTACTGTGATCCACTGTACTCTACCTCTACTGTACTCTACTGTACTCTATCTCTACTGTGATCCACTGTACTCTATCTCTACTGTGCTCCACTGTACTCTATCTCTACGGTGCTCCACTCTACTCTACCTCTACTGTGCTCCACTGTATCCTACCTCTACTGTACTCCACTGTACTCTATCTCTACTGTACTCCACTGTACTCTACCTCTACTGTGCTCTACTGTTCTCTACCTCTACTGTGCTCTACTGTACTCAACCTCTACTGTGCTCCACTGTACCCTACCTCTACTGTGCTCCACTGTACTCTACCTCTACTGTGCTCCACTGTACTCTACCTCTACTGTACTCCACTGTACTCTATCTCTACTGTGCTCCACTCTACTCTACATCTACTGTGCTCAACTGTACTCTACTGTACTCCACTGTACTCTACCTCTACTGTACTCCACAGTACTCTATCTCTACTGTACTCCACTGTACTCTACATCTACTGTACTCCACTGTACTCTATCTCTACTGTGCTCCACTGTACTCTACCTCTACTGTGCTCAACTGTACTGTACTGTACTCCACTGTACTCTACCTCTACTGTACTCCACTGTACTCTACTCTACTCTACTCCACTGTACTCTATCTCTACTGTGATCCACTGTACTCTACATCTACTGTACTCCACTGTACTCTATCTCTACTGTACTCTACTGTACTCTACCTCTACTGTACTCTACTGTTCTCTAGCTCTACTGTGCTGTACTGTACTCTTCTCTACTGTACTCCACTGTACTCTATCTCTACTGTGATCCACTGTACTCTACCTCTACTGTACTCCACTGTACTCTATCTCTACTGTGATCCACTGTACTCTACCTCTACTGTACTCCACTGTACTCTATCTCTACTGTGCTCCACTGTACTCTACCTCTACTATGCTCCACTGTACTCTATCTCTACTGTGCTCCACTCTACTCTACCTCTACTGTGCTCCACTGTACTCTACCTCTACTGTACTCCACTGTACACTATCTCTACTGTGCTCCACTGTACTCTATCTCTACTGTACTCCACTGTACTGTACCTCTACTGTGCTCTACTGTTCTCTACCTCTACTGTGCTCTACTGTACTCCACCTCTACTGTGCTCCACTGTACCCTACCTCTACTGTGCTCCACTGTACTCTACCTCTGCTGTGCTCCACTGTACTCTACCTCTACTTTGCTCCACTGTACTCTACCTCTACTGTGCTCCACTGTACTCTACCTCTACTATGCTCCACTGTACTCTATCTCTACTTTGCTCCACTGTACTCTACCTCTACTGTACTCTACTGTACTCCACCTCTAATGTGCTCCACTGTACTCTAGCTCTACTGTACTCGACTGTACTCTACCTCTACTGTGCTCCACTGTACTCTATTTCTACTGTACTCCTCTGTACTCTACCTCTACTGTGCTCCACTGTACTCTATCTGTAATGTACTCTACTGTACACTATCGCTACTGTGATCCACTGTACTCTACCTCTGCTGTGCTCCACTGTACTCTATCTCTACTGTACTCCACTGCACTCTACTGTTCTCTACCTCTACTGTACTCTACTGTGCTCCACTGTACTCCACTGTAGTCTACCTCTGCTGTGCTCCACTGTACTCTACCTCTACTGTGCTCCACTATACTCTACCTCTACTGTGCTCCACTGTACTCTACCTCTACTGTCCTCCACTGTACTCTACCTCTACTGTGCTCCACTGTACTCTCTCTCTACTGTGATCCACTGTACTCTATCTCTACTGTGCTCCACTCTACTCTACCTCTACTGTGCTCCACTGTATCCTACCTCTACTGTACTCCACTGTACTCTATCTCTACTGTGCTCCACTGTACTCTATCTCTACTGTACTCCACTGTACTCTACATCTACTGTGCTCTACTGTTCCCTACCTCTACTGTGCTCTACTGTACTCCACCTCTACTCTGCTCCACTGTACCCTACCTCTACTGTGCTCCACTGTACTCTACCTCTACTGTGCTCCACTGAACTCTACCTCTACTGTACTTCTCTGTACTCTATCTCTACTGTGCTCCACTGTACTCTACCTCTACTGTGCTCCACTGTACTCTACCTCTACTGTGCTCCACTGTACTCTACATCTACTGTACTCCACTGTACTCTATCTCTACTGTGCTCCACTGTACTCTACCTCTACTGTGCTCAACTCTACTCTACTGTACTCCACTGTACTCTACCTCTACTGTACTCCACTGTACTCTATCTCTACTGTACTCCACTGTACTCTACCTCTACTGTACTCCACTGTACTCTATCTCTACTGTGCTCCACTGTACTCTACCTCTACTGTGCTCAACTGTACTGTACTGTACTCCACTGTAATCTACCTCTACTGTACTCCACTGTACTCTACCTCTACTGTACTCCACTGTACTCTACCTCTACTGTACTCCACTGTACTCTACTCTACTGTACTCCACTGTACTCTATCTCTACTGTGATCCACTGTAATCTACCTCTACTGTACTCCACTGTACTCTATCTCTACTGTACTCCACTGTACTCTAACTCTACTGTACTCTACTGTTCTCTACCTCTACTGTGCTCTACTGTACTCTACTCTACTGTACTCCACTGTACTCTATCTCTACTGTGATCCACTGTACTCTACCTCTACTGTACTCCACTTTACTTTATCTCTACTGTGATCCACTGTACTCTATCTCTACTGTACTCCACTGTACTCTACCTCTACTATGCTCCACTGTACTCTATCTCTACTGTGCTCCACTCTACTCTACCTCTACAGTGCTCCACTGTACTCTACCTCTACTGTACTCCACTTTACTTTATCTCTACTCTGATCCACTGTACTCTATCTCTACTGTGCTCCACTGTACTCTACCTCTACTATGCTCCACTGTACTCTATCTCTACTGTGCTCCACTCTACTCTACCTCTACTGTGCTCCACTGTACTCTACCTCTACTGTACTCCACTGTACTCTATCTCTACTGTACTCCACTGTACTCTACCTCTACTGTGCTCTACTGTTCTCTACCTCTACTGTGCTCTACTGTACTCCACTTCTACTGTGCTCCACTGTACCCTACCTCTACTGTGCTCCACTGTACTCTACCTCTACTGTGATCCACTGTACTCTACCTCTACTGTGCTCCACTGTACTCTACCTCTACTGTACTCCACTGTACTCTATCTCTACTGTACTCTACTGTACTCTACCTCTACTGTACTCTACTGTTCTCTAGCTCTACTGTGCTGTAATGTACTCTTCTCTACTGTACTCCACTGTACTCTATCTCTACTGTGATCCACTGTACTCTACCTCTACTGTACTCCACTGTACTCTATCTCTACTGTGATCCACTGTACTCTATCTCTACTGTGCTCCACTGTACTCTATCTCTACTGTAC
Source organism: Tiaroga cobitis (assembly GCA_030578255.1). Lineage (NCBI taxonomy): Eukaryota > Metazoa > Chordata > Actinopteri > Cypriniformes > Leuciscidae > Tiaroga > Tiaroga cobitis. Next base: position 30,558,655 of record CM060611.1, on the reverse strand, counting down.
TCCACTGTACTCTATCTCTACTGTGATCCACTGTACTCTACCTCTACTGTACTCCACTGTACTCTATCTCTACTGTGCTCCACTGTACTCTACCTCTACTGTGCTCCACTGTACTCTACCTCTACTGTGCTCCACTGTACTCTACCTCTACTGTGCTCCACTGTACTCTATCTCTACTGTGCTCCACTGTACTCTACCTCTAATGTACTCTACTGTACTCCACCTCTAATGTGCTCCACTGTACTCTAGCCCTACTGTACTCCACTGTACTTTACCTCTACTGTACTCCACTGTACTCTATCTCTACTGTGCTCCACTGTATCCTACCTCTACTGTACTCCACTGTACTCTATCTCTACTGTGCTCCACTGTACTCTATCTCTACTGTACTCCACTGTACTCTACCTCTACTCTGCTCTACTGTTCTCTACCTCTACTGTGCTCTACTGTACTCCACCTCTACTGTGCTCCACTGTACCCTACCTCTACTGTGCTCCACTGTACTCTACCTCTACTGTGCTCCACTGTACTCTACCTCTACTGTACTCCACTGTACTCTATCTCTACTGTGCTCCACTGTACTCTACCTCTACTGTGCTCAACTGTACTCTACTGTACTCCACTGTACTCTACCTCTACTGTACTCCACTGTACTCTATCTCTACTGTACTCCACTGTACTCTACCTCTACTGTACTCCAGTGTACTCTATCTCTACTGTGCTCAACTGTACTGTACTGTACTCCACTGTAATCTACCTCTACTGTACTCCACTGTACTCTACTTCTACTGTACTCCACTGTACTCTACCTCTACTGTACTCCACTGTACTCTACTCTACTGTACTCCAATGTACTCTATCTCTACTGTGATCCACTGTACTCTACCTCTACTGTACTCCACTGTACTCTATCTCTACTGTACTCCACTGTACTCTACCTCTACTCTACTGTTCTCTACCTCTACTTTGCTCTACTGTACTCTACTCTACTGTACTCCACTGTACTCTATCTCTACTGTGATTCACTGTACTCTACCTCTACTGTACTCTACTGTTCTCTACCTCTACTCTGCTCTACTGTACTGTACTCTACTGTACTACACTGTACTCTATCTCTACTGTGATCCACTGTACTCTACCTCTACTGTACTCTACTGTACTCTATCTCTACTGTGATCCACTGTACTCTATCTCTACTGTGCTCCACTGTACTCTATCTCTACTGTGCTCCACTCTACTCTACCTCTACTGTGCTCCACTGTATCCTACCTCTACTGTACTCCACTGTACTCTATCTCTACTGTACTCCACTGTACTCTACCTCTACTGTGCTCTACTGTTCTCTACCTCTACTGTGCTCTACTGTACTCAACCTCTACTGTGCTCCACTGTACCCTACCTCTACTGTGCTCCACTGTACTCTACCTCTACTGTGCTCCACTGTACTCTACCTCTACTGTACTCCACTGTACTCTATCTCTACTGTGCTCCACTCTACTCTACATCTACTGTGCTCAACTGTACTCTACTGTACTCCACTGTACTCTACCTCTACTGTACTCCACAGTACTCTATCTCTACTGTACTCCACTGTACTCTACCTCTACTGTACTCCACTGTACTCTATCTCTACTGTGCTCCACTGTACTCTACCTCTACTGTGCTCAACTGTACTGTACTGTACTCCACTGTACTCTACCTCTACTGTACTCCACTGTACTCTACTCTACTCTACTCCACTGTACTCTATCTCTACTGTGATCCACTGTACTCTACATCTACTGTACTCCACTGTACTCTATCTCTACTGTACTCTACTGTACTCTACCTCTACTGTACTCTACTGTTCTCTAGCTCTACTGTGCTGTACTGTACTCTTCTCTACTGTACTCCACTGTACTCTATCTCTACTGTGATCCACTGTACTCTACCTCTACTGTACTCCACTGTACTCTATCTCTACTGTGATCCACTGTACTCTACCTCTACTGTACTCAACTGTACTCTATCTCTACTGTGCTCCACTGTACTCTACCTCTACTGTACTCGACTGTACTTTATCTCTACTGTACTCCACTGTACTTTACCTATACTGTACTCTACTGTTCTCTACCTCTACTGTACTCCACTGTACTCTATCTCTACTGTGATCCACTGTACTCTACCTCTACTGTACTCCACTGTACTCTATCTCTACTCTACTCCACTGTACTCTACCTCTACTGTACTCTAGTGTTCTCTACCTCTACTGTGCTCTACTGTACTCTTCTCTACTGTACTCCACTGTACTCTATCTCTACTGTGATCCACTGTACTCTACCTCTACAGTACTCCACTGTACTCTATCTCTACTGTGATCCACTGTACTCTATCTCTACTGTGCTCCACTGTATCTACCTCTACTATGCTCCACTGTACTCTATCTGTACTGTGCTCCACTCTACTCTACCTCTACTGTGCTCCACTGTACTCTACCTCTACTGTACTCCACTGTACTCTATCTCTACTTTGCTCCACTGTACTCTATCTCTACTGTACTCCACTGTACTCCACCTCTACTGTGCTCTACTGTTCTCTACCTCTACTGTGCTCTACTGTACTCCACCTCTAATGTGCTCCACTGTACCCTACCTCTACTGTGCTCCACTGTACTCTACCTCTACTGTGCTCCACTGTACTCTACCTCTACTGTGCTCCACTGTACTCTACCTCTACTGTGCTCCACTGTACTCTACCTCTACTGTGCTCCACTGTACTCTATCTCTACTGTGCTCCACTGTACTCTACCTCTAATGTACTCTACTGTACTCCATCTCTAATGTGCTCCACTGTACTCTAGCCCTACTGTACTCCACTGTACTTTACCTCTACTGTACTCCACTGTACTCCACATCTACTGTCCTCCACTGTACCCTACCTCTACTGTGCTCCACTGTACTCTACCTCTACTGTGCTCCACTGTACTCTACCTCTACTGTGCTCCACTGTACTCTACCTCTACTGTGCTCCACTGTACTCTACCTCTACTGTGCTCCACTGTACTCTATCTCTACTGTGCTCCACTGTACTCTACCTCTAATGTACTCTACTGTACTCCACCTCTAATGTGCTCCACTGTACTCTAGCCCTACTGTACTCCACTGTACTTTACCTCTACTGTACTCCACTGTACTCTCTCTCTACTGTGATCCACTGTACTCTATCTCTACTGGGCTCCACTGTACTCTACCTCTACTGTGCTCCACTGTATTCTATCTCTACTGTGCTCCACTCTACTCTACCTCTACTGTGCTCCACTGTATCCTACCTCTACTGTACTCCACTGTACTCTATCTCTACTGTGCTCCACTGTACTCTATCTCTACTGTACTCCACTGTACTCTACATCTACTGTGCTCTACTGTTCCCTACCTCTACTGTGCTCTACTGTACTCCACCTCTACTCTGCTCCACTGTACCCTACCTCTACTGTGCTCCACTGTACTCTACCTCTACTGTGCTCCACTGTACTCTACCTCTACTGTACTTCTCTGTACTCTATCTCTACTGTGCTCCACTGTACTCTACCTCTACTGTGCTCCACTGTACTCTACCTCAACTGTGCTCCACTGTACTCTACATCTACTGTACTCCACTGTACTCTATCTCTACTGTGCTCCACTGTACTCTACCTCTACTGTGCTCAACTGTACTCTACTGTACTCCACTGTACTCTACCTCTACTGTACTCCACTGTACTCTATCTCTACTGTACTCCACTGTACTCTACCTCTACTGTACTCCACTGTACTCTATCTCTACTGTGCTCCACTGTACTCTACCTCTACTGTGCTCAACTGTACTGTACTGTACTCCACTGTAATCTACCTCTACTGTACTCCACTGTACTCTACCTCTACTGTACTCCACTGTACTCTACCTCTACTGTACTCCACTGTACTCTACTCTACTGTACTCCACTGTACTCTATCTCTACTGTGATCCACTGTAATCTACCTCTACTGTACTCCACTGTACTCTATCTCTACTGTACTCCACTGTACTCTACCTCTACTGTACTCTACTGTTCTCTACCTCTACTGTGCTCTACTGTACTCTACTCTACTGTACTCCACTGTACTCTATCTCTACTGTGATCCACTGTACTCTACCTCTACTGTACTCCACTTTACTTTATCTCTACTGTGATCCACTGTACTCTATCTCTACTGTACTCCACTGTACTCTACCTCTACTATGCTCCACTGTACTCTATCTCTACTGTGCTCCACTCTACTCTACCTCTACAGTGCTCCACTGTACTCTACCTCTACTGTACTCCACTTTACTTTATCTCTACTCTGATCCACTGTACTCTATCTCTACTGTGCTCCACTCTACTCTACCTCTACAGTGCTCCACTGTACTCTACCTCTACTGTACTCCACTTTACTTTATCTCTACTCTGATCCACTGTACTCTACCTCTACTGTGCTCCACTGTACTCTACCTCTACTGTGCTCCACTGTACTCTACCTCTACTGTGCTCCACTGTACTCTACCTCTACAGTGCTCCACTGTACTCTATCTCTACTGTGCTCCACTGTACTCTACCTCTAATGTACTCTACTGTACTCCACCTCTAATGTGCTCCACTGTACTCTAGCCCTACTGTACTCCACTGTACTTTACCTCTACTGTACTCCACTGTACTCTATCTCTACTGTGCTCCACTGTATCCTACCTCTACTGTACTCCACTGTACTCTATCTCTACTGTGCTCCACTGTAGTCTATCTCCACTGTACTCCACTGTACTCTACCTCTACTCTGCTCTACTGTTCTCTACCTCTACTGTGCTCTACTGTACTCCACCTCTACTGTGCTCCACTGTACCCTACCTCTACTGTGCTCCACTGTACTCTACCTCTACTGTGCTCCACTGTACTCTACCTCTACTGTACTCCACTGTACTCTATCTCTACTGTGCTCCACTGTACTCTACCTCTACTGTGATCAACTGTACTCTACTGTACTCCACTGTACTCTACCTCTACTGTACTCCACTGTACTCTATCTCTACTGTACTCCACTGTACTCTACCTCTACTGTACTCCAGTGTACTCTATCTCTACTGTGCTCAACTGTACTGTACTGTACTCCACTGTAATCTACCTCTACTGTACTCCACTGTACTCTACTTCTACTGTACTCCACTGTACTCTACCTCTACTGTACTCCACTGTACTCTACTCTACTGTACTCCAATGTACTCTATCTCTACTGTGATCCACTGTACTCTACCTCTACTGTACTCCACTGTACTCTATCTCTACTGTACTCCACTGTACTCTACCTCTACTCTACTCTACTGTTCTCTACCTCTACTTTGCTCTACTGTACTCTACTCTACTGTACTCCACTGTACTCTATCTCTACTGTGATTCACTGTACTCTACCTCTACTGTACTCTACTGTTCTCTACCTCTACTCTGCTCTACTGTACTGTACTCTACTGTACTACACTGTACTCTATCTCTACTGTGATCCACTGTACTCTACCTCTACTGTACTCTACTGTACTCTATCTCTACTGTGATCCACTGTACTCTATCTCTACTGTGCTCCACTGTACTCTATCTCTACGGTGCTCCACTCTACTCTACCTCTACTGTGCTCCACTGTATCCTACCTCTACTGTACTCCACTGTACTCTATCTCTACTGTACTCCACTGTACTCTACCTCTACTGTGCTCTACTGTTCTCTACCTCTACTGTGCTCTACTGTACTCAACCTCTACTGTGCTCCACTGTACCCTACCTCTACTGTGCTCCACTGTACTCTACCTCTACTGTGCTCCACTGTACTCTACCTCTACTGTACTCCACTGTACTCTATCTCTACTGTGCTCCACTCTACTCTACATCTACTGTGCTCAACTGTACTCTACTGTACTCCACTGTACTCTACCTCTACTGTACTCCACAGTACTCTATCTCTACTGTACTCCACTGTACTCTACCTCTACTGTACTCCACTGTACTCTATCTCTACTGTGCTCCACTGTACTCTACCTCTACTGTGCTCAACTGTACTGTACTGTACTCCACTGTACTCTACCTCTACTGTACTCCACTGTACTCTACTCTACTCTACTCCACTGTACTCTATCTCTACTGTGATCCACTGTACTCTACATCTACTGTACTCCACTGTACTCTATCTCTACTGTACTCTACTGTACTCTACCTCTACTGTACTCTACTGTTCTCTAGCTCTACTGTGCTGTACTGTACTCTTCTCTACTGTACTCCACTGTACTCTATCTCTACTGTGATCCACTGTACTCTACCTCTACTGTACTCCACTGTACTCTATCTCTACTGTGATCCACTGTACTCTACCTCTACTGTACTCCACTGTACTCTATCTCTACTGTGCTCCACTGTACTCTACCTCTACTATGCTCCACTGTACTCTATCTCTACTGTGCTCCACTCTACTCTACCTCTACTGTGCTCCACTGTACTCTACCTCTACTGTACTCCACTGTACACTATCTCTACTGTGCTCCACTGTACTCTATCTCTACTGTACTCCACTGTACTGTACCTCTACTGTGCTCTACTGTTCTCTACCTCTACTGTGCTCTACTGTACTCCACCTCTACTGTGCTCCACTGTACCCTACCTCTACTGTGCTCCACTGTACTCTACCTCTGCTGTGCTCCACTGTACTCTACCTCTACTGTGCTCCACTGTACTCTACCTCTACTGTGCTCCACTGTACTCTACCTCTACTATGCTCCACTGTACTCTATCTCTACTTTGCTCCACTGTACTCTACCTCTACTGTACTCTACTGTACTCCACCTCTAATGTGCTCCACTGTACTCTAGCTCTACTGTACTCGACTGTACTCTACCTCTACTGTGCTCCACTGTACTCTATTTCTACTGTACTCCTCTGTACTCTACCTCTACTGTGCTCCACTGTACTCTATCTGTAATGTACTCTACTGTACACTATCGCTACTGTGATCCACTGTACTCTACCTCTGCTGTGCTCCACTGTACTCTATCTCTACTGTACTCCACTGCACTCTACTGTTCTCTACCTCTACTGTACTCTACTGTGCTCCACTGTACTCCACTGTAGTCTACCTCTGCTGTGCTCCACTGTACTCTACCTCTACTGTGCTCCACTATACTCTACCTCTACTGTGCTCCACTGTACTCTACCTCTACTGTCCTCCACTGTACTCTACCTCTACTGTGCTCCACTGTACTCTCTCTCTACTGTGATCCACTGTACTCTATCTCTACTGGGCTCCACTGTACTCTACCTCTACTGTGCTCCACTGTATTCTATCTCTACTGTGCTCCACTCTACTCTACCTCTACTGTGCTCCACTGTATCCTACCTCTACTGTACTCCACTGTACTCTATCTCTACTGTGCTCCACTGTACTCTATCTCTACTGTACTCCACTGTACTCTACATCTACTGTGCTCTACTGTTCCCTACCTCTACTGTGCTCTACTGTACTCCACCTCTACTCTGCTCCACTGTACCCTACCTCTACTGTGCTCCACTGTACTCTACCTCTACTGTGCTCCACTGTACTCTACCTCTACTGTACTTCTCTGTACTCTATCTCTACTGTGCTCCACTGTACTCTACCTCTACTGTGCTCCACTGTACTCTACCTCTACTGTGCTCAACTGTACTCTACATCTACTGTACTCCACTGTACTCTATCTCTACTGTGCTCCACTGTACTCTACCTCTACTGTGCTCAACTGTACTCTACTGTACTCCACTGTACTCTACCTCTACTGTACTCCACTGTACTCTATCTCTACTGTACTCCACTGTACTCTACCTCTACTGTACTCCACTGTACTCTATCTCTACTGTGCTCCACTGTACTCTACCTCTACTGTGCTCAACTGTACTGTACTGTACTCCACTGTAATCTACCTCTACTGTACTCCACTGTACTCTACCTCTACTGTACTCCACTGTACTCTACCTCTACTGTACTCCACTGTACTCTACTCTACTGTACTCCACTGTACTCTATCTCTACTGTGATCCACTGTAATCTACCTCTACTGTACTCCACTGTACTCTATCTCTACTGTACTCCACTGTACTCTAACTCTACTGTACTCTACTGTTCTCTACCTCTACTGTGCTCTACTGTACTCTACTCTACTGTACTCCACTGTACTCTATCTCTACTGTGATCCACTGTACTCTACCTCTACTGTACTCCACTTTACTTTATCTCTACTGTGATCCACTGTACTCTATCTCTACTGTACTCCACTGTACTCTACCTCTACTATGCTCCACTGTACTCTATCTCTACTGTGCTCCACTCTACTCTACCTCTACAGTGCTCCACTGTACTCTACCTCTACTGTACTCCACTTTACTTTATCTCTACTCTGATCCACTGTACTCTATCTCTACTGTGCTCCACTGTACTCTACCTCTACTATGCTCCACTGTACTCTATCTCTACTGTGCTCCACTCTACTCTACCTCTACTGTGCTCCACTGTACTCTACCTCTACTGTACTCCACTGTACTCTATCTCTACTGTACTCCACTGTACTCTACCTCTACTGTGCTCTACTGTTCTCTACCTCTACTGTGCTCTACTGTACTCCACTTCTACTGTGCTCCACTGTACCCTACCTCTACTGTGCTCCACTGTACTCTACCTCTACTGTGATCCACTGTACTCTACCTCTACTGTGCTCCACTGTACTCTACCTCTACTGTACTCCACTGTACTCTATCTCTACTGTACTCTACTGTACTCTACCTCTACTGTACTCTACTGTTCTCTAGCTCTACTGTGCTGTAATGTACTCTTCTCTACTGTACTCCACTGTACTCTATCTCTACTGTGATCCACTGTACTCTACATCTACTGTACTCCACTGTACTCTATCTCTACTGTGATCCACTGTACTCTATCTCTACTGTGCTCCACTGTACTCTATCTCTACTGTACTCCACTGTACTCTATCTCTACTGTGATCCACTGTACTCTACCTCTACTGTACTCCACTGTACTCTATCTCTACTGTGCTCCACTGTACTCTACCTCTACTGTGCTCCACTGTACTCTACCTCTACTGTGCTCCACTGTACTCTACCTCTACTGTGCTCCACTGTACTCTATCTCTACTGTGCTCCACTGTACTCTACCTCTAATGTACTCTACTGTACTCCACCTCTAATGTGCTCCACTGTACTCTAGCCCTACTGTACTCCACTGTACTTTACCTCTACTGTACTCCACTGTACTCTATCTCTACTGTGCTCCACTGTATCCTACCTCTACTGTACTCCACTGTACTCTATCTCTACTGTGCTCCACTGTACTCTATCTCTACTGTACTCCACTGTACTCTACCTCTACTCTGCTCTACTGTTCTCTACCTCTACTGTGCTCTACTGTACTCCACCTCTACTGTGCTCCACTGTACCCTACCTCTACTGTGCTCCACTGTACTCTACCTCTACTGTGCTCCACTGTACTCTACCTCTACTGTACTCCACTGTACTCTATCTCTACTGTGCTCCACTGTACTCTACCTCTACTGTGCTCAACTGTACTCTACTGTACTCCACTGTACTCTACCTCTACTGTACTCCACTGTACTCTATCTCTACTGTACTCCACTGTACTCTACCTCTACTGTACTCCAGTGTACTCTATCTCTACTGTGCTCAACTGTACTGTACTGTACTCCACTGTAATCTACCTCTACTGTACTCCACTGTACTCTACTTCTACTGTACTCCACTGTACTCTACCTCTACTGTACTCCACTGTACTCTACTCTACTGTACTCCAATGTACTCTATCTCTACTGTGATCCACTGTACTCTACCTCTACTGTACTCCACTGTACTCTATCTCTACTGTACTCCACTGTACTCTACCTCTACTCTACTGTTCTCTACCTCTACTTTGCTCTACTGTACTCTACTCTACTGTACTCCACTGTACTCTATCTCTACTGTGATTCACTGTACTCTACCTCTACTGTACTCTACTGTTCTCTACCTCTACTCTGCTCTACTGTACTGTACTCTACTGTACTACACTGTACTCTATCTCTACTGTGATCCACTGTACTCTACCTCTACTGTACTCTACTGTACTCTATCTCTACTGTGATCCACTGTACTCTATCTCTACTGTGCTCCACTGTACTCTATCTCTACTGTGCTCCACTCTACTCTACCTCTACTGTGCTCCACTGTATCCTACCTCTACTGTACTCCACTGTACTCTATCTCTACTGTACTCCACTGTACTCTACCTCTACTGTGCTCTACTGTTCTCTACCTCTACTGTGCTCTACTGTACTCAACCTCTACTGTGCTCCACTGTACCCTACCTCTACTGTGCTCCACTGTACTCTACCTCTACTGTGCTCCACTGTACTCTACCTCTACTGTACTCCACTGTACTCTATCTCTACTGTGCTCCACTCTACTCTACATCTACTGTGCTCAACTGTACTCTACTGTACTCCACTGTACTCTACCTCTACTGTACTCCACAGTACTCTATCTCTACTGTACTCCACTGTACTCTACCTCTACTGTACTCCACTATACTCTATCTCTACTGTGCTCCACTGTACTCTACCTCTACTGTGCTCAACTGTACTGTACTGTACTCCACTGTACTCTACCTCTACTGTACTCCACTGTACTCTACTCTACTCTACTCCACTGTACTCTATCTCTACTGTGATCCACTGTACTCTACATCTACTGTACTCCACTGTACTCTATCTCTACTGTACTCTACTGTACTCTACCTCTACTGTACTCTACTGTTCTCTAGCTCTACTGTGCTGTACTGTACTCTTCTCTACTGTACTCCACTGTACTCTATCTCTACTGTGATCCACTGTACTCTACCTCTACTGTACTCCACTGTACTCTATCTCTACTGTGATCCACTGTACTCTACCTCTACTGTACTCAACTGTACTCTATCTCTACTGTGCTCCACTGTACTCTACCTCTACTGTACTCGACTGTACTTTATCTCTACTGTACTCCACTGTACTTTACCTATACTGTACTCTACTGTTCTCTACCTCTACTGTACTCCACTGTACTCTATCTCTACTGTGATCCACTGTACTCTACCTCTACTGTACTCCACTGTACTCTATCTCTACTCTACTCCACTGTACTCTACCTCTACTGTACTCTAGTGTTCTCTACCTCTACTGTGCTCTACTGTACTCTTCTCTACTGTACTCCACTGTACTCTATCTCTACTGTGATCCACTGTACTCTACCTCTACAGTACTCCACTGTACTCTATCTCTACTGTGATCCACTGTACTCTATCTCTACTGTGCTCCACTGTATCTACCTCTACTATGCTCCACTGTACTCTATCTGTACTGTGCTCCACTCTACTCTACCTCTACTGTGCTCCACTGTACTCTACCTCTACTGTACTCCACTGTACTCTATCTCTACTTTGCTCCACTGTACTCTATCTCTACTGTACTCCACTGTACTCTACCTCTACTGTGCTCTACTGTTCTCTACCTCTACTGTGCTCTACTGTACTCCACCTCTAATGTGCTCCACTGTACCCTACCTCTACTGTGCTCCACTGTACTCTACCTCTACTGTGCTCCACTGTACTCTACCTCTACTGTGCTCCACTGTACTCTACCTCTACTGTGCTCCACTGTACTCTACCTCTACTGTGCTCCACTGTACTCTATCTCTACTGTGCTCCACTGTACTCTACCTCTAATGTACTCTACTGTACTCCATCTCTAATGTGCTCCACTGTACTCTAGCCCTACTGTACTCCACTGTACTTTACCTCTACTGTACTCCACTGTACTCCCCATCTACTGTCCTCCACTGTACCCTACCTCTACTGTGCTCCACTGTACTCTACCTCTACTGTGCTCCACTGTACTCTACCTCTACTGTGCTCCACTGTACTCTACCTCTACTGTGCTCCACTGTACTCTACCTCTACTGTGCTCCACTGTACTCTATCTCTACTGTGCTCCACTGTACTCTACCTCTAATGTACTCTACTGTACTCCACCTCTAATGTGCTCCACTGTACTCTAGCCCTACTGTACTCCACTGTACTTTACCTCTACTGTACTCCACTGTACTCTATCTCTACTGTGCTCCACTGTATCCTACCTCTACTGTACTCCACTGTACTCTATCTCTACTGTGCTCGACTGTACTCTATCTCTACTGTACTCCACTGTACTCTACCTCTACTCTGCTCTACTGTTCTCTACCTCTACTGTGCTCTACTGTACTCCACCTCTACTGTGCTCCACTGTACCCTACCTCTACTGTGCTCCACTGTACTCTACCTCTACTGTGCTCCACTGTACTCTACCTCTACTGTACTCCACTGTACTCTATCTCTACTGTGCTCCACTGTACTCTACCTCTACTGTGCTCAACTGTACTCTACTGTACTCCACTGTACTCTACCTCTACTGTACTCCACTGTACTCTATCTCTACTGTACTCCACTGTACTCTACCTCTACTGTACTCCAGTGTACTCTATCTCTACTGTGCTCAACTGTACTGTACTGTACTCCACTGTAATCTACCTCTACTGTACTCCACTGTACTCTACCTCTACTGTACTCCACTGTACTCTACTCTACTGTACTCCAATGTACTCTATCTCTACTGTGATCCACTGTACTCTACCTCTACTGTACTCCACTGTACTCTATCTCTACTGTACTCCACTGTACTCTACCTCTACTCTACTCTACTGTTCTCTACCTCTACTTTGCTCTACTGTACTCTACTCTACTGTACTCCACTGTACTCTATCTCTACTGTGATTCACTGTACTCTACCTCTACTGTACTCTACTGTTCTCTACCTCTACTCTGCTCTACTGTACTGTACTCTACTGTACTACACTGTACTCTATCTCTACTGTGATCCACTGTACTCTACCTCTACTGTACTCTACTGTACTCTATCTCTACTGTGATCCACTGTACTCTATCTCTACTGTGCTCCACTGTACTCTATCTCTACTGTGCTCCACTCTACTCTACCTCTACTGTGCTCCACTGTATCCTACCTCTACTGTACTCCACTGTACTCTATCTCTACTGTACTCCACTGTACTCTACCTCTACTGTGCTCTACTGTTCTCTACCTCTACTGTGCTCTACTGTACTCAACCTCTACTGTGCTCCACTGTACCCTACCTCTACTGTGCTCCACTGTACTCTACCTCTACTGTGCTCCACTGTACTCTACCTCTACTGTACTCCACTGTACTCTATCTCTACTGTGCTCCACTCTACTCTACATCTACTGTGCTCAACTGTACTCTACTGTACTCCACTGTACTCTACCTCTACTGTACTCCACAGTACTCTATCTCTACTGTACTCCACTGTACTCTACCTCTACTGTACTCCACTGTACTCTATCTCTACTGTGCTCCACTGTACTCTACCTCTACTGTGCTCAACTGTACTGTACTGTACTCCACTGTACTCTACCTCTACTGTACTCCACTGTACTCTACTCTACTCTACTCCACTGTACTCTATCTCTACTGTGATCCACTGTACTCTACCTCTACTGTACTCCACTGTACTCTATCTCTACTGTACTCTACTGTACTCTACCTCTACTGTACTCTACTGTTCTTTAGCTCTACTGTGCTGTACTGTACTCTTCTCTACTGTACTCCACTGTACTCTATCTCTACTGTGATCCACTGTACTCTACCTCTACTGTACTCCACTGTACTCTATCTCTACTGTGATCCACTGTACTCTACCTCTACTGTACTCCACTGTACTCTATCTCTACTGTGCTCCACTGTACTCTATCTCTACTGTGCTCCACTGTATCTACCTCTACTATGCTCCACTGTACTCTATCTGTACTGTGCTCCACTCTACTCTACCTCTACTGTGCTCCACTGTACTCTACCTCTACTGTACTCCACTGTTCTCTACCTCTACTGTGCTCTACTGTACTCCACCTCTACTGTGCTCCACTGTACCCTACCTCTACTGTGCTCCACTGTACTCTACCTCTGCTGTGCTCCACTGTACTCTACCTCTACTGTGCTCCACTGTACTCTACCTCTACTGTGCTCCACTGTACTCTACCTCTACTATGCTCCACTGTACTCTATCTCTACTTTGCTCCACTGTACTCTACCTCTACTGTACTCTACTGTACTCCACCTCTAATGTGCTCCACTGTACTCTAGCTCTACTGTACTCGACTGTACTCTACCTCTACTGTGCTCCACTGTACTCTATTTCTACTGTACTCCTCTGTACTCTACCTCTACTGTGCTCCACTGTACTCTATCTGTAATGTACTCTACTGTACACTATCGCTACTGTGATCCACTGTACTCTACCTCTGCTGTGCTCCACTGTACTCTATCTCTACTGTACTCCACTGCACTCTACTGTTCTCTACCTCTACTGTACTCTACTGTGCTCCACTGTACTCCACTGTAGTCTACCTCTGCTGTGCTCCACTGTACTCTACCTCTACTGTGCTCCACTATACTCTACCTCTACTGTGCTCCACTGTACTCTACCTCTACTGTCCTCCACTGTACTCTACCTCTACTGTGCTCCACTGTACTCTCTCTCTACTGTGATCCACTGTACTCTATCTCTACTGGGCTCCACTGTACTCTACCTCTACTGTGCTCCACTGTATTCTATCTCTACTGTGCTCCACTCTACTCTACCTCTACTGTGCTCCACTGTATCCTACCTCTACTGTACTCCACTGTACTCTATCTCTACTGTGCTCCACTGTACTCTATCTCTACTGTACTCCACTGTACTCTACATCTACTGTGCTCTACTGTTCCCTACCTCTACTGTGCTCTACTGTACTCCACCTCTACTCTGCTCCACTGTACCCTACCTCTACTGTGCTCCACTGTACTCTACCTCTACTGTGCTCCACTGTACTCTACCTCTACTGTGCTCCACTGTACTCTACATCTACTGTACTCCACTGTACTCTATCTCTACTGTGCTCCACTGTACTCTACCTCTACTGTGCTCAACTGTACTCTACTGTACTCCACTGTACTCTACCTCTACTGTACTCCACTGTACTCTATCTCTACTGTACTCCACTGTACTCTACCTCTACTGTACTCCATTGTACTCTATCTCTACTGTGCTCCACTGTACTCTACCTCTACTGTGCTCAACTGTACTGTACTGTACTCCACTGTAATCTACCTCTACTGTACTCCACTGTACTCTACCTCTACTGTACTCCACTGTACTCTACCTCTACTGTACTCCACTGTACTCTACTCTACTGTACTCCACTGTACTCTATCTCTACTGTGATCCACTGTAATCTACCTCTACTGTACTCCACTGTACTCTATCTCTACTGTACTCCACTGTACTCTACCTCTACTGTACTCTACTGTTCTCTACCTCTACTGTGCTCTACTGTACTCTACTCTACTGTACTCCACTGTACTCTATCTCTACTGTGATCCACTGTACTCTACCTCTACTGTACTCCACTTTACTTTATCTCTACTGTGATCCACTGTACTCTATCTCTACTGTACTCCACTGTACTCTACCTCTACTATGCTCCACTGTACTCTATCTCTACTGTGCTCCACTCTACTCTACCTCTACAGTGCTCCACTGTACTCTACCTCTACTGTACTCCACTTTACTTTATCTCTACTCTGATCCACTGTACTCTATCTCTACTGTGCTCCACTCTACTCTACCTCTACAGTGCTCCACTGTACTCTACCTCTACTGTACTCCACTTTACTTTATCTCTACTCTGATCCACTGTACTCTACCTCTACTGTGCTCCACTGTACTCTACCTCTACTGTGCTCCACTGTACTCTACCTCTACTGTGCTCCACTGTACTCTACCTCTACAGTGCTCCACTGTACTCTATCTCTACTGTGCTCCACTGTACTCTACCTCTAATGTACTCTACTGTACTCCACCTCTAATGTGCTCCACTGTACTCTAGCCCTACTGTACTCCACTGTACTTTACCTCTACTGTACTCCACTGTACTCTATCTCTACTGTGCTCCACTGTATCCTACCTCTACTGTACTCCACTGTACTCTATCTCTACTGTGCTCCACTGTACTCTATCTCTACTGTACTCCACTGTACTCTACCTCTACTCTGCTCTACTGTTCTCTACCTCTACTGTGCTCTACTGTACTCCACCTCTACTGTGCTCCACTGTACCCTACCTCTACTGTGCTCCACTGTACTCTACCTCTACTGTGCTCCACTGTACTCTACCTCTACTGTACTCCACTGTACTCTATCTCTACTGTGCTCCACTGTACTCTACCTCTACTGTGCTCAACTGTACTCTACTGTACTCCACTGTACTCTACCTCTACTGTACTCCACTGTACTCTATCTCTACTGTACTCCACTGTACTCTACCTCTACTGTACTCCAGTGTACTCTATCTCTACTGTGCTCAACTGTACTCTACTGTACTCCACTGTAATCTACCTCTACTGTACTCCACTGTACTCTACTTCTACTGTACTCCACTGTACTCTACCTCTACTGTACTCCACTGTACTCTACTCTACTGTACTCCAATGTACTCTATCTCTACTGTGATCCACTGTACTCTACCTCTACTGTACTCCACTGTACTCTATCTCTACTGTACTCCACTGTACTCTACCTCTACTCTACTCTACTGTTCTCTACCTCTACTTTGCTCTACTGTACTCTACTCTACTGTACTCCACTGTACTCTATCTCTACTGTGATTCACTGTACTCTACCTCTACTGTACTCTACTGTTCTCTACCTCTACTCTGCTCTACTGTACTGTACTCTACTGTACTACACTGTACTCTATCTCTACTGTGATCCACTGTACTCTACCTCTACTGTACTCTACTGTACTCTATCTCTACTGTGATCCACTGTACTCTATCTCTACTGTGCTCCACTGTACTCTATCTCTACTGTGCTCCACTCTACTCTACCTCTACTGTGCTCCACTGTATCCTACCTCTACTGTACTCCACTGTACTCTATCTCTACTGTACTCCACTGTACTCTACCTCTACTGTGCTCTACTGTTCTCTACCTCTACTGTGCTCTACTGTACTCAACCTCTACTGTGCTCCACTGTACCCTACCTCTACTGTGCTCCACTGTACTCTACCTCTACTGTGCTCCACTGTACTCTACCTCTACTGTACTCCACTGTACTCTATCTCTACTGTGCTCCACTCTACTCTACATCTACTGTGCTCAACTGTACTCTACTGTACTCCACTGTACTCTACCTCTACTGTACTCCACAGTACTCTATCTCTACTGTACTCCACTGTACTCTACCTCTACTGTACTCCACTGTACTCTATCTCTACTGTGCTCCACTGTACTCTACCTCTACTGTGCTCAACTGTACTGTACTGTACTCCACTGTACTCTACCTCTACTGTACTCCACTGTACTCTACTCTACTCTACTCCACTGTACTCTATCTCTACTGTGATCCACTGTACTCTACATCTACTGTACTCCACTGTACTCTATCTCTACTGTACTCTACTGTACTCTACCTCTACTGTACTCTACTGTTCTCTAGCTCTACTGTGCTGTACTGTACTCTTCTCTACTGTACTCCACTGTACTCTATCTCTACTGTGATCCACTGTACTCTACCTCTACTGTACTCCACTGTACTCTATCTCTACTGTGATCCACTGTACTCTACCTCTACTGTACTCCACTGTACTCTATCTCTACTGTGCTCCACTGTACTCTACCTCTACTATGCTCCACTGTACTCTATCTCTACTGTGCTCCACTCTACTCTACCTCTACTGTGCTCCACTGTACTCTACCTCTACTGTACTCCACTGTACACTATCTCTACTGTGCTCCACTGTACTCTATCTCTACTGTACTCCACTGTACTGTACCTCTACTGTGCTCTACTGTTCTCTACCTCTACTGTGCTCTACTGTACTCCACCTCTACTGTGCTCCACTGTACCCTACCTCTACTGTGCTCCACTGTACTCTACCTCTGCTGTGCTCCACTGTACTCTACCTCTACTGTGCTCCACTGTACTCTACCTCTACTGTGCTCCACTGTACTCTACCTCTACTATGCTCCACTGTACTCTATCTCTACTTTGCTCCACTGTACTCTACCTCTACTGTACTCTACTGTACTCCACCTCTAATGTGCTCCACTGTACTCTAGCTCTACTGTACTCGACTGTACTCTACCTCTACTGTGCTCCACTGTACTCTATTTCTACTGTACTCCTCTGTACTCTACCTCTACTGTGCTCCACTGTACTCTATCTGTAATGTACTCTACTGTACACTATCGCTACTGTGATCCACTGTACTCTACCTCTGCTGTGCTCCACTGTACTCTATCTCTACTGTACTCCACTGCACTCTACTGTTCTCTACCTCTACTGTACTCTACTGTGCTCCACTGTACTCCACTGTAGTCTACCTCTGCTGTGCTCCACTGTACTCTACCTCTACTGTGCTCCACTGTACTCTATCTCTACTGTGATTCACTGTACTCTACCTCTACTGTACTCTACTGTTCTCTACCTCTACTCTGCTCTACTGTACTGTACTCTACTGTACTACACTGTACTCTATCTCTACTGTGATCCACTGTACTCTACCTCTACTGTACTCTACTGTACTCTATCTCTACTGTGATCCACTGTACTCTATCTCTACTGTGCTCCACTGTACTCTATCTCTACTGTGCTCCACTCTACTCTACCTCTACTGTGCTCCACTGTATCCTACCTCTACTGTACTCCACTGTACTCTATCTCTACTGTACTCCACTGTACTCTACCTCTACTGTGCTCTACTGTTCTCTACCTCTACTGTGCTCTACTGTACTCAACCTCTACTGTGCTCCACTGTACCCTACCTCTACTGTGCTCCACTGTACTCTACCTCTACTGTGCTCCACTGTACTCTACCTCTACTGTACTCCACTGTACTCTATCTCTACTGTGCTCCACTCTACTCTACATCTACTGTGCTCAACTGTACTCTACTGTACTCCACTGTACTCTACCTCTACTGTACTCCACAGTACTCTATCTCTACTGTACTCCACTGTACTCTACCTCTACTGTACTCCACTGTACTCTATCTCTACTGTGCTCCACTGTACTCTACCTCTACTGTGCTCAACTGTACTGTACTGTACTCCACTGTACTCTACCTCTACTGTACTCCACTGTACTCTACTCTACTCTACTCCACTGTACTCTATCTCTACTGTGATCCACTGTACTCTACATCTACTGTACTCCACTGTACTCTATCTCTACTGTACTCTACTGTACTCTACCTCTACTGTACTCTACTGTTCTCTAGCTCTACTGTGCTGTACTGTACTCTTCTCTACTGTACTCCACTGTACTCTATCTCTACTGTGATCCACTGTACTCTACCTCTACTGTACTCCACTGTACTCTATCTCTACTGTGATCCACTGTACTCTACCTCTACTGTACTCCACTGTACTCTATCTCTACTGTGCTCCACTGTACTCTACCTCTACTATGCTCCACTGTACTCTATCTCTACTGTGCTCCACTCTACTCTACCTCTACTGTGCTCCACTGTACTCTACCTCTACTGTACTCCACTGTACACTATCTCTACTGTGCTCCACTGTACTCTATCTCTACTGTACTCCACTGTACTGTACCTCTACTGTGCTCTACTGTTCTCTACCTCTACTGTGCTCTACTGTACTCCACCTCTACTGTGCTCCACTGTACCCTACCTCTACTGTGCTCCACTGTACTCTACCTCTGCTGTGCTCCACTGTACTCTACCTCTACTGTGCTCCACTGTACTCTACCTCTACTATTGTCCACTGTACTCTATCTCTACTTTGCTCCACTGTACTCTACCTCTACTGTACTCTACTGTACTCCACCTCTAATGTGCTCCACTGTACTCTAGCTCTACTGTACTCGACTGTACTCTACCTCTACTGTGCTCCACTGTACTCTATTTCTACTGTACTCCTCTGTACTCTACCTCTACTGTGCTCCACTGTACTCTATCTGTAATGTACTCTACTGTACACTGTCGCTACTGTGATCCACTGTACTCTACCTCTGCTGTGCTCCACTGTACTCTATCTCTACTGTACTCCACTGCACTCTACTGTTCTCTACCTCTACTGTACTCTACTGTGCTCCACTGTACTCCACTGTAGTCTACCTCTGCTGTGCTCCACTGTACTCTACCTCTACTGTGCTCCACTATACTCTACCTCTACTGTGCTCCACTGTACTCTACCTCTACTGTCCTCCACTGTACTCTACCTCTACTGTGCTCCACTGTACTCTCTCTCTACTGTGATCCACTGTACTCTATCTCTACTGGGCTCCACTGTACTCTACCTCTACTGTGCTCCACTGTATTCTATCTCTATTGTGCTCCACTCTACTCTACCTCTACTGTGCTCCACTGTATCCTACCTCTACTGTGCTCCACTGTACTCTATCTCTACTGTGCTCGACTGTACTCTATCTCTACTGTACTCCACTGTACTCTACATCTACTGTGCTCTACTGTTCCCTACCTCTACTGTGCTCTACTGTACTCCACCTCTACTCTGCTCCACTGTACCCTACCTCTACTGTGCTCCACTGTACTCTACCTCTACTGTGCTCCACTGTACTCTACCTCTACTGTACTTCTCTGTACTCTATCTCTACTGTGCTCCACTGTACTCTACCTCTACTCTGCTCCACTGTACTCTACCTCTACTGTGCTCCACTGTACTCTACATCTACTGTACTCCACTTTACTCTATCTCTACTGTGCTCCACTGTACTCTACCTCTACTGTGCTCAACTGTACTCTACTGTACTCCACTGTACTCTACCTCTACTGTACTCCACTGTACTCTATCTCTACTGTACTCCACTGTACTCTACCTCTACTGTACTCCACTGTACTCTATCTCTACTGTGCTCCACTGTACTCTACCTCTACTGTGCTCAACTGTACTGTACTGTACTCCACTGTAATCTACCTCTACTGTACTCCACTGTACTCTACCTCTACTGTACTCCACTGTACTCTACCTCTACTGTACTCCACTGTACTCTACTCTACTGTACTCCACTGTACTCTATCTCTACTGTGATCCACTGTAATCTACCTCTACTGTACTCCACTGTACTCTATCTCTACTGTACTCCACTGTACTCTAACTCTACTGTACTCTACTGTTCTCTACCTCTACTGTGCTCTACTGTACTCTACTCTACTGTACTCCACTGTACTCTATCTCTACTGTGATCCACTGTACTCTACCTCTACTGTACTCCACTTTACTTTATCTCTACTGTGATCCACTGTACTCTATCTCTACTGTACTCCACTGTACTCTACCTCTACTATGCTCCACTGTACTCTATCTCTACTGTGCTCCACTCTACTCTACCTCTACAGTGCTCCACTGTACTCTACCTCTACTGTACTCCACTTTACTTTATCTCTACTCTGATCCACTGTACTCTATCTCTACTGTGCTCCACTGTACTCTACCTCTACTATGCTCCACTGTACTCTATCTCTACTGTACTCCACTGTACTCTACCTCTACTGTGCTCTACTGTTCTCTACCTCTACTGTGCTCTACTGTACTCCACTTCTACTGTGCTCCACTGTACCCTACCTCTACTGTGCTCCACTGTACTCTACCTCTACTGTGATCCACTGTACTCTACCTCTACTGTGCTCCACTGTACTCTACCTCTACTGTACTCCACTGTACTCTATCTCTACTGTACTCTACTGTACTCTACCTCTACTGTACTCTACTGTTCTCTAGCTCTACTGTGCTGTAATGTACTCTTCTCTACTGTACTCCACTGTACTCTATCTCTACTGTGATCCACTGTACTCTACCTCTACTGTACTCCACTGTACTCTATCTCTACTGTGATCCACTGTACTCTATCTCTACTGTGCTCCACTGTACTCTACCTCTACTATGCTCCACTGTACTCTATCTCTACTGTGCTCCACTCTACTCTACCTCTACTGTGATCCACTGTACTCTATTTCTACTGTACTCCTCTGTACTCTACCTCTACTGTGCTCCACTGTACTCTATCTGTAATGTACTCTACTGTATTCTATCTCTACTGTGATCCACTGTACTCTACCTCTGCTGTGCTCCACTGTACTCTATCTCTACTGTACTCCACTGTACTCTACTGTTCTCTACCTCTACTGTACTTTACTGTGCTCCACTGTACTCCACTGTAGTCTACCTCTACTGTGCTCCACTGTACTCTACCTCTACTGTGCTCCACTATACTCTACCTCTACTGTGCTCCACTGTACTCTACCTCTACTGTCCTCCACTGTACTCTACCTCTACTGTGCTCCACTGTACTCTCTCTCTACTGTACTCTACCTCTACTGTACTCTACTGTACTCCACCTCTAATGTGCTCCACTGTACTCTACCTCTACTGTACTCTACCTCTACTGTACTCCACTGTACTCTACCTCTACTGTGCTCTACTGTACTCTATCTCTACTGTGCTCCACTGTACTCTACCTCTACTGTGCTCCACTGTACTCTACCTCTACTGTACTTCACTGTCCTCTATCTCTACTGTACTCCACTGTACTCTACCTCTATTGTCCTCCACTGTACTCTATCTCTACTGTACTCTACTGTACTATATCTCTACTGTACTCCACTGTACTCTATCTCTACTGTACTCCACTGTACTCTACCTCCACTGTACTCTACCTCTACCGTACTCCACTGTACTCTATCTCTACTGTACTCCACTGTACTCTACCTCTACTGTACTCTACTGTTCTCTACCTCTACTGTGCTCTACTGTACTTTACTCTACTGTACTCCACTGTACTCTATCTCTACTGTGATCCACTGTACTCTACCTCTACTGTACTCCACTGTACTCTATCTCTACTGTGATCCACTGTACTCTATCTCTATTGTGCTCCACTGTACTCTACCTCTACTGTGCTCCACTGTACTCTATCTCTACTGTGCTCCACTCTACTCTACCTCTACTGTGCTCCACTGTATCCTACCTCTACTGTACTCCACTGTACTCTCTCTCTACTGTGCTCCACTGTACTCTATCTCTACTGTACTCAGCTGTACTCTACCTCTACTGTGCTCTACTGTTCTCTACCTTTACTGTGCTCTACTCTACTCCACCTCTACTGTGCTCCACTGTACCCTACCTCTACTGTGCTCCACCGTACTCTACCTCTACTGTGCTCCACTGTACTCTACCTCTACTGTACTCCACTGTACTCTATCTCTACTGTACTCCACTGTACTCTACCTCTACTGTACTCCACTGTACTCTATCTCTACTGTACTCCACTCTAATCTACCTCTACTGTCCTCCACTGTACTCTACCTCTACTGTGCTCCACTGTACTCTCTCTCTACTGTACTCTACCTCTACTGTACTCTACTGTGCTCCACTGTACTCCACTGTAGTCTACCTCTACTGTGCTCCACTGTACTCTACCTCTACTGTGCTCCACTATACTCTACCTCTACTGTGCTCCACTGTACTCTACCTCTACTGTCCTCCACTGTACTCTACCTCTACTGTGCTCCACTGTACTCTCTCTCTACTGTACTCTACCTCTACTGTACTCTACTGTACTCCACCTCTAATGTGCTCCACTGTACTCTACCTCTACTGTACTCTACCTCTACTGTACTCCACTGTACTCTACCTCTAATGTGCTCCACTGTACTCTATCTCTACTGTGCTCCACTGTACTCTATTTCTACTGTGCTCCACTGTACTCTATCTCTACTGTACTCCACTGTACTCTATCTCTACTGTACTTCACTGTCCTTTATCTCTAATGTACTCCACTGTACTCTACCTCTATTGTGCTCCGTTGTACTCTATCTCTACTGTACTCTACTGTACTCTATCTCTACTGTACTCCACTGTACTCTATCTCTACTGTACTCCACAGTACTCTACCTCTACTGTGCTCCACTGTATCCTACCTCTACTGTACTCCACTGTACTCTCTCTCTACTGTGCTCCACTGTACTCTATCTCTACTGTCCTCAGCTGTACTCTACCTCTACTGTGCTCTACTGTTCTCTACCTCTACTGTGCTCTACTCTACTCCACCTCTACTGTGCTCCACTGTACCCTACCTCTACTGTGCTCCACCGTACTCTACCTCTACTGTACTCCACTGTACTCTATCTCTACTGTACTCCACTGTACTCTACCTCTACTGTGCTCTACTGTTCTCTACCTCTACTGTGCTCTACTGTACTCAACCTCTACTGTGCTCCACTGTACCCTACCTCTACTGTGCTCCACTGTACTCTACCTCTACTGTGCTCCACTTAACTCTACCTCTACTGTACTTCACTGTACTCTATCTCTACTGTGCTCCACTCTACTCTACATCTACTGTGCTCAACTGTACTCTACTGTACTCCACTGTACTCTACCTCTACTGTACTCCACAGTACTCTATCTCTACTGTACTCCACTGTACTCTACCTCTACTGTACTCCACTGTACTCTATCTCTACTGTGCTCCACTGTACTCTACCTCTACTGTGCTCAACTGTACTGTACTGTACTCCACTGTACTCTACCTCTACTGTACTCCACTGTACTCTACTCTACTCTACTCCACTGTACTCTATCTCTACTGTGATCCACTGTACTCTACATCTACTGTACTCCACTGTACTCTATCTCTACTGTACTCTACTGTACTCTACCTCTACTGTACTCTACTGTTCTCTAGCTCTACTGTGCTGTACTGTACTCTTCTCTACTGTACTCCACTGTACTCTATCTCTACTGTGATCCACTGTACTCTACCTCTACTGTACTCCACTGTACTCTATCTCTACTGTGATCCACTGTACTCTACCTCTACTGTACTCCACTGTACTCTATCTCTACTGTGCTCCACTGTACTCTACCTCTACTATGCTCCACTGTACTCTATCTCTACTGTGCTCCACTCTACTCTACCTCTACTGTGCTCCACTGTACTCTACCTCTACTGTACTCCACTGTACACTATCTCTACTGTGCTCCACTGTACTCTATCTCTACTGTACTCCACTGTACTGTACCTCTACTGTGCTCTACTGTTCTCTACCTCTACTGTGCTCTACTGTACTCCACCTCTACTGTGCTCCACTGTACCCTACCTCTACTGTGCTCCACTGTACTCTACCTCTGCTGTGCTCCACTGTACTCTACCTCTACTGTGCTCCACTGTACTCTACCTCTACTGTGCTCCACTGTACTCTACCTCTAATATGCTCCACTGTACTCTATCTCTACTTTGCTCCACTGTACTCTACCTCTACTGTACTCTACTGTACTCCACCTCTAATGTGCTCCACTGTACTCTAGCTCTACTGTACTCGACTGTACTCTACCTCTACTGTGCTCCACTGTACTCTATTTCTACTGTACTCCTCTGTACTCTACCTCTACTGTGCTCCACTGTACTCTATCTGTAATGTACTCTACTGTACACTATCGCTACTGTGATCCACTGTACTCTACCTCTGCTGTGCTCCACTGTACTCTATCTCTACTGTACTCCACTGCACTCTACTGTTCTCTACCTCTACTGTACTCTACTGTGCTCCACTGTACTCCACTGTAGTCTACCTCTGCTGTGCTCCACTGTACTCTACCTCTACTGTGCTCCACTATACTCTACCTCTACTGTGCTCCACTGTACTCTACCTCTACTGTCCTCCACTGTACTCTACCTCTACTGTGCTCCACTGTACTCTCTCTCTACTGTGATCCACTGTACTCTATCTCTACTGGGCTCCACTGTACTCTACCTCTACTGTGCTCCACTGTATTCTATCTCTATTGTGCTCCACTCTACTCTACCTCTACTGTGCTCCACTGTATCCTACCTCTACTGTGCTCCACTGTACTCTATCTCTACTGTGCTCGACTGTACTCTATCTCTACTGTACTCCACTGTACTCTACATCTACTGTGCTCTACTGTTCCCTACCTCTACTGTGCTCTACTGTACTCCACCTCTACTCTGCTCCACTGTACCCTACCTCTACTGTGCTCCACTGTACTCTACCTCTACTGTGCTCCACTGTACTCTACCTCTACTGTACTTCTCTGTACTCTATCTCTACTGTGCTCCACTGTACTCTACCTCTACTGTGCTCCACTGTACTCTACCTCTACTGTGCTCCACTGTACTCTACATCTACTGTACTCCACTTTACTCTATCTCTACTGTGCTCCACTGTACTCTACCTCTACTGTGCTCAACTGTACTCTACTGTACTCCACTGTACTCTACCTCTACTGTACTCCACTGTACTCTATCTCTACTGTACTCCACTGTACTCTACCTCTACTGTACTCCACTGTACTCTATCTCTACTGTGCTCCACTGTACTCTACCTCTACTGTGCTCAACTGTACTGTACTGTACTCCACTGTAATCTACCTCTACTGTACTCCACTGTACTCTACCTCTACTGTACTCCACTGTACTCTACCTCTACTGTACTCCACTGTACTCTACTCTACTGTACTCCACTGTACTCTATCTCTACTGTGATCCACTGTAATCTACCTCTACTGTACTCCACTTTACTCTATCTCTACTGTACTCCACTGTACTCTAACTCTACTGTACTCTACTGTTCTCTACCTCTACTGTGCTCTACTGTACTCTACTCTACTGTACTCCACTGTACTCTATCTCTACTGTGATCCACTGTACTCTACCTCTACTGTACTCCACTTTACTTTATCTCTACTGTGATCCACTGTACTCTATCTCTACTGTACTCCACTGTACTCTACCTCTACTATGCTCCACTGTACTCTATCTCTACTGTGCTCCACTCTACTCTACCTCTACAGTGCTCCACTGTACTCTACCTCTACTGTACTCCACTTTACTTTATCTCTACTCTGATCCACTGTACTCTATCTCTACTGTGCTCCACTGTACTCTACCTCTACTATGCTCCACTGTACTCTATCTCTACTGTACTCCACTGTACTCTACCTCTACTGTGCTCTACTGTTCTCTACCTCTACTGTGCTCTACTGTACTCCACTTCTACTGTGCTCCACTGTACCCTACCTCTACTGTGCTCCACTGTACTCTACCTCTACTGTGATCCACTGTACTCTACCTCTACTGTGCTCCACTGTACTCTACCTCTACTGTACTCCACTTTACTCTATCTCTACTGTACTCTACTGTACTCTACCTCTACTGTACTCTACTGTTCTCTAGCTCTACTGTGCTGTAATGTACTCTTCTCTACTGTACTCCACTGTACTCTATCTCTACTGTGATCCACTGTACTCTACCTCTACTGTACTCCACTGTACTCTATCTCTACTGTGATCCACTGTACTCTATCTCTACTGTGCTCCACTGTACTCTACCTCTACTATGCTCCACTCTACTCTATCTCTACTGTGCTCCACTCTACTCTACCTCTACTGTGATCCACTGTACTCTATTTCTACTGTACTCCTCTGTACTCTACCTCTACTGTGCTCCACTGTACTCTATCTGTAATGTACTCTACTGTATTCTATCTCTACTGTGATCCACTGTACTCTACCTCTGCTGTGCTCCACTGTACTCTATCTCTACTGTACTCCACTGTACTCTACTGTTCTCTACCTCTACTGTACTCTACTGTGCTCCACTGTACTCCACTGTAGTCTACCTCTACTGTGCTCCACTGTACTCTACCTCTACTGTGCTCCACTATACTCTACCTCTACTGTGCTCCACTGTACTCTACCTCTACTGTCCTCCACTGTACTCTACCTCTACTGTGCTCCACTGTACTCTCTCTCTACTGTACTCTACCTCTACTGTACTCTACTGTACTCCACCTCTAATGTGCTCCACTGTACTCTACCTCTACTGTACTCTACCTCTACTGTACTCCACTGTACTCTACCTCTACTGTGCTCTACTGTACTCTATCTCTACTGTGCTCCACTGTACTCTACCTCTACTGTGCTCCACTGTACTCTACCTCTACTGTACTTCACTGTCCTCTATCTCTACTGTACTCCACTGTACTCTACCTCTATTGTCCTCCACTGTACTCTATTTCTACTGTACTCTACTGTACTATATCTCTACTGTACTCCACTGTACTCTATCTCTACTGTACTCCACTGTACTCTACCTCCACTGTACTCTACCTCTACCGTACTCCACTGTACTCTATCTCTACTGTACTCCACTGTACTCTACCTCTACTGTACTCTACTGTTCTCTACCTCTACTGTGCTCTACTGTACTTTACTCTACTGTACTCCACTGTACTCTATCTCTACTGTGATCCACTGTACTCTACCTCTACTGTACTCCACTGTACTCTATCTCTACTGTGATCCACTGTACTCTATCTCTATTGTGCTCCACTGTACTCTACCTCTACTGTGCTCCACTGTACTCTATCTCTACTGTGCTCCACTCTACTCTACCTCTACTGTGCTCCAATGTATCCTACCTCTACTGTACTCCACTGTACTCTCTCTCTACTGTGCTCCACTGTACTCTATCTCTACTGTACTCAGCTGTACTCTACCTCTACTGTGCTCTACTGTTCTCTACCTTTACTGTGCTCTACTCTACTCCACCTCTACTGTGCTCCACTGTACCCTACCTCTACTGTGCTCCACCGTACTCTACCTCTACTGTGCTCCACTGTACTCTACCTCTACTGTACTCCACTGTACTCTATCTCTACTGTACTCCACTGTACTCTACCTCTACTGTACTCCACTGTACTCTATCTCTACTGTACTCCACTCTAATCTACCTCTACTGTCCTCCACTGTACTCTACCTCTACTGTGCTCCACTGTACTCTCTCTCTACTGTACTCTACCTCTACTGTACTCTACTGTGCTCCACTGTACTCCACTGTAGTCTACCTCTACTGTGCTCCACTGTACTCTACCTCTACTGTGCTCCACTATACTCTACCTCTACTGTGCTCCACTGTACTCTACCTCTACTGTCCTCCACTGTACTCTACCTCTACTGTGCTCCACTGTACTCTCTCTCTACTGTACTCTACCTCTACTGTACTCTACTGTACTCCACCTCTAATGTGCTCCACTGTACTCTACCTCTACTGTACTCTACCTCTACTGTACTCCACTGTACTCTACCTCTAATGTGTTCCACTGTACTCTATCTCTACTGTGCTCCACTGTACTCTATTTCTACTGTGCTCCACTGTACTCTATCTCTACTGTACTCCACTGTACTCTATCTCTACTGTACTTCACTGTCCTTTATCTCTAATGTACTCCACTGTACTCTACCTCTATTGTGCTCCGTTGTACTCTATCTCTACTGTACTCTACTGTACTCTATCTCTACTGTACTCCACTGTACTCTATCTCTACTGTACTCCACAGTACTCTACCTCTACTGTGCTCCACTGTATCCTACCTCTACTGTACTCCACTGTACTCTCTCTCTACTGTGCTCCACTGTACTCTATCTCTACTGTCCTCAGCTGT
This sequence comes from Tiaroga cobitis, assembly GCA_030578255.1. Classification (NCBI taxonomy): domain Eukaryota; kingdom Metazoa; phylum Chordata; class Actinopteri; order Cypriniformes; family Leuciscidae; genus Tiaroga; species Tiaroga cobitis. The sequence continues at coordinate 30,528,959 of CM060611.1, read as the reverse complement.
ACTCTACCTCTACTGTGCTCTACTGTTCTCTACCTCTACTGTGCTCTACTCTACTCCACCTCTACTGTGCTCCACTGTACCCTACCTCTACTGTGCTCCACCGTACTCTACCTCTACTGTGCTCCACTGTACTCTACCTCTACTTTACTCCAATGTACTCTATCTCTACTGTACTCCACTGTACTCTACCTCTACTGTACTCCACTGTACTCTATCTCTACTGTACTCCACTCTAATCTACCTCTACTGTCCTCCACTGAACTCTACCTCTACTGTGCTCCACTGTACTCTCTCTCTACTGTACTCTACCTCTACTGTACTCTACTGTGCTCCACTGTACTCCACTGTAGTCTACCTCTACTGTGCTCCACTGTACTCTACCTCTACTGTGCTCCACTATACTCTACCTCTACTGTGCTCCACTGTACTCTACCTCTACTGTCCTCCACTGAACTCTACCTCTACTGTGCTCCACTGTACTCTCTCTCTACTGTACTCTACCTCTACTGTACTCTACTGTACTCCACCTCTAATGTGCTCCACTGTACTCTACCTCTACTGTACTCTACCTCTACTGTAATCCACTGTACTCTACCTCTAATGTGCTCCACTGTACTCTATCTCTACTGTGCTCCACTGTACTCTATTTCTACTGTGCTCCACTGTACTCTATCTCTACTGTACTCCACTGTACTCTATCTCTACTGTACTTCACTGTCCTTTATCTCTAATGTACTCCACTGTACTCTACCTCTATTGTGCTCCATTGTACTCTATCTCTACTGTACTCTACTGTACTCTATCTCTACTTTACTCCACTGTACTCTATCTCTACTGTACTCCACTGTACTCTACCTCTACTGTGCTCCACTGTACTCTACCTCTACCGTACTCCACCGTACTCTACCTCTACCGTACTCCACCGTACTCTATCTCTACTGTACTCCACTGTACTCTACCTCAACTGTACTCTACTGTTCTCTACCTTTACTGTGCTCTACTCTACTCTACTGTACTCCACTGTACTCTATCTCTACTGTGATCCACTGTACTCTACCTCTACTGTACTCTACTGTACTCTATCTCTACTGTGATCTACTGTACTCTATCTCTACTGTGCTCCACTGTACTCTACCTCTACTGTGCTCCACTGTACTCTATCTCTACTGTGCTCCACTCTACTCTACCTCTACTGTGCTCCACTGTATCCTACCTCTACTGTACTCCGCTGTACTCTATCTCTACTGTGCTCCACTGTACTCTATCTCTACTGTACTCCACTGTACTCTACCTCTACTGTGCTCTACTGTTCTCTACCTCTACTGTGCTCTACTGTACTCCACCTCTACTGTTCTCCACTGTACCCTACCTCTATTGTGCTCCACTGTACTCTACCTCTACTGTACTCCACTGTATTCTATCTCTACTGTGCTCCACTGTACTCTACCTCTACTGTGCTCAACTGTACTCTACTGTACTCCACTGTACTCTACCTCTACTGTACTCCACTGTACTCTATCTCTACTGTACTCCACTGTACTCTACCTCTACTGTACTCCACTGTACTCTATCTCTACTGTGCTCCACTGTACTCTACCTCTACTGTGCCCAACTGTACTGTACTCTACCTCTACTGTACTCCACTGTACTCTACCTCTACTGTACTCCACTTTACTCTACCTCTACTGTACTCAACTGTACTCTATCTCTACTGTGCTCCACTGTACTCTACCTCTACTGTACTCCACTGTACTCTATCTCTACTGTACTCCACTGTACTCTACCTATACTGTACTCTACTGTTCTCTTCCTCTACTGTACTCCACTGTACTCTATCTCTACTGTGATCCACTGTACTCTACCTCTACTGTACTCTACTGTTCTCTACCTCTACTGTGCTCTACTGTACTCTTCTCTACTGTACTCCACTGTACTCTATCTCTAGTGTGATCCACTGTACTCTATCTCTACTGTGATCCACTCTACTCTACCTCTACTGTACTCCACTGTACTCTATCTCTACTCTACTCCACTGTACTCTACCTCTACTGTACTCTACTGTTCTCTACCTCTACTGTGCTCTACTGTACTCTTCTCTACTGTACTCCACTGTACTCTATCTCTACTGTGATCCACTGTACTCTACCTCCACTGTACTCTACCTCTACCGTACTCCACTGTACTCCACTGTACTCTATCTCTACTGTGCTCCACCGTACTCTACCTCTACTGTGCTCCACTGTACTCTACCTCTACTGTACTCCACTGTACTCTATCTCTACTGTACTCCACTGTACTCTACCTCTACTGTACTCCACTGTACTCTATCTCTACTTTACTCCACTGTACTCTATCTCTACTGTACTCCACTGTACTCTACCTCTACTGTGCTCTACTGTTCTCTACCTCTACTGTGCTCTACTGTACTCCACCTCTATTGTGCTACACTGTACCCTACCTCTACTGTGCTCCACTGTACTCTACCTCTGCTGTGCTCCACTGTACTCTACCTCTACTGTGCTCCACTGTACTCTACCTCTACTGTGCTCCACTGTACTCTATCTCTACTGTGCTCCACTGTACTCTATTTCTACTGTACTCTACTGTACTCCACCTCTAATGTGCTCCACTGTACTCTACCTCTACTGTACTCTACCTCTACTGTACTCCACTGTACTCTACCTCTACTCTGCTCCACTGTACTCTACCTCTACTGTGCTCCACTGTACTCTACCTCTACTGTACTTCACTGTCCTCTATCTCTACTGTACTCCACTGTACTCTACCTCTACTGTGCTCCACTGTACTCTACCTCTACTGTACTCCACTGTACTCTATCTCTACTGTGCTCCACTGTACTCTACCTCTACTGTGCTCCACTGTACTCTACCTCTACTGTGCTCCACTGTACTCTACCTCTACTGTACTCCACTGTACTCTATCTCTACTGTGCTCCACTGTACTCTACCTCTACTGTGCTCAACTGTACTCTACTGTACTCCACTGTACTCTACCTCTACTGTACTAAACTGTACTCTATCTCTACTGTACTCCACTGTACTCTACCTCTACTGTACTCCACTGTACTCTATCTCTACTGTGCTCCACTGTACTCTACCTCTACTGTGCTCAACTGTACTGTACTGTACTCCACTGTACTCTACCTCTACTGTACTCCACTGTACTCTACTCTACTCTACTCCACTGTACTCTATCTCTACTGTGATCCACTGTACTCTACATCTACTGTACTCCACTGTACTCTATCTCTACTGTACTCTACTGTACTCTACCTCTACTGTACTCTACTGTTCTCTAGCTCTACTGTGCTGTACTGTACTCTTCTCTACTGTACTCCACTGTACTCTATCTCTACTGTGATCCACTGTACTCTACCTCTACTGTACTCCACTGTACTCTATCTCTACTGTGATCCACTGTACTCTACCTCTACTGTACTCAACTGTACTCTATCTCTACTGTGCTCCACTGTACTCTACCTCTACTGTACTCGACTGTACTTTATCTCTACTGTACTCCACTGTACTTTACCTATACTGTACTCTACTGTTCTCTACCTCTACTGTACTCCACTGTACTCTATCTCTACTGTGATCCACTGTACTCTACCTCTACTGTACTCCACTGTACTCTATCTCTACTCTACTCCACTGTACTCTACCTCTACTGTACTCTAGTGTTCTCTACCTCTACTGTGCTCTACTGTACTCTTCTCTACTGTACTCCACTGTACTCTATCTCTACTGTGATCCACTGTACTCTACCTCTACAGTACTCCACTGTACTCTATCTCTACTGTGATCCACTGTACTCTATCTCTACTGTGCTCCACTGTATCTACCTCTACTATGCTCCACTGTACTCTATCTGTACTGTGCTCCACTCTACTCTACCTCTACTGTGCTCCAATGTACTCTACCTCTACTGTACTCCACTGTACTCTATCTCTACTTTGCTCCACTGTACTCTATCTCTACTGTACTCCACTGTACTCTACCTCTACTGTGCTCTACTGTTCTCTACCTCTACTGTGCTCTACTGTACTCCACCTCTAATGTGCTCCACTGTACCCTACCTCTACTGTGCTCCACTGTACTCTACCTCTACTGTGCTCCACTGTACTCTACCTCTACTGTGCTCCACTGTACTCTACCTCTACTGTGCTCCACTGTACTCTACCTCTACTGTGCTCCACTGTACTCTATCTCTACTGTGCTCCACTGTACTCTACCTCTAATGTACTCTACTGTACTCCATCTCTAATGTGCTCCACTGTACTCTAGCCCTACTGTACTCCACTGTACTTTACCTCTACTGTACTCCACTGTACTCCACCTCTACTGTCCTCCACTGTACCCTACCTCTACTGTGCTCCACTGTACTCTACCTCTACTGTGCTCCACTGTACTCTACCTCTACTGTGCTCCACTGTACTCTACCTCTACTGTGCTCCACTGTACTCTACCTCTACTGTGCTCCACTGTACTCTATCTCTACTGTGCTCCACTGTACTCTACCTCTAATGTACTCTACTGTACTCCACCTCTAATGTGCTCCACTGTACTCTAGCCCTACTGTACTCCACTGTACTTTACCTCTACTGTACTCCACTGTACTCTATCTCTACTGTGCTCCACTGTATCCTACCTCTACTGTACTCCACTGTACTCTATCTCTACTGTGCTCCACTGTACTCTATCTCTACTGTACTCCACTGTACTCTACCTCTACTCTGCTCTACTGTTCTCTACCTCTACTGTGCTCTACTGTACTCCACCTCTACTGTGCTCCACTGTACCCTACCTCTACTGTGCTCCACTGTACTCTAGCTCTACTGTGCTCCACTGTACTCTACCTCTACTGTACTCCACTGTACTCTATCTCTACTGTGCTCCACTGTACTCTACCTCTACTGTGCTCAACTGTACTCTACTGTACTCCACTGTACTCTACCTCTACTGTACTCCACTGTACTCTATCTCTACTGTACTCCACTGTACTCTACCTCTACTGTACTCCAGTGTACTCTATCTCTACTGTGCTCAACTGTACTGTACTGTACTCCACTGTAATCTACCTCTACTGTACTCCACTGTACTCTACTTCTACTGTACTCCACTGTACTCTACCTCTACTGTACTCCACTGTACTCTACTCTACTGTACTCCAATGTACTCTATCTCTACTGTGATCCACTGTACTCTACCTCTACTGTACTCCACTGTACTCTATCTCTACTGTACTCCACTGTACTCTACCTCTACTCTACTCTACTGTTCTCTACCTCTACTTTGCTCTACTGTACTCTACCTCTACTGTACTCCACTGTACTCTATCTCTAATGTGATTCACTGTACTCTACCTCTACTGTACTCTACTGTTCTCTACCTCTACTCTGCTCTACTGTACTGTACTCTACTGTACTACACTGTACTCTGTCTCTACTGTGATCCACTGTACTCTACCTCTACTGTACTCTACTGTACTCTATCTCTACTGTGATCCACTGTACTCTATCTCTACTGTGCTCCACTGTACTCTATCTCTACTGTGCTCCACTCTACTCTACCTCTACTGTGCTCCACTGTATCCTACCTCTACTGTACTCCACTGTACTCTATCTCTACTGTACTCCACTGTACTCTACCTCTACTGTGCTCTACTGTTCTCTACCTCTACTGTGCTCTACTGTACTCAACCTCTACTGTGCTCCACTGTACCCTACCTCTACTGTGCTCCACTGTACTCTACCTCTACTGTGCTCCACTGTACTCTACCTCTACTGTACTCCACTGTACTCTATCTCTACTGTGCTCCACTCTACTCTACATCTACTGTGCTCAACTGTACTCTACTGTACTCCACTGTACTCTACCTCTACTGTACTCCACAGTACTCTATCTCTACTGTACTCCACTGTACTCTACCTCTACTGTACTCCACTGTACTCTATCTCTACTGTGCTCCACTGTACTCTACCTCTACTGTGCTCAACTGTACTGTACTGTACTCCACTGTACTCTACCTCTACTGTACTCCACTGTACTCTACTCTACTCTACTCCACTGTACTCTATCTCTACTGTGATCCACTGTACTCTACATCTACTGTACTCCACTGTACTCTATCTCTACTGTACTCTACTGTACTCTACCTCTACTGTACTCTACTGTTCTCTAGCTCTACTGTGCTGTACTGTACTCTTCTCTACTGTACTCCACTGTACTCTATCTCTACTGTGATCCACTGTACTCTACCTCCACTGTACTCCACTGTACTCTATCTCTACTGTGATCCACTGTACTCTACCTCTACTGTACTCCACTGTACTCTATCTCTACTGTGCTCCACTGTACTTTACCTCTACTATGCTCCACTGTACTCTATCTCTACTGTGCTCCACTCTACTCTACCTCTACTGTTCTCCACTGTACTCTACCTCTACTGTACTCCACTGTACACTATCTCTACTGTGCTCCACTGTACTCTATCTCTACTGTACTCCACTGTACTGTACCTCTACTGTGCTCTACTGTTCTCTACCTCTACTGTGCTCTACTGTACTCCACCTCTACTGTGCTCCACTGTACCCTACCTCTACTGTGCTCCACTGTACTCTACCTCTGCTGTGCTCCACTGTACTCTACCTCTACTGTGCTCCACTGTACTCTACCTCTACTTTGCTCCACTGTACTCTACCTCTACTGTACTCTACTGTACTCCACCTCTAATGCGCTCCACTGTACTCTAGCTCTACTGTACTCGACTGTACTCTACCTCTACTGTGCTCCACTGTACTCTATTTCTACTGTACTCCTCTGTACTCTACCTCTACTGTGCTCCACTGTACTCTATCTGTAATGTACTCTACTGTACACTATCGCTACTGTGATCCACTGTACTCTACCTCTGCTGTGCTCCACTGTACTCTATCTCTACTGTACTCCACTGCACTCTACTGTTCTCTACCTCTACTGTACTCTACTGTGCTCCACTGTACTCCACTGTAGTCTACCTCTGCTGTGCTCCACTGTACTCTACCTCTACTGTGCTCCACTATACTCTACCTCTACTGTGCTCCACTGTACTCTACCTCTACTGTCCTCCACTGTACTCTACCTCTACTGTGCTCCACTGTACTCTCTCTCTACTGTGATCCACTGTACTCTATCTCTACTGGGCTCCACTGTACTCTACCTCTACTGTGCTCCACTGTATTCTATCTCTACTGTGCTCCACTCTACTCTACCTCTACTGTGCTCCACTGTATCCTACCTCTACTGTACTCCACTGTACTCTATCTCTACTGTGCTCCACTGTACTCTATCTCTACTGTACTCCACTGTACTCTACATCTACTGTGCTCTACTGTTCCCTACCTCTACTGTGCTCTACTGTACTCCACCTCTACTCTGCTCCACTGTACCCTACCTCTACTGTGCTCCACTGTACTCTACCTCTACTGTGCTCCACTGTACTCTACCTCTACTGTACTTCTCTGTACTCTATCTCTACTGTGCTCCACTGTACTCTACCTCTACTGTGCTCCACTGTACTCTACCTCTACTGTGCTCCACTGTACTCTACATCTACTGTACTCCACTGTACTCTATCTCTACTGTGCTCCACTGTACTCTACCTCTACTGTGCTCAACTGTACTCTACTGTACTCCACTGTACTCTACCTCTACTGTACTCCACTGTACTCTATCTCTACTGTACTCCACTGTACTCTACCTCTACTGTACTCCACTGTACTCTATCTCTACTGTGCTCCACTGTACTCTACCTCTACTGTGCTCAACTGTACTGTACTGTACTCCACTGTAATCTACCTCTACTGTACTCCACTGTACTCTACCTCTACTGTACTCCACTGTACTCTACCTCTACTGTACTCCACTGTACTCTACTCTACTGTACTCCACTGTACTCTATCTCTACTGTGATCCACTGTAATCTACCTCTACTGTACTCCACTGTACTCTATCTCTACTGTACTCCACTGTACTCTACCTCTACTGTACTCTACTGTTCTCTACCTCTACTGTGCTCTACTGTACTCTACTCTACTGTACTCCACTTTACTCTATCTCTACTGTGATCCACTGTACTCTACCTCTACTGTACTCCACTTTACTTTATCTCTACTGTGATCCACTGTCCTCTATCTCTACTGTACTCCACTGTACTCTACCTCTACTATGCTCCACTGTACTCTATCTCTACTGTGCTCCACTCTACTCTACCTCTACAGTGCTCCACTGTACTCTACCTCTACTGTACTCCACTTTACTTTATCTCTACTCTGATCCACTGTACTCTATCTCTACTGTGCTCCACTCTACTCTACCTCTACAGTGCTCCACTGTACTCTACCTCTACTGTACTCCACTTTACTTTATCTCTACTCTGATCCACTGTACTCTACCTCTACTGTGCTCCACTGTACTCTACCTCTACTGTGCTCCACTGTACTCTACCTCTACTGTGCTCCACTGTACTCTACCTCTACAGTGCTCCACTGTACTCTATCTCTACTGTGCTCCACTGTACTCTACCTCTAATGTACTCTACTGTACTCCACCTCTAATGTGCTCCACTGTACTCTAGCCCTACTGTACTCCACTGTACTTTACCTCTACTGTACTCCACTGTACTCTATCTCTACTGTGCTCCACTGTATCCTACCTCTACTGTACTCCACTGTACTCTATCTCTACTGTGCTCCACTGTACTCTATCTCTACTGTACTCCACTGTACTCTACCTCTACTCTGCTCTACTGTTCTCTACCTCTACTGTGCTCTACTGTACTCCACCTCTACTGTGCTCCACTGTACCCTACCTCTACTGTGCTCCACTGTACTCTACCTCTACTGTGCTCCACTGTACTCTACCTCTACTGTACTCCACTGTACTCTATCTCTACTGTGCTCCACTGTACTCTACCTCTACTGTGCTCAACTGTACTCTACTGTACTCCACTGTACTCTACCTCTACTGTACTCCACTGTACTCTATCTCTACTGTACTCCACTGTACTCTACCTCTACTGTACTCCAGTGTACTCTATCTCTACTGTGCTCAACTGTACTGTACTGTACTCCACTGTAATCTACCTCTACTGTACTCCACTGTACTCTACTTCTACTGTACTCCACTGTACTCTACCTCTACTGTACTCCACTGTACTCTACTCTACTGTACTCCAATGTACTCTATCTCTACTGTGATCCACTGTACTCTACCTCTACTGTACTCCACTGTACTCTATCTCTACTGTACTCCACTGTACTCTACCTCTACTCTACTCTACTGTTCTCTACCTCTACTTTGCTCTACTGTACTCTACTCTACTGTACTCCACTGTACTCTATCTCTACTGTGATTCACTGTACTCTACCTCTACTGTACTCTACTGTTCTCTACCTCTACTCTGCTCTACTGTACTGTACTCTACTGTACTACACTGTACTCTATCTCTACTGTGATCCACTGTACTCTACCTCTACTGTACTCTACTGTACTCTATCTCTACTGTGATCCACTGTACTCTATCTCTACTGTGCTCCACTGTACTCTATCTCTACTGTGCTCCACTTTACTCTACCTCTACTGTGCTCCACTGTATCCTACCTCTACTGTACTCCACTGTACTCTATCTCTACTGTACTCCACTGTACTCTACCTCTACTGTGCTCTACTGTTCTCTACCTCTACTGTGCTCTACTGTACTCAACCTCTACTGTGCTCCACTGTACCCTACCTCTACTGTGCTCCACTGTACTCTACCTCTACTGTGCTCCACTGTACTCTACCTCTACTGTACTCCACTGTACTCTATCTCTACTGTGCTCCACTCTACTCTACATCTACTGTGCTCAACTGTACTCTACTGTACTCCACTGTACTCTACCTCTACTGTACTCCACAGTACTCTATCTCTACTGTACTCCACTGTACTCTACCTCTACTGTACTCCACTGTACTCTATCTCTACTGTGCTCCACTGTACTCTACCTCTACTGTGCTCAACTGTACTGTACTGTACTCCACTGTACTCTACCTCTACTGTACTCCACTGTACTCTACTCTACTCTACTCCACTGTACTCTATCTCTACTGTGATCCACTGTACTCTACATCTACTGTACTCCACTGTACTCTATCTCTACTGTACTCTACTGTACTCTACCTCTACTGTACTCTACTGTTCTCTAGCTCTACTGTGCTGTACTGTACTCTTCTCTACTGTACTCCACTGTACTCTATCTCTACTGTGATCCACTGTACTCTACCTCTACTGTACTCCACTGTACTCTATCTCTACTGTGATCCACTGTACTCTACCTCTACTGTACTCCACTGTACTCTATCTCTACTGTGCTCCACTGTACTCTACCTCTACTATGCTCCACTGTACTCTATCTCTACTGTGCTCCACTCTACTCTACCTCTACTGTGCTCCACTGTACTCTACCTCTACTGTACTCCACTGTACACTATCTCTACTGTGCTCCACTGTACTCTATCTCTACTGTACTCCACTGTACTGTACCTCTACTGTGCTCTACTGTTCTCTACCTCTACTGTGCTCTACTGTACTCCACCTCTACTGTGCTCCACTGTACCCTACCTCTACTGTGCTCCACTGTACTCTACCTCTGCTGTGCTCCACTGTACTCTACCTCTACTGTGCTCCACTGTACTCTACCTCTACTGTGCTCCACTGTACTCTACCTCTACTATGCTCCACTGTACTCTATCTCTACTTTGCTCCACTGTACTCTACCTCTACTGTACTCTACTGTTTTCCACCTCTAATGTGCTCCACTGTACTCTAGCTCTACTGTACTCGACTGTACTCTACCTCTACTGTGCTCCACTGTACTCTATTTCTACTGTACTCCTCTGTACTCTACCTCTACTGTGCTCCACTGTACTCTATCTGTAATGTACTCTACTGTACACTATCGCTACTGTGATCCACTGTACTCTACCTCTGCTGTGCTCCACTGTACTCTATCTCTACTGTACTCCACTGCACTCTACTGTTCTCTACCTCTACTGTACTCTACTGTGCTCCACTGTACTCCACTGTAGTCTACCTCTGCTGTGCTCCACTGTACTCTACCTCTACTGTGCTCCACTATACTCTACCTCTACTGTGCTCCACTGTACTCTACCTCTACTGTCCTCCACTGTACTCTACCTCTACTGTGCTCCACTGTACTCTCTCTCTACTGTGATCCACTGTACTCTATCTCTACTGGGCTCCACTGTACTCTACCTCTACTGTGCTCCACTGTATTCTATCTCTACTGTGCTCCACTCTACTCTACCTCTACTGTGCTCCACTGTATCCTACCTCTACTGTACTCCACTGTACTCTATCTCTACTGTGCTCCACTGTACTCTATCTCTACTGTACTCCACTGTACTCTACATCTACTGTGCTCTACTGTTCCCTACCTCTACTGTGCTCTACTGTACTCCACCTCTACTCTGCTCCACTGTACCCTACCTCTACTGTGCTCCACTGTACTCTACCTCTACTGTGCTCCACTGTACTCTACCTCTACTGTACTTCTCTGTACTCTATCTCTACTGTGTTCCACTGTACTCTACCTCTACTGTGCTCCACTGTACTCTACCTCTACTGTGCTCCACTGTACTCTACATCTACTGTACTCCACTGTACTCTATCTCTACTGTGCTCCACTGTACTCTACCTCTACTGTGCTCAACTGTACTCTACTGTACTCCACTGTACTCTACCTCTACTGTACTCCACTGTACTCTATCTCTACTGTACTCCACTGTACTCTACCTCTACTGTACTCCACTGTACTCTATCTCTACTGTGCTCCACTGTACTCTACCTCTACTGTGCTCAACTGTACTGTACTGTACTCCACTGTAATCTACCTCTACTGTACTCCACTGTACTCTACCTCTACTGTACTCCACTGTACTCTACCTCTACTGTACTCCACTGTACTCTACTCTACTGTACTCCACTGTACTCTATCTCTACTGTGATCCACTGTAATCTACCTCTACTGTACTCCACTGTACTCTATCTCTACTGTACTACACTGTACTCTAACTCTACTGTACTCTACTGTTCTCTACCTCTACTGTGCTCTACTGTACTCTACTCTACTGTACTCCACTGTACTCTATCTCTACTGTGATCCACTGTACTCTACCTCTACTGTACTCCACTTTACTTTATCTCTACTGTGATCCACTGTACTCTATCTCTACTGTACTCCACTGTACTCTACCTCTACTATGCTCCACTGTACTCTATCTCTACTGTGCTCCACTCTACTCTACCTCTACAGTGCTCCACTGTACTCTACCTCTACTGTACTCCACTTTACTTTATCTCTACTCTGATCCACTGTACTCTATCTCTACTGTGCTCCACTGTACTCTACCTCTACTATGCTCCACTGTACTCTATCTCTACTGTGCTCCACTCTACTCTACCTCTACTGTGCTCCACTGTACTCTACCTCTACTGTACTCCACTGTACTCTATCTCTACTGTACTCCACTGTACTCTACCTCTACTGTGCTCTACTGTTCTCTACCTCTACTGTGCTCTACTGTACTCCACTTCTACTGTGCTCCACTGTACCCTACCTCTACTGTGCTCCACTGTACTCTACCTCTACTGTGATCCACTGTACTCTACCTCTACTGTGCTCCACTGTACTCTACCTCTACTGTACTCCACTGTACTCTATCTCTACTGTACTCTACTGTACTCTACCTCTACTGTACTCTACTGTTCTCTAGCTCTACTGTGCTGTAATGTACTCTTCTCTACTGTACTCCACTGTACTCTATCTCTACTGTGATCCACTGTACTCTACCTCTACTGTACTCCACTGTACTCTATCTCTACTGTGATCCACGTACTCTATCTCTACTGTGCTCCACTGTACTCTACCTCTACTATGCTCCACTGTACTCTATCTCTACTGTGCTCCACTCTACTCTACCTCTACTGTGCTCCACTGTACTCTATTTCTACTGTACTCCTCTGTACTCTACCTCTACTGTGCTCCACTGTACTCTATCTGTAATGTACTCTACTGTATTCTATCTCTACTGTGATCCACTGTACTCTACCTCTGCTGTGCTCCACTGTACTCTATCTCTACTGTACTCCACTGTACTCTACTGTTCTCTACCTCTACTGTACTCTACTGTGCTCCACTGTACTCCACTGTAGTCTACCTCTACTGTGCTCCACTGTACTCTACCTCTACTGTGCTCCACTATACTCTACCTCTACTGTGCTCCACTGTACTCTACCTCTACTGTCCTCCACTGTACTCTACCTCTACTGTGCTCCACTGTACTCTCTCTCTACTGTACTCTACCTCTACTGTACTCTACTGTACTCCACCTCTAATGTGCTCCACTGTACTCTACCTCTACTCTACTCTACCTCTACTGTACTCCACTGTACTCTACCTCTACTGTGCTCTACTGTACTCTATCTCTACTGTGCTCCACTGTACTCTACCTCTACTGTGCTCCACTGTACTCTACCTCTACTGTACTTCACTGTCCTCTATCTCTACTGTACTCCACTGTACTCTACCTCTATTGTCCTCCACTGTACTCTATCTCTACTGTACTCTACTGTACTATATCTCTACTGTACTCCACTGTACTCTATCTCTACTGTACTCCACTGTACTCTACCTCCACTGTACTCTACCTCTACCGTCTCCACTGTACTCTATCTCTACTGTACTCCACTGTACTCTACCTCTACTGTACTCTACTGTTCTCTACCTCTACTGTGCTCTACTGTACTTTACTCTACTGTACTCCACTGTACTCTATCTCTACTGTGATCCACTGTACTCTACCTCTACTGTACTCCACTGTACTCTATCTCTACTGTGATCCACTGTACTCTATCTCTATTGTGCTCCACTGTACTCTACCTCTACTGTGCTCCACTGTACTCTATCTCTACTGTGCTCCACTCTACTCTACCTCTACTGTGCTCCACTGTATCCTACCTCTACTGTACTCCACTGTACTCTCTCTCTACTGTGCTCCACTGTACTCTATCTCTACTGTCCTCAGCTGTACTCTACCTCTACTGTGCTCTACTGTTCTCTACCTCTACTGTGCTCTACTCTACTCCACCTCTACTGTGCTCCACTGTACCCTACCTCTACTGTGCTCCACCGTACTCTACCTCTACTGTGCTCCACTGTACTCTACCTCTACTTTACTCCACTGTACTCTATCTCTACTGTACTCCACTGTACTCTACCTCTACTGTACTCCACTGTACTCTATCTCTACTGTACTCCACTCTAATCTACCTCTACTGTCCTCCACTGCACTCTACCTCTACTGTGCTCCACTGTACTCTCTCTCTACTGTACTCTACCTCTACTGTACTCTACTGTGCTCCACTGTACTCCACTGTAGTCTACCTCTACTGTGCTCCACTGTACTCTACCTCTACTGTGCTCCACTATACTCTACCTCTACTGTGCTCCACTGTACTCTACCTCTACTGTCCTCCACTGTACTCTACCTCTACTGTGCTCCACTGTACTCTCTCTCTACTGTACTCTACCTCTACTGTACTCTACTGTACTCCACCTCTAATGTGCTCCACTGTACTCTACCTCTACTGTACTCTACCTCTACTGTACTCCACTGTACTCTATCTCTACTGTGCTCCACTGTACTCTACCTCTACTGTGCTCAACTGTACTGTACTGTACTCCACTGTAATCTACCTCTACTGTACTCCACTGTACTCTACCTCTACTGTACTCCACTGTACTCTACCTCTACTGTACTCCACTGTACTCTACTCTACTGTACTCCACTGTACTCTATCTCTACTGTGATCCACTGTAATCTACCTCTACTGTACTCCACTGTACTCTATCTCTACTGTACTCCACTGTACTCTAACTCTACTGTACTTTACTGTTCTCTACCTCTACTGTGCTCTACTGTACTCTACTCTACTGTACTCCACTGTACTCTATCTCTACTGTGATCCACTGTACTCTACCTCTACTGTACTCCACTTTACTTTATCTCTACTGTGATCCACTGTACTCTATCTCTACTGTACTCCACTGTACTCTACCTCTACTATGCTCCACTGTACTCTATCTCTACTGTGCTCCACTCTACTCTACCTCTACAGTGCTCCACTGTACTCTACCTCTACTGTACTCCACTTTACTTTATCTCTACTCTGATCCACTGTACTCTATCTCTACTGTGCTCCACTGTACTCTACCTCTACTATGCTCCACTGTACTCTATCTCTACTGTGCTCCACTCTACTCTACCTCTACTGTGCTCCACTGTACTCTACCTCTACTGTACTCCACTGTACTCTATCTCTACTGTACTCCACTGTACTCTACCTCTACTGTGCTCTACTGTTCTCTACCTCTACTGTGCTCTACTGTACTCCACTTCTACTGTGCTCCACTGTACCCTACCTCTACTGTGCTCCACTGTACTCTACCTCTACTGTGATCCACTGTACTCTACCTCTACTGTGCTCCACTGTACTCTACCTCTACTGTACTCCACTGTACTCTATCTCTACTGTACTCTACTGTACTCTACCTCTACTGTACTCTACTGTTCTCTAGCTCTACTGTGCTGTAATGTACTCTTCTCTACTGTACTCCACTGTACTCTATCTCTACTGTGATCCACTGTACTCTACCTCTACTGTACTCCAGTGTACTCTATCTCTACTGTGATCCACTGTACTCTATCTCTACTGTGCTCCACTGTACTCTACCTCTACTATGCTCCACTGTACTCTATCTCTACTGTGCTCCACTCTACTCTACCTCTACTGTGCTCCACTGTACTCTATTTCTACTGTACTCCTCTGTACTCTACCTCTACTGTGCTCCACTGTACTCTATCTGTAATGTACTCTACTGTATTCTATCTCTACTGTGATCCACTGTACTCTACCTCTGCTTTGCTCCACTGTACTCTATCTCTACTGTACTCCACTGTACTCTACTGTTCTCTACCTCTACTGTACTCTACTGTGCTCCACTGTACTCCACTGTAGTCTACCTCTACTGTGCTCCACTGTACTCTACCTCTACTGTGCTCCACTATACTCTACCTCTACTGTGCTCCACTGTACTCTACCTCTACTGTCCTCCACTGTACTCTACCTCTACTGTGCTCCACTGTACTCTCTCTCTACTGTACTCTACCTCTACTGTACTCTACTGTACTCCACCTCTAATGTGCTCCACTGTACTCTACCTCTACTCTACTCTACCTCTACTGTACTCCACTGTACTCTACCTCTACTGTGCTCTACTGTACTCTATCTCTACTGTGCTCCACTGTACTCTACCTCTACTGTGCTCCACTGTACTCTACCTCTACTGTACTTCACTGTCCTCTATCTCTACTGTACTCCACTGTACTCTACCTCTATTGTCCTCCACTGTACTCTATCTCTACTGTACTCTACTGTACTATATCTCTACTGTACTCCACTGTACTCTATCTCTACTGTACTCCACTGTACTCTACCTCCACTGTACTCTACCTCTACCGTACTCCACTGTACTCTATCTCTACTGTACTCCACTGTACTCTACCTCTACTGTACTCTACTGTTCTCTACCTCTACTGTGCTCTACTGTACTTTACTCTACTGTACTCCACTGTACTCTATCTCTACTGTGATCCACTGTACTCTACCTCTACTGTACTCCACTGTACTCTATCTCTACTGTGATCCACTGTACTCTATCTCTATTGTGCTCCACTGTACTCTACCTCTACTGTGCTCCACTGTACTCTATCTCTACTGTGCTCCACTCTACTCTACCTCTACTGTGCTCCACTGTATCCTACCTCTACTGTACTCCACTGTACTCTCTCTCTACTGTGCTCCACTGTACTCTATCTCTACTGTACTCAGCTGTACTCTACCTCTACTGTGCTCTACTGTTCTCTACCTTTACTGTGCTCTACTCTACTCCACCTCTACTGTGCTCCACTGTACCCTACCTCTACTGTGCTCCACCGTACTCTACCTCTACTGTGCTCCACTGTACTCTACCTCTACTGTACTCCACTGTACTCTATCTCTACTGTACTCCACTGTACTCTACCTCTACTGTACTCCACTGTACTCTATCTCTACTGTACTCCACTCTAATCTACCTCTACTGTCCTCCACTGTATTCTACCTCTACTGTGCTCCACTGTACTCTCTCTCTACTGTACTCTACCTCTACTGTACTCTACTGTGCTCCACTGTACTCCACTGTAGTCTACCTCTACTGTGCTCCACTGTACTCTACCTCTACTGTGCTCCACTATACTCTACCTCTACTGTGCTCCACTGTACTCTACCTCTACTGTCCTCCACTGTACTCTACCTCTACTGTGCTCCACTGTACTCTCTCTCTACTGTACTCTACCTCTACTGTACTCTACTGTACTCCACCTCTAATGTGCTCCACTGTACTCTACCTCTACTGTACTCTACCTCTACTGTACTCCACTGTACTCTACCTCTAATGTGCTCCACTGTACTCTATCTCTACTGTGCTCCACTGTACTCTATTTCTACTGTGCTCCACTGTACTCTATCTCTACTGTACTCCACTGTACTCTATCTCTACTGTACTTCAATGTCCTTTATCTCTAATGTACTCCACTGTACTCTACCTCTATTGTGCTCCGTTGTACTCTATCTCTACTGTACTCTACTGTACTTTATCTCTACTGTACTCCACTGTACTCTATCTCTACTGTACTCCACAGTACTCTACCTCTACTGTGCTCCACTGTATCCTACCTCTACTGTACTCCACTGTACTCTCTCTCTACTGTGCTCCACTGTACTCTATCTCTACTGTCCTCAGCTGTACTCTACCTCTACTGTGCTCTACTGTTCTCTACCTCTACTGTGCTCTACTCTACTCCACCTCTACTGTGCTCCACTGTACCCTACCTCTACTGTGCTCAACCGTACTCTACCTCTACTGTGCTCCACTGTACTCTACCTCTACTTTACTCCACTGTACTCTATCTCTACTGTACTCCACTGTACTCTACCTCTACTGTACTCCACTGTACTCTATCTCTACTGTACTCCACTCTAATCTACCTCTACTGTCCTCCACTGCACTCTACCTCTACTGTGCTCCACTGTACTCTCTCTCTACTGTACTCTACCTCTACTGTACTCTACTGTGCTCCACTGTACTCCACTGTAGTCTACCTCTACTGTGCTCCACTGTACTCTACCTCTACTGTGCTCCACTATACTCTACCTCTACTGTGCTCCACTGTACTCTACCTCTACTGTCCTCCACTGTACTCTACCTCTACTGTGCTCCACTGTACTCTCTCTCTACTGTACTCTACCTCTACTGTACTCTACTGTACTCCACCTCTAATGTGCTCCACTGTACTCTACCTCTACTGTACTCTACCTCTACTGTACTCCACTGTACTCTACCTCTAATGTGCTCCACTGTACTCTATCTCTACTGTGCTCCACTGTACTCTATTTCTACTGTGCTCCACTGTACTCTATCTCTACTGTACTCCACTGTACTCTATCTCTACTGTACTTCACTGTCCTTTATCTCTAATGTACTCCACTGTACTCTACCTCTATTGTGCTCCATTGTACTCTATCTCTACTGTACTCTACTGTACTCTATCTCTACTTTACTCCACTGTACTCTATCTCTACTGTACTCCACTGTACTCTACCTCTACTGTGCTCCACTGTACTCTACCTCTACCGTACTCCACCGTACTCTACCTCTACCGTACTCCACCGTACTCTATCTCTCCTGTACTCCACTGTACTCTACCTCAACTGTACTCTACTGTTCTCTACCTTTACTGTGCTCTACTCTACTCTACTGTACTCCACTGTACTCTATCTCTACTGTGATCCACTGTACTCTACCTCTACTGTACTCTACTGTACTCTATCTCTACTGTGATCTACTGTACTCTATCTCTACTGTGCTCCACTGTACTCTACCTCTACTGTGCTCCACTGTACTCTATCTCTACTGTGCTCCACTCTACTCTACCTCTACTGTGCTCCACTGTATCCTACCTCTACTGTACTCCGCTGTACTCTATCTCTACTGTGCTCCACTGTACTCTATCTCTACTGTACTCCACTGTACTCTACCTCTACTGTGCTCTACTGTTCCCTACCTCTACTGTGCTCTACTGTACTCCACCTCTACTCTGCTCCACTGTACCCTACCTCTACTGTGCTCCACTGTACTCTTCCTCTACTGTGCTCCACTGTACTCTACCTCTACTGTACTTCTCTGTACTCTATCTCTACTGTGCTCCACTGTACTCTACCTCTACTGTGCTCCACTGTACTCTACCTCTACTGTGCTCCACTGTACTCTACATCTACTGTACTCCACTGTACTCTATCTCTACTGTGCTCCACTGTACTCTACCTCTACTGTGCTCAACTGTACTCTACTGTACTCCACTGTACTCTACCTCTACTGTACTCCACTGTACTCTATCTCTACTGTACTCCACTGTACTCTACCTCTACTGTACTCCACTGTACTCTATCTCTACTGTGCTCCACTGTACTCTACCTCTACTGTGCTCAACTGTACTGTACTGTACTCCACTGTAATCTACCTCTACTGTACTCCACTGTACTCTACCTCTACTGTACTCCACTGTACTCTACCTCTACTGTACTCCACTGTACTCTACTCTACTGTACTCCACTGTACTCTATCTCTACTGTGATCCACTGTAATCTACCTCTACTGTACTCCACTGTACTCTATCTCTACTGTACTCCACTGTACTCTAACTCTACTGTACTCTACTGTTCTCTACCTCTACTGTGCTCTACTGTACTCTACTCTACTGTACTCCACTGTACTCTATCTCTACTGTGATCCACTGTACTCTACCTCTACTGCACTCCACTTTACTTTATCTCTACTATGCTCCACTGTACTCTATCTCTACTGTGCTCCACTCTACTCTACCTCTACAGTGCTCCACTGTACTCTACCTCTACTGTACTCCACTTTACTTTATCTCTACTCTGATCCACTGTACTCTATCTCTACTGTGCTCCACTGTACTCTACCTCTACTATGCTCCACTGTACTCTATCTCTACTGTGCTCCACTCTACTCTACCTCTACTGTGCTCCACTGTACTCTACCTCTACTGTACTCCACTGTACTCTATCTCTACTGTACTCCACTGTACTCTACCTCTACTGTGCTCTACTGTTCTCTACCTCTACTGTGCTCTACTGTACTCCACTTCTACTGTGCTCCACTGTACCCTACCTCTACTGTGCTCCACTGTACTCTACCTCTACTGTGATCCACTGTACTCTACCTCTACTGTGCTCCACTGTACTCTACCTCTACTGTACTCCACTGTACTCTATCTCTACTGTACTCTACTGTACTCTACCTCTACTGTACTCTACTGTTCTCTAGCTCTACTGTGCTGTAATGTACTCTTCTCTACTGTACTCCACTGTACTCTATCTCTACTGTGATCCACTGTACTCTACCTCTACTGTACTCCACTGTACTCTATCTCTACTGTGATCCACTGTACTCTATCTCTACTGTGCTCCACTGTACTCTACCTCTACTATGCTCCACTGTACTCTATCTCTACTGTGCTCCACTCTACTCTACCTCTACTGTGCTCCACTGTACTCTATTTCTACTGTACTCCTCTGTACTCTACCTCTACTGTGCTCCACTGTACTCTATCTGTAATGTACTCTACTGTATTCTATCTCTACTGTGATCCACTGTACTCTACCTCTGCTGTGCTCCACTGTACTCTATCTCTACTGTACTCCACTGTACTCTACTGTTCTCTACCTCTACTGTACTCTACTGTGCTCCACTGTACTCCACTGTAGTCTACCTCTACTGTGCTCCACTGTACTCTACCTCTACTGTGCTCCACTATACTCTACCTCTACTGTGCTCCACTGTACTCTACCTCTACTGTCCTCCACTGTACTCTACCTCTACTGTGCTCCACTGTACTCTCTCTCTACTGTACTCTACCTCTACTGTACTCTACTGTACTCCACCTCTAATGTGCTCCACTGTACTCTACCTCTACTGTACTCTACCTCTACTGTACTCCACTGTACTCTACCTCTACTGTGCTCTACTGTACTCTATCTCTACTGTGCTCCACTGTACTCTACCTCTACTGTGCTCCACTGTACTCTACCTCTACTGTACTTCACTGTCCTCTATCTCTACTGTACTCCACTGTACTCTACCTCTATTGTCCTCCACTGTACTCTATCTCTACTGTACTCTACTTTACTATATCTCTACTGTACTCCACTGTACTCTATCTCTACTGTACTCCACTGTACTCTACCTCCACTGTACTCTACCTCTACAGTACTCCACTGTACTCTATCTCTACTGTACTCCACTGTACTCTATCTCTACTGTGATCCACTGTACTCTACCTCTACTGTACTCCACTGTACTCTATCTCTACTGTGATCCACTGTACTCTATCTCTATTGTGCTCCACTGTACTCTACCTCTACTGTGCTCCACTGTACTCTATCTCTACTGTGCTCCACTCTACTCTACCTCTACTGTGCTCCACTGTATCCTACCTCTACTGTACTCCACTGTACTCTCTCTCTACTGTGCTCCACTGTACTCTATCTCTACTGTACTCAGCTGTACTCTACCTCTACTGTGCTCTACTGTTCTCTACCTTTACTGTGCTCTACTCTACTCCACCTCTACTGTGCTCCACTGTACCCTACCTCTACTGTGCTCCACCGTACTCTACCTCTACTGTGCTCCACTGTACTCTACCTCTACTGTACTCCACTGTACTCTATCTCTACTGTACTCCACTGTACTCTACCTCTACTGTACTCCACTGTACTCTATCTCTACTGTACTCCACTCTAATCTACCTCTACTGTCCTCCACTGTACTCTACCTCTACTGTGCTCCACTGTACTCTCTCTCTACTGTACTCTACCTCTACTGTACTCTACTGTGCTCCACTGTACTCCACTGTAGTCTACCTCTACTGTGCTCCACTGTACTCTACCTCTACTGTGCTCCACTATACTCTACCTCTACTGTGCTCCACTGTACTCTACCTCTACTGTCCTCCACTGTACTCTACCTCTACTGTGCTCCACTGTACTCTCTCTCTACTGTACTCTACCTCTACTGTACTCTACTGTACTCCACCTCTAATGTGCTCCACTGTACTCTACCTCTACTGTACTCTACCTCTACTGTACTCCACTGTACTCTACCTCTAATGTGCTCCACTGTACTCTATCTCTACTGTGCTCCACTGTACTCTATTTCTACTGTGCTCCACTGTACTCTATCTCTACTGTACTCCACTGTACTCTATCTCTACTGTACTTCACTGTCCTTTATCTCTAATGTACTCCACTGTACTCTACCTCTATTGTGCTCCGTTGTACTCTATCTCTACTGTACTCTACTGTACTCTATCTCTACAGTACTCCACTGTACTCTATCTCTACTGTACTCCACAGTACTCTACCTCTACTGTGCTCCACTCTATCCTACCTCTACTGTACTCCACTGTACTCTCTCTCTACTGTGCTCCACTGTACTCTATCTCTACTGTCCTCAGCTGTACTCTACCTCTACTGTGCTCTACTGTTCTCTACCTCTACTGTGCTCTACTCTACTCCACCTCTACTGTGCTCCACTGTACCCTACCTCTACTGTGCTCCACCGTACTCTACCTCTACTGTGCTCCACTGTACTCTACCTCTACTTTACTCCACTGTACTCTATCTCTACTGTACTCCACTGTACTCTACCTCTACTGTACTCCACTGTACTCTATCTCTACTGTACTCCACTCTAATCTACCTCTACTGTCCTCCACTGCACTCTACCTCTACTGTGCTCCACTGTACTCTCTTTCTACTGTACTCTACCTCTACTGTACTCTACTGTGCTCCACTGTACTCCACTGTAGTCTACCTCTACTGTGCTCCACTGTAGTCTACCTCTACTGTGCTCCACTGTACTCTACCTCTACTGTGCTCCACTATACTCTACCTCTACTGTGCTCCACTGTACTCTACCTCTACTGTCCTCCACTGTACTCTACCTCTACTGTGCTCCACTGTACTCTCTCTCTACTGTACTCTACCTCTACTGTACTCTACTGTACTCCACCTCTAATGTGCTCCACTGTACTCTACCTCTACTGTACTCTACCTCTACTGTACTCCACTGTACTCTACCTCTAATGTGCTCCACTGTACTCTATCTCTACTGTGCTCCACTGTACTCTATTTCTACTGTGCTCCAATGTACTCTATCTCTACTGTACTCCACTGTACTCTATCTCTACTGTACTTCACTGTCCTTTATCTCTAATGTACTCCACTGTACTCTACCTCTATTGTGCTCCATTGTACTCTATCTCTACTGTACTCTACTGTACTCTATCTCTACTTTACTCCACTGTACTCTATCTCTACTGTACTCCACTGTACTCTACCTCTACTGTGCTCCACTGTACTCTACCTCTACCGTACTCCACCGTACTCTACCTCTACCGTACTCCACCGTACTCTATCTCTACTGTACTCCACTGTACTCTACCTCAACTGTACTCTACTGTTCTCTACCTTTACTGTGCTCTACTCTACTCTACTGTACTCCATTGTACTCTATCTCTACTGTGATCCACTGTACTCTACCTCTACTGTACTCTACTGTACTCTATCTCTACTGTGATCTACTGTACTCTATCTCTACTGTGCTCCACTGTACTCTACCTCTACTGTGCTCCACTGTACTCTATCTCTACTGTGCTCCACTCTACTCTACCTCTACTGTGCTCCACTGTATCCTACCTCTACTGTACTCCGCTGTACTCTATCTCTACTGTGCTCCACTGTACTCTATCTCTACTGTACTCCACTGTACTCTACCTCTACTGTGCTCTACTGTTCCCTACCTCTACTGTGCTCTACTGTACTCCACCTCTACTCTGCTCCACTGTACCCTACCTCTACTGTGCTCCACTGTACTCTACCTCTACTGTGCTCCACTGTACTCTACCTCTACTGTACTTCTCTGTACTCTATCTCTACTGTGCTCCACTGTACTCTACCTCTACTGTGCTCCACTGTACTCTACCTCTACTGTGCTCCACTGTACTCTACATCTACTGTACTCCACTGTACTCTATCTCTACTGTGCTCCACTGTACTCTACCTCTACTGTGCTCAACTGTACTCTACTGTACTCCACTGTACTCTACCTCTACTGTACTCCACTGTACTCTATCTCTACTGTACTCCACTGTACTCTACCTCTACTGTACTCCACTGTACTCTATCTCTACTGTGCTCCACTGTACTCTACCTCTACTGTGCTCAACTGTACTGTACTGTACTCCACTGTAATCTACCTCTACTGTACTCCACTGTACTCTACCTCTACTGTACTCCACTGTACTCTACCTCTACTGTACTCCACTGTACTCTACTCTACTGTACTCCACTGTCATCTATCTCTACTGTGATCCACTGTAATCTACCTCTACTGTACTCCACTGTACTCTACCTCTACTGTACTCCACTGTACTCTATCTCTACTGTACTCCACTGTACTCTACCTCTACTGTACTCCACTGTACTCTATCTCTACTGTGCTCCACTGTACTCTACCTCTACTGTGCTCAACTGTACTGTACTGTACTCCACTGTAATCTACCTCTACTGTACTCCACTGTACTCTACCTCTACTGTACTCCACTGTACTCTACCTCTACTGTACTCCACTGTACTCTACTCTACTGTACTCCACTGTACTCTATCTCTACTGTGATCCACTGTAATCTACCTCTACTGTACTCCACTGTACTCTATCTCTACTGTACTACACTGTACTCTAACTCTACTGTACTCTACTGTTCTCTACCTCTACTGTGCTCTACTGTACTCTACTCTACTGTACTCCACTGTACTCTATCTCTACTGTGATCCACTGTACTCTACCTCTACTGTACTCCACTTTACTTTATCTCTACTGTGATCCACTGTACTCTATCTCTACTGTACTCCACTGTACTCTACCTCTACTATGCTCCACTGTACTCTATCTCTACTGTGCTCCACTCTACTCTACCTCTACAGTGCTCCACTGTACTCTACCTCTACTGTACTCCACTTTACTTTATCTCTACTCTGATCCACTGTACTCTATCTCTACTGTGCTCCACTGTACTCTACCTCTACTATGCTCCACTGTACTCTATCTCTACTGTGCTCCACTCTACTCTACCTCTACTGTGCTCCACTGTACTCTACCTCTACTGTACTCCACTGTACTCTATCTCTACTGTACTCCACTGTACTCTACCTCTACTGTGCTCTACTGTTCTCTACCTCTACTGTGCTCTACTGTACTCCACTTCTACTGTGCTCCACTGTACCCTACCTCTACTGTGCTCCACTGTACTCTACCTCTACTGTGATCCACTGTACTCTACCTCTACTGTGCTCCACTGTACTCTACCTCTACTGTACTCCACTGTACTCTATCTCTACTGTACTCTACTGTACTCTACCTCTACTGTACTCTACTGTTCTCTAGCTCTACTGTGCTGTAATGTACTCTTCTCTACTGTACTCCACTGTACTCTATCTCTACTGTGATCCACTGTACTCTACCTCTACTGTACTCCACTGTACTCTATCTCTACTGTGATCCACTGTACTCTATCTCTACTGTGCTCCACTGTACTCTACCTCTACTATGCTCCACTGTACTCTATCTCTACTGTGCTCCACTCTACTCTACCTCTACTGTGCTCCACTGTACTCTATTTCTACTGTACTCCTCTGTACTCTACCTCTACTGTGCTCCACTGTACTCTATCTGTAATGTACTCTACTGTATTCTATCTCTACTGTGATCCACTGTACTCTACCTCTGCTGTGCTCCACTGTACTCTATCTCTACTGTACTCCACTGTACTCTACTGTTCTCTACCTCTACTGTACTCTACTGTGCTCCACTGTACTCCACTGTAGTCTACCTCTACTGTGCTCCACTGTACTCTACCTCTACTGTGCTCCACTATACTCTACCTCTACTGTGCTCCACTGTACTCTACCTCTACTGTCCTCCACTGTACTCTACCTCTACTGTGCTCCACTGTACTCTCTCTCTACTGTACTCTACCTCTACTGTACTCTACTGTACTCCACCTCTAATGTGCTCCACTGTACTCTACCTCTACTCTACTCTACCTCTACTGTACTCCACTGTACTCTACCTCTACTGTGCTCTACTGTACTCTATCTCTACTGTGCTCCACTGTACTCTACCTCTACTGTGCTCCACTGTACTCTACCTCTACTGTACTTCACTGTCCTCTATCTCTACTGTACTCCACTGTACTCTACCTCTATTGTCCTCCACTGTACTCTATCTCTACTGTACTCTACTGTACTATATCTCTACTGTACTCCACTGTACTCTATCTCTACTGTACTCCACTGTACTCTACCTCCACTGTACTCTACCTCTACCGTCTCCACTGTACTCTATCTCTACTGTACTCCACTGTACTCTACCTCTACTGTACTCTACTGTTCTCTACCTCTACTGTGCTCTACTGTACTTTACTCTACTGTACTCCACTGTACTCTATCTCTACTGTGATCCACTGTACTCTACCTCTACTGTACTCCACTGTACTCTATCTCTACTGTGATCCACTGTACTCTATCTCTATTGTGCTCCACTGTACTCTACCTCTACTGTGCTCCACTGTACTCTATCTCTACTGTGCTCCACTCTACTCTACCTCTACTGTGCTCCACTGTATCCTACCTCTACTGTACTCCACTGTACTCTCTCTCTACTGTGCTCCACTGTACTCTATCTCTACTGTCCTCAGCTGTACTCTACCTCTACTGTGCTCTACTGTTCTCTACCTCTACTGTGCTCTACTCTACTCCACCTCTACTGTGCTCCACTGTACCCTACCTCTACTGTGCTCCACCGTACTCTACCTCTACTGTGCTCCACTGTACTCTACCTCTACTTTACTCCACTGTACTCTATCTCTACTGTACTCCACTGTACTCTACCTCTACTGTACTCCACTGTACTCTATCTCTACTGTACTCCACTC
This sequence comes from Tiaroga cobitis, assembly GCA_030578255.1. Classification (NCBI taxonomy): domain Eukaryota; kingdom Metazoa; phylum Chordata; class Actinopteri; order Cypriniformes; family Leuciscidae; genus Tiaroga; species Tiaroga cobitis. Next base: position 30,501,663 of record CM060611.1, on the reverse strand, counting down.
TAATCTACCTCTACTGTCCTCCACTGCACTCTACCTCTACTGTGCTCCACTGTACTCTCTCTCTACTGTACTCTACCTCTACTGTACTCTACTGTGCTCCACTGTACTCCACTGTAGTCTACCTCTACTGTGCTCCACTGTACTCTACCTCTACTGTGCTCCACTATACTCTACCTCTACTGTGCTCCACTGTACTCTACCTCTACTGTCCTCCACTGTACTCTACCTCTACTGTGCTCCACTGTACTCTCTCTCTACTGTACTCTACCTCTACTGTACTCTACTGTACTCCACCTCTAATGTGCTCCACTGTACTCTACCTCTACTGTACTCTACCTCTACTGTACTCCACTGTACTCTATCTCTACTGTGCTCCACTGTACTCTACCTCTACTGTGCTCAACTGTACTGTACTGTACTCCACTGTAATCTACCTCTACTGTACTCCACTGTACTCTACCTCTACTGTACTCCACTGTACTCTACCTCTACTGTACTCCACTGTACTCTACTCTACTGTACTCCACTGTACTCTATCTCTACTGTGATCCACTGTAATCTACCTCTACTGTACTCCACTGTACTCTATCTCTACTGTACTCCACTGTACTCTAACTCTACTGTACTTTACTGTTCTCTACCTCTACTGTGCTCTACTGTACTCTACTCTACTGTACTCCACTGTACTCTATCTCTACTGTGATCCACTGTACTCTACCTCTACTGTACTCCACTTTACTTTATCTCTACTGTGATCCACTGTACTCTATCTCTACTGTACTCCACTGTACTCTACCTCTACTATGCTCCACTGTACTCTATCTCTACTGTGCTCCACTCTACTCTACCTCTACAGTGCTCCACTGTACTCTACCTCTACTGTACTCCACTTTACTTTATCTCTACTCTGATCCACTGTACTCTATCTCTACTGTGCTCCACTGTACTCTACCTCTACTATGCTCCACTGTACTCTATCTCTACTGTGCTCCACTCTACTCTACCTCTACTGTGCTCCACTGTACTCTACCTCTACTGTACTCCACTGTACTCTATCTCTACTGTACTCCACTGTACTCTACCTCTACTGTGCTCTACTGTTCTCTACCTCTACTGTGCTCTACTGTACTCCACTTCTACTGTGCTCCACTGTACCCTACCTCTACTGTGCTCCACTGTACTCTACCTCTACTGTGATCCACTGTACTCTACCTCTACTGTGCTCCACTGTACTCTACCTCTACTGTACTCCACTGTACTCTATCTCTACTGTACTCTACTGTACTCTACCTCTACTGTACTCTACTGTTCTCTAGCTCTACTGTGCTGTAATGTACTCTTCTCTACTGTACTCCACTGTACTCTATCTCTACTGTGATCCACTGTACTCTACCTCTACTGTACTCCAGTGTACTCTATCTCTACTGTGATCCACTGTACTCTATCTCTACTGTGCTCCACTGTACTCTACCTCTACTATGCTCCACTGTACTCTATCTCTACTGTGCTCCACTCTACTCTACCTCTACTGTGCTCCACTGTACTCTATTTCTACTGTACTCCTCTGTACTCTACCTCTACTGTGCTCCACTGTACTCTATCTGTAATGTACTCTACTGTATTCTATCTCTACTGTGATCCACTGTACTCTACCTCTGCTTTGCTCCACTGTACTCTATCTCTACTGTACTCCACTGTACTCTACTGTTCTCTACCTCTACTGTACTCTACTGTGCTCCACTGTACTCCACTGTAGTCTACCTCTACTGTGCTCCACTGTACTCTACCTCTACTGTGCTCCACTATACTCTACCTCTACTGTGCTCCACTGTACTCTACCTCTACTGTCCTCCACTGTACTCTACCTCTACTGTGCTCCACTGTACTCTCTCTCTACTGTACTCTACCTCTACTGTACTCTACTGTACTCCACCTCTAATGTGCTCCACTGTACTCTACCTCTACTCTACTCTACCTCTACTGTACTCCACTGTACTCTACCTCTACTGTGCTCTACTGTACTCTATCTCTACTGTGCTCCACTGTACTCTACCTCTACTGTGCTCCACTGTACTCTACCTCTACTGTACTTCACTGTCCTCTATCTCTACTGTACTCCACTGTACTCTACCTCTATTGTCCTCCACTGTACTCTATCTCTACTGTACTCTACTGTACTATATCTCTACTGTACTCCACTGTACTCTATCTCTACTGTACTCCACTGTACTCTACCTCCACTGTACTCTACCTCTACCGTACTCCACTGTACTCTATCTCTACTGTACTCCACTGTACTCTACCTCTACTGTACTCTACTGTTCTCTACCTCTACTGTGCTCTACTGTACTTTACTCTACTGTACTCCACTGTACTCTATCTCTACTGTGATCCACTGTACTCTACCTCTACTGTACTCCACTGTACTCTATCTCTACTGTGATCCACTGTACTCTATCTCTATTGTGCTCCACTGTACTCTACCTCTACTGTGCTCCACTGTACTCTATCTCTACTGTGCTCCACTCTACTCTACCTCTACTGTGCTCCACTGTATCCTACCTCTACTGTACTCCACTGTACTCTCTCTCTACTGTGCTCCACTGTACTCTATCTCTACTGTACTCAGCTGTACTCTACCTCTACTGTGCTCTACTGTTCTCTACCTTTACTGTGCTCTACTCTACTCCACCTCTACTGTGCTCCACTGTACCCTACCTCTACTGTGCTCCACCGTACTCTACCTCTACTGTGCTCCACTGTACTCTACCTCTACTGTACTCCACTGTACTCTATCTCTACTGTACTCCACTGTACTCTACCTCTACTGTACTCCACTGTACTCTATCTCTACTGTACTCCACTCTAATCTACCTCTACTGTCCTCCACTGTATTCTACCTCTACTGTGCTCCACTGTACTCTCTCTCTACTGTACTCTACCTCTACTGTACTCTACTGTGCTCCACTGTACTCCACTGTAGTCTACCTCTACTGTGCTCCACTGTACTCTACCTCTACTGTGCTCCACTATACTCTACCTCTACTGTGCTCCACTGTACTCTACCTCTACTGTCCTCCACTGTACTCTACCTCTACTGTGCTCCACTGTACTCTCTCTCTACTGTACTCTACCTCTACTGTACTCTACTGTACTCCACCTCTAATGTGCTCCACTGTACTCTACCTCTACTGTACTCTACCTCTACTGTACTCCACTGTACTCTACCTCTAATGTGCTCCACTGTACTCTATCTCTACTGTGCTCCACTGTACTCTATTTCTACTGTGCTCCACTGTACTCTATCTCTACTGTACTCCACTGTACTCTATCTCTACTGTACTTCAATGTCCTTTATCTCTAATGTACTCCACTGTACTCTACCTCTATTGTGCTCCGTTGTACTCTATCTCTACTGTACTCTACTGTACTTTATCTCTACTGTACTCCACTGTACTCTATCTCTACTGTACTCCACAGTACTCTACCTCTACTGTGCTCCACTGTATCCTACCTCTACTGTACTCCACTGTACTCTCTCTCTACTGTGCTCCACTGTACTCTATCTCTACTGTCCTCAGCTGTACTCTACCTCTACTGTGCTCTACTGTTCTCTACCTCTACTGTGCTCTACTCTACTCCACCTCTACTGTGCTCCACTGTACCCTACCTCTACTGTGCTCAACCGTACTCTACCTCTACTGTGCTCCACTGTACTCTACCTCTACTTTACTCCACTGTACTCTATCTCTACTGTACTCCACTGTACTCTACCTCTACTGTACTCCACTGTACTCTATCTCTACTGTACTCCACTCTAATCTACCTCTACTGTCCTCCACTGCACTCTACCTCTACTGTGCTCCACTGTACTCTCTCTCTACTGTACTCTACCTCTACTGTACTCTACTGTGCTCCACTGTACTCCACTGTAGTCTACCTCTACTGTGCTCCACTGTACTCTACCTCTACTGTGCTCCACTATACTCTACCTCTACTGTGCTCCACTGTACTCTACCTCTACTGTCCTCCACTGTACTCTACCTCTACTGTGCTCCACTGTACTCTCTCTCTACTGTACTCTACCTCTACTGTACTCTACTGTACTCCACCTCTAATGTGCTCCACTGTACTCTACCTCTACTGTACTCTACCTCTACTGTACTCCACTGTACTCTACCTCTAATGTGCTCCACTGTACTCTATCTCTACTGTGCTCCACTGTACTCTATTTCTACTGTGCTCCACTGTACTCTATCTCTACTGTACTCCACTGTACTCTATCTCTACTGTACTTCACTGTCCTTTATCTCTAATGTACTCCACTGTACTCTACCTCTATTGTGCTCCATTGTACTCTATCTCTACTGTACTCTACTGTACTCTATCTCTACTTTACTCCACTGTACTCTATCTCTACTGTACTCCACTGTACTCTACCTCTACTGTGCTCCACTGTACTCTACCTCTACCGTACTCCACCGTACTCTACCTCTACCGTACTCCACCGTACTCTATCTCTCCTGTACTCCACTGTACTCTACCTCAACTGTACTCTACTGTTCTCTACCTTTACTGTGCTCTACTCTACTCTACTGTACTCCACTGTACTCTATCTCTACTGTGATCCACTGTACTCTACCTCTACTGTACTCTACTGTACTCTATCTCTACTGTGATCTACTGTACTCTATCTCTACTGTGCTCCACTGTACTCTACCTCTACTGTGCTCCACTGTACTCTATCTCTACTGTGCTCCACTCTACTCTACCTCTACTGTGCTCCACTGTATCCTACCTCTACTGTACTCCGCTGTACTCTATCTCTACTGTGCTCCACTGTACTCTATCTCTACTGTACTCCACTGTACTCTACCTCTACTGTGCTCTACTGTTCCCTACCTCTACTGTGCTCTACTGTACTCCACCTCTACTCTGCTCCACTGTACCCTACCTCTACTGTGCTCCACTGTACTCTTCCTCTACTGTGCTCCACTGTACTCTACCTCTACTGTACTTCTCTGTACTCTATCTCTACTGTGCTCCACTGTACTCTACCTCTACTGTGCTCCACTGTACTCTACCTCTACTGTGCTCCACTGTACTCTACATCTACTGTACTCCACTGTACTCTATCTCTACTGTGCTCCACTGTACTCTACCTCTACTGTGCTCAACTGTACTCTACTGTACTCCACTGTACTCTACCTCTACTGTACTCCACTGTACTCTATCTCTACTGTACTCCACTGTACTCTACCTCTACTGTACTCCACTGTACTCTATCTCTACTGTGCTCCACTGTACTCTACCTCTACTGTGCTCAACTGTACTGTACTGTACTCCACTGTAATCTACCTCTACTGTACTCCACTGTACTCTACCTCTACTGTACTCCACTGTACTCTACCTCTACTGTACTCCACTGTACTCTACTCTACTGTACTCCACTGTACTCTATCTCTACTGTGATCCACTGTAATCTACCTCTACTGTACTCCACTGTACTCTATCTCTACTGTACTCCACTGTACTCTAACTCTACTGTACTCTACTGTTCTCTACCTCTACTGTGCTCTACTGTACTCTACTCTACTGTACTCCACTGTACTCTATCTCTACTGTGATCCACTGTACTCTACCTCTACTGCACTCCACTTTACTTTATCTCTACTATGCTCCACTGTACTCTATCTCTACTGTGCTCCACTCTACTCTACCTCTACAGTGCTCCACTGTACTCTACCTCTACTGTACTCCACTTTACTTTATCTCTACTCTGATCCACTGTACTCTATCTCTACTGTGCTCCACTGTACTCTACCTCTACTATGCTCCACTGTACTCTATCTCTACTGTGCTCCACTCTACTCTACCTCTACTGTGCTCCACTGTACTCTACCTCTACTGTACTCCACTGTACTCTATCTCTACTGTACTCCACTGTACTCTACCTCTACTGTGCTCTACTGTTCTCTACCTCTACTGTGCTCTACTGTACTCCACTTCTACTGTGCTCCACTGTACCCTACCTCTACTGTGCTCCACTGTACTCTACCTCTACTGTGATCCACTGTACTCTACCTCTACTGTGCTCCACTGTACTCTACCTCTACTGTACTCCACTGTACTCTATCTCTACTGTACTCTACTGTACTCTACCTCTACTGTACTCTACTGTTCTCTAGCTCTACTGTGCTGTAATGTACTCTTCTCTACTGTACTCCACTGTACTCTATCTCTACTGTGATCCACTGTACTCTACCTCTACTGTACTCCACTGTACTCTATCTCTACTGTGATCCACTGTACTCTATCTCTACTGTGCTCCACTGTACTCTACCTCTACTATGCTCCACTGTACTCTATCTCTACTGTGCTCCACTCTACTCTACCTCTACTGTGCTCCACTGTACTCTATTTCTACTGTACTCCTCTGTACTCTACCTCTACTGTGCTCCACTGTACTCTATCTGTAATGTACTCTACTGTATTCTATCTCTACTGTGATCCACTGTACTCTACCTCTGCTGTGCTCCACTGTACTCTATCTCTACTGTACTCCACTGTACTCTACTGTTCTCTACCTCTACTGTACTCTACTGTGCTCCACTGTACTCCACTGTAGTCTACCTCTACTGTGCTCCACTGTACTCTACCTCTACTGTGCTCCACTATACTCTACCTCTACTGTGCTCCACTGTACTCTACCTCTACTGTCCTCCACTGTACTCTACCTCTACTGTGCTCCACTGTACTCTCTCTCTACTGTACTCTACCTCTACTGTACTCTACTGTACTCCACCTCTAATGTGCTCCACTGTACTCTACCTCTACTGTACTCTACCTCTACTGTACTCCACTGTACTCTACCTCTACTGTGCTCTACTGTACTCTATCTCTACTGTGCTCCACTGTACTCTACCTCTACTGTGCTCCACTGTACTCTACCTCTACTGTACTTCACTGTCCTCTATCTCTACTGTACTCCACTGTACTCTACCTCTATTGTCCTCCACTGTACTCTATCTCTACTGTACTCTACTTTACTATATCTCTACTGTACTCCACTGTACTCTATCTCTACTGTACTCCACTGTACTCTACCTCCACTGTACTCTACCTCTACAGTACTCCACTGTACTCTATCTCTACTGTACTCCACTGTACTCTATCTCTACTGTGATCCACTGTACTCTACCTCTACTGTACTCCACTGTACTCTATCTCTACTGTGATCCACTGTACTCTATCTCTATTGTGCTCCACTGTACTCTACCTCTACTGTGCTCCACTGTACTCTATCTCTACTGTGCTCCACTCTACTCTACCTCTACTGTGCTCCACTGTATCCTACCTCTACTGTACTCCACTGTACTCTCTCTCTACTGTGCTCCACTGTACTCTATCTCTACTGTACTCAGCTGTACTCTACCTCTACTGTGCTCTACTGTTCTCTACCTTTACTGTGCTCTACTCTACTCCACCTCTACTGTGCTCCACTGTACCCTACCTCTACTGTGCTCCACCGTACTCTACCTCTACTGTGCTCCACTGTACTCTACCTCTACTGTACTCCACTGTACTCTATCTCTACTGTACTCCACTGTACTCTACCTCTACTGTACTCCACTGTACTCTATCTCTACTGTACTCCACTCTAATCTACCTCTACTGTCCTCCACTGTACTCTACCTCTACTGTGCTCCACTGTACTCTCTCTCTACTGTACTCTACCTCTACTGTACTCTACTGTGCTCCACTGTACTCCACTGTAGTCTACCTCTACTGTGCTCCACTGTACTCTACCTCTACTGTGCTCCACTATACTCTACCTCTACTGTGCTCCACTGTACTCTACCTCTACTGTCCTCCACTGTACTCTACCTCTACTGTGCTCCACTGTACTCTCTCTCTACTGTACTCTACCTCTACTGTACTCTACTGTACTCCACCTCTAATGTGCTCCACTGTACTCTACCTCTACTGTACTCTACCTCTACTGTACTCCACTGTACTCTACCTCTAATGTGCTCCACTGTACTCTATCTCTACTGTGCTCCACTGTACTCTATTTCTACTGTGCTCCACTGTACTCTATCTCTACTGTACTCCACTGTACTCTATCTCTACTGTACTTCACTGTCCTTTATCTCTAATGTACTCCACTGTACTCTACCTCTATTGTGCTCCGTTGTACTCTATCTCTACTGTACTCTACTGTACTCTATCTCTACAGTACTCCACTGTACTCTATCTCTACTGTACTCCACAGTACTCTACCTCTACTGTGCTCCACTCTATCCTACCTCTACTGTACTCCACTGTACTCTCTCTCTACTGTGCTCCACTGTACTCTATCTCTACTGTCCTCAGCTGTACTCTACCTCTACTGTGCTCTACTGTTCTCTACCTCTACTGTGCTCTACTCTACTCCACCTCTACTGTGCTCCACTGTACCCTACCTCTACTGTGCTCCACCGTACTCTACCTCTACTGTGCTCCACTGTACTCTACCTCTACTTTACTCCACTGTACTCTATCTCTACTGTACTCCACTGTACTCTACCTCTACTGTACTCCACTGTACTCTATCTCTACTGTACTCCACTCTAATCTACCTCTACTGTCCTCCACTGCACTCTACCTCTACTGTGCTCCACTGTACTCTCTTTCTACTGTACTCTACCTCTACTGTACTCTACTGTGCTCCACTGTACTCCACTGTAGTCTACCTCTACTGTGCTCCACTGTAGTCTACCTCTACTGTGCTCCACTGTACTCTACCTCTACTGTGCTCCACTATACTCTACCTCTACTGTGCTCCACTGTACTCTACCTCTACTGTCCTCCACTGTACTCTACCTCTACTGTGCTCCACTGTACTCTCTCTCTACTGTACTCTACCTCTACTGTACTCTACTGTACTCCACCTCTAATGTGCTCCACTGTACTCTACCTCTACTGTACTCTACCTCTACTGTACTCCACTGTACTCTACCTCTAATGTGCTCCACTGTACTCTATCTCTACTGTGCTCCACTGTACTCTATTTCTACTGTGCTCCAATGTACTCTATCTCTACTGTACTCCACTGTACTCTATCTCTACTGTACTTCACTGTCCTTTATCTCTAATGTACTCCACTGTACTCTACCTCTATTGTGCTCCATTGTACTCTATCTCTACTGTACTCTACTGTACTCTATCTCTACTTTACTCCACTGTACTCTATCTCTACTGTACTCCACTGTACTCTACCTCTACTGTGCTCCACTGTACTCTACCTCTACCGTACTCCACCGTACTCTACCTCTACCGTACTCCACCGTACTCTATCTCTACTGTACTCCACTGTACTCTACCTCAACTGTACTCTACTGTTCTCTACCTTTACTGTGCTCTACTCTACTCTACTGTACTCCATTGTACTCTATCTCTACTGTGATCCACTGTACTCTACCTCTACTGTACTCTACTGTACTCTATCTCTACTGTGATCTACTGTACTCTATCTCTACTGTGCTCCACTGTACTCTACCTCTACTGTGCTCCACTGTACTCTATCTCTACTGTGCTCCACTCTACTCTACCTCTACTGTGCTCCACTGTATCCTACCTCTACTGTACTCCGCTGTACTCTATCTCTACTGTGCTCCACTGTACTCTATCTCTACTGTACTCCACTGTACTCTACCTCTACTGTGCTCTACTGTTCCCTACCTCTACTGTGCTCTACTGTACTCCACCTCTACTCTGCTCCACTGTACCCTACCTCTACTGTGCTCCACTGTACTCTACCTCTACTGTGCTCCACTGTACTCTACCTCTACTGTACTTCTCTGTACTCTATCTCTACTGTGCTCCACTGTACTCTACCTCTACTGTGCTCCACTGTACTCTACCTCTACTGTGCTCCACTGTACTCTACATCTACTGTACTCCACTGTACTCTATCTCTACTGTGCTCCACTGTACTCTACCTCTACTGTGCTCAACTGTACTCTACTGTACTCCACTGTACTCTACCTCTACTGTACTCCACTGTACTCTATCTCTACTGTACTCCACTGTACTCTACCTCTACTGTACTCCACTGTACTCTATCTCTACTGTGCTCCACTGTACTCTACCTCTACTGTGCTCAACTGTACTGTACTGTACTCCACTGTAATCTACCTCTACTGTACTCCACTGTACTCTACCTCTACTGTACTCCACTGTACTCTACCTCTACTGTACTCCACTGTACTCTACTCTACTGTACTCCACTGTACTCTATCTCTACTGTGATCCACTGTAATCTACCTCTACTGTACTCCACTGTACTCTATCTCTACTGTACTCCACTGTACTCTAACTCTACTGTACTCTACTGTTCTCTACCTCTACTGTGCTCTACTGTACTCTACTCTACTGTACTCCACTGTACTCTATCTCTACTGTGATCCACTGTACTCTACCTCTACTGTACTCCACTTTACTTTATCTCTACTGTGATCCACTGTACTCTATCTCTACTGTACTCCACTGTACTCTACCTCTACTATGCTCCACTGTACTCTATCTCTACTGTGCTCCACTCTACTCTACCTCTACAGTGCTCCACTGTACTCTACCTCTACTGTACTCCACTTTACTTTATCTCTACTCTGATCCACTGTACTCTATCTCTACTGTGCTCCACTGTACTCTACCTCTACTATGCTCCACTGTACTCTATCTCTACTGTGCTCCACTCTACTCTACCTCTACTGTGCTCCACTGTACTCTACCTCTACTGTACTCCACTGTACTCTATCTCTACTGTACTCCACTGTACTCTACCTCTACTGTGCTCTACTGTTCTCTACCTCTACTGTGCTCTACTGTACTCCACTTCTACTGTGCTCCACTGTACCCTACCTCTACTGTGCTCCACTGTACTCTACCTCTACTGTGATCCACTGTACTCTACCTCTACTGTGCTCCACTGTACTCTACCTCTACTGTACTCCACTGTACTCTATCTCTACTGTACTCTACTGTACTCTACCTCTACTGTACTCTACTGTTCTCTAGCTCTACTGTGCTGTAATGTACTCTTCTCTACTGTACTCCACTGTACTCTATCTCTACTGTGATCCACTGTACTCTACCTCTACTGTACTCCACTGTACTCTATCTCTACTGTGATCCACTGTACTCTATCTCTACTGTGCTCCACTGTACTCTACCTCTACTATGCTCCACTGTACTCTATCTCTACTGTGCTCCACTCTACTCTACCTCTACTGTGCTCCACTGTACTCTATTTCTACTGTACTCCTCTGTACTCTACCTCTACTGTGCTCCACTGTACTCTATCTGTAATGTACTCTACTGTATTCTATCTCTACTGTGATCCACTGTACTCTACCTCTGCTGTGCTCCACTGTACTCTATCTCTACTGTACTCCACTGTACTCTACTGTTCTCTACCTCTACTGTACTCTACTGTGCTCCACTGTACTCCACTGTAGTCTACCTCTACTGTGCTCCACTGTACTCTACCTCTACTGTGCTCCACTATACTCTACCTCTACTGTGCTCCACTGTACTCTACCTCTACTGTCCTCCACTGTACTCTACCTCTACTGTGCTCCACTGTACTCTCTCTCTACTGTACTCTACCTCTACTGTACTCTACTGTACTCCACCTCTAATGTGCTCCACTGTACTCTACCTCTACTCTACTCTACCTCTACTGTACTCCACTGTACTCTACCTCTACTGTGCTCTACTGTACTCTATCTCTACTGTGCTCCACTGTACTCTACCTCTACTGTGCTCCACTGTACTCTACCTCTACTGTACTTCACTGTCCTCTATCTCTACTGTACTCCACTGTACTCTACCTCTATTGTCCTCCACTGTACTCTATCTCTACTGTACTCTACTGTACTATATCTCTACTGTACTCCACTGTACTCTATCTCTACTGTACTCCACTGTACTCTACCTCCACTGTACTCTACCTCTACCGTCTCCACTGTACTCTATCTCTACTGTACTCCACTGTACTCTACCTCTACTGTACTCTACTGTTCTCTACCTCTACTGTGCTCTACTGTACTTTACTCTACTGTACTCCACTGTACTCTATCTCTACTGTGATCCACTGTACTCTACCTCTACTGTACTCCACTGTACTCTATCTCTACTGTGATCCACTGTACTCTATCTCTACTGTGCTCCACTCTACTCTACCTCTACTGTGCTCCACTGTATCCTACCTCTACTGTACTCCACTGTACTCTCTCTCTACTGTGCTCCACTGTACTCTATCTCTACTGTCCTCAGCTGTACTCTACCTCTACTGTGCTCTACTGTTCTCTACCTCTACTGTGCTCTACTCTACTCCACCTCTACTGTGCTCCACTGTACCCTACCTCTACTGTGCTCCACCGTACTCTACCTCTACTGTGCTCCACTGTACTCTACCTCTACTTTACTCCACTGTACTCTATCTCTACTGTACTCCACTGTACTCTACCTCTACTGTACTCCACTGTACTCTATCTCTACTGTACTCCACTCTAATCTACCTCTACTGTCCTCCACTGCACTCTACCTCTACTGTGCTCCACTGTACTCTCTCTCTACTGTACTCTACCTCTACTGTACTCTACTGTGCTCCACTGTACTCCACTGTAGTCTACCTCTACTGTGCTCCACTGTACTCTACCTCTACTGTGCTCCACTATACTCTACCTCTACTGTGCTCCACTGTACTCTACCTCTACTGTCCTCCACTGTACTCTACCTCTACTGTGCTCCACTGTACTCTCTCTCTACTGTACTCTACCTCTACTGTACTCTACTGTACTCCACCTCTAATGTGCTCCACTGTACTCTACCTCTACTGTACTCTACCTCTACTGTACTCCACTGTACTCTACCTCTACTCTACTCCACTGTACTCTATCTCTACTGTGCTCCACTGTACTCTACCTCTACTGTGCTCAACTGTACTGTACTGTACTCCACTGTAATCTACCTCTACTGTACTCCACTGTACTCTACCTCTACTGTACTCCACTGTACTCTACCTCTACTGTACTCCACTGTACTCTACTCTACTGTACTCCACTGTACTCTATCTCTACTGTGATCCACTGTAATCTACCTCTACTGTAGTCCACTGTACTCTATCTCTACTGTACTCCACTGTACTCTAACTCTACTGTACTTTACTGTTCTCTACCTCTACTGTGCTCTACTGTACTCTACTCTACTGTACTCCACTGTACTCTATCTCTACTGTGATCCACTGTACTCTACCTCTACTGTACTCCACTTTACTTTATCTCTACTGTGATCCACTGTACTCTATCTCTACTGTACTCCACTGTACTCTACCTCTACTATGCTCCACTGTACTCTATCTCTACTGTGCTCCACTCTACTCTACCTCTACAGTGCTCCACTGTACTCTACCTCTACTGTACTCCACTTTACTTTATCTCTACTCTGATCCACTGTACTCTATCTCTACTGTGCTCCACTGTACTCTACCTCTACTATGCTCCACTGTACTCTATCTCTACTGTGCTCCACTCTACTCTACCTCTACTGTGCTCCACTGTACTCTACCTCTACTGTACTCCACTGTACTCTATCTCTACTGTACTCCACTGTACTCTACCTCTACTGTGCTCTACTGTTCTCTACCTCTACTGTGCTCTACTGTACTCCACTTCTACTGTGCTCCACTGTACCCTACCTCTACTGTGCTCCACTGTACTCTACCTCTACTGTGATCCACTGTACTCTACCTCTACTGTGCTCCACTGTACTCTACCTCTACTGTACTCCACTGTACTCTATCTCTACTGTACTCTACTGTACTCTACCTCTACTGTACTCTACTGTTCTCTAGCTCTACTGTGCTGTAATGTACTCTTCTCTACTGTACTCCACTGTACTCTATCTCTACTGTGATCCACTGTACTCTACCTCTACTGTACTCCAGTGTACTCTATCTCTACTGTGATCCACTGTACTCTATCTCTACTGTGCTCCACTGTACTCTACCTCTACTATGCTCCACTGTACTCTATCTCTACTGTGCTCCACTCTACTCTACCTCTACTGTGCTCCACTGTACTCTATTTCTACTGTACTCCTCTGTACTCTACCTCTACTGTGCTCCACTGTACTCTATCTGTAATGTACTCTACTGTATTCTATCTCTACTGTGATCCACTGTACTCTACCTCTGCTTTGCTCCACTGTACTCTATCTCTACTGTACTCCACTGTACTCTACTGTTCTCTACCTCTACTGTACTCTACTGTGCTCCACTGTACTCCACTGTAGTCTACCTCTACTGTGCTCCACTGTACTCTACCTCTACTGTGCTCCACTATACTCTACCTCTACTGTGCTCCACTGTACTCTACCTCTACTGTCCTCCACTGTACTCTACCTCTACTGTGCTCCACTGTACTCTCTCTCTACTGTACTCTACCTCTACTGTACTCTACTGTACTCCACCTCTAATGTGCTCCACTGTACTCTACCTCTACTCTACTCTACCTCTACTGTACTCCACTGTACTCTACCTCTACTGTGCTCTACTGTACTCTATCTCTACTGTGCTCCACTGTACTCTACCTCTACTGTGCTCCACTGTACTCTACCTCTACTGTACTTCACTGTCCTCTATCTCTACTGTACTCCACTGTACTCTACCTCTATTGTCCTCCACTGTACTCTATCTCTACTGTACTCTACTGTACTATATCTCTACTGTACTCCACTGTACTCTATCTCTACTGTACTCCACTGTACTCTACCTCCACTGTACTCTACCTCTACCGTACTCCACTGTACTCTATCTCTACTGTACTCCACTGTACTCTACCTCTACTGTACTCTACTGTTCTCTACCTCTACTGTGCTCTACTGTACTTTACTCTACTGTACTCCACTGTACTCTATCTCTACTGTGATCCACTGTACTCTACCTCTACTGTACTCCACTGTACTCTATCTCTACTGTGATCCACTGTACTCTATCTCTATTGTGCTCCACTGTACTCTACCTCTACTGTGCTCCACTGTACTCTATCTCTACTGTGCTCCACTCTACTCTACCTCTACTGTGCTCCACTGTATCCTACCTCTACTGTACTCCACTGTACTCTCTCTCTACTGTGCTCCACTGTACTCTATCTCTACTGTACTCAGCTGTACTCTACCTCTACTGTGCTCTACTGTTCTCTACCTTTACTGTGCTCTACTCTACTCCACCTCTACTGTGCTCCACTGTACCCTACCTCTACTGTGCTCCACCGTACTCTACCTCTACTGTGCTCCACTGTACTCTACCTCTACTGTACTCCACTGTACTCTATCTCTACTGTACTCCACTGTACTCTACCTCTACTGTACTCCACTGTACTCTATCTCTACTGTACTCCACTCTAATCTACCTCTACTGTCCTCCACTGTACTCTACCTCTACTGTGCTCCACTGTACTCTCTCTCTACTGTACTCTACCTCTACTGTACTCTACTGTGCTCCACTGTACTCCACTGTAGTCTACCTCTACTGTGCTCCACTGTACTCTACCTCTACTGTGCTCCACTATACTCTACCTCTACTGTGCTCCACTGTACTCTACCTCTACTGTCCTCCACTGTACTCTACCTCTACTGTGCTCCACTGTACTCTCTCTCTACTGTACTCTACCTCTACTGTACTCTACTGTACTCCACCTCTAATGTGCTCCACTGTACTCTACCTCTACTGTACTCTACCTCTACTGTACTCCACTGTACTCTACCTCTAATGTGCTCCACTGTACTCTATCTCTACTGTGCTCCACTGTACTCTATTTCTACTGTGCTCCACTGTACTCTATCTCTACTGTACTCCACTGTACTCTATCTCTACTGTACTTCAATGTCCTTTATCTCTAATGTACTCCACTGTACTCTACCTCTATTGTGCTCCGTTGTACTCTATCTCTACTGTACTCTACTGTACTCTATCTCTACTGTACTCCACTGTACTCTATCTCTACTGTACTCCACAGTACTCTACCTCTACTGTGCTCCACTGTATCCTACCTCTACTGTACTCCACTGTACTCTCTCTCTACTGTGCTCCACTGTACTCTATCTCTACTGTCCTCAGCTGTACTCTACCTCTACTGTGCTCTACTGTTCTCTACCTCTACTGTGCTCTACTCTACTCCACCTCTACTGTGCTCCACTGTACCCTACCTCTACTGTGCTCAACCGTACTCTACCTCTACTGTGCTCCACTGTACTCTACCTCTACTTTACTCCACTGTACTCTATCTCTACTGTACTCCACTGTACTCTACCTCTACTTTAATCCACTGTACTCTATCTCTACTGTACTCCACTCTAATCTACCTCTACTGTCCTCCACTGCACTCTACCTCTACTGTGCTCCACTGTACTCTCTCTCTACTGTACTCTACCTCTACTGTACTCTACTGTGCTCCACTGTACTCCACTGTAGTCTACCTCTACTGTGCTCCACTGTACTCTACCTCTACTGTGCTCCACTATACTCTACCTCTACTGTGCTCCACTGTACTCTACCTCTACTGTCCTCCACTGTACTCTACCTCTACTGTGCTCCACTGTACTCTCTCTCTACTGTACTCTACCTCTACTGTACTCTACTGTACTCCACCTCTAATGTGCTCCACTGTACTCTACCTCTACTGTACTCTACCTCTACTGTACTCCACTGTACTCTACCTCTAATGTGCTCCACTGTACTCTATCTCTACTGTGCTCCACTGTACTCTATTTCTACTGTGCTCCACTGTACTCTATCTCTACTGTACTCCACTGTACTCTATCTCTACTGTACTTCACTGTCCTTTATCTCTAATGTACTCCACTGTACTCTACCTCTATTGTGCTCCATTGTACTCTATCTCTACTGTACTCTACTGTACTCTATCTCTACTTTACTCCACTGTACTCTATCTCTACTGTACTCCACTGTACTCTACCTCTACTGTGCTCCACTGTACTCTACCTCTACCGCACTCCACCGTACTCTACCTCTACCGTACTCCACCGTACTCTATCTCTCCTGTACTCCACTGTACTCTACCTCAACTGTACTCTACTGTTCTCTACCTTTACTGTGCTCTACTCTACTCTACTGTACTCCACTGTACTCTATCTCTACTGTGATCCACTGTACTCTACCTCTACTGTACTCTACTGTACTCTATCTCTACTGTGATCTACTGTACTCTATCTCTACTGTGCTCCACTGTACTCTACCTCTACTGTGCTCCACTGTACTCTATCTCTACTGTGCTCCACTCTACTCTACCTCTACTGTGCTCCACTGTATCCTACCTCTACTGTACTCCGCTGTACTCTATCTCTACTGTGCTCCACTGTACTCTATCTCTACTGTACTCCACTGTACTCTACCTCTACTGTGCTCTACTGTTCCCTACCTCTACTGTACTCTACTGTTCTCTAGCTCTACTGTGCTGTAATGTACTCTTCTCTACTGTACTCCACTGTACTCTATCTCTACTGTGATCCACTGTACTCTACCTCTACTGTACTCCACTGTACTCTATCTCTACTGTGATCCACTGTACTCTATCTCTACTGTGCTCCACTGTACTCTACCTCTACTATGCTCCACTGTACTCTATCTCTACTGTGCTCCACTCTACTCTACCTCTACTGTGCTCCACTGTACTCTATTTCTACTGTACTCCTCTGTACTCTACCTCTACTGTGCTCCACTGTACTCTATCTGTAATGTACTCTACTGTATTCTATCTCTACTGTGATCCACTGTACTCTACCTCTGCTGTGCTCCACTGTACTCTATCTCTACTGTACTCCACTGTACTCTACTGTTCTCTACCTCTACTGTACTCTACTGTGCTCCACTGTACTCCACTGTAGTCTACCTCTACTGTGCTCCACTGTACTCTACCTCTACTGTGCTCCACTATACTCTACCTCTACTGTGCTCCACTGTACTCTACCTCTACTGTCCTCCACTGTACTCTACCTCTACTGTGCTCCACTGTACTCTCTCTCTACTGTACTCTACCTCTACTGTACTCTACTGTACTCCACCTCTAATGTGCTCCACTGTACTCTACCTCTACTGTACTCTACCTCTACTGTACTCCACTGTACTCTACCTCTACTGTGCTCTACTGTACTCTATCTCTACTGTGCTCCACTGTACTCTACCTCTACTGTGCTCCACTGTACTCTACCTCTACTGTACTTCACTGTCCTCTATCTCTACTGTACTCCACTGTACTCTACCTCTATTGTCCTCCACTGTACTCTATCTCTACTGTACTCTACTGTACTATATCTCTACTGTACTCCACTGTACTCTATCTCTACTGTACTCCACTGTACTCTACCTCCACTGTACTCTACCTCTACCGTACTCCACTGTACTCTATCTCTACTGTACTCCACTGTACTCTATCTCTACTGTGATCCACTGTACTCTACCTCTACTGTACTCTACTGTTCTCTTCCTCTACTGTACTCCACTGTACTCTATCTCTACTGTGATCCACTGTACTCTATCTCTATTGTGCTCCACTGTACTCTACCTCTACTGTGCTCCACTGTACTCTATCTCTACTGTGCTCCACTCTACTCTACCTCTACTGTGCTCCACTGTATCCTACCTCTACTGTACTCCACTGTACTCTCTCTCTACTGTGCTCCACTGTACTCTATCTCTACTGTACTCAGCTGTACTCTACCTCTACTGTGCTCTACTGTTCTCTACCTTTACTGTGCTCTACTCTACTCCACCTCTACTGTGCTCCACTGTACCCTACCTCTACTGTGCTCCACCGTACTCTACCTCTACTGTGCTCCACTGTACTCTACCTCTACTGTACTCCACTGTACTCTATCTCTACTGTACTCCACTGTACTCTACCTCTACTGTACTCCACTGTACTCTATCTCTACTGTACTCCACTCTAATCTACCTCTACTGTCCTCCACTGTACTCTACCTCTACTGTGCTCCACTGTACTCTCTCTCTACTGTACTCTACCTCTACTGTACTCTACTGTGCTCCACTGTACTCCACTGTAGTCTACCTCTACTGTGCTCCACTGTACTCTACCTCTACTGTGCTCCACTATACTCTACCTCTACTGTGCTCCACTGTACTCTACCTCTACTGTCCTCCACTGTACTCTACCTCTACTGTGCTCCACTGTACTCTCTCTCTACTGTACTCTACCTCTACTGTACTCTACTGTACTCCACCTCTAATGTGCTCCACTGTACTCTACCTCTACTGTACTCTACCTCTACTGTACTCCACTGTACTCTACCTCTAATGTGCTCCACTGTACTCTATCTCTACTGTGCTCCACTGTACTCTATTTCTACTGTGCTCCACTGTACTCTATCTCTACTGTACTCCACTGTACTCTATCTCTACTGTACTTCACTGTCCTTTATCTCTAATGTACTCCACTGTACTCTACCTCGATTGTGCTCCGTTGTACTCTATCTCTACTGTACTCTACTGTACTCTATCTCTACTGTACTCCACTGTACTCTATCTCTACTGTACTCCACAGTACTCTACCTCTACTGTGCTCCACTGTATCCTACCTCTACTGTACTCCACTGTACTCTCTCTCTACTGTGCTCCACTGTACTCTATCTCTACTGTCCTCAGCTGTACTCTACCTCTACTGTGCTCTACTGTTCTCTACCTCTACTGTGCTCTACTCTACTCCACCTCTACTGTGCTCCACTGTACCCTACCTCTACTGTGCTCCACCGTACTCTACCTCTATTGTGCTCCACTGTACTCTACCTCTACTTTACTCCACTGTACTCTATCTCTACTGTACTCCACTGTACTCTACCTCTACTGTACTCCACTGTACTCTATCTCTACTGTACTCCACTCTAATCTACCTCTACTGTCCTCCACTGCACTCTACCTCTACTGTGCTCCACTGTACTCTCTTTCTACTGTACTCTACCTCTACTGTACTCTACTGTGCTCCACTGTACTCCACTGTAGTCTACCTCTACTGTGCTCCACTGTACTCTACCTCTACTGTGCTCCACTATACTCTACCTCTACTGTGCTCCACTGTACTCTACCTCTACTGTCCTCCACTGTACTCTACCTCTACTGTGCTCCACTGTACTCTCTCTCTACTGTACTCTACCTCTACTGTACTCTACTGTACTCCACCTCTAATGTGCTCCACTGTACTCTACCTCTACTGTACTCTACCTCTACTGTACTCCACTGTACTCTACCTCTAATGTGCTCCACTGTACTCTATCTCTACTGTGCTCCACTGTACTCTATTTCTACTGTGCTCCACTGTACTCTATCTCTACTGTACTCCACTGTACTCTATCTCTACTGTACTTCACTGTCCTTTATCTCTAATGTACTCCACTGTACTCTACCTCTATTGTGCTCCATTGTACTCTATCTCTACTGTACTCTACTGTACTCTATCTCTACTTTACTCCACTGTACTCTATCTCTACTGTACTCCACTGTACTCTACCTCTACTGTGCTCCACTGTACTCTACCTCTACCGTACTCCACCGTACTCTACCTCTACCGTACTCCACCGTACTCTATCTCTACTGTACTCCACTGTACTCTACCTCAACTGTACTCTACTGTTCTCTACCTTTACTGTGCTCTACTCTACTCTACTGTACTCCACTGTACTCTATCTCTACTGTGATCCACTGTACTCTACCTCTACTGTACTCTACTGTACTCTATCTCTACTGTGATCTACTGTACTCTATCTCTACTGTGCTCCACTGTACTCTACCTCTACTGTGCTCCACTGTACTCTATCTCTACTGTGCTCCACTCTACTCTACCTCTACTGTGCTCCACTGTATCCTACCTCTACTGTACTCCGCTGTACTCTATCTCTACTGTGCTCCACTGTACTCTATCTCTACTGTACTCCACTGTACTCTACCTCTACTGTGCTCTACTGTTCTCTACCTCTACTGTGCTCTACTGTACTCCACCTCTACTGTTCTCCACTGTACCCTACCTCTATTGTGCTCCACTGCACTCTACCTCTACTGTACTCCACTGTATTCTATCTCTACTGTGCTCCACTGTACTCTACCTCTACTGTGCTCAACTGTACTCTACTGTACTCCACTGTACTCTACCTCTACTGTACTCCACTGTACTCTATCTCTACTGTACTCCACTGTACTCTACCTCTACTGTGCTCCACTATACTCTACCTCTACTGTGCTCCACTGTACTCTACCTCTACTGTCCTCCACTGTACTCTACCTCTACTGTACTTCACTGTCCTTTATCTCTAATGTACTCCACTGTACTCTACCTCTATTGTGCTCCATTGTACTCTATCTCTACTGTACTCTACTGTACTCTATCTCTACTTTACTCCACTGTACTCTATCTCTACTGTACTCCACTGTACTCTACCTCTACTGTGCTCCACTGTACTCTACCTCTACCGTACTCCACCGTACTCTACCTCTACCGTACTCCACCGTACTCTATCTCTACTGTACTCCACTGTACTCTACCTCAACTGTACTCTACTGTTCTCTACCTTTACTGTGCTCTACTCTACTCTACTGTACTCCACTGTACTCTATCTCTACTGTGATCCACTGTACTCTACCTCTACTGTACTCTACTGTACTCTATCTCTACTGTGATCTACTGTACTCTATCTCTACTGTGCTCCACTGTACTCTACCTCTACTGTGCTCCACTGTACTCTATCTCTACTGTGCTCCACTCTACTCTACCTCTACTGTGCTCCACTGTATCCTACCTCTACTGTACTCCGCTGTACTCTATCTCTACTGTGCTCCACTGTACTCTATCTCTACTGTACTCCACTGTACTCTACCTCTACTGTGCTCTACTGTTCTCTACCTCTACTGTGCTCTACTGTACTCCACCTCTACTGTTCTCCACTGTACCCTACCTCTATTGTGCTCCACTGCACTCTACCTCTACTGTACTCCACTGTATTCTATCTCTACTGTGCTCCACTGTACTCTACCTCTACTGTGCTCAACTGTACTCTACTGTACTCCACTGTACTCTACCTCTACTGTACTCCACTGTACTCTATCTCTACTGTACTCCACTGTACTCTACCTCTACTGTGCTCCACTATACTCTACCTCTACTGTGCTCCACTGTACTCTACCTCTACTGTCCTCCACTGTACTCTACCTCTACTGTGCTCCACTGTACTCTCTCTCTACTGTACTCTACCTCTACTGTACTCTACTGTACTCCACCTCTAATGTGCTCCACTGTACTCTACCTCTACTGTACTCTACCTCTACTGTACTCCACTGTACTCTACCTCTAATGTGCTCCACTGTACTCTATCTCTACTGTGCTCCACTGTACTCTATTTCTACTGTGCTCCACTGTACTCTATCTCTACTGTACTCCACTGTACTCTATCTCTACTGTACTTCACTGTCCTTTATCTCTAATGTACTCCACTGTACTCTACCTCTATTGTGCTCCGTTGTACTCTATCTCTACTGTACTCTACTGTACTCTATCTCTACTGTACTCCACTGTACTCTATCTCTACTGTACTCCACAGTACTCTACCTCTACTGTGCTCCACTGTATCCTACCTCTACTGTACTCCACTGTACTCTCTCTCTACTGTGCTCCACTGTACTCTATCTCTACTGTCCTCAGCTGTACTCTACCTCTACTGTGCTCTACTGTTCTCTACCTCTACTGTGCTCTACTCTACTCCACCTCTACTGTGCTCCACTGTACCCTACCTCTACTGTGCTCCACCGTACTCTACCTCTACTGTGATCCACTGTACTCTACCTCTACTTTACTCCACTGTACTCTATCTCTACTGTACTCCACTGTACTCTACCTCTACTGTACTCCACTGTACTCTATCTCTACTGTACTCCACTCTAATCTACCTCTACTGTCCTCCACTGCACTCTACCTCTACTGTGCTCCACTGTACTCTCTCTCTACTGTACTCTACCTCTACTGTACTCTACTGTGCTCCACTGTACTCCACTGTAGTCTACCTCTACTGTGCTCCACTGTACTCTACCTCTACTGTGCTCCACTATACTCTACCTCTACTGTGCTCCACTGTACTCTACCTCTACTGTCCTCCACTGTACTCTACCTCTACTGTGCTCCACTGTACTCTCTCTCTACTGTACTCTACCTCTACTGTACTCTACTGTACTCCACCTCTAATGTGCTCCACTGTACTCTACCTCTACTGTACTCTACCTCTACTGTACTCCACTGTACTCTACCTCTAATGTGCTCCACTGTACTCTATCTCTACTGTGCTCCACTGTACTCTATTTCTACTGTGCTCCACTGTACTCTATCTCTACTGTACTCCACTGTACTCTATCTCTACTGTACTTCACTGTCCTTTATCTCTAATGTACTCCACTGTACTCTACCTCTATTGTGCTCCATTGTACTCTATCTCTACTGTACTCTACTGTACTCTATCTCTACTTTACTCCACTGTACTCTATCTCTACTGTACTCCACTGTACTCTACCTCTACTGTGCTCCACTGTACTCTACCTCTACCGTACTCCACCGTACTCTACCTCTACCGTACTCCACCGTACTCTATCTCTACTGTACTCCACTGTACTCTACCTCAACTGTACTCTACTGTTCTCTACCTTTACTGTGCTCTACTCTGCTCTACTGTACTCCACTGTACTCTATCTCTACTGTGATCCACTGTACTCTACCTCTACTGTACTCTACTGTACTCTATCTCTACTGTGATCTACTGTACTCTATCTCTACTGTGCTCCACTGTACTCTACCTCTACTGTGCTCCACTGTACTCTATCTCTACTGTGCTCCACTCTACTCTACCTCTACTGTGCTCCACTGTATCCTACCTCTACTGTACTCCGCTGTACTCTATCTCTACTGTGCTCCACTGTACTCTATCTCTACTGTACTCCACTGTACTCTACCTCTACTGTGCTCTACTGTTCTCTACCTCTACTGTGCTCTACTGTACTCCACCTCTACTGTTCTCCACTGTACCCTACCTCTATTGTGCTCCACTGTACTCTACCTCTACTGTACTCCACTGTATTCTATCTCTACTGTGCTCCACTGTACTCTACCTCTACTGTGCTCAACTGTACTCTACTGTACTCCACTGTACTCTACCTCTACTGTACTCCACTGTACTCTATCTCTACTGTACTCCACTGTACTCTACCTCTACTGTACTCCACTGTACTCTATCTCTACTGTGCTCCACTGTACTCTACCTCTACTGTGCCCAACTGTACTGTACTCTACCTCTACTGTACTCCACTGTACTCTACCTCTACTGTACTCCACTTTACTCTACCTCTAATGTACTCAACTGTACTCTATCTCTACTGTGCTCCACTGTACTCTACCTCTACTGTACTCCACTGTACTCTATCTCTACTGTACTCCACTGTACTCTACCTCTACTGTACTCTACTGTTCTCTACCTCTACTGTGCTCTACTGTACTCTTCTCTACTGTACTCCACTGTACTCTATCTCTACTGTGATCCACTGTACTCTATCTCTACTGTGATCCACTCTACTCTACCTCTACTGTACTCCACTGTACTCTATCTCTACTCTACTCCACTGTACTCTACCTCTACTGTACTCTACTGTTCTCTACCTCTACTGTGCTCTACTGTACTCTTCTCTACTGTACTCCACTGTACTCTATCTCTACTGTGATCCACTGTACACTACCTCCACTGTACTCTACCTCTACCGTACTCCACTGTACTACTGTACTCTATCTCTACTGTGCTCCACCGTACTCTACCTCTACTGTGCTCCACTGTACTCTACCTCTACTGTACTCCACTGTACTCTATCTCTACTGTACTCCACTGTACTCTACCTCTACTGTACTCCACTGTACTCTATCTCTACTTTACTCCACTGTACTCTATCTCTACTGTACTCCACTGTACTCTACCTCTACTGTGCTCTACTGTTCTCTACCTCTACTGTGCTCTACTGTACTCCACCTCTATTGTGCTACACTGTACCCTACCTCTACTGTGCTCCACTGTACTCTACCTCTGCTGTGCTCCACTGTACTCTACCTCTACTGTGCTCCACTGTACTCTACCTCTACTGTGCTCCACTGTACTCTACCTCTACTGTGCTCCACTGTACTCTATCTCTACTGTGCTCCACTGTACTCTATTTCTACTGTACTCTACTGTACTCCACCTCTAATGTGCTCCACTGTACTCTACCTCTACTGTACTCTACCTCTACTGTACTCCACTGTACTCTACCTCTACTCTGCTCCACTGTACTCTACCTCTACTGTGCTCCACTGTACTCTACCTCTACTGTACTTCACTGTCCTCTATCTCTACTGTACTCCACTGTACTCTACCTCTACTGTGCTCCACTGTACTCTACCTCTACTGTACTCCACTGTACTCTATCTCTACTGTGCTCCACTGTACTCTACCTCTACTGTGCTCCACTGTACTCTACCTCTACTGTGCTCCACTGTACTCTACCTCTACTGTACTCCACTGTACTCTATCTCTACTGTGCTCCACTGTACTCTACCTCTACTGTGCTCAACTGTACTCTACTGTACTCCACTGTACTCTACCTCTACTGTACTAAACTGTACTCTATCTCTACTGTACTCCACTGTACTCTACCTCTACTGTACTCCACTGTACTCTATCTCTACTGTGCTCCACTGTACTCTACCTCTACTGTGCTCAACTGTACTGTACTGTACTCCACTGTAATCTACCTCTACTGTACTCCACTGTACTCTACCTCTACTGTACTCCACTGTACTCTACCTCTACTGTACTCCACTGTACTCTACTCTACTGTACTCCACTGTACTCTATCTCTACTGTGATCCACTGTACTCTACCTCTACTGTACTCCACTGTACTATATCTCTACTGTACTCCACTGTACTCTACCTCTACTGTACTCTACTGTTCTCTACCTCTACTGTGCTCTACTGTACTCTACTCTACTGTACTCCACTGTACTCTATCTCTACTGTGATCCACTGTACTCTACCTCTACTGTACTCCACTTTACTTTATCTCTACTGTGATCCACTGTACTCTATCTCTACTGTGCTCCACTGTACTCTACCTCTACTGTGCTCCACTGTACTCTACCTCTACTGTACTCCACTTTACTTTATCTCTACTGTGATCCACTGTACTCTATCTCTACTGTGCTCCACTGTACTCTACCTCTACTATGCTCCACTGTACTCTATCTCTACTGTGCTCCACTCTACTCTACCTCTACTGTGCTCCACTGTACTCTACCTCTACTGTACTCCACTGTACTCTATCTCTACTGTACTCCACTGTACTCTACCTCTACTGTGCTCTACTGTTCTCTACCTCTACTGTGCTCTACTGTACTCCACCTCTACTGTGCTCCACTGTACCCTACCTCTACTGTGCTCCACTGTACTCTACCTCTACTGTGCTCCACTGTACTCTACCTCTACTCTGCTCCACTGTATCCACTGTACTCTACCTCTACTGTGCTCCAATGTACTCTACCTCTACTGTGCTCCACTGTACTCTACCTCTACTGTACTCTACTGTACTCCACCTCTAATGAGCTCCTCTGTACTCTGGCTCTACTGTACTCCACTGTACTTTACCTCTACTGTACTCCACTGTACTCTACCTCTACTGTGCTCCACTGTACTCTATTTCTACTGTACTCCTCTGTACTCTACCTCTACTGTGCTCCACTGTACTCTATCTGTAATGTACTCTACTGTACTCTATCTCTAATGTGATCCACTGTACTCTACCTCTACTGTACTCCACTGTACTCTACTGTTCTCTACCTCTACTGTACTCTACTGTGCTCCACTGTACTCCACTCTAGTCTACCTCTACTGTGCTCCACTGTACTCTACCTCTACTGTGCTCCACTATACTCTACCTCTACTGTGCTCCACTGTACTCTACCTCTACTGTCCTCCACTGTACTCTACCTCTACTGTGCTCCACTGTACTCTCTCTCTACTGTACTCTACCTCTACTGTACTCTACTGTACTCCACCTCTAATGTGCTCCACTGTACTCTACCTCTACTGTACTCTACCTCTACTGTACTCCACTGTACTCTATCTCTACTGTACTCTACTGTACTCCACCTCTAATGTGCTCCACTGTACTCTACCTCTACTGTACTCTTCCTCTACTGTACTCCACTGTACTCTACCTCTACTGTGCTCTACTGTACTCTATCTCTACTGTGCTCCACTGTACTCTACCTCTACTGTACTTCACTGTCCTCTATCTCTACTGTACTCCACTGTACTCTACCTCTATTGTCCTCCACTGTACTCTATCTCTACTGTACTCTACTGTACTATATCTCTACTGTACTCCACTGTACTCTATCTCTACTGTACTCCACTGTACTCTACCTCCACTGTACTCTACCTCTACCGTACTCCACTGTACTCTATCTCTACTGTACTCCACTGTACTCTACCTCTACTGTACTCTACTGTTCTCTACCTCTACTGTGCTTTACTGTACTTTACTCTACTGTACTCCACTGTACTCTATCTCTACTGGGCTCCACTGTACTCTACCTCTACTGTGCTCCACTGTATTCTATCTCTACTGTGCTCCACTCTACTCTACCTCTACTGTGCTCCACTGTATCCTACCTCTACTGTACTCCACTGTACTCTATCTCTACTGTGCTCCACTGTACTCTATCTCTACTGTACTCCACTGTACTCTACATCTATTGTGCTCTACTGTTCCCTACCTCTACTGTGCTCTACTGTACTCCACCTCTACTCTGCTCCACTGTACCCTACCTCTACTGTGCTCCACTGTACTCTACCTCTACTGTGCTCCACTGTACTCTACCTCTACTGTACTTCTCTGTACTCTATCTCTACTGTGCTCCACTGTACTCTACCTCTACTGTGCTCCACTGTACTCTACCTCTACTGTGCTCCACTGTACTCTACATCTACTGTACTCCACTGTACTCTATCTCTACTGTGCTCCACTGTACTCTACCTCTACTGTGCTCAACTGTACTCTACTGTACTCCACTGTACTCTACCTCTACTGTACTCCACTGTACTCTATCTCTACTGTACTCCACTGTACTCTACCTCTACTGTACTCCACTGTACTCTATCTCTACTGTGCTCCACTGTACTCTACCTCTACTGTGCTCAACTGTACTGTACTGTACTCCACTGTAATCTACCTCTACTGTACTCCACTGTACTCTACCTCTACTGTACTCCACTGTACTCTACCTCTACTGTACTCCACTGTACTCTACTCTACTGTACTCCACTGTACTCTATCTCTACTGTGATCCACTGTAATCTACCTCTACTGTACTCCACTGTACTCTATCTCTACTGTACTCCACTGTACTCTACCTCTACTGTACTCTACTGTTCTCTACCTCTACTGTGCTCTACTGTACTCTACTCTACTGTACTCCACTGTACTCTACCTCTACTGTACTCCACTTTACTTTATCTCTACTGTGATCCACTGTACTCTATCTCTACTGTACTCCAGTGTACTCTACCTCTACTATGCTCCACTGTACTCTATCTCTACTGTGCTCCACTCTACTCTACCTCTACAGTGCTCCACTGTACTCTACCTCTACTGTACTCCACTTTACTTTATCTCTACTCTGATCCACTGTACTCTATCTCTACTGTGCTCCACTCTACTCTACCTCTACAGTGCTCCACTGTACTCTACCTCTACTGTACTCCACTTTACTTTATCTCTACTCTGATCCACTGTACTCTACCTCTACTGTGCTCCACTGTACTCTACCTCTACTGTGCTCCACTGTACTCTACCTCTACTGTGCTCCACTGTACTCTACCTCTACAGTGCTCCACTGTACTCTATCTCTACTGTGCTCCACTGTACTCTACCTCTAATGTACTCTACTGTACTCCACCTCTAATGTGCTCCACTGTACTCTAGCCCTACTGTACTCCACTGTACTTTACCTCTACTGTACTCCACTGTACTCTATCTCTACTGTGCTCCACTGTATCCTACCTCTACTGTACTCCACTGTACTCTATCTCTACTGTGCTCCACTGTACTCTATCTCTACTGTACTCCACTGTACTCTACCTCTACTCTGCTCTACTGTTCTCTACCTCTACTGTGCTCTACTGTACTCCACCTCTACTGTGCTCCACTGTACCCTACCTCTACTGTGCTCCACTGTACTCTACCTCTACTGTGCTCCACTGTACTCTACCTCTACTGTACTCCACTGTACTCTATCTCTACTGTGCTCCACTGCACTCTACCTCTACTGTGCTCAACTGTACTCTACTGTACTCCACTGTATTCTACCTCTACTGTACTCCACTGTACTCTATCTCTACTGTACTCCACTGTACTCTACCTCTACTGTACTCCAGTGTACTCTATCTCTACTGTGCTCAACTGTACTGTACTGTACTCCACTGTAATCTACCTCTACTGTACTCCACTGTACTCTACTTCTACTGTACTCCACTGTACTCTACCTCTACTGTACTCCACTGTACTCTACTCTACTGTACTCCAATGTACTCTATCTCTACTGTGATCCACTGTACTCTACCTCTACTGTACTCCACTGTACTCTATCTCTACTGTACTCCACTGTACTCTACCTCTACTCTACTCTACTGTTCTCTACCTCTACTTTGCTCTACTGTACTCTACTCTACTGTACTCCACTGTACTCTATCTCTACTGTGATTCACTGTACTCTACCTCTACTGTACTCTACTGTTCTCTACCTCTACTCTGCTCTACTGTACTGTACTCTACTGTACTACACTGTACCTTATCTCTACTGTGATCCACTGTACTCTACCTCTACTGTACTCTACTGTACTCTATCTCTACTGTGATCCACTGTACTCTATCTCTACTGTGCTCCACTGTACTCTATCTCTACTGTGCTCCACTCTACTCTACCTCTACTGTGCTCCACTGTATCCTACCTCTACTGTACTCCACTGTACTCTATCTCTACTGTACTCCACTGTACTCTACCTCTACTGTGCTCTACTGTTCTCTAACTCTACTGTGCTCTACTGTACTCAACCTCTACTGTGCTCCACTGTACCCTACCTCTACTGTGCTCCACTGTACTCTACCTCTACTGTGCTCCACTGTACTCTACCTCTACTGTACTCCACTGTACTCTATCTCTACTGTGCTCCACTCTACTCTACATCTACTGTGCTCAACTGTACTCTACTGTACTCCACTGTACTCTACCTCTACTGTACTCCACAGTACTCTATCTCTACTGTACTCCACTGTACTCTACCTCTACTGTACTCCACTGTACTCTATCTCTACTGTGCTCCACTGTACTCTACCTCTACTGTGCTCAACTGTACTGTACTGTACTCCACTGTACTCTACCTCTACTGTACTCCACTGTACTCTACTCTACTCTACTCCACTGTACTCTATCTCTACTGTGATCCACTGTACTCTACATCTACTGTACTCCACTGTACTCTATCTCTACTGTACTCTACTGTACTCTACCTCTACTGTACTCTACTGTTCTCTAGCTCTACTGTGCTGTACTGTACTCTTCTCTACTGTACTCCACTGTACTCTATCTCTACTGTGATCCACTGTACTCTACCTCTACTGTACTCCACTGTACTCTATCTCTACTGTGATCCACTGTACTCTACCTCTACTGTACTCCACTGTACTCTATCTCTACTGTGCTCCACTGTACTCTACCTCTACTATGCTCCACTGTACTCTATCTCTACTGTGCTCCACTCTACTCTACCTCTACTGTGCTCCACTGTACTCTACCTCTACTGTACTCCACTGTACACTATCTCTACTGTGCTCCACTGTACTCTATCTCTACTGTACTCCACTGTACTGTACCTCTACTGTGCTCTACTGTTCTCTACCTCTACTGTGCTCTACTGTACTCCACCTCTACTGTGCTCCACTGTACCCTACCTCTACTGTGCTCCACTGTACTCTACCTCTGCTGTGCTCCACTGTACTCTACCTCTACTGTGCTCCACTGTACTCTACCTCTACTGTGCTCCACTGTACTCTACCTCTACTATGCTCCACTGTACTCTATCTCTACTTTGCTCCACTGTACTCTACCTCTACTGTACTCTACTGTACTCCACCTCTAATGTGCTCCACTGTACTCTAGCTCTACTGTACTCGACTGTACTCTACCTCTACTGTGCTCCACTGTACTCTATTTCTACTGTACTCCTCTGTACTCTACCTCTACTGTGCTCCACTGTACTCTATCTGTAATGTACTCTACTGTACACTATCGCTACTGTGATCCACTGTACTCTACCTCTGCTGTGCTCCACTGTACTCTATCTCTACTGTACTCCACTGCACTCTACTGTTCTCTACCTCTACTGTACTCTACTGTGCTCCACTGTACTCCACTGTAGTCTACCTCTGCTGTGCTCCACTGTACTCTACCTCTACTGTGCTCCACTATACTCTACCTCTACTGTGCTCCACTGTACTCTACCTCTACTGTCCTCCACTGTACTCTACCTCTACTGTGCTCCACTGTACTCTCTCTCTACTGTGATCCACTGTACTCTATCTCTACTGGGCTCCACTGTACTCTACCTCTACTGTGCTCCACTGTATTCTATCTCTACTGTGCTCCACTCTACTCTACCTCTACTGTGCTCCACTGTATCCTACCTCTACTGTACTCCACTGTACTCTATCTCTACTGTGCTCCACTGTACTCTATCTCTACTGTACTCCACTGTACTCTACATCTACTGTGCTCTACTGTTCCCTACCTCTACTGTGCTCTACTGTACTCCACCTCTACTCTGCTCCACTGTACCCTACCTCTACTGTGCTCCACTGTACTCTACCTCTACTGTGCTCCACTGTACTCTACCTCTACTGTACTTCTCTGTACTCTATCTCTACTGTGCTCCACTGTACTCTACCTCTACTGTGCTCCACTGTACTCTACCTCTACTGTGCTCCACTCTACTCTACATCTACTGTACTCCACTGTACTCTATCTCTACTGTGCTCCACTGTACTCTACCTCTACTGTGCTCAACTGTACTCTACTGTACTCCACTGTACTCTACCTCTACTGTACTCCACTGTACTCTACCTCTACTGTACTCCACTGTACTCTATCTCTACTGTGCTCCACTGTACTCTACCTCTACTGTGCTCAACTGTACTGTACTGTACTCCACTGTAATCTACCTCTACTGTACTCCACTGTACTCTACCTCTACTGTACTCCACTGTACTCTACCTCTACTGTACTCCACTGTACTCTACTCTACTGTACTCCACTGTACTCTATCTCTACTGTGATCCACTGTAATCTACCTCTACTGTACTCCACTGTACTCTATCTCTACTGTACTCCACTGTACTCTAACTCTACTGTACTCTACTGTTCTCTACCTCTACTGTGCTCTACTGTACTCTACTCTACTGTACTCCACTGTACTCTATCTCTACTGTGATCCACTGTACTCTACCTCTACTGTACTCCACTTTACTTTATCTCTACTGTGATCCACTGTACTCTATCTCTACTGTACTCCACTGTACTCTACCTCTACTATGCTCCACTGTACTCTATCTCTACTGTGCTCCACTCTACTCTACCTCTACAGTGCTCCACTGTACTCTACCTCTACTGTACTCCACTTTACTTTATCTCTACTCTGATCCACTGTACTCTATCTCTACTGTGCTCCACTGTACTCTACCTCTACTATGCTCCACTGTACTCTATCTCTACTGTGCTCCACTCTACTCTACCTCTACTGTGCTCCACTGTACTCTACCTCTACTGTACTCCACTGTACTCTATCTCTACTGTACTCCACTGTACTCTACCTCTACTGAGCTCTACTGTTCTCTACCTCTACTGTGCTCTACTGTACTCCACTTCTACTGTGCTCCACTGTACCCTACCTCTACTGTGCTCCACTGTACTCTACCTCTACTGTGATCCACTGTACTCTACCTCTACTGTGCTCCACTGTACTCTACCTCTACTGTACTCCACTGTACTCTATCTCTACTGTACTCTACTGTACTCTACCTCTACTGTACTCTACTGTTCTCTAGCTCTACTGTGCTGTAATGTACTCTTCTCTACTGTACTCCACTGTACTCTATCTCTACTGTGATCCACTGTACTCTACCTCTACTGTACTCCACTGTACTCTATCTCTACTGTGATCCACTGTACTCTATCTCTACTGTGCTCCACTGTACTCTACCTCTACTATGCTCCACTGTACTCTATCTCTACTGTGCTCCACTCTACTCTACCTCTACTGTGCTCCACTGTACCCTACCTCTACTGTGCTCCACCGTACTCTACCTCTACTGTGCTCCACTGTACTCTACCTCTACTGTACTCCACTGTACTCTATCTCTACTGTACTCCACTGTACTCTACCTCTACTGTACTCCACTGTACTCTATCTCTACTGTACTCCACTCTAATCTACCTCTACTGTCCTCCACTGTACTCTACCTCTACTGTGCTCCACTGTACTCTCTCTCTACTGTACTCTACCTCTACTGTACTCTACTGTGCTCCACTGTACTCCACTGTAGTCTACCTCTACTGTGCTCCACTGTACTCTACCTCTACTGTGCTCCACTATACTCTACCTCTACTGTGCTCCACTGTACTCTACCTCTACTGTCCTCCACTGTACTCTACCTCTACTGTGCTCCACTGTACTCTCTCTCTACTGTACTCTACCTCTACTGTACTCTACTGTACTCCACCTCTAATGTGCTCCACTGTACTCTACCTCTACTGTACTCTACCTCTACTGTACTCCACTGTACTCTACCTCTACTGTGCTCCACTGTACTCTATTTCTACTGTGCTCCACTGTACTCTATCTCTACTGTACTCCACTGTACTCTATCTCTACTGTACTTCACTGTCCTTTATCTCTAATGTACTCCACTGTACTCTACCTCTATTGTGCTCCGTTGTACTCTATCTCTACTGTACTCTACTGTACTCTATCTCTACTGTACTCCACTGTACTCTATCTCTACTGTACTCCACAGTACTCTACCTCTACTGTGCTCCACTGTATCCTACCTCTACTGTACTCCACTGTACTCTCTCTCTACTGTGCTCCACTGTACTCTATCTCTACTGTCCTCAGCTGTACTCTACCTCTACTGTGCTCTACTGTTCTCTACCTCTACTGTGCTCTACTCTACTCCACCTCTACTGTGCTCCACTGTACCCTACCTCTACTGTGCTCCACCATACTCTACCTCTACTGTGCTCCACTGTACTCTACCTCTACTTTACTCCACTGTACTCTATCTCTACTGTACTCCACTGTACTCTACCTCTACTGTACTCCACTGTACTCTATCTCTACTGTACTCCACTCTAATCTACCTCTACTGTCCTCCACTGCACTCTACCTCTACTGTGCTCCACTGTACTCTCTCTCTACTGTACTCTACCTCTACTGTACTCTACTGTGCTCCACTGTACTCCACTGTAGTCTACCTCTACTGTGCTCCACTGTACTCTACCTCTACTGTGCTCCACTATACTCTACCTCTACTGTGCTCCACTGTACTCTACCTCTACTGTCCTCCACTGTACTCTACCTCTACTGTGCTCCACTGTACTCTCTCTCTACTGTACTCTACCTCTACTGTACTCTACTGTACTCCACCTCTAATGTGCTCCACTGTACTCTACCTCTACTGTACTCTACCTCTACTGTACTCCACTGTACTCTACCTCTAATGTGCTCCACTGTACTCTATCTCTACTGTGCTCCACTGTACTCTATTTCTACTGTGCTCCACTGTACTCTATCTCTACTGTACTCCACTGTACTCTATCTCTACTGTACTTCACTGTCCTTTATCTCTAATGTACTCCACTGTACTCTACCTCTATTGTGCTCCATTGTACTCTATCTCTACTGTACTCTACTGTACTCTATCTCTACTTTACTCCACTGTACTCTATCTCTACTGTACTCCACTGTACTCTACCTCTACTGTGCTCCACTGTACTCTACCTCTACCGTACTCCACCGTACTCTACCTCTACCGTACTCCACCGTACTCTATCTCTACTGTACTCCAATGTACTCTACCTCAACTGTACTCTACTGTTCTCTACCTTTACTGTGCTCTACTCTACTCTACTGTACTCCACTGTACTCTATCTCTACTGTGATCCACTGTACTCTACCTCTACTGTACTCTACTGTACTCTATCTCTACTGTGATCTACTGTACTCTATCTCTACTGTGCTCCACTGTACTCTACCTCTACTGTGCTCCACTGTACTCTATCTCTACTGTGCTCCACTCTACTCTACCTCTACTGTGCTCCACTGTATCCTACCTCTACTGTACTCCGCTGTACTCTATCTCTACTGTGCTCCACTGTACTCTATCTCTACTGTACTCCACTGTACTCTACCTCTACTGTGCTCTACTGTTCTCTACCTCTACTGTGCTCTACTGTACTCCACCTCTACTGTTCTCCACTGTACCCTACCTCTATTGTGCTCCACTGTACTCTACCTCTACTGTACTCCACTGTATTCTATCTCTACTGTGCTCCACTGTACTCTACCTCTACTGTGCTCAACTGTACTCTACTGTACTCCACTGTACTCTACCTCTACTGTACTCCACTGTACTCTATCTCTACTGTACTCCACTGTACTCTACCTCTACTGTACTCCACTGTACTCTATCTCTACTGTTCTCCACTGTACTCTACCTCTACTGTGCCCAACTGTACTGTACTCTACCTCTACTGTACTCCACTGTACTCTACCTCTACTGTACTCCACTTTACTCTACCTCTACTGTACTCAACTGTACTCTATCTCTACTGTGCTCCACTGTACTCTACCTCTACTGTACTCCACTGTACTCTATCTCTACTGTACTCCACTGTACTCTACCTATACTGTACTCTACTGTTCTCTTCCTCTACTGTACTCCACTGTACTCTATCTCTACTGTGATCCACTGTACTCTACCTCTACTGTACTCTACTGTTCTCTACCTCTACTGTGCTCTACTGTACTCTTCTCTACTGTACTCCACTGTACTCTATCTCTACTGTGATCCACTGTACTCTATCTCTACTGTGATCCACTCTACTCTACCTCTACTGTACTCCACTGTACTCTATCTCTACTCTACTCCACTGTACTCTACCTCTACTGTACTCTACTGTTCTCTACCTCTACTGTGCTCTACTGTACTCTTCTCTACTGTACTCCACTGTACTCTATCTCTACTGTGATCCACTGTACTCTACCTCCACTGTACTCTACCTCTACCGTACTCCACTGTACTACTGTACTCTATCTCTACTGTGCTCCACCGTACTCTACCTCTACTGTGCTCCACTGTACTCTACCTCTAATGTACTCCACTGTACTCTATCTCTACTGTACTCCACTGTACTCTACCTCTACTGTACTCCACTGTACTCTATCTCTACTTTACTCCACTGTACTCTATCTCTACTGTACTCCACTGTACTCTACCTCTACTGTGCTCTACTGTTCTCTACCTCTACTGTGCTCTACTGTACTCCACCTCTATTGTGCTACACTGTACCCTACCTCTACTGTGCTCCACTGTACTCTACCTCTGCTGTGCTCCACTGTACTCTACCTCTACTGTGCTCCACTGTACTCTACCTCTACTGTGCTCCACTGTACTCTACCTCTACTGTGCTCCACTGTACTCTATCTCTACTGTGCTCCACTGTACTCTATTTCTACTGTACTCTACTGTACTCCACCTCTAATGTGCTCCACTGTACTCTACCTCTACTGTACTCTACCTCTACTGTACTCCACTGTACTCTACCTCTACTCTGCTCCACTGTACTCTACCTCTACTGTGCTCCACTGTACTCTACCTCTACTGTACTTCACTGTCCTCTATCTCTACTGTACTCCACTGTACTCTACCTCTACTGTGCTCCACTGTACTCTACCTCTACTGTACTCCACTGTACTCTATCTCTACTGTGCTCCACTGTACTCTACCTCTACTGTGCTCCACTGTACTCTACCTCTACTGTGCTCCACTGTACTCTACCTCTACTGTACTCCACTGTACTCTATCTCTACTGTGCTCCACTGTACTCTACCTCTACTGTGCTCAACTGTACTCTACTGTACTCCACTGTACTCTACCTCTACTGTACTAAACTGTACTCTATCTCTACTGTACTCCACTGTACTCTACCTCTACTGTACTCCACTGTACTCTATCTCTACTGTGCTCCACTGTACTCTACCTCTACTGTGCTCAACTGTACTGTACTGTACTCCACTGTAATCTACCTCTACTGTACTCCACTGTACTCTACCTCTACTGTACTCCACTGTACTCTACCTCTACTGTACTCCACTGTACTCTACTCTACTGTACTCCACTGTACTCTATCTCTACTGTGATCCACTGTACTCTACCTCTAATGTACTCCACTGTACTATATCTCTACTGTACTCCACTGTACTCTACCTCTACTGTACTCTACTGTTCTCTACCTCTACTGTGCTCTACTGTACTCTACTCTACTGTACTCCACTGTACTCTATCTCTACTGTGATCCACTGTACTCTACCTCTACTGTACTCCACTTTACTTTATCTCTACTGTGATCCACTGTACTCTATCTCTACTGTGCTCCACTGTACTCTACCTCTACTGTGCTCCACTGTACTCTACCTCTACTGTACTCCACTTTACTTTATCTCTACTGTGATCCACTGTACTCTATCTCTACTGTGCTCCACTGTACTCTACCTCTACTATGCTCCACTGTACTCTATCTCTACTGTGCTCCACTCTACTCTACCTCTACTGTGCTCCACTGTACTCTACCTCTACTGTACTCCACTGTACTCTATCTCTACTGTACTCCACTGTACTCTACCTCTACTGTGCTCTACTGTTCTCTACCTCTACTGTGCTCTACTGTACTCCACCTCTACTGTGCTCCACTGTACCCTACCTCTACTGTGCTCCACTGTACTCTACCTCTACTGTGCTCCACTGTACTCTACCTCTACTCTGCTCCACTGTATCCACTGTACTCTACCTCTACTGTGCTCCACTGTACTCTACCTCTACTGTGCTCCACTGTACTCTACCTCTACTGTACTCTACTGTACTCCACCTCTATTGAGCTCCTCTGTACTCTGGCTCTACTGTACTCCACTGTACTTTACCTCTACTGTACTCCACTGTACTCTACCTCTACTGTGCTCCACTGTACTCTATTTCTACTGTACTCCTCTGTACTCTACCTCTACTGTGCTCCACTGTACTCTATCTGTAATGTACTCTACTGTACTCTATCTCTAATGTGATCCACTGTACTCTACCTCTACTGTACTCCACTGTACTCTACTGTTCTCTACCTCTACTGTACTCTACTGTGCTCCACTGTACTCCACTCTAGTCTACCTCTACTGTGCTCCACTGTACTCTACCTCTACTGTGCTCCACTATACTCTACCTCTACTGTGCTCCACTGTACTCTACCTCTACTGTCCTCCACTGTACTCTACCTCTACTGTGCTCCACTGTACTCTCTCTCTCTACTGTACTCTACCTCTACTGTACTCTACTGTACTCCACCTCTAATGTGCTCCACTGTACTCTACCTCTACTGTACTCTACCTCTACTGTACTCCACTGTACTCTATCTCTACTGTACTCTACTGTACTCCACCTCTAATGTGCTCCACTGTACTCTACCTCTACTGTACTCTTCCTCTACTGTACTCCACTGTACTCTACCTCTACTGTGCTCTACTGTACTCTATCTCTACTGTGCTCCACTGTACTCCACTGTAGTCTACCTCTACTGTGCTCCACTGTACTCTACCTCTACTGTGCTCCACTATACTCTACCTCTACTGTGCTCCACTGTACTCTACCTCTACTGTCCTCCACTGTACTCTACCTCTACTGTGCTCCACTGTACTCTCTCTCTACTGTACTCTACCTCTACTGTACTCTACTGTACTCCACCTCTAATGTGCTCCACTGTACTCTACCTCTACTGTACTCTACCTATACTGTACTCCACTGTACTCTACCTCTAATGTGCTCCACTGTACTCTATCTCTACTGTGCTCCACTGTACTCTATTTCTACTGTGCTCCACTGTACTCTATCTCTACTGTACTCCACTGTACTCTACTCTACTGTACTCCACTGTACTCTATCTCTACTGTGATCCACTGTAATCTACCTCTACTGTACTCCACTGTACTCTATCTCTACTGTACTCCACTGTACTCTACCTCTACTGTA
Source organism: Tiaroga cobitis (assembly GCA_030578255.1). NCBI lineage: Eukaryota > Metazoa > Chordata > Actinopteri > Cypriniformes > Leuciscidae > Tiaroga > Tiaroga cobitis. The sequence continues at coordinate 30,462,132 of CM060611.1, read as the reverse complement.
CTCTACTGTTCTCTACCTCTACTGTGCTCTACTGTACTCTACTCTACTGTACTCCACTGTACTCTATCTCTACTGTGATCCACTGTACTCTACCTCTACTGTACTCCACTTTACTTTATCTCTACTGTGATCCACTGTACTCTATCTCTACTGTACTCCACTGTACTCTACCTCTACTATGCTCCACTGTACTCTATCTCTACTGTGCTCCACTCTACTCTACCTCTACAGTGCTCCACTGTACTCTACCTCTACTGTACTCCACTTTACTTTATCTCTACTCTGATCCACTGTACTCTATCTCTACTGTGCTCCACTCTACTCTACCTCTACAGTGCTCCACTGTACTCTACCTCTACTGTACTCCACTTTACTTTATCTCTACTCTGATCCACTGTACTCTACCTCTACTGTGCTCCACTGTACTCTACCTCTACTGTGCTCCACTGTACTCTACCTCTACTGTGCTCCACTGTACTCTACCTCTACAGTGCTCCACTGTACTCTATCTCTACTGTGCTCCACTGTACTCTACCTCTAATGTACTCTACTGTACTCCACCTCTAATGTGCTCCACTGTACTCTAGCCCTACTGTACACCACTGTACTTTACCTCTACTGTACTCCACTGTACTCTATCTCTACTGTGCTCCACTGTATCCTACCTCTACTGTACTCCACTGTACTCTATCTCTACTGTGCTCCACTGTAGTCTATCTCCACTGTACTCCACTGTACTCTACCTCTACTCTGCTCTACTGTTCTCTACCTCTACTGTGCTCTACTGTACTCCACCTCTACTGTGCTCCACTGTACCCTACCTCTACTGTGCTCCACTGTACTCTACCTCTACTGTGCTCCACTGTACTCTACCTCTACTGTACTCCACTGTACTCTATCTCTACTGTGCTCCACTGTACTCTACCTCTACTGTGATCAACTGTACTCTACTGTACTCCACTGTACTCTACCTCTACTGTACTCCACTGTACTCTATCTCTACTGTACTCCACTGTACTCTACCTCTACTGTACTCCAGTGTACTCTATCTCTACTGTGCTCAACTGTACTGTACTGTACTCCACTGTAATCTACCTCTACTGTACTCCACTGTACTCTACTTCTACTGTACTCCACTGTACTCTACCTCTACTGTACTCCACTGTACTCTACTCTACTGTACTCCAATGTACTCTATCTCTACTGTGATCCACTGTACTCTACCTCTACTGTACTCCACTGTACTCTATCTCTACTGTACTCCACTGTACTCTACCTCTACTCTACTCTACTGTTCTCTACCTCTACTTTGCTCTACTGTACTCTACTCTACTGTACTCCACTGTACTCTATCTCTACTGTGATTCACTGTACTCTACCTCTACTGTACTCTACTGTTCTCTACCTCTACTCTGCTCTACTGTACTGTACTCTACTGTACTACACTGTACTCTATCTCTACTGTGATCCACTGTACTCTACCTCTACTGTACTCTACTGTACTCTATCTCTACTGTGATCCACTGTACTCTATCTCTACTGTGCTCCACTGTACTCTATCTCTACGGTGCTCCACTCTACTCTACCTCTACTGTGCTCCACTGTATCCTACCTCTACTGTACTCCACTGTACTCTATCTCTACTGTACTCCACTGTACTCTACCTCTACTGTGCTCTACTGTTCTCTACCTCTACTGTGCTCTACTGTACTCAACCTCTACTGTGCTCCACTGTACCCTACCTCTACTGTGCTCCACTGTACTCTACCTCTACTGTGCTCCACTGTACTCTACCTCTACTGTACTCCACTGTACTCTATCTCTACTGTGCTCCACTCTACTCTACATCTACTGTGCTCAACTGTACTCTACTGTACTCCACTGTACTCTACCTCTACTGTACTCCACAGTACTCTATCTCTACTGTACTCCACTGTACTCTACCTCTACTGTACTCCACTGTACTCTATCTCTACTGTGCTCCACTGTACTCTACCTCTACTGTGCTCAACTGTACTGTACTGTACTCCACTGTACTCTACCTCTACTGTACTCCACTGTACTCTACTCTACTCTACTCCACTGTACTCTATCTCTACTGTGATCCACCGTACTCTACATCTACTGTACTCCACTGTACTCTATCTCTACTGTACTCTACTGTACTCTACCTCTACTGTACTCTACTGTTCTCTAGCTCTACTGTGCTGTACTGTACTCTTCTCTACTGTACTCCACTGTACTCTATCTCTACTGTGATCCACTGTACTCTACCTCTACTGTACTCCACTGTACTCTATCTCTACTGTGATCCACTGTACTCTACCTCTACTGTACTCCACTGTACTCTATCTCTACTGTGCTCCACTGTACTCTACCTCTACTATGCTCCACTGTACTCTATCTCTACTGTGCTCCACTCTACTCTACCTCTACTGTGCTCCACTGTACTCTACCTCTACTGTACTCCACTGTACACTATCTCTACTGTGCTCCACTGTACTCTATCTCTACTGTACTCCACTGTACTGTACCTCTACTGTGCTCTACTGTTCTCTACCTCTACTGTGCTCTACTGTACTCCACCTCTACTGTGCTCCACTGTACCCTACCTCTACTGTGCTCCACTGTACTCTACCTCTGCTGTGCTCCACTGTACTCTACCTCTACTGTGCTCCACTGTACTCTACCTCTACTGTGCTCCACTGTACTCTACCTCTACTATGCTCCACTGTACTCTATCTCTACTTTGCTCCACTGTACTCTACCTCTACTGTACTCTACTGTACTCCACCTCTAATGTGCTCCACTGTACTCTAGCTCTACTGTACTCGACTGTACTCTACCTCTACTGTGCTCCACTGTACTCTATTTCTACTGTACTCCTCTGTACTCTACCTCTACTGTGCTCCACTGTACTCTATCTGTAATGTACTCTACTGTACACTATCGCTACTGTGATCCACTGTACTCTACCTCTGCTGTGCTCCACTGTACTCTATCTCTACTGTACTCCACTGCACTCTACTGTTCTCTACCTCTACTGTACTCTACTGTGCTCCACTGTACTCCACTGTAGTCTACCTCTGCTGTGCTCCACTGTACTCTACCTCTACTGTGCTCCACTATACTCTACCTCTACTGTGCTCCACTGTACTCTACCTCTACTGTCCTCCACTGTACTCTACCTCTACTGTGCTCCACTGTACTCTCTCTCTACTGTGATCCACTGTACTCTATCTCTACTGGGCTCCACTGTACTCTACCTCTACTGTGCTCCACTGTATTCTATCTCTACTGTGCTCCACTCTACTCTACCTCTACTGTGCTCCACTGTATCCTACCTCTACTGTACTCCACTGTACTCTATCTCTACTGTGCTCCACTGTACTCTATCTCTACTGTACTCCACTGTACTCTACATCTACTGTGCTCTACTGTTCCCTACCTCTACTGTGCTCTACTGTACTCCACCTCTACTCTGCTCCACTGTACCCTACCTCTACTGTGCTCCACTGTACTCTACCTCTACTGTGCTCCACTGTACTCTACCTCTACTGTACTTCTCTGTACTCTATCTCTACTGTGCTCCACTGTACTCTACCTCTACTGTGCTCCACTGTACTCTACCTCTACTGTGCTCAACTGTACTCTACATCTACTGTACTCCACTGTACTCTATCTCTACTGTGCTCCACTGTACTCTACCTCTACTGTGCTCAACTGTACTCTACTGTACTCCACTGTACTCTACCTCTACTGTACTCCACTGTACTCTATCTCTACTGTACTCCACTGTACTCTACCTCTACTGTACTCCACTGTACTCTATCTCTACTGTGCTCCACTGTACTCTACCTCTACTGTGCTCAACTGTACTGTACTGTACTCCACTGTAATCTACCTCTACTGTACTCCACTGTACTCTACCTCTACTGTACTCCACTGTACTCTACCTCTACTGTACTCCACTGTACTCTACTCTACTGTACTCCACTGTACTCTATCTCTACTGTGATCCACTGTAATCTACCTCTACTGTACTCCACTGTACTCTATCTCTACTGTACTCCACTGTACTCTAACTCTACTGTACTCTACTGTTCTCTACCTCTACTGTGCTCTACTGTACTCTACTCTACTGTACTCCACTGTACTCTATCTCTACTGTGATCCACTGTACTCTACCTCTACTGTACTCCACTTTACTTTATCTCTACTGTGATCCACTGTACTCTATCTCTACTGTACTCCACTGTACTCTACCTCTACTATGCTCCACTGTACTCTATCTCTACTGTGCTCCACTCTACTCTACCTCTACAGTGCTCCACTGTACTCTACCTCTACTGTACTCCACTTTACTTTATCTCTACTCTGATCCACTGTACTCTATCTCTACTGTGCTCCACTGTACTCTACCTCTACTATGCTCCACTGTACTCTATCTCTACTGTGCTCCACTCTACTCTACCTCTACTGTGCTCCACTGTACTCTACCTCTACTGTACTCCACTGTACTCTATCTCTACTGTACTCCACTGTACTCTACCTCTACTGTGCTCTACTGTTCTCTACCTCTACTGTGCTCTACTGTACTCCACTTCTACTGTGCTCCACTGTACCCTACCTCTACTGTGCTCCACTGTACTCTACCTCTACTGTGATCCACTGTACTCTACCTCTACTGTGCTCCACTGTACTCTACCTCTACTGTACTCCACTGTACTCTATCTCTACTGTACTCTACTGTACTCTACCTCTACTGTACTCTACTGTTCTCTAGCTCTACTGTGCTGTAATGTACTCTTCTCTACTGTACTCCACTGTACTCTATCTCTACTGTGATCCACTGTACTCTACATCTACTGTACTCCACTGTACTCTATCTCTACTGTGATCCACTGTACTCTATCTCTACTGTGCTCCACTGTACTCTATCTCTACTGTACTCCACTGTACTCTATCTCTACTGTGATCCACTGTACTCTACCTCTACTGTACTCCACTGTACTCTATCTCTACTGTGCTCCACTGTACTCTACCTCTACTGTGCTCCACTGTACTCTACCTCTACTGTGCTCCACTGTACTCTACCTCTACTGTGCTCCACTGTACTCTATCTCTACTGTGCTCCACTGTACTCTACCTCTAATGTACTCTACTGTACTCCACCTCTAATGTGCTCCACTGTACTCTAGCCCTACTGTACTCCACTGTACTTTACCTCTACTGTACTCCACTGTACTCTATCTCTACTGTGCTCCACTGTATCCTACCTCTACTGTACTCCACTGTACTCTATCTCTACTGTGCTCCACTGTACTCTATCTCTACTGTACTCCACTGTACTCTACCTCTACTCTGCTCTACTGTTCTCTACCTCTACTGTGCTCTACTGTACTCCACCTCTACTGTGCTCCACTGTACCCTACCTCTACTGTGCTCCACTGTACTCTACCTCTACTGTGCTCCACTGTACTCTACCTCTACTGTACTCCACTGTACTCTATCTCTACTGTGCTCCACTGTACTCTACCTCTACTGTGCTCAACTGTACTCTACTGTACTCCACTGTACTCTACCTCTACTGTACTCCACTGTACTCTATCTCTACTGTACTCCACTGTACTCTACCTCTACTGTACTCCAGTGTACTCTATCTCTACTGTGCTCAACTGTACTGTACTGTACTCCACTGTAATCTACCTCTACTGTACTCCACTGTACTCTACTTCTACTGTACTCCACTGTACTCTACCTCTACTGTACTCCACTGTACTCTACTCTACTGTACTCCAATGTACTCTATCTCTACTGTGATCCACTGTACTCTACCTCTACTGTACTCCACTGTACTCTATCTCTACTGTACTCCACTGTACTCTACCTCTACTCTACTGTTCTCTACCTCTACTTTGCTCTACTGTACTCTACTCTACTGTACTCCACTGTACTCTATCTCTACTGTGATTCACTGTACTCTACCTCTACTGTACTCTACTGTTCTCTACCTCTACTCTGCTCTACTGTACTGTACTCTACTGTACTACACTGTACTCTATCTCTACTGTGATCCACTGTACTCTACCTCTACTGTACTCTACTGTACTCTATCTCTACTGTGATCCACTGTACTCTATCTCTACTGTGCTCCACTGTACTCTATCTCTACTGTGCTCCACTCTACTCTACCTCTACTGTGCTCCACTGTATCCTACCTCTACTGTACTCCACTGTACTCTATCTCTACTGTACTCCACTGTACTCTACCTCTACTGTGCTCTACTGTTCTCTACCTCTACTGTGCTCTACTGTACTCAACCTCTACTGTGCTCCACTGTACCCTACCTCTACTGTGCTCCACTGTACTCTACCTCTACTGTGCTCCACTGTACTCTACCTCTACTGTACTCCACTGTACTCTATCTCTACTGTGCTCCACTCTACTCTACATCTACTGTGCTCAACTGTACTCTACTGTACTCCACTGTACTCTACCTCTACTGTACTCCACAGTACTCTATCTCTACTGTACTCCACTGTACTCTACCTCTACTGTACTCCACTATACTCTATCTCTACTGTGCTCCACTGTACTCTACCTCTACTGTGCTCAACTGTACTGTACTGTACTCCACTGTACTCTACCTTTACTGTACTCCACTGTACTCTACTCTACTCTACTCCACTGTACTCTATCTCTACTGTGATCCACTGTACTCTACATCTACTGTACTCCACTGTACTCTATCTCTACTGTACTCTACTGTACTCTACCTCTACTGTACTCTACTGTTCTCTAGCTCTACTGTGCTGTACTGTACTCTTCTCTACTGTACTCCAATGTACTCTATCTCTACTGTGATCCACTGTACTCTACCTCTACTGTACTCCACTGTACTCTATCTCTACTGTGATCCACTGTACTCTACCTCTACTGTACTCAACTGTACTCTATCTCTACTGTGCTCCACTGTACTCTACCTCTACTGTACTCGACTGTACTTTATCTCTACTGTACTCCACTGTACTTTACCTATACTGTACTCTACTGTTCTCTACCTCTACTGTACTCCACTGTACTCTATCTCTACTGTGATCCACTGTACTCTACCTCTACTGTACTCCACTGTACTCTATCTCTACTCTACTCCACTGTACTCTACCTCTACTGTACTCTAGTGTTCTCTACCTCTACTGTGCTCTACTGTACTATTCTCTACTGTACTCCACTGTACTCTATCTCTACTGTGATCCACTGTACTCTACCTCTACAGTACTCCACTGTACTCTATCTCTACTGTGATCCACTGTACTCTATCTCTACTGTGCTCCACTGTATCTACCTCTACTATGCTCCACTGTACTCTATCTGTACTGTGCTCCACTCTACTCTACCTCTACTGTGCTCCACTGTACTCTACCTCTACTGTACTCCACTGTACTCTATCTCTACTTTGCTCCACTGTACTCTATCTCTACTGTACTCCACTGTACTCTACCTCTACTGTGCTCTACTGTTCTCTACCTCTACTGTGCTCTACTGTACTCCACCTCTAATGTGCTCCACTGTACCCTACCTCTACTGTGCTCCACTGTACTCTACCTCTACTGTGCTCCACTGTACTCTACCTCTACTGTGCTCCACTGTACTCTACCTCTACTGTGCTCCACTGTACTCTACCTCTACTGTGCTCCACTGTACTCTATCTCTACTGTGCTCCACTGTACTCTACCTCTAATGTACTCTACTGTACTCCATCTCTAATGTGCTCCACTGTACTCTAGCCCTACTGTACTCCACTGTACTTTACCTCTACTGTACTCCACTGTACTCCCCATCTACTGTCCTCCACTGTACCCTACCTCTACTGTGCTCCACTGTACTCTACCTCTACTGTGCTCCACTGTACTCTACCTCTACTGTGCTCCACTGTACTCTACCTCTACTGTGCTCCACTGTACTCTACCTCTACTGTGCTCCACTGTACTCTATCTCTACTGTGCTCCACTGTACTCTACCTCTAATGTACTCTACTGTACTCCACCTCTAATGTGCTCCACTGTACTCTAGCCCTACTGTACTCCACTGTACTTTACCTCTACTGTACTCCACTGTACTCTATCTCTACTGTGCTCCACTGTATCCTACCTCTACTGTACTCCACTGTACTCTATCTCTACTGTGCTCGACTGTACTCTATCTCTACTGTACTCCACTGTACTCTACCTCTACTCTGCTCTACTGTTCTCTACCTCTACTGTGCTCTACTGTACTCCACCTCTACTGTGCTCCACTGTACCCTACCTCTACTGTGCTCCACTGTACTCTACCTCTACTGTGCTCCACTGTACTCTACCTCTACTGTACTCCACTGTACTCTATCTCTACTGTGCTCCACTGTACTCTACCTCTACTGTGCTCAACTGTACTCTACTGTACTCCACTGTACTCTACCTCTACTGTACTCCACTGTACTCTATCTCTACTGTACTCCACTGTACTCTACCTCTACTGTACTCCAGTGTACTCTATCTCTACTGTGCTCAACTGTACTGTACTGTACTCCACTGTAATCTACCTCTACTGTACTCCACTGTACTCTACCTCTACTGTACTCCACTGTACTCTACTCTACTGTACTCCAATGTACTCTATCTCTACTGTGATCCACTGTACTCTACCTCTACTGTACTCCACTGTACTCTATCTCTACTGTACTCCACTGTACTCTACCTCTACTCTACTCTACTGTTCTCTACCTCTACTTTGCTCTACTGTACTCTACTCTACTGTACTCCACTGTACTCTATCTCTACTGTGATTCACTGTACTCTACCTCTACTGTACTCTACTGTTCTCTACCTCTACTCTGCTCTACTGTACTGTACTCTACTGTACTACACTGTACTCTATCTCTACTGTGATCCACTGTACTCTACCTCTACTGTACTCTACTGTACTCTATCTCTACTGTGATCCACTGTACTCTATCTCTACTGTGCTCCACTGTACTCTATCTCTACTGTGCTCCACTCTACTCTACCTCTACTGTGCTCCACTGTATCCTACCTCTACTGTACTCCACTGTACTCTATCTCTACTGTACTCCACTGTACTCTACCTCTACTGTGCTCTACTGTTCTCTACCTCTACTGTGCTCTACTGTACTCAACCTCTACTGTGCTCCACTGTACCCTACCTCTACTGTGCTCCACTGTACTCTACCTCTACTGTGCTCCACTGTACTCTACCTCTACTGTACTCCACTGTACTCTATCTCTACTGTGCTCCACTCTACTCTACATCTACTGTGCTCAACTGTACTCTACTGTACTCCACTGTACTCTACCTCTACTGTACTCCACAGTACTCTATCTCTACTGTACTCCACTGTACTCTACCTCTACTGTACTCCACTGTACTCTATCTCTACTGTGCTCCACTGTACTCTACCTCTACTGTGCTCAACTGTACTGTACTGTACTCCACTGTACTCTACCTCTACTGTACTCCACTGTACTCTACTCTACTCTACTCCACTGTACTCTATCTCTACTGTGATCCACTGTACTCTACATCTACTGTACTCCACTGTACTCTATCTCTACTGTACTCTACTGTACTCTACCTCTACTGTACTCTACTGTTCTTTAGCTCTACTGTGCTGTACTGTACTCTTCTCTACTGTACTCCACTGTACTCTATCTCTACTGTGATCCACTGTACTCTACCTCTACTGTACTCCACTGTACTCTATCTCTACTGTGATCCACTGTACTCTACCTCTACTGTACTCCACTGTACTCTATCTCTACTGTGCTCCACTGTACTCTATCTCTACTGTGCTCCACTGTATCTACCTCTACTATGCTCCACTGTACTCTATCTGTACTGTGCTCCACTCTACTCTACCTCTACTGTGCTCCACTGTACTCTACCTCTACTGTACTCCACTGTTCTCTACCTCTACTGTGCTCTACTGTACTCCACCTCTACTGTGCTCCACTGTACCCTACCTCTACTGTGCTCCACTGTACTCTACCTCTGCTGTGCTCCACTGTACTCTACCTCTACTGTGCTCCACTGTACTCTACCTCTACTGTGCTCCACTGTACTCTACCTCTACTATGCTCCACTGTACTCTATCTCTACTTTGCTCCACTGTACTCTACCTCTACTGTACTCTACTGTACTCCACCTCTAATGTGCTCCACTGTACTCTAGCTCTACTGTACTCGACTGTACTCTACCTCTACTGTGCTCCACTGTACTCTATTTCTACTGTACTCCTCTGTACTCTACCTCTACTGTGCTCCACTGTACTCTATCTGTAATGTACTCTACTGTACACTATCGCTACTGTGATCCACTGTACTCTACCTCTGCTGTGCTCCACTGTACTCTATCTCTACTGTACTCCACTGCACTCTACTGTTCTCTACCTCTACTGTACTCTACTGTGCTCCACTGTACTCCACTGTAGTCTACCTCTGCTGTGCTCCACTGTACTCTACCTCTACTGTGCTCCACTATACTCTACCTCTACTGTGCTCCACTGTACTCTACCTCTACTGTCCTCCACTGTACTCTACCTCTACTGTGCTCCACTGTACTCTCTCTCTACTGTGATCCACTGTACTCTATCTCTACTGGGCTCCACTGTACTCTACCTCTACTGTGCTCCACTGTATTCTATCTCTACTGTGCTCCACTCTACTCTACCTCTACTGTGCTCCACTGTATCCTACCTCTACTGTACTCCACTGTACTCTATCTCTACTGTGCTCCACTGTACTCTATCTCTACTGTACTCCACTGTACTCTACATCTACTGTGCTCTACTGTTCCCTACCTCTACTGTGCTCTACTGTACTCCACCTCTACTCTGCTCCACTGTACCCTACCTCTACTGTGCTCCACTGTACTCTACCTCTACTGTGCTCCACTGTACTCTACCTCTACTGTGCTCCACTGTACTCTACATCTACTGTACTCCACTGTACTCTATCTCTACTGTGCTCCACTGTACTCTACCTCTACTGTGCTCAACTGTACTCTACTGTACTCCACTGTACTCTACCTCTACTGTACTCCACTGTACTCTATCTCTACTGTACTCCACTGTACTCTACCTCTACTGTACTCCATTGTACTCTATCTCTACTGTGCTCCACTGTACTCTACCTCTACTGTGCTCAACTGTACTGTACTGTACTCCACTGTAATCTACCTCTACTGTACTCCACTGTACTCTACCTCTACTGTACTCCACTGTACTCTACCTCTACTGTACTCCACTGTACTCTACTCTACTGTACTCCACTGTACTCTATCTCTACTGTGATCCACTGTAATCTACCTCTACTGTACTCCACTGTACTCTATCTCTACTGTACTCCACTGTACTCTACCTCTACTGTACTCTACTGTTCTCTACCTCTACTGTGCTCTACTGTACTCTACTCTACTGTACTCCACTGTACTCTATCTCTACTGTGATCCACTGTACTCTACCTCTACTGTACTCCACTTTACTTTATCTCTACTGTGATCCACTGTACTCTATCTCTACTGTACTCCACTGTACTCTACCTCTACTATGCTCCACTGTACTCTATCTCTACTGTGCTCCACTCTACTCTACCTCTACAGTGCTCCACTGTACTCTACCTCTACTGTACTCCACTTTACTTTATCTCTACTCTGATCCACTGTACTCTATCTCTACTGTGCTCCACTCTACTCTACCTCTACAGTGCTCCACTGTACTCTACCTCTACTGTACTCCACTTTACTTTATCTCTACTCTGATCCACTGTACTCTACCTCTACTGTGCTCCACTGTACTCTACCTCTACTGTGCTCCACTGTACTCTACCTCTACTGTGCTCCACTGTACTCTACCTCTACAGTGCTCCACTGTACTCTATCTCTACTGTGCTCCACTGTACTCTACCTCTAATGTACTCTACTGTACTCCACCTCTAATGTGCTCCACTGTACTCTAGCCCTACTGTACTCCACTGTACTTTACCTCTACTGTACTCCACTGTACTCTATCTCTACTGTGCTCCACTGTATCCTACCTCTACTGTACTCCACTGTACTCTATCTCTACTGTGCTCCACTGTACTCTATCTCTACTGTACTCCACTGTACTCTACCTCTACTCTGCTCTACTGTTCTCTACCTCTACTGTGCTCTACTGTACTCCACCTCTACTGTGCTCCACTGTACCCTACCTCTACTGTGCTCCACTGTACTCTACCTCTACTGTGCTCCACTGTACTCTACCTCTACTGTACTCCACTGTACTCTATCTCTACTGTGCTCCACTGTACTCTACCTCTACTGTGCTCAACTGTACTCTACTGTACTCCACTGTACTCTACCTCTACTGTACTCCACTGTACTCTATCTCTACTGTACTCCACTGTACTCTACCTCTACTGTACTCCAGTGTACTCTATCTCTACTGTGCTCAACTGTACTCTACTGTACTCCACTGTAATCTACCTCTACTGTACTCCACTGTACTCTACTTCTACTGTACTCCACTGTACTCTACCTCTACTGTACTCCACTGTACTCTACTCTACTGTACTCCAATGTACTCTATCTCTACTGTGATCCACTGTACTCTACCTCTACTGTACTCCACTGTACTCTATCTCTACTGTACTCCACTGTACTCTACCTCTACTCTACTCTACTGTTCTCTACCTCTACTTTGCTCTACTGTACTCTACTCTACTGTACTCCACTGTACTCTATCTCTACTGTGATTCACTGTACTCTACCTCTACTGTACTCTACTGTTCTCTACCTCTACTCTGCTCTACTGTACTGTACTCTACTGTACTACACTGTACTCTATCTCTACTGTGATCCACTGTACTCTACCTCTACTGTACTCTACTGTACTCTATCTCTACTGTGATCCACTGTACTCTATCTCTACTGTGCTCCACTGTACTCTATCTCTACTGTGCTCCACTCTACTCTACCTCTACTGTGCTCCACTGTATCCTACCTCTACTGTACTCCACTGTACTCTATCTCTACTGTACTCCACTGTACTCTACCTCTACTGTGCTCTACTGTTCTCTACCTCTACTGTGCTCTACTGTACTCAACCTCTACTGTGCTCCACTGTACCCTACCTCTACTGTGCTCCACTGTACTCTACCTCTACTGTGCTCCACTGTACTCTACCTCTACTGTACTCCACTGTACTCTATCTCTACTGTGCTCCACTCTACTCTACATCTACTGTGCTCAACTGTACTCTACTGTACTCCACTGTACTCTACCTCTACTGTACTCCACAGTACTCTATCTCTACTGTACTCCACTGTACTCTACCTCTACTGTACTCCACTGTACTCTATCTCTACTGTGCTCCACTGTACTCTACCTCTACTGTGCTCAACTGTACTGTACTGTACTCCACTGTACTCTACCTCTACTGTACTCCACTGTACTCTACTCTACTCTACTCCACTGTACTCTATCTCTACTGTGATCCACTGTACTCTACATCTACTGTACTCCACTGTACTCTATCTCTACTGTACTCTACTGTACTCTACCTCTACTGTACTCTACTGTTCTCTAGCTCTACTGTGCTGTACTGTACTCTTCTCTACTGTACTCCACTGTACTCTATCTCTACTGTGATCCACTGTACTCTACCTCTACTGTACTCCACTGTACTCTATCTCTACTGTGATCCACTGTACTCTACCTCTACTGTACTCCACTGTACTCTATCTCTACTGTGCTCCACTGTACTCTACCTCTACTATGCTCCACTGTACTCTATCTCTACTGTGCTCCACTCTACTCTACCTCTACTGTGCTCCACTGTACTCTACCTCTACTGTACTCCACTGTACACTATCTCTACTGTGCTCCACTGTACTCTATCTCTACTGTACTCCACTGTACTGTACCTCTACTGTGCTCTACTGTTCTCTACCTCTACTGTGCTCTACTGTACTCCACCTCTACTGTGCTCCACTGTACCCTACCTCTACTGTGCTCCACTGTACTCTACCTCTGCTGTGCTCCACTGTACTCTACCTCTACTGTGCTCCACTGTACTCTACCTCTACTGTGCTCCACTGTACTCTACCTCTACTATGCTCCACTGTACTCTATCTCTACTTTGCTCCACTGTACTCTACCTCTACTGTACTCTACTGTACTCCACCTCTAATGTGCTCCACTGTACTCTAGCTCTACTGTACTCGACTGTACTCTACCTCTACTGTGCTCCACTGTACTCTATTTCTACTGTACTCCTCTGTACTCTACCTCTACTGTGCTCCACTGTACTCTATCTGTAATGTACTCTACTGTACACTATCGCTACTGTGATCCACTGTACTCTACCTCTGCTGTGCTCCACTGTACTCTATCTCTACTGTACTCCACTGCACTCTACTGTTCTCTACCTCTACTGTACTCTACTGTGCTCCACTGTACTCCACTGTAGTCTACCTCTGCTGTGCTCCACTGTACTCTACCTCTACTGTGCTCCACTGTACTCTATCTCTACTGTGATTCACTGTACTCTACCTCTACTGTACTCTACTGTTCTCTACCTCTACTCTGCTCTACTGTACTGTACTCTACTGTACTACACTGTACTCTATCTCTACTGTGATCCACTGTACTCTACCTCTACTGTACTCTACTGTACTCTATCTCTACTGTGATCCACTGTACTCTATCTCTACTGTGCTCCACTGTACTCTATCTCTACTGTGCTCCACTCTACTCTACCTCTACTGTGCTCCACTGTATCCTACCTCTACTGTACTCCACTGTACTCTATCTCTACTGTACTCCACTGTACTCTACCTCTACTGTGCTCTACTGTTCTCTACCTCTACTGTGCTCTACTGTACTCAACCTCTACTGTGCTCCACTGTACCCTACCTCTACTGTGCTCCACTGTACTCTACCTCTACTGTGCTCCACTGTACTCTACCTCTACTGTACTCCACTGTACTCTATCTCTACTGTGCTCCACTCTACTCTACATCTACTGTGCTCAACTGTACTCTACTGTACTCCACTGTACTCTACCTCTACTGTACTCCACAGTACTCTATCTCTACTGTACTCCACTGTACTCTACCTCTACTGTACTCCACTGTACTCTATCTCTACTGTGCTCCACTGTACTCTACCTCTACTGTGCTCAACTGTACTGTACTGTACTCCACTGTACTCTACCTCTACTGTACTCCACTGTACTCTACTCTACTCTACTCCACTGTACTCTATCTCTACTGTGATCCACTGTACTCTACATCTACTGTACTCCACTGTACTCTATCTCTACTGTACTCTACTGTACTCTACCTCTACTGTACTCTACTGTTCTCTAGCTCTACTGTGCTGTACTGTACTCTTCTCTACTGTACTCCACTGTACTCTATCTCTACTGTGATCCACTGTACTCTACCTCTACTGTACTCCACTGTACTCTATCTCTACTGTGATCCACTGTACTCTACCTCTACTGTACTCCACTGTACTCTATCTCTACTGTGCTCCACTGTACTCTACCTCTACTATGCTCCACTGTACTCTATCTCTACTGTGCTCCACTCTACTCTACCTCTACTGTGCTCCACTGTACTCTACCTCTACTGTACTCCACTGTACACTATCTCTACTGTGCTCCACTGTACTCTATCTCTACTGTACTCCACTGTACTGTACCTCTACTGTGCTCTACTGTTCTCTACCTCTACTGTGCTCTACTGTACTCCACCTCTACTGTGCTCCACTGTACCCTACCTCTACTGTGCTCCACTGTACTCTACCTCTGCTGTGCTCCACTGTACTCTACCTCTACTGTGCTCCACTGTACTCTACCTCTACTATGCTCCACTGTACTCTATCTCTACTTTGCTCCACTGTACTCTACCTCTACTGTACTCTACTGTACTCCACCTCTAATGTGCTCCACTGTACTCTAGCTCTACTGTACTCGACTGTACTCTACCTCTACTGTGCTCCACTGTACTCTATTTCTACTGTACTCCTCTGTACTCTACCTCTACTGTGCTCCACTGTACTCTATCTGTAATGTACTCTACTGTACACTGTCGCTACTGTGATCCACTGTACTCTACCTCTGCTGTGCTCCACTGTACTCTATCTCTACTGTACTCCACTGCACTCTACTGTTCTCTACCTCTACTGTACTCTACTGTGCTCCACTGTACTCCACTGTAGTCTACCTCTGCTGTGCTCCACTGTACTCTACCTCTACTGTGCTCCACTATACTCTACCTCTACTGTGCTCCACTGTACTCTACCTCTACTGTCCTCCACTGTACTCTACCTCTACTGTGCTCCACTGTACTCTCTCTCTACTGTGATCCACTGTACTCTATCTCTACTGGGCTCCACTGTACTCTACCTCTACTGTGCTCCACTGTATTCTATCTCTATTGTGCTCCACTCTACTCTACCTCTACTGTGCTCCACTGTATCCTACCTCTACTGTGCTCCACTGTACTCTATCTCTACTGTGCTCGACTGTACTCTATCTCTACTGTACTCCACTGTACTCTACATCTACTGTGCTCTACTGTTCCCTACCTCTACTGTGCTCTACTGTACTCCACCTCTACTCTGCTCCACTGTACCCTACCTCTACTGTGCTCCACTGTACTCTACCTCTACTGTGCTCCACTGTACTCTACCTCTACTGTACTTCTCTGTACTCTATCTCTACTGTGCTCCACTGTACTCTACCTCTACTCTGCTCCACTGTACTCTACCTCTACTGTGCTCCACTGTACTCTACATCTACTGTACTCCACTTTACTCTATCTCTACTGTGCTCCACTGTACTCTACCTCTACTGTGCTCAACTGTACTCTACTGTACTCCACTGTACTCTACCTCTACTGTACTCCACTGTACTCTATCTCTACTGTGCTCCACTGTACTCTACCTCTACTGTGCTCAACTGTACTGTACTGTACTCCACTGTAATCTACCTCTACTGTACTCCACTGTACTCTACCTCTACTGTACTCCACTGTACTCTACCTCTACTGTACTCCACTGTACTCTACTCTACTGTACTCCACTGTACTCTATCTCTACTGTGATCCACTGTAATCTACCTCTACTGTACTCCACTGTACTCTATCTCTACTGTACTCCACTGTACTCTAACTCTACTGTACTCTACTGTTCTCTACCTCTACTGTGCTCTACTGTACTCTACTCTACTGTACTCCACTGTACTCTATCTCTACTGTGATCCACTGTACTCTACCTCTACTGTACTCCACTTTACTTTATCTCTACTGTGATCCACTGTACTCTATCTCTACTGTACTCCACTGTACTCTACCTCTACTATGCTCCACTGTACTCTATCTCTACTGTGCTCCACTCTACTCTACCTCTACAGTGCTCCACTGTACTCTACCTCTACTGTACTCCACTTTACTTTATCTCTACTCTGATCCACTGTACTCTATCTCTACTGTGCTCCACTGTACTCTACCTCTACTATGCTCCACTGTACTCTATCTCTACTGTACTCCACTGTACTCTACCTCTACTGTGCTCTACTGTTCTCTACCTCTACTGTGCTCTACTGTACTCCACTTCTACTGTGCTCCACTGTACCCTACCTCTACTGTGCTCCACTGTACTCTACCTCTACTGTGATCCACTGTACTCTACCTCTACTGTGCTCCACTGTACTCTACCTCTACTGTACTCCACTGTACTCTATCTCTACTGTACTCTACTGTACTCTACCTCTACTGTACTCTACTGTTCTCTAGCTCTACTGTGCTGTAATGTACTCTTCTCTACTGTACTCCACTGTACTCTATCTCTACTGTGATCCACTGTACTCTACCTCTACTGTACTCCACTGTACTCTATCTCTACTGTGATCCACTGTACTCTATCTCTACTGTGCTCCACTGTACTCTACCTCTACTATGCTCCACTGTACTCTATCTCTACTGTGCTCCACTCTACTCTACCTCTACTGTGATCCACTGTACTCTATTTCTACTGTACTCCTCTGTACTCTACCTCTACTGTGCTCCACTGTACTCTATCTGTAATGTACTCTACTGTATTCTATCTCTACTGTGATCCACTGTACTCTACCTCTGCTGTGCTCCACTGTACTCTATCTCTACTGTACTCCACTGTACTCTACTGTTCTCTACCTCTACTGTACTTTACTGTGCTCCACTGTACTCCACTGTAGTCTACCTCTACTGTGCTCCACTGTACTCTACCTCTACTGTGCTCCACTATACTCTACCTCTACTGTGCTCCACTGTACTCTACCTCTACTGTCCTCCACTGTACTCTACCTCTACTGTGCTCCACTGTACTCTCTCTCTACTGTACTCTACCTCTACTGTACTCTACTGTACTCCACCTCTAATGTGCTCCACTGTACTCTACCTCTACTGTACTCTACCTCTACTGTACTCCACTGTACTCTACCTCTACTGTGCTCTACTGTACTCTATCTCTACTGTGCTCCACTGTACTCTACCTCTACTGTGCTCCACTGTACTCTACCTCTACTGTACTTCACTGTCCTCTATCTCTACTGTACTCCACTGTACTCTACCTCTATTGTCCTCCACTGTACTCTATCTCTACTGTACTCTACTGTACTATATCTCTACTGTACTCCACTGTACTCTATCTCTACTGTACTCCACTGTACTCTACCTCCACTGTACTCTACCTCTACCGTACTCCACTGTACTCTATCTCTACTGTACTCCACTGTACTCTACCTCTACTGTACTCTACTGTTCTCTACCTCTACTGTGCTCTACTGTACTTTACTCTACTGTACTCCACTGTACTCTATCTCTACTGTGATCCACTGTACTCTACCTCTACTGTACTCCACTGTACTCTATCTCTACTGTGATCCACTGTACTCTATCTCTATTGTGCTCCACTGTACTCTACCTCTACTGTGCTCCACTGTACTCTATCTCTACTGTGCTCCACTCTACTCTACCTCTACTGTGCTCCACTGTATCCTACCTCTACTGTACTCCACTGTACTCTCTCTCTACTGTGCTCCACTGTACTCTATCTCTACTGTACTCAGCTGTACTCTACCTCTACTGTGCTCTACTGTTCTCTACCTTTACTGTGCTCTACTCTGCTCCACCTCTACTGTGCTCCACTGTACCCTACCTCTACTGTGCTCCACCGTACTCTACCTCTACTGTGCTCCACTGTACTCTACCTCTACTGTACTCCACTGTACTCTATCTCTACTGTACTCCACTGTACTCTACCTCTACTGTACTCCACTGTACTCTATCTCTACTGTACTCCACTCTAATCTACCTCTACTGTCCTCCACTGTACTCTACCTCTACTGTGCTCCACTGTACTCTCTCTCTACTGTACTCTACCTCTACTGTACTCTACTGTGCTCCACTGTACTCCACTGTAGTCTACCTCTACTGTGCTCCACTGTACTCTACCTCTACTGTGCTCCACTATACTCTACCTCTACTGTGCTCCACTGTACTCTACCTCTACTGTCCTCCACTGTACTCTACCTCTACTGTGCTCCACTGTACTCTCTCTCTACTGTACTCTACCTCTACTGTACTCTACTGTACTCCACCTCTAATGTGCTCCACTGTACTCTACCTCTACTGTACTCTACCTCTACTGTACTCCACTGTACTCTACCTCTAATGTGCTCCACTGTACTCTATCTCTACTGTGCTCCACTGTACTCTATTTCTACTGTGCTCCACTGTACTCTATCTCTACTGTACTCCACTGTACTCTATCTCTACTGTACTTCACTGTCCTTTATCTCTAATGTACTCCACTGTACTCTACCTCTATTGTGCTCCGTTGTACTCTATCTCTACTGTACTCTACTGTACTCTATCTCTACTGTACTCCACTGTACTCTATCTCTACTGTACTCCACAGTACTCTACCTCTACTGTGCTCCACTGTATCCTACCTCTACTGTACTCCACTGTACTCTCTCTCTACTGTGCTCCACTGTACTCTATCTCTACTGTCCTCAGCTGTACTCTACCTCTACTGTGCTCTACTGTTCTCTACCTCTACTGTGCTCTACTCTACTCCACCTCTACTGTGCTCCACTGTACCCTACCTCTACTGTGCTCCACCGTACTCTACCTCTACTGTACTCCACTGTACTCTATCTCTACTGTACTCCACTGTACTCTACCTCTACTGTGCTCTACTGTTCTCTACCTCTACTGTGCTCTACTGTACTCAACCTCTACTGTGCTCCACTGTACCCTACCTCTACTGTGCTCCACTGTACTCTACCTCTACTGTGCTCCACTTAACTCTACCTCTACTGTACTTCACTGTACTCTATCTCTACTGTGCTCCACTCTACTCTACATCTACTGTGCTCAACTGTACTCTACTGTACTCCACTGTACTCTACCTCTACTGTACTCCACAGTACTCTATCTCTACTGTACTCCACTGTACTCTACCTCTACTGTACTCCACTGTACTCTATCTCTACTGTGCTCCACTGTACTCTACCTCTACTGTGCTCAACTGTACTGTACTGTACTCCACTGTACTCTACCTCTACTGTACTCCACTGTACTCTACTCTACTCTACTCCACTGTACTCTATCTCTACTGTGATCCACTGTACTCTACATCTACTGTACTCCACTGTACTCTATCTCTACTGTACTCTACTGTACTCTACCTCTACTGTACTCTACTGTTCTCTAGCTCTACTGTGCTGTACTGTACTCTTCTCTACTGTACTCCACTGTACTCTATCTCTACTGTGATCCACTGTACTCTACCTCTACTGTACTCCACTGTACTCTATCTCTACTGTGATCCACTGTACTCTACCTCTACTGTACTCCACTGTACTCTATCTCTACTGTGCTCCACTGTACTCTACCTCTACTATGCTCCACTGTACTCTATCTCTACTGTGCTCCACTCTACTCTACCTCTACTGTGCTCCACTGTACTCTACCTCTACTGTACTCCACTGTACACTATCTCTACTGTGCTCCACTGTACTCTATCTCTACTGTACTCCACTGTACTGTACCTCTACTGTGCTCTACTGTTCTCTACCTCTACTGTGCTCTACTGTACTCCACCTCTACTGTGCTCCACTGTACCCTACCTCTACTGTGCTCCACTGTACTCTACCTCTGCTGTGCTCCACTGTACTCTACCTCTACTGTGCTCCACTGTACTCTACCTCTACTGTGCTCCACTGTACTCTACCTCTACTATGCTCCACTGTACTCTATCTCTACTTTGCTCCACTGTACTCTACCTCTACTGTACTCTACTGTACTCCACCTCTAATGTGCTCCACTGTACTCTAGCTCTACTGTACTCGACTGTACTCTACCTCTACTGTGCTCCACTGTACTCTATTTCTACTGTACTCCTCTGTACTCTACCTCTACTGTGCTCCACTGTACTCTATCTGTAATGTACTCTACTGTACACTATCGCTACTGTGATCCACTGTACTCTACCTCTGCTGTGCTCCACTGTACTCTATCTCTACTGTACTCCACTGCACTCTACTGTTCTCTACCTCTACTGTACTCTACTGTGCTCCACTGTACTCCACTGTAGTCTACCTCTGCTGTGCTCCACTGTACTCTACCTCTACTGTGCTCCACTATACTCTACCTCTACTGTGCTCCACTGTACTCTACCTCTACTGTCCTCCACTGTACTCTACCTCTACTGTGCTCCACTGTACTCTCTCTCTACTGTGATCCACTGTACTCTATCTCTACTGGGCTCCACTGTACTCTACCTCTACTGTGCTCCACTGTATTCTATCTCTATTGTGCTCCACTCTACTCTACCTCTACTGTGCTCCACTGTATCCTACCTCTACTGTGCTCCACTGTACTCTATCTCTACTGTGCTCGACTGTACTCTATCTCTACTGTACTCCACTGTACTCTACATCTACTGTGCTCTACTGTTCCCTACCTCTACTGTGCTCTACTGTACTCCACCTCTACTCTGCTCCACTGTACCCTACCTCTACTGTGCTCCACTGTACTCTACCTCTACTGTGCTCCACTGTACTCTACCTCTACTGTACTTCTCTGTACTCTATCTCTACTGTGCTCCACTGTACTCTACCTCTACTGTGCTCCACTGTACTCTACCTCTACTGTGCTCCACTGTACTCTACATCTACTGTACTCCACTTTACTCTATCTCTACTGTGCTCCACTGTACTCTACCTCTACTGTGCTCAACTGTACTCTACTGTACTCCACTGTACTCTACCTCTACTGTACTCCACTGTACTCTATCTCTACTGTACTCCACTGTACTCTACCTCTACTGTACTCCACTGTACTCTATCTCTACTGTGCTCCACTGTACTCTACCTCTACTGTGCTCAACTGTACTGTACTGTACTCCACTGTAATCTACCTCTACTGTACTCCACTGTACTCTACCTCTACTGTACTCCACTGTACTCTACCTCTACTGTACTCCACTGTACTCTACTCTACTGTACTCCACTGTACTCTATCTCTACTGTGATCCACTGTAATCTACCTCTACTGTACTCCACTTTACTCTATCTCTACTGTACTCCACTGTACTCTAACTCTACTGTACTCTACTGTTCTCTACCTCTACTGTGCTCTACTGTACTCTACTCTACTGTACTCCACTGTACTCTATCTCTACTGTGATCCACTGTACTCTACCTCTACTGTACTCCACTTTACTTTATCTCTACTGTGATCCACTGTACTCTATCTCTACTGTACTCCACTGTACTCTACCTCTACTATGCTCCACTGTACTCTATCTCTACTGTGCTCCACTCTACTCTACCTCTACAGTGCTCCACTGTACTCTACCTCTACTGTACTCCACTTTACTTTATCTCTACTCTGATCCACTGTACTCTATCTCTACTGTGCTCCACTGTACTCTACCTCTACTATGCTCCACTGTACTCTATCTCTACTGTACTCCACTGTACTCTACCTCTACTGTGCTCTACTGTTCTCTACCTCTACTGTGCTCTACTGTACTCCACTTCTACTGTGCTCCACTGTACCCTACCTCTACTGTGCTCCACTGTACTCTACCTCTACTGTGATCCACTGTACTCTACCTCTACTGTGCTCCACTGTACTCTACCTCTACTGTACTCCACTTTACTCTATCTCTACTGTACTCTACTGTACTCTACCTCTACTGTACTCTACTGTTCTCTAGCTCTACTGTGCTGTAATGTACTCTTCTCTACTGTACTCCACTGTACTCTATCTCTACTGTGATCCACTGTACTCTACCTCTACTGTACTCCACTGTACTCTATCTCTACTGTGATCCACTGTACTCTATCTCTACTGTGCTCCACTGTACTCTACCTCTACTATGCTCCACTCTACTCTATCTCTACTGTGCTCCACTCTACTCTACCTCTACTGTGATCCACTGTACTCTATTTCTACTGTACTCCTCTGTACTCTACCTCTACTGTGCTCCACTGTACTCTATCTGTAATGTACTCTACTGTATTCTATCTCTACTGTGATCCACTGTACTCTACCTCTGCTGTGCTCCACTGTACTCTATCTCTACTGTACTCCACTGTACTCTACTGTTCTCTACCTCTACTGTACTCTACTGTGCTCCACTGTACTCCACTGTAGTCTACCTCTACTGTGCTCCACTGTACTCTACCTCTACTGTGCTCCACTATACTCTACCTCTACTGTGCTCCACTGTACTCTACCTCTACTGTCCTCCACTGTACTCTACCTCTACTGTGCTCCACTGTACTCTCTCTCTACTGTACTCTACCTCTACTGTACTCTACTGTACTCCACCTCTAATGTGCTCCACTGTACTCTACCTCTACTGTACTCTACCTCTACTGTACTCCACTGTACTCTACCTCTACTGTGCTCTACTGTACTCTATCTCTACTGTGCTCCACTGTACTCTACCTCTACTGTGCTCCACTGTACTCTACCTCTACTGTACTTCACTGTCCTCTATCTCTACTGTACTCCACTGTACTCTACCTCTATTGTCCTCCACTGTACTCTATCTCTACTGTACTCTACTGTACTATATCTCTACTGTACTCCACTGTACTCTATCTCTACTGTACTCCACTGTACTCTACCTCCACTGTACTCTACCTCTACCGTACTCCACTGTACTCTATCTCTACTGTACTCCACTGTACTCTACCTCTACTGTACTCTACTGTTCTCTACCTCTACTGTGCTCTACTGTACTTTACTCTACTGTACTCCACTGTACTCTATCTCTACTGTGATCCACTGTACTCTACCTCTACTGTACTCCACTGTACTCTATCTCTACTGTGATCCACTGTACTCTATCTCTATTGTGCTCCACTGTACTCTACCTCTACTGTGCTCCACTGTACTCTATCTCTACTGTGCTCCACTCTACTCTACCTCTACTGTGCTCCAATGTATCCTACCTCTACTGTACTCCACTGTACTCTCTCTCTACTGTGCTCCACTGTACTCTATCTCTACTGTACTCAGCTGTACTCTACCTCTACTGTGCTCTACTGTTCTCTACCTTTACTGTGCTCTACTCTACTCCACCTCTACTGTGCTCCACTGTACCCTACCTCTACTGTGCTCCACCGTACTCTACCTCTACTGTGCTCCACTGTACTCTACCTCTACTGTACTCCACTGTACTCTATCTCTACTGTACTCCACTGTACTCTACCTCTACTGTACTCCACTGTACTCTATCTCTACTGTACTCCACTCTAATCTACCTCTACTGTCCTCCACTGTACTCTACCTCTACTGTGCTCCACTGTACTCTCTCTCTACTGTACTCTACCTCTACTGTACTCTACTGTGCTCCACTGTACTCCACTGTAGTCTACCTCTACTGTGCTCCACTGTACTCTACCTCTACTGTGCTCCACTATACTCTACCTCTACTGTGCTCCACTGTACTCTACCTCTACTGTCCTCCACTGTACTCTACCTCTACTGTGCTCCACTGTACTCTCTCTCTACTGTACTCTACCTCTACTGTACTCTACTGTACTCCACCTCTAATGTGCTCCACTGTACTCTACCTCTACTGTACTCTACCTCTACTGTACTCCACTGTACTCTACCTCTAATGTGTTCCACTGTACTCTATCTCTACTGTGCTCCACTGTACTCTATTTCTACTGTGCTCCACTGTACTCTATCTCTACTGTACTCCACTGTACTCTATCTCTACTGTACTTCACTGTCCTTTATCTCTAATGTACTCCACTGTACTCTACCTCTATTGTGCTCCGTTGTACTCTATCTCTACTGTACTCTACTGTACTCTATCTCTACTGTACTCCACTGTACTCTATCTCTACTGTACTCCACAGTACTCTACCTCTACTGTGCTCCACTGTATCCTACCTCTACTGTACTCCACTGTACTCTCTCTCTACTGTGCTCCACTGTACTCTATCTCTACTGTCCTCAGCTGTACTCTACCTCTACTGTGCTCTACTGTTCTCTACCTCTACTGTGCTCTACTCTACTCCACCTCTACTGTGCTCCACTGTACCCTACCTCTACTGTGCTCCACCGTACTCTACCTCTACTGTGCTCCACTGTACTCTACCTCTACTTTACTCCAATGTACTCTATCTCTACTGTACTCCACTGTACTCTACCTCTACTGTACTCCACTGTACTCTATCTCTACTGTACTCCACTCTAATCTACCTCTACTGTCCTCCACTGAACTCTACCTCTACTGTGCTCCACTGTACTCTCTCTCTACTGTACTCTACCTCTACTGTACTCTACTGTGCTCCACTGTACTCCACTGTAGTCTACCTCTACTGTGCTCCACTGTACTCTACCTCTACTGTGCTCCACTATACTCTACCTCTACTGTGCTCCACTGTACTCTACCTCTACTGTCCTCCACTGAACTCTACCTCTACTGTGCTCCACTGTACTCTCTCTCTACTGTACTCTACCTCTACTGTACTCTACTGTACTCCACCTCTAATGTGCTCCACTGTACTCTACCTCTACTGTACTCTACCTCTACTGTAATCCACTGTACTCTACCTCTAATGTGCTCCACTGTACTCTATCTCTACTGTGCTCCACTGTACTCTATTTCTACTGTGCTCCACTGTACTCTATCTCTACTGTACTCCACTGTACTCTATCTCTACTGTACTTCACTGTCCTTTATCTCTAATGTACTCCACTGTACTCTACCTCTATTGTGCTCCATTGTACTCTATCTCTACTGTACTCTACTGTACTCTATCTCTACTTTACTCCACTGTACTCTATCTCTACTGTACTCCACTGTACTCTACCTCTACTGTGCTCCACTGTACTCTACCTCTACCGTACTCCACCGTACTCTACCTCTACCGTACTCCACCGTACTCTATCTCTACTGTACTCCACTGTACTCTACCTCAACTGTACTCTACTGTTCTCTACCTTTACTGTGCTCTACTCTACTCTACTGTACTCCACTGTACTCTATCTCTACTGTGATCCACTGTACTCTACCTCTACTGTACTCTACTGTACTCTATCTCTACTGTGATCTACTGTACTCTATCTCTACTGTGCTCCACTGTACTCTACCTCTACTGTGCTCCACTGTACTCTATCTCTACTGTGCTCCACTCTACTCTACCTCTACTGTGCTCCACTGTATCCTACCTCTACTGTACTCCGCTGTACTCTATCTCTACTGTGCTCCACTGTACTCTATCTCTACTGTACTCCACTGTACTCTACCTCTACTGTGCTCTACTGTTCTCTACCTCTACTGTGCTCTACTGTACTCCACCTCTACTGTTCTCCACTGTACCCTACCTCTATTGTGCTCCACTGTACTCTACCTCTACTGTACTCCACTGTATTCTATCTCTACTGTGCTCCACTGTACTCTACCTCTACTGTGCTCAACTGTACTCTACTGTACTCCACTGTACTCTACCTCTACTGTACTCCACTGTACTCTATCTCTACTGTACTCCACTGTACTCTACCTCTACTGTACTCCACTGTACTCTATCTCTACTGTGCTCCACTGTACTCTACCTCTACTGTGCCCAACTGTACTGTACTCTACCTCTACTGTACTCCACTGTACTCTACCTCTACTGTACTCCACTTTACTCTACCTCTACTGTACTCAACTGTACTCTATCTCTACTGTGCTCCACTGTACTCTACCTCTACTGTACTCCACTGTACTCTATCTCTACTGTACTCCACTGTACTCTACCTATACTGTACTCTACTGTTCTCTTCCTCTACTGTACTCCACTGTACTCTATCTCTACTGTGATCCACTGTACTCTACCTCTACTGTACTCTACTGTTCTCTACCTCTACTGTGCTCTACTGTACTCTTCTCTACTGTACTCCACTGTACTCTATCTCTAGTGTGATCCACTGTACTCTATCTCTACTGTGATCCACTCTACTCTACCTCTACTGTACTCCACTGTACTCTATCTCTACTCTACTCCACTGTACTCTACCTCTACTGTACTCTACTGTTCTCTACCTCTACTGTGCTCTACTGTACTCTTCTCTACTGTACTCCACTGTACTCTATCTCTACTGTGATCCACTGTACTCTACCTCCACTGTACTCTACCTCTACCGTACTCCACTGTACTCCACTGTACTCTATCTCTACTGTGCTCCACCGTACTCTACCTCTACTGTGCTCCACTGTACTCTACCTCTACTGTACTCCACTGTACTCTATCTCTACTGTACTCCACTGTACTCTACCTCTACTGTACTCCACTGTACTCTATCTCTACTTTACTCCACTGTACTCTATCTCTACTGTACTCCACTGTACTCTACCTCTACTGTGCTCTACTGTTCTCTACCTCTACTGTGCTCTACTGTACTCCACCTCTATTGTGCTACACTGTACCCTACCTCTACTGTGCTCCACTGTACTCTACCTCTGCTGTGCTCCACTGTACTCTACCTCTACTGTGCTCCACTGTACTCTACCTCTACTGTGCTCCACTGTACTCTATCTCTACTGTGCTCCACTGTACTCTATTTCTACTGTACTCTACTGTACTCCACCTCTAATGTGCTCCACTGTACTCTACCTCTACTGTACTCTACCTCTACTGTACTCCACTGTACTCTACCTCTACTCTGCTCCACTGTACTCTACCTCTACTGTGCTCCACTGTACTCTACCTCTACTGTACTTCACTGTCCTCTATCTCTACTGTACTCCACTGTACTCTACCTCTACTGTGCTCCACTGTACTCTACCTCTACTGTACTCCACTGTACTCTATCTCTACTGTGCTCCACTGTACTCTACCTCTACTGTGCTCCACTGTACTCTACCTCTACTGTGCTCCACTGTACTCTACCTCTACTGTACTCCACTGTACTCTATCTCTACTGTGCTCCACTGTACTCTACCTCTACTGTGCTCAACTGTACTCTACTGTACTCCACTGTACTCTACCTCTACTGTACTAAACTGTACTCTATCTCTACTGTACTCCACTGTACTCTACCTCTACTGTACTCCACTGTACTCTATCTCTACTGTGCTCCACTGTACTCTACCTCTACTGTGCTCAACTGTACTGTACTGTACTCCACTGTACTCTACCTCTACTGTACTCCACTGTACTCTACTCTACTCTACTCCACTGTACTCTATCTCTACTGTGATCCACTGTACTCTACATCTACTGTACTCCACTGTACTCTATCTCTACTGTACTCTACTGTACTCTACCTCTACTGTACTCTACTGTTCTCTAGCTCTACTGTGCTGTACTGTACTCTTCTCTACTGTACTCCACTGTACTCTATCTCTACTGTGATCCACTGTACTCTACCTCTACTGTACTCCACTGTACTCTATCTCTACTGTGATCCACTGTACTCTACCTCTACTGTACTCAACTGTACTCTATCTCTACTATGCTCCACTGTACTCTACCTCTACTGTACTCGACTGTACTTTATCTCTACTGTACTCCACTGTACTTTACCTATACTGTACTCTACTGTTCTCTACCTCTACTGTACTCCACTGTACTCTATCTCTACTGTGATCCACTGTACTCTACCTCTACTGTACTCCACTGTACTCTATCTCTACTCTACTCCACTGTACTCTACCTCTACTGTACTCTAGTGTTCTCTACCTCTACTGTGCTCTACTGTACTCTTCTCTACTGTACTCCACTGTACTCTATCTCTACTGTGATCCACTGTACTCTACCTCTACAGTACTCCACTGTACTCTATCTCTACTGTGATCCACTGTACTCTATCTCTACTGTGCTCCACTGTATCTACCTCTACTATGCTCCACTGTACTCTATCTGTACTGTGCTCCACTCTACTCTACCTCTACTGTGCTCCAATGTACTCTACCTCTACTGTACTCCACTGTACTCTATCTCTACTTTGCTCCACTGTACTCTATCTCTACTGTACTCCACTGTACTCTACCTCTACTGTGCTCTACTGTTCTCTACCTCTACTGTGCTCTACTGTACTCCACCTCTAATGTGCTCCACTGTACCCTACCTCTACTGTGCTCCACTGTACTCTACCTCTACTGTGCTCCACTGTACTCTACCTCTACTGTGCTCCACTGTACTCTACCTCTACTGTGCTCCACTGTACTCTACCTCTACTGTGCTCCACTGTACTCTATCTCTACTGTGCTCCACTGTACTCTACCTCTAATGTACTCTACTGTACTCCATCTCTAATGTGCTCCACTGTACTCTAGCCCTACTGTACTCCACTGTACTTTACCTCTACTGTACTCCACTGTACTCCACCTCTACTGTCCTCCACTGTACCCTACCTCTACTGTGCTCCACTGTACTCTACCTCTACTGTGCTCCACTGTACTCTACCTCTACTGTGCTCCACTGTACTCTACCTCTACTGTGCTCCACTGTACTCTACCTCTACTGTGCTCCACTGTACTCTATCTCTACTGTGCTCCACTGTACTCTACCTCTAATGTACTCTACTGTACTCCACCTCTAATGTGCTCCACTGTACTCTAGCCCTACTGTACTCCACTGTACTTTACCTCTACTGTACTCCACTGTACTCTATCTCTACTGTGCTCCACTGTATCCTACCTCTACTGTACTCCACTGTACTCTATCTCTACTGTGCTCCACTGTACTCTATCTCTACTGTACTCCACTGTACTCTACCTCTACTCTGCTCTACTGTTCTCTACCTCTACTGTGCTCTACTGTACTCCACCTCTACTGTGCTCCACTGTACCCTACCTCTACTGTGCTCCACTGTACTCTAGCTCTACTGTGCTCCACTGTACTCTACCTCTACTGTACTCCACTGTACTCTATCTCTACTGTGCTCCACTGTACTCTACCTCTACTGTGCTCAACTGTACTCTACTGTACTCCACTGTACTCTACCTCTACTGTACTCCACTGTACTCTATCTCTACTGTACTCCACTGTACTCTACCTCTACTGTACTCCAGTGTACTCTATCTCTACTGTGCTCAACTGTACTGTACTGTACTCCACTGTAATCTACCTCTACTGTACTCCACTGTACTCTACTTCTACTGTACTCCACTGTACTCTACCTCTACTGTACTCCACTGTACTCTACTCTACTGTACTCCAATGTACTCTATCTCTACTGTGATCCACTGTACTCTACCTCTACTGTACTCCACTGTACTCTATCTCTACTGTACTCCACTGTACTCTACCTCTACTCTACTCTACTGTTCTCTACCTCTACTTTGCTCTACTGTACTCTACCTCTACTGTACTCCACTGTACTCTATCTCTAATGTGATTCACTGTACTCTACCTCTACTGTACTCTACTGTTCTCTACCTCTACTCTGCTCTACTGTACTGTACTCTACTGTACTACACTGTACTCTGTCTCTACTGTGATCCACTGTACTCTACCTCTACTGTACTCTACTGTACTCTATCTCTACTGTGATCCACTGTACTCTATCTCTACTGTGCTCCACTGTACTCTATCTCTACTGTGCTCCACTCTACTCTACCTCTACTGTGCTCCACTGTATCCTACCTCTACTGTACTCCACTGTACTCTATCTCTACTGTACTCCACTGTACTCTACCTCTACTGTGCTCTACTGTTCTCTACCTCTACTGTGCTCTACTGTACTCAACCTCTACTGTGCTCCACTGTACCCTACCTCTACTGTGCTCCACTGTACTCTACCTCTACTGTGCTCCACTGTACTCTACCTCTACTGTACTCCACTGTACTCTATCTCTACTGTGCTCCACTCTACTCTACATCTACTGTGCTCAACTGTACTCTACTGTACTCCACTGTACTCTACCTCTACTGTACTCCACAGTACTCTATCTCTACTGTACTCCACTGTACTCTACCTCTACTGTACTCCACTGTACTCTATCTCTACTGTGCTCCACTGTACTCTACCTCTACTGTGCTCAACTGTACTGTACTGTACTCCACTGTACTCTACCTCTACTGTACTCCACTGTACTCTACTCTACTCTACTCCACTGTACTCTATCTCTACTGTGATCCACTGTACTCTACATCTACTGTACTCCACTGTACTCTATCTCTACTGTACTCTACTGTACTCTACCTCTACTGTACTCTACTGTTCTCTAGCTCTACTGTGCTGTACTGTACTCTTCTCTACTGTACTCCACTGTACTCTATCTCTACTGTGATCCACTGTACTCTACCTCCACTGTACTCCACTGTACTCTATCTCTACTGTGATCCACTGTACTCTACCTCTACTGTACTCCACTGTACTCTATCTCTACTGTGCTCCACTGTACTTTACCTCTACTATGCTCCACTGTACTCTATCTCTACTGTGCTCCACTCTACTCTACCTCTACTGTTCTCCACTGTACTCTACCTCTACTGTACTCCACTGTACACTATCTCTACTGTGCTCCACTGTACTCTATCTCTACTGTACTCCACTGTACTGTACCTCTACTGTGCTCTACTGTTCTCTACCTCTACTGTGCTCTACTGTACTCCACCTCTACTGTGCTCCACTGTACCCTACCTCTACTGTGCTCCACTGTACTCTACCTCTGCTGTGCTCCACTGTACTCTACCTCTACTGTGCTCCACTGTACTCTACCTCTACTTTGCTCCACTGTACTCTACCTCTACTGTACTCTACTGTACTCCACCTCTAATGCGCTCCACTGTACTCTAGCTCTACTGTACTCGACTGTACTCTACCTCTACTGTGCTCCACTGTACTCTATTTCTACTGTACTCCTCTGTACTCTACCTCTACTGTGCTCCACTGTACTCTATCTGTAATGTACTCTACTGTACACTATCGCTACTGTGATCCACTGTACTCTACCTCTGCTGTGCTCCACTGTACTCTATCTCTACTGTACTCCACTGCACTCTACTGTTCTCTACCTCTACTGTACTCTACTGTGCTCCACTGTACTCCACTGTAGTCTACCTCTGCTGTGCTCCACTGTACTCTACCTCTACTGTGCTCCACTATACTCTACCTCTACTGTGCTCCACTGTACTCTACCTCTACTGTCCTCCACTGTACTCTACCTCTACTGTGCTCCACTGTACTCTCTCTCTACTGTGATCCACTGTACTCTATCTCTACTGGGCTCCACTGTACTCTACCTCTACTGTGCTCCACTGTATTCTATCTCTACTGTGCTCCACTCTACTCTACCTCTACTGTGCTCCACTGTATCCTACCTCTACTGTACTCCACTGTACTCTATCTCTACTGTGCTCCACTGTACTCTATCTCTACTGTACTCCACTGTACTCTACATCTACTGTGCTCTACTGTTCCCTACCTCTACTGTGCTCTACTGTACTCCACCTCTACTCTGCTCCACTGTACCCTACCTCTACTGTGCTCCACTGTACTCTACCTCTACTGTGCTCCACTGTACTCTACCTCTACTGTACTTCTCTGTACTCTATCTCTACTGTGCTCCACTGTACTCTACCTCTACTGTGCTCCACTGTACTCTACCTCTACTGTGCTCCACTGTACTCTACATCTACTGTACTCCACTGTACTCTATCTCTACTGTGCTCCACTGTACTCTACCTCTACTGTGCTCAACTGTACTCTACTGTACTCCACTGTACTCTACCTCTACTGTACTCCACTGTACTCTATCTCTACTGTACTCCACTGTACTCTACCTCTACTGTACTCCACTGTACTCTATCTCTACTGTGCTCCACTGTACTCTACCTCTACTGTGCTCAACTGTACTGTACTGTACTCCACTGTAATCTACCTCTACTGTACTCCACTGTACTCTACCTCTACTGTACTCCACTGTACTCTACCTCTACTGTACTCCACTGTACTCTACTCTACTGTACTCCACTGTACTCTATCTCTACTGTGATCCACTGTAATCTACCTCTACTGTACTCCACTGTACTCTATCTCTACTGTACTCCACTGTACTCTACCTCTACTGTACTCTACTGTTCTCTACCTCTACTGTGCTCTACTGTACTCTACTCTACTGTACTCCACTGTACTCTATCTCTACTGTGATCCACTGTACTCTACCTCTACTGTACTCCACTTTACTTTATCTCTACTGTGATCCACTGTCCTCTATCTCTACTGTACTCCACTGTACTCTACCTCTACTATGCTCCACTGTACTCTATCTCTACTGTGCTCCACTCTACTCTACCTCTACAGTGCTCCACTGTACTCTACCTCTACTGTACTCCACTTTACTTTATCTCTACTCTGATCCACTGTACTCTATCTCTACTGTGCTCCACTCTACTCTACCTCTACAGTGCTCCACTGTACTCTACCTCTACTGTACTCCACTTTACTTTATCTCTACTCTGATCCACTGTACTCTACCTCTACTGTGCTCCACTGTACTCTACCTCTACTGTGCTCCACTGTACTCTACCTCTACTGTGCTCCACTGTACTCTACCTCTACAGTGCTCCACTGTACTCTATCTCTACTGTGCTCCACTGTACTCTACCTCTAATGTACTCTACTGTACTCCACCTCTAATGTGCTCCACTGTACTCTAGCCCTACTGTACTCCACTGTACTTTACCTCTACTGTACTCCACTGTACTCTATCTCTACTGTGCTCCACTGTATCCTACCTCTACTGTACTCCACTGTACTCTATCTCTACTGTGCTCCACTGTACTCTATCTCTACTGTACTCCACTGTACTCTACCTCTACTTTGCTCTACTGTTCTCTACCTCTACTGTGCTCTACTGTACTCCACCTCTACTGTGCTCCACTGTACCCTACCTCTACTGTGCTCCACTGTACTCTACCTCTACTGTGCTCCACTGTACTCTACCTCTACTGTACTCCACTGTACTCTATCTCTACTGTGCTCCACTGTACTCTACCTCTACTGTGCTCAACTGTACTCTACTGTACTCCACTGTACTCTACCTCTACTGTACTCCACTGTACTCTATCTCTACTGTACTCCACTGTACTCTACCTCTACTGTACTCCAGTGTACTCTATCTCTACTGTGCTCAACTGTACTGTACTGTACTCCACTGTAATCTACCTCTACTGTACTCCACTGTACTCTACTTCTACTGTACTCCACTGTACTCTACCTCTACTGTACTCCACTGTACTCTACTCTACTGTACTCCAATGTACTCTATCTCTACTGTGATCCACTGTACTCTACCTCTACTGTACTCCACTGTACTCTATCTCTACTGTACTCCACTGTACTCTACCTCTACTCTACTCTACTGTTCTCTACCTCTACTTTGCTCTACTGTACTCTACTCTACTGTACTCCACTGTACTCTATCTCTACTGTGATTCACTGTACTCTACCTCTACTGTACTCTACTGTTCTCTACCTCTACTCTGCTCTACTGTACTGTACTCTACTGTACTACACTGTACTCTATCTCTACTGTGATCCACTGTACTCTACCTCTACTGTACTCTACTGTACTCTATCTCTACTGTGATCCACTGTACTCTATCTCTACTGTGCTCCACTGTACTCTATCTCTACTGTGCTCCACTTTACTCTACCTCTACTGTGCTCCACTGTATCCTACCTCTACTGTACTCCACTGTACTCTATCTCTACTGTACTCCACTGTACTCTACCTCTACTGTGCTCTACTGTTCTCTACCTCTACTGTGCTCTACTGTACTCAACCTCTACTGTGCTCCACTGTACCCTACCTCTACTGTGCTCCACTGTACTCTACCTCTACTGTGCTCCACTGTACTCTACCTCTACTGTACTCCACTGTACTCTATCTCTACTGTGCTCCACTCTACTCTACATCTACTGTGCTCAACTGTACTCTACTGTACTCCACTGTACTCTACCTCTACTGTACTCCACAGTACTCTATCTCTACTGTACTCCACTGTACTCTACCTCTACTGTACTCCACTGTACTCTATCTCTACTGTGCTCCACTGTACTCTACCTCTACTGTGCTCAACTGTACTGTACTGTACTCCACTGTACTCTACCTCTACTGTACTCCACTGTACTCTACTCTACTCTACTCCACTGTACTCTATCTCTACTGT
Source organism: Tiaroga cobitis (assembly GCA_030578255.1). Taxonomy (NCBI): domain Eukaryota; kingdom Metazoa; phylum Chordata; class Actinopteri; order Cypriniformes; family Leuciscidae; genus Tiaroga; species Tiaroga cobitis. The sequence continues at coordinate 30,426,397 of CM060611.1, read as the reverse complement.
GATCCACTGTACTCTACATCTACTGTACTCCACTGTACTCTATCTCTACTGTACTCTACTGTACTCTACCTCTACTGTACTCTACTGTTCTCTAGCTCTACTGTGCTGTACTGTACTCTTCTCTACTGTACTCCACTGTACTCTATCTCTACTGTGATCCACTGTACTCTACCTCTACTGTACTCCACTGTACTCTATCTCTACTGTGATCCACTGTACTCTACCTCTACTGTACTCCACTGTACTCTATCTCTACTGTGCTCCACTGTACTCTACCTCTACTATGCTCCACTGTACTCTATCTCTACTGTGCTCCACTCTACTCTACCTCTACTGTGCTCCACTGTACTCTACCTCTACTGTACTCCACTGTACACTATCTCTACTGTGCTCCACTGTACTCTATCTCTACTGTACTCCACTGTACTGTACCTCTACTGTGCTCTACTGTTCTCTACCTCTACTGTGCTCTACTGTACTCCACCTCTACTGTGCTCCACTGTACCCTACCTCTACTGTGCTCCACTGTACTCTACCTCTGCTGTGCTCCACTGTACTCTACCTCTACTGTGCTCCACTGTACTCTACCTCTACTGTGCTCCACTGTACTCTACCTCTACTATGCTCCACTGTACTCTATCTCTACTTTGCTCCACTGTACTCTACCTCTACTGTACTCTACTGTTTTCCACCTCTAATGTGCTCCACTGTACTCTAGCTCTACTGTACTCGACTGTACTCTACCTCTACTGTGCTCCACTGTACTCTATTTCTACTGTACTCCTCTGTACTCTACCTCTACTGTGCTCCACTGTACTCTATCTGTAATGTACTCTACTGTACACTATCGCTACTGTGATCCACTGTACTCTACCTCTGCTGTGCTCCACTGTACTCTATCTCTACTGTACTCCACTGCACTCTACTGTTCTCTACCTCTACTGTACTCTACTGTGCTCCACTGTACTCCACTGTAGTCTACCTCTGCTGTGCTCCACTGTACTCTACCTCTACTGTGCTCCACTATACTCTACCTCTACTGTGCTCCACTGTACTCTACCTCTACTGTCCTCCACTGTACTCTACCTCTACTGTGCTCCACTGTACTCTCTCTCTACTGTGATCCACTGTACTCTATCTCTACTGGGCTCCACTGTACTCTACCTCTACTGTGCTCCACTGTATTCTATCTCTATTGTGCTCCACTCTACTCTACCTCTACTGTGCTCCACTGTATCCTACCTCTACTGTACTCCACTGTACTCTATCTCTACTGTGCTCCACTGTACTCTATCTCTACTGTACTCCACTGTACTCTACATCTACTGTGCTCTACTGTTCCCTACCTCTACTGTGCTCTACTGTACTCCACCTCTACTCTGCTCCACTGTACCCTACCTCTACTGTGCTCCACTGTACTCTACCTCTACTGTGCTCCACTGTACTCTACCTCTACTGTACTTCTCTGTACTCTATCTCTACTGTGTTCCACTGTACTCTACCTCTACTGTGCTCCACTGTACTCTACCTCTACTGTGCTCCACTGTACTCTACATCTACTGTACTCCACTGTACTCTATCTCTACTGTGCTCCACTGTACTCTACCTCTACTGTGCTCAACTGTACTCTACTGTACTCCACTGTACTCTACCTCTACTGTACTCCACTGTACTCTATCTCTACTGTACTCCACTGTACTCTACCTCTACTGTACTCCACTGTACTCTATCTCTACTGTGCTCCACTGTACTCTACCTCTACTGTGCTCAACTGTACTGTACTGTACTCCACTGTAATCTACCTCTACTGTACTCCACTGTACTCTACCTCTACTGTACTCCACTGTACTCTACCTCTACTGTACTCCACTGTACTCTACTCTACTGTACTCCACTGTACTCTATCTCTACTGTGATCCACTGTAATCTACCTCTACTGTACTCCACTGTACTCTATCTCTACTGTACTACACTGTACTCTAACTCTACTGTACTCTACTGTTCTCTACCTCTACTGTGCTCTACTGTACTCTACTCTACTGTACTCCACTGTACTCTATCTCTACTGTGATCCACTGTACTCTACCTCTACTGTACTCCACTTTACTTTATCTCTACTGTGATCCACTGTACTCTATCTCTACTGTACTCCACTGTACTCTACCTCTACTATGCTCCACTGTACTCTATCTCTACTGTGCTCCACTCTACTCTACCTCTACAGTGCTCCACTGTACTCTACCTCTACTGTACTCCACTTTACTTTATCTCTACTCTGATCCACTGTACTCTATCTCTACTGTGCTCCACTGTACTCTACCTCTACTATGCTCCACTGTACTCTATCTCTACTGTGCTCCACTCTACTCTACCTCTACTGTGCTCCACTGTACTCTACCTCTACTGTACTCCACTGTACTCTATCTCTACTGTACTCCACTGTACTCTACCTCTACTGTGCTCTACTGTTCTCTACCTCTACTGTGCTCTACTGTACTCCACTTCTACTGTGCTCCACTGTACCCTACCTCTACTGTGCTCCACTGTACTCTACCTCTACTGTGATCCACTGTACTCTACCTCTACTGTGCTCCACTGTACTCTACCTCTACTGTACTCCACTGTACTCTATCTCTACTGTACTCTACTGTACTCTACCTCTACTGTACTCTACTGTTCTCTAGCTCTACTGTGCTGTAATGTACTCTTCTCTACTGTACTCCACTGTACTCTATCTCTACTGTGATCCACTGTACTCTACCTCTACTGTACTCCACTGTACTCTATCTCTACTGTGATCCACTGTACTCTATCTCTACTGTGCTCCACTGTACTCTACCTCTACTATGCTCCACTGTACTCTATCTCTACTGTGCTCCACTCTACTCTACCTCTACTGTGCTCCACTGTACTCTATTTCTACTGTACTCCTCTGTACTCTACCTCTACTGTGCTCCACTGTACTCTATCTGTAATGTACTCTACTGTATTCTATCTCTACTGTGATCCACTGTACTCTACCTCTGCTGTGCTCCACTGTACTCTATCTCTACTGTACTCCACTGTACTCTACTGTTCTCTACCTCTACTGTACTCTACTGTGCTCCACTGTACTCCACTGTAGTCTACCTCTACTGTGCTCCACTGTACTCTACCTCTACTGTGCTCCACTATACTCTACCTCTACTGTGCTCCACTGTACTCTACCTCTACTGTCCTCCACTGTACTCTACCTCTACTGTGCTCCACTGTACTCTCTCTCTACTGTACTCTACCTCTACTGTACTCTACTGTACTCCACCTCTAATGTGCTCCACTGTACTCTACCTCTACTCTACTCTACCTCTACTGTACTCCACTGTACTCTACCTCTACTGTGCTCTACTGTACTCTATCTCTACTGTGCTCCACTGTACTCTACCTCTACTGTGCTCCACTGTACTCTACCTCTACTGTACTTCACTGTCCTCTATCTCTACTGTACTCCACTGTACTCTACCTCTATTGTCCTCCACTGTACTCTATCTCTACTGTACTCTACTGTACTATATCTCTACTGTACTCCACTGTACTCTATCTCTACTGTACTCCACTGTACTCTACCTCCACTGTACTCTACCTCTACCGTCTCCACTGTACTCTATCTCTACTGTACTCCACTGTACTCTACCTCTACTGTACTCTACTGTTCTCTACCTCTACTGTGCTCTACTGTACTTTACTCTACTGTACTCCACTGTACTCTATCTCTACTGTGATCCACTGTACTCTACCTCTACTGTACTCCACTGTACTCTATCTCTACTGTGATCCACTGTACTCTATCTCTATTGTGCTCCACTGTACTCTACCTCTACTGTGCTCCACTGTACTCTATCTCTACTGTGCTCCACTCTACTCTACCTCTACTGTGCTCCACTGTATCCTACCTCTACTGTACTCCACTGTACTCTCTCTCTACTGTGCTCCACTGTACTCTATCTCTACTGTCCTCAGCTGTACTCTACCTCTACTGTGCTCTACTGTTCTCTACCTCTACTGTGCTCTACTCTACTCCACCTCTACTGTGCTCCACTGTACCCTACCTCTACTGTGCTCCACCGTACTCTACCTCTACTGTGCTCCACTGTACTCTACCTCTACTTTACTCCACTGTACTCTATCTCTACTGTACTCCACTGTACTCTACCTCTACTGTACTCCACTGTACTCTATCTCTACTGTACTCCACTCTAATCTACCTCTACTGTCCTCCACTGCACTCTACCTCTACTGTGCTCCACTGTACTCTCTCTCTACTGTACTCTACCTCTACTGTACTCTACTGTGCTCCACTGTACTCCACTGTAGTCTACCTCTACTGTGCTCCACTGTACTCTACCTCTACTGTGCTCCACTATACTCTACCTCTACTGTGCTCCACTGTACTCTACCTCTACTGTCCTCCACTGTACTCTACCTCTACTGTGCTCCACTGTACTCTCTCTCTACTGTACTCTACCTCTACTGTACTCTACTGTACTCCACCTCTAATGTGCTCCACTGTACTCTACCTCTACTGTACTCTACCTCTACTGTACTCCACTGTACTCTATCTCTACTGTGCTCCACTGTACTCTACCTCTACTGTGCTCAACTGTACTGTACTGTACTCCACTGTAATCTACCTCTACTGTACTCCACTGTACTCTACCTCTACTGTACTCCACTGTACTCTACCTCTACTGTACTCCACTGTACTCTACTCTACTGTACTCCACTGTACTCTATCTCTACTGTGATCCACTGTAATCTACCTCTACTGTACTCCACTGTACTCTATCTCTACTGTACTCCACTGTACTCTAACTCTACTGTACTTTACTGTTCTCTACCTCTACTGTGCTCTACTGTACTCTACTCTACTGTACTCCACTGTACTCTATCTCTACTGTGATCCACTGTACTCTACCTCTACTGTACTCCACTTTACTTTATCTCTACTGTGATCCACTGTACTCTATCTCTACTGTACTCCACTGTACTCTACCTCTACTATGCTCCACTGTACTCTATCTCTACTGTGCTCCACTCTACTCTACCTCTACAGTGCTCCACTGTACTCTACCTCTACTGTACTCCACTTTACTTTATCTCTACTCTGATCCACTGTACTCTATCTCTACTGTGCTCCACTGTACTCTACCTCTACTATGCTCCACTGTACTCTATCTCTACTGTGCTCCACTCTACTCTACCTCTACTGTGCTCCACTGTACTCTACCTCTACTGTACTCCACTGTACTCTATCTCTACTGTACTCCACTGTACTCTACCTCTACTGTGCTCTACTGTTCTCTACCTCTACTGTGCTCTACTGTACTCCACTTCTACTGTGCTCCACTGTACCCTACCTCTACTGTGCTCCACTGTACTCTACCTCTACTGTGATCCACTGTACTCTACCTCTACTGTGCTCCACTGTACTCTACCTCTACTGTACTCCACTGTACTCTATCTCTACTGTACTCTACTGTACTCTACCTCTACTGTACTCTACTGTTCTCTAGCTCTACTGTGCTGTAATGTACTCTTCTCTACTGTACTCCACTGTACTCTATCTCTACTGTGATCCACTGTACTCTACCTCTACTGTACTCCAGTGTACTCTATCTCTACTGTGATCCACTGTACTCTATCTCTACTGTGCTCCACTGTACTCTACCTCTACTATGCTCCACTGTACTCTATCTCTACTGTGCTCCACTCTACTCTACCTCTACTGTGCTCCACTGTACTCTATTTCTACTGTACTCCTCTGTACTCTACCTCTACTGTGCTCCACTGTACTCTATCTGTAATGTACTCTACTGTATTCTATCTCTACTGTGATCCACTGTACTCTACCTCTGCTTTGCTCCACTGTACTCTATCTCTACTGTACTCCACTGTACTCTACTGTTCTCTACCTCTACTGTACTCTACTGTGCTCCACTGTACTCCACTGTAGTCTACCTCTACTGTGCTCCACTGTACTCTACCTCTACTGTGCTCCACTATACTCTACCTCTACTGTGCTCCACTGTACTCTACCTCTACTGTCCTCCACTGTACTCTACCTCTACTGTGCTCCACTGTACTCTCTCTCTACTGTACTCTACCTCTACTGTACTCTACTGTACTCCACCTCTAATGTGCTCCACTGTACTCTACCTCTACTCTACTCTACCTCTACTGTACTCCACTGTACTCTACCTCTACTGTGCTCTACTGTACTCTATCTCTACTGTGCTCCACTGTACTCTACCTCTACTGTGCTCCACTGTACTCTACCTCTACTGTACTTCACTGTCCTCTATCTCTACTGTACTCCACTGTACTCTACCTCTATTGTCCTCCACTGTACTCTATCTCTACTGTACTCTACTGTACTATATCTCTACTGTACTCCACTGTACTCTATCTCTACTGTACTCCACTGTACTCTACCTCCACTGTACTCTACCTCTACCGTACTCCACTGTACTCTATCTCTACTGTACTCCACTGTACTCTACCTCTACTGTACTCTACTGTTCTCTACCTCTACTGTGCTCTACTGTACTTTACTCTACTGTACTCCACTGTACTCTATCTCTACTGTGATCCACTGTACTCTACCTCTACTGTACTCCACTGTACTCTATCTCTACTGTGATCCACTGTACTCTATCTCTATTGTGCTCCACTGTACTCTACCTCTACTGTGCTCCACTGTACTCTATCTCTACTGTGCTCCACTCTACTCTACCTCTACTGTGCTCCACTGTATCCTACCTCTACTGTACTCCACTGTACTCTCTCTCTACTGTGCTCCACTGTACTCTATCTCTACTGTACTCAGCTGTACTCTACCTCTACTGTGCTCTACTGTTCTCTACCTTTACTGTGCTCTACTCTACTCCACCTCTACTGTGCTCCACTGTACCCTACCTCTACTGTGCTCCACCGTACTCTACCTCTACTGTGCTCCACTGTACTCTACCTCTACTGTACTCCACTGTACTCTATCTCTACTGTACTCCACTGTACTCTACCTCTACTGTACTCCACTGTACTCTATCTCTACTGTACTCCACTCTAATCTACCTCTACTGTCCTCCACTGTATTCTACCTCTACTGTGCTCCACTGTACTCTCTCTCTACTGTACTCTACCTCTACTGTACTCTACTGTGCTCCACTGTACTCCACTGTAGTCTACCTCTACTGTGCTCCACTGTACTCTACCTCTACTGTGCTCCACTATACTCTACCTCTACTGTGCTCCACTGTACTCTACCTCTACTGTCCTCCACTGTACTCTACCTCTACTGTGCTCCACTGTACTCTCTCTCTACTGTACTCTACCTCTACTGTACTCTACTGTACTCCACCTCTAATGTGCTCCACTGTACTCTACCTCTACTGTACTCTACCTCTACTGTACTCCACTGTACTCTACCTCTAATGTGCTCCACTGTACTCTATCTCTACTGTGCTCCACTGTACTCTATTTCTACTGTGCTCCACTGTACTCTATCTCTACTGTACTCCACTGTACTCTATCTCTACTGTACTTCAATGTCCTTTATCTCTAATGTACTCCACTGTACTCTACCTCTATTGTGCTCCGTTGTACTCTATCTCTACTGTACTCTACTGTACTTTATCTCTACTGTACTCCACTGTACTCTATCTCTACTGTACTCCACAGTACTCTACCTCTACTGTGCTCCACTGTATCCTACCTCTACTGTACTCCACTGTACTCTCTCTCTACTGTGCTCCACTGTACTCTATCTCTACTGTCCTCAGCTGTACTCTACCTCTACTGTGCTCTACTGTTCTCTACCTCTACTGTGCTCTACTCTACTCCACCTCTACTGTGCTCCACTGTACCCTACCTCTACTGTGCTCAACCGTACTCTACCTCTACTGTGCTCCACTGTACTCTACCTCTACTTTACTCCACTGTACTCTATCTCTACTGTACTCCACTGTACTCTACCTCTACTGTACTCCACTGTACTCTATCTCTACTGTACTCCACTCTAATCTACCTCTACTGTCCTCCACTGCACTCTACCTCTACTGTGCTCCACTGTACTCTCTCTCTACTGTACTCTACCTCTACTGTACTCTACTGTGCTCCACTGTACTCCACTGTAGTCTACCTCTACTGTGCTCCACTGTACTCTACCTCTACTGTGCTCCACTATACTCTACCTCTACTGTGCTCCACTGTACTCTACCTCTACTGTCCTCCACTGTACTCTACCTCTACTGTGCTCCACTGTACTCTCTCTCTACTGTACTCTACCTCTACTGTACTCTACTGTACTCCACCTCTAATGTGCTCCACTGTACTCTACCTCTACTGTACTCTACCTCTACTGTACTCCACTGTACTCTACCTCTAATGTGCTCCACTGTACTCTATCTCTACTGTGCTCCACTGTACTCTATTTCTACTGTGCTCCACTGTACTCTATCTCTACTGTACTCCACTGTACTCTATCTCTACTGTACTTCACTGTCCTTTATCTCTAATGTACTCCACTGTACTCTACCTCTATTGTGCTCCATTGTACTCTATCTCTACTGTACTCTACTGTACTCTATCTCTACTTTACTCCACTGTACTCTATCTCTACTGTACTCCACTGTACTCTACCTCTACTGTGCTCCACTGTACTCTACCTCTACCGTACTCCACCGTACTCTACCTCTACCGTACTCCACCGTACTCTATCTCTCCTGTACTCCACTGTACTCTACCTCAACTGTACTCTACTGTTCTCTACCTTTACTGTGCTCTACTCTACTCTACTGTACTCCACTGTACTCTATCTCTACTGTGATCCACTGTACTCTACCTCTACTGTACTCTACTGTACTCTATCTCTACTGTGATCTACTGTACTCTATCTCTACTGTGCTCCACTGTACTCTACCTCTACTGTGCTCCACTGTACTCTATCTCTACTGTGCTCTACTCTACTCTACCTCTACTGTGCTCCACTGTATCCTACCTCTACTGTACTCCGCTGTACTCTATCTCTACTGTGCTCCACTGTACTCTATCTCTACTGTACTCCACTGTACTCTACCTCTACTGTGCTCTACTGTTCCCTACCTCTACTGTGCTCTACTGTACTCCACCTCTACTCTGCTCCACTGTACCCTACCTCTACTGTGCTCCACTGTACTCTTCCTCTACTGTGCTCCACTGTACTCTACCTCTACTGTACTTCTCTGTACTCTATCTCTACTGTGCTCCACTGTACTCTACCTCTACTGTGCTCCACTGTACTCTACCTCTACTGTGCTCCACTGTACTCTACATCTACTGTACTCCACTGTACTCTATCTCTACTGTGCTCCACTGTACTCTACCTCTACTGTGCTCAACTGTACTCTACTGTACTCCACTGTACTCTACCTCTACTGTACTCCACTGTACTCTATCTCTACTGTACTCCACTGTACTCTACCTCTACTGTACTCCACTGTACTCTATCTCTACTGTGCTCCACTGTACTCTACCTCTACTGTGCTCAACTGTACTGTACTGTACTCCACTGTAATCTACCTCTACTGTACTCCACTGTACTCTACCTCTACTGTACTCCACTGTACTCTACCTCTACTGTACTCCACTGTACTCTACTCTACTGTACTCCACTGTACTCTATCTCTACTGTGATCCACTGTAATCTACCTCTACTGTACTCCACTGTACTCTATCTCTACTGTACTCCACTGTACTCTAACTCTACTGTACTCTACTGTTCTCTACCTCTACTGTGCTCTACTGTACTCTACTCTACTGTACTCCACTGTACTCTATCTCTACTGTGATCCACTGTACTCTACCTCTACTGCACTCCACTTTACTTTATCTCTACTATGCTCCACTGTACTCTATCTCTACTGTGCTCCACTCTACTCTACCTCTACAGTGCTCCACTGTACTCTACCTCTACTGTACTCCACTTTACTTTATCTCTACTCTGATCCACTGTACTCTATCTCTACTGTGCTCCACTGTACTCTACCTCTACTATGCTCCACTGTACTCTATCTCTACTGTGCTCCACTCTACTCTACCTCTACTGTGCTCCACTGTACTCTACCTCTACTGTACTCCACTGTACTCTATCTCTACTGTACTCCACTGTACTCTACCTCTACTGTGCTCTACTGTTCTCTACCTCTACTGTGCTCTACTGTACTCCACTTCTACTGTGCTCCACTGTACCCTACCTCTACTGTGCTCCACTGTACTCTACCTCTACTGTGATCCACTGTACTCTACCTCTACTGTGCTCCACTGTACTCTACCTCTACTGTACTCCACTGTACTCTATCTCTACTGTACTCTACTGTACTCTACCTCTACTGTACTCTACTGTTCTCTAGCTCTACTGTGCTGTAATGTACTCTTCTCTACTGTACTCCACTGTACTCTATCTCTACTGTGATCCACTGTACTCTACCTCTACTGTACTCCACTGTACTCTATCTCTACTGTGATCCACTGTACTCTATCTCTACTGTGCTCCACTGTACTCTACCTCTACTATGCTCCACTGTACTCTATCTCTACTGTGCTCCACTCTACTCTACCTCTACTGTGCTCCACTGTACTCTATTTCTACTGTACTCCTCTGTACTCTACCTCTACTGTGCTCCACTGTACTCTATCTGTAATGTACTCTACTGTATTCTATCTCTACTGTGATCCACTGTACTCTACCTCTGCTGTGCTCCACTGTACTCTATCTCTACTGTACTCCACTGTACTCTACTGTTCTCTACCTCTACTGTACTCTACTGTGCTCCACTGTACTCCACTGTAGTCTACCTCTACTGTGCTCCACTGTACTCTACCTCTACTGTGCTCCACTATACTCTACCTCTACTGTGCTCCACTGTACTCTACCTCTACTGTCCTCCACTGTACTCTACCTCTACTGTGCTCCACTGTACTCTCTCTCTACTGTACTCTACCTCTACTGTACTCTACTGTACTCCACCTCTAATGTGCTCCACTGTACTCTACCTCTACTGTACTCTACCTCTACTGTACTCCACTGTACTCTACCTCTACTGTGCTCTACTGTACTCTATCTCTACTGTGCTCCACTGTACTCTACCTCTACTGTGCTCCACTGTACTCTACCTCTACTGTACTTCACTGTCCTCTATCTCTACTGTACTCCACTGTACTCTACCTCTATTGTCCTCCTCTGTACTCTATCTCTACTGTACTCTACTTTACTATATCTCTACTGTACTCCACTGTACTCTATCTCTACTGTACTCCACTGTACTCTACCTCCACTGTACTCTACCTCTACAGTACTCCACTGTACTCTATCTCTACTGTACTCCACTGTACTCTATCTCTACTGTGATCCACTGTACTCTACCTCTACTGTACTCCACTGTACTCTATCTCTACTGTGATCCACTGTACTCTATCTCTATTGTGCTCCACTGTACTCTACCTCTACTGTGCTCCACTGTACTCTATCTCTACTGTGCTCCACTCTACTCTACCTCTACTGTGCTCCACTGTATCCTACCTCTACTGTACTCCACTGTACTCTCTCTCTACTGTGCTCCACTGTACTCTATCTCTACTGTACTCAGCTGTACTCTACCTCTACTGTGCTCTACTGTTCTCTACCTTTACTGTGCTCTACTCTACTCCACCTCTACTGTGCTCCACTGTACCCTACCTCTACTGTGCTCCACCGTACTCTACCTCTACTGTGCTCCACTGTACTCTACCTCTACTGTACTCCACTGTACTCTATCTCTACTGTACTCCACTGTACTCTACCTCTACTGTACTCCACTGTACTCTATCTCTACTGTACTCCACTCTAATCTACCTCTACTGTCCTCCACTGTACTCTACCTCTACTGTGCTCCACTGTACTCTCTCTCTACTGTACTCTACCTCTACTGTACTCTACTGTGCTCCACTGTACTCCACTGTAGTCTACCTCTACTGTGCTCCACTGTACTCTACCTCTACTGTGCTCCACTATACTCTACCTCTACTGTGCTCCACTGTACTCTACCTCTACTGTCCTCCACTGTACTCTACCTCTACTGTGCTCCACTGTACTCTCTCTCTACTGTACTCTACCTCTACTGTACTCTACTGTACTCCACCTCTAATGTGCTCCACTGTACTCTACCTCTACTGTACTCTACCTCTACTGTACTCCACTGTACTCTACCTCTAATGTGCTCCACTGTACTCTATCTCTACTGTGCTCCACTGTACTCTATTTCTACTGTGCTCCACTGTACTCTATCTCTACTGTACTCCACTGTACTCTATCTCTACTGTACTTCACTGTCCTTTATCTCTAATGTACTCCACTGTACTCTACCTCTATTGTGCTCCGTTGTACTCTATCTCTACTGTACTCTACTGTACTCTATCTCTACAGTACTCCACTGTACTCTATCTCTACTGTACTCCACAGTACTCTACCTCTACTGTGCTCCACTCTATCCTACCTCTACTGTACTCCACTGTACTCTCTCTCTACTGTGCTCCACTGTACTCTATCTCTACTGTCCTCAGCTGTACTCTACCTCTACTGTGCTCTACTGTTCTCTACCTCTACTGTGCTCTACTCTACTCCACCTCTACTGTGCTCCACTGTACCCTACCTCTACTGTGCTCCACCGTACTCTACCTCTACTGTGCTCCACTGTACTCTACCTCTACTTTACTCCACTGTACTCTATCTCTACTGTACTCCACTGTACTCTACCTCTACTGTACTCCACTGTACTCTATCTCTACTGTACTCCACTCTAATCTACCTCTACTGTCCTCCACTGCACTCTACCTCTACTGTGCTCCACTGTACTCTCTTTCTACTGTACTCTACCTCTACTGTACTCTACTGTGCTCCACTGTACTCCACTGTAGTCTACCTCTACTGTGCTCCACTGTACTCTACCTCTACTGTGCTCCACTATACTCTACCTCTACTGTGCTCCACTGTACTCTACCTCTACTGTCCTCCACTGTACTCTACCTCTACTGTGCTCCACTGTACTCTCTCTCTACTGTACTCTACCTCTACTGTACTCTACTGTACTCCACCTCTAATGTGCTCCACTGTACTCTACCTCTACTGTACTCTACCTCTACTGTACTCCACTGTACTCTACCTCTAATGTGCTCCACTGTACTCTATCTCTACTGTGCTCCACTGTACTCTATTTCTACTGTGCTCCAATGTACTCTATCTCTACTGTACTCCACTGTACTCTATCTCTACTGTACTTCACTGTCCTTTATCTCTAATGTACTCCACTGTACTCTACCTCTATTGTGCTCCATTGTACTCTATCTCTACTGTACTCTACTGTACTCTATCTCTACTTTACTCCACTGTACTCTATCTCTACTGTACTCCACTGTACTCTACCTCTACTGTGCTCCACTGTACTCTACCTCTACCGTACTCCACCGTACTCTACCTCTACCGTACTCCACCGTACTCTATCTCTACTGTACTCCACTGTACTCTACCTCAACTGTACTCTACTGTTCTCTACCTTTACTGTGCTCTACTCTACTCTACTGTACTCCATTGTACTCTATCTCTACTGTGATCCACTGTACTCTACCTCTACTGTACTCTACTGTACTCTATCTCTACTGTGATCTACTGTACTCTATCTCTACTGTGCTCCACTGTACTCTACCTCTACTGTGCTCCACTGTACTCTATCTCTACTGTGCTCCACTCTACTCTACCTCTACTGTGCTCCACTGTATCCTACCTCTACTGTACTCCGCTGTACTCTATCTCTACTGTGCTCCACTGTACTCTATCTCTACTGTACTCCACTGTACTCTACCTCTACTGTGCTCTACTGTTCTCTACCTCTACTGTGCTCTACTGTACTCCACCTCTACTGTTCTCCACTGTACCCTACCTCTATTGTGCTCCACTGTACTCTACCTCTACTGTACTCCACTGTACTCTACATCTACTGTGCTCTACTGTTCCCTACCTCTACTGTGCTCTACTGTACTCCACCTCTACTCTGCTCCACTGTACCCTACCTCTACTGTGCTCCACTGTACTCTACCTCTACTGTGCTCCACTGTACTCTACCTCTACTGTACTTCTCTGTACTCTATCTCTACTGTGCTCCACTGTACTCTACCTCTACTGTGCTCCACTGTACTCTACCTCTACTGTGCTCCACTGTACTCTACATCTACTGTACTCCACTGTACTCTATCTCTACTGTGCTCCACTGTACTCTACCTCTACTGTGCTCAACTGTACTCTACTGTACTCCACTGTACTCTACCTCTACTGTACTCCACTGTACTCTATCTCTACTGTACTCCACTGTACTCTACCTCTACTGTACTCCACTGTACTCTATCTCTACTGTGCTCCACTGTACTCTACCTCTACTGTGCTCAACTGTACTGTACTGTACTCCACTGTAATCTACCTCTACTGTACTCCACTGTACTCTACCTCTACTGTACTCCACTGTACTCTACCTCTACTGTACTCCACTGTACTCTACTCTACTGTACTCCACTGTACTCTATCTCTACTGTGATCCACTGTAATCTACCTCTACTGTACTCCACTGTACTCTATCTCTACTGTACTCCACTGTACTCTAACTCTACTGTACTCTACTGTTCTCTACCTCTACTGTGCTCTACTGTACTCTACTCTACTGTACTCCACTGTACTCTATCTCTACTGTGATCCACTGTACTCTACCTCTACTGTACTCCACTTTACTTTATCTCTACTGTGATCCACTGTACTCTATCTCTACTGTACTCCACTGTACTCTACCTCTACTATGCTCCACTGTACTCTATCTCTACTGTGCTCCACTCTACTCTACCTCTACAGTGCTCCACTGTACTCTACCTCTACTGTACTCCACTTTACTTTATCTCTACTCTGATCCACTGTACTCTATCTCTACTGTGCTCCACTGTACTCTACCTCTACTATGCTCCACTGTACTCTATCTCTACTGTGCTCCACTCTACTCTACCTCTACTGTGCTCCACTGTACTCTACCTCTACTGTACTCCACTGTACTCTATCTCTACTGTACTCCACTGTACTCTACCTCTACTGTGCTCTACTGTTCTCTACCTCTACTGTGCTCTACTGTACTCCACTTCTACTGTGCTCCACTGTACCCTACCTCTACTGTGCTCCACTGTACTCTACCTCTACTGTGATCCACTGTACTCTACCTCTACTGTGCTCCACTGTACTCTACCTCTACTGTACTCCACTGTACTCTATCTCTACTGTACTCTACTGTACTCTACCTCTACTGTACTCTACTGTTCTCTAGCTCTACTGTGCTGTAATGTACTCTTCTCTACTGTACTCCACTGTACTCTATCTCTACTGTGATCCACTGTACTCTACCTCTACTGTACTCCACTGTACTCTATCTCTACTGTGATCCACTGTACTCTATCTCTACTGTGCTCCACTGTACTCTACCTCTACTATGCTCCACTGTACTCTATCTCTACTGTGCTCCACTCTACTCTACCTCTACTGTGCTCCACTGTACTCTATTTCTACTGTACTCCTCTGTACTCTACCTCTACTGTGCTCCACTGTACTCTATCTGTAATGTACTCTACTGTATTCTATCTCTACTGTGATCCACTGTACTCTACCTCTGCTGTGCTCCACTGTACTCTATCTCTACTGTACTCCACTGTACTCTACTGTTCTCTACCTCTACTGTACTCTACTGTGCTCCACTGTACTCCACTGTAGTCTACCTCTACTGTGCTCCACTGTACTCTACCTCTACTGTGCTCCACTATACTCTACCTCTACTGTGCTCCACTGTACTCTACCTCTACTGTCCTCCACTGTACTCTACCTCTACTGTGCTCCACTGTACTCTCTCTCTACTGTACTCTACCTCTACTGTACTCTACTGTACTCCACCTCTAATGTGCTCCACTGTACTCTACCTCTACTCTACTCTACCTCTACTGTACTCCACTGTACTCTACCTCTACTGTGCTCTACTGTACTCTATCTCTACTGTGCTCCACTGTACTCTACCTCTACTGTGCTCCACTGTACTCTACCTCTACTGTACTTCACTGTCCTCTATCTCTACTGTACTCCACTGTACTCTACCTCTATTGTCCTCCACTGTACTCTATCTCTACTGTACTCTACTGTACTATATCTCTACTGTACTCCACTGTACTCTATCTCTACTGTACTCCACTGTACTCTACCTCCACTGTACTCTACCTCTACCGTCTCCACTGTACTCTATCTCTACTGTACTCCACTGTACTCTACCTCTACTGTACTCTACTGTTCTCTACCTCTACTGTGCTCTACTGTACTTTACTCTACTGTACTCCACTGTACTCTATCTCTACTGTGATCCACTGTACTCTACCTCTACTGTACTCCACTGTACTCTATCTCTACTGTGATCCACTGTACTCTATCTCTACTGTGCTCCACTCTACTCTACCTCTACTGTGCTCCACTGTATCCTACCTCTACTGTACTCCACTGTACTCTCTCTCTACTGTGCTCCACTGTACTCTATCTCTACTGTCCTCAGCTGTACTCTACCTCTACTGTGCTCTACTGTTCTCTACCTCTACTGTGCTCTACTCTACTCCACCTCTACTGTGCTCCACTGTACCCTACCTCTACTGTGCTCCACCGTACTCTACCTCTACTGTGCTCCACTGTACTCTACCTCTACTTTACTCCACTGTACTCTATCTCTACTGTACTCCACTGTACTCTACCTCTACTGTACTCCACTGTACTCTATCTCTACTGTACTCCACTCTAATCTACCTCTACTGTCCTCCACTGCACTCTACCTCTACTGTGCTCCACTGTACTCTCTCTCTACTGTACTCTACCTCTACTGTACTCTACTGTGCTCCACTGTACTCCACTGTAGTCTACCTCTACTGTGCTCCACTGTACTCTACCTCTACTGTGCTCCACTATACTCTACCTCTACTGTGCTCCACTGTACTCTACCTCTACTGTCCTCCACTGTACTCTACCTCTACTGTGCTCCACTGTACTCTCTCTCTACTGTACTCTACCTCTACTGTACTCTACTGTACTCCACCTCTAATGTGCTCCACTGTACTCTACCTCTACTGTACTCTACCTCTACTGTACTCCACTGTACTCTACCTCTACTCTACTCCACTGTACTCTATCTCTACTGTGCTCCACTGTACTCTACCTCTACTGTGCTCAACTGTACTGTACTGTACTCCACTGTAATCTACCTCTACTGTACTCCACTGTACTCTACCTCTACTGTACTCCACTGTACTCTACCTCTACTGTACTCCACTGTACTCTACTCTACTGTACTCCACTGTACTCTATCTCTACTGTGATCCACTGTAATCTACCTCTACTGTAGTCCACTGTACTCTATCTCTACTGTACTCCACTGTACTCTAACTCTACTGTACTTTACTGTTCTCTACCTCTACTGTGCTCTACTGTACTCTACTCTACTGTACTCCACTGTACTCTATCTCTACTGTGATCCAATGTACTCTACCTCTACTGTACTCCACTTTACTTTATCTCTACTGTGATCCACTGTACTCTATCTCTACTGTACTCCACTGTACTCTACCTCTACTATGCTCCACTGTACTCTATCTCTACTGTGCTCCACTCTACTCTACCTCTACAGTGCTCCACTGTACTCTACCTCTACTGTACTCCACTTTACTTTATCTCTACTCTGATCCACTGTACTCTATCTCTACTGTGCTCCACTGTACTCTACCTCTACTATGCTCCACTGTACTCTATCTCTACTGTGCTCCACTCTACTCTACCTCTACTGTGCTCCACTGTACTCTACCTCTACTGTACTCCACTGTACTCTATCTCTACTGTACTCCACTGTACTCTACCTCTACTGTGCTCTACTGTTCTCTACCTCTACTGTGCTCTACTGTACTCCACTTCTACTGTGCTCCACTGTACCCTACCTCTACTGTGCTCCACTGTACTCTACCTCTACTGTGATCCACTGTACTCTACCTCTACTGTGCTCCACTGTACTCTACCTCTACTGTACTCCACTGTACTCTATCTCTACTGTACTCTACTGTACTCTACCTCTACTGTACTCTACTGTTCTCTAGCTCTACTGTGCTGTAATGTACTCTTCTCTACTGTACTCCACTGTACTCTATCTCTACTGTGATCCACTGTACTCTACCTCTACTGTACTCCAGTGTACTCTATCTCTACTGTGATCCACTGTACTCTATCTCTACTGTGCTCCACTGTACTCTACCTCTACTATGCTCCACTGTACTCTATCTCTACTGTGCTCCACTCTACTCTACCTCTACTGTGCTCCACTGTACTCTATTTCTACTGTACTCCTCTGTACTCTACCTCTACTGTGCTCCACTGTACTCTATCTGTAATGTACTCTACTGTATTCTATCTCTACTGTGATCCACTGTACTCTACCTCTGCTTTGCTCCACTGTACTCTATCTCTACTGTACTCCACTGTACTCTACTGTTCTCTACCTCTACTGTACTCTACTGTGCTCCACTGTACTCCACTGTAGTCTACCTCTACTGTGCTCCACTGTACTCTACCTCTACTGTGCTCCACTATACTCTACCTCTACTGTGCTCCACTGTACTCTACCTCTACTGTCCTCCACTGTACTCTACCTCTACTGTGCTCCACTGTACTCTCTCTCTACTGTACTCTACCTCTACTGTACTCTACTGTACTCCACCTCTAATGTGCTCCACTGTACTCTACCTCTACTCTACTCTACCTCTACTGTACTCCACTGTACTCTACCTCTACTGTGCTCTACTGTACTCTATCTCTACTGTGCTCCACTGTACTCTACCTCTACTGTGCTCCACTGTACTCTACCTCTACTGTACTTCACTGTCCTCTATCTCTACTGTACTCCACTGTACTCTACCTCTATTGTCCTCCACTGTACTCTATCTCTACTGTACTCTACTGTACTATATCTCTACTGTACTCCACTGTACTCTATCTCTACTGTACTCCACTGTACTCTACCTCCACTGTACTCTACCTCTACCGTACTCCACTGTACTCTATCTCTACTGTACTCCACTGTACTCTACCTCTACTGTACTCTACTGTTCTCTACCTCTACTGTGCTCTACTGTACTTTACTCTACTGTACTCCACTGTACTCTATCTCTACTGTGATCCACTGTACTCTACCTCTACTGTACTCCACTGTACTCTATCTCTACTGTGATCCACTGTACTCTATCTCTATTGTGCTCCACTGTACTCTACCTCTACTGTGCTCCACTGTACTCTATCTCTACTGTGCTCCACTCTACTCTACCTCTACTGTGCTCCACTGTATCCTACCTCTACTGTACTCCACTGTACTCTCTCTCTACTGTGCTCCACTGTACTCTATCTCTACTGTACTCAGCTGTACTCTACCTCTACTGTGCTCTACTGTTCTCTACCTTTACTGTGCTCTACTCTACTCCACCTCTACTGTGCTCCACTGTACCCTACCTCTACTGTGCTCCACCGTACTCTACCTCTACTGTGCTCCACTGTACTCTACCTCTACTGTACTCCACTGTACTCTATCTCTACTGTACTCCACTGTACTCTACCTCTACTGTACTCCACTGTACTCTATCTCTACTGTACTCCACTCTAATCTACCTCTACTGTCCTCCACTGTACTCTACCTCTACTGTGCTCCACTGTACTCTCTCTCTACTGTACTCTACCTCTACTGTACTCTACTGTGCTCCACTGTACTCCACTGTAGTCTACCTCTACTGTGCTCCACTGTACTCTACCTCTACTGTGCTCCACTATACTCTACCTCTACTGTGCTCCACTGTACTCTACCTCTACTGTCCTCCACTGTACTCTACCTCTACTGTGCTCCACTGTACTCTCTCTCTACTGTACTCTACCTCTACTGTACTCTACTGTACTCCACCTCTAATGTGCTCCACTGTACTCTACCTCTACTGTACTCTACCTCTACTGTACTCCACTGTACTCTACCTCTAATGTGCTCCACTGTACTCTATCTCTACTGTGCTCCACTGTACTCTATTTCTACTGTGCTCCACTGTACTCTATCTCTACTGTACTCCACTGTACTCTATCTCTACTGTACTTCAATGTCCTTTATCTCTAATGTACTCCACTGTACTCTACCTCTATTGTGCTCCGTTGTACTCTATCTCTACTGTACTCTACTGTACTCTATCTCTACTGTACTCCACTGTACTCTATCTCTACTGTACTCCACAGTACTCTACCTCTACTGTGCTCCACTGTATCCTACCTCTACTGTACTCCACTGTACTCTCTCTCTACTGTGCTCCACTGTACTCTATCTCTACTGTCCTCAGCTGTACTCTACCTCTACTGTGCTCTACTGTTCTCTACCTCTACTGTGCTCTACTCTACTCCACCTCTACTGTGCTCCACTGTACCCTACCTCTACTGTGCTCAACCGTACTCTACCTCTACTGTGCTCCACTGTACTCTACCTCTACTTTACTCCACTGTACTCTATCTCTACTGTACTCCACTGTACTCTACCTCTACTTTAATCCACTGTACTCTATCTCTACTGTACTCCACTCTAATCTACCTCTACTGTCCTCCACTGCACTCTACCTCTACTGTGCTCCACTGTACTCTCTCTCTACTGTACTCTACCTCTACTGTACTCTACTGTGCTCCACTGTACTCCACTGTAGTCTACCTCTACTGTGCTCCACTGTACTCTACCTCTACTGTGCTCCACTATACTCTACCTCTACTGTGCTCCACTGTACTCTACCTCTACTGTCCTCCACTGTACTCTACCTCTACTGTGCTCCACTGTACTCTCTCTCTACTGTACTCTACCTCTACTGTACTCTACTGTACTCCACCTCTAATGTGCTCCACTGTACTCTACCTCTACTGTACTCTACCTCTACTGTACTCCACTGTACTCTACCTCTAATGTGCTCCACTGTACTCTATCTCTACTGTGCTCCACTGTACTCTATTTCTACTGTGCTCCACTGTACTCTATCTCTACTGTACTCCACTGTACTCTATCTCTACTGTACTTCACTGTCCTTTATCTCTAATGTACTCCACTGTACTCTACCTCTATTGTGCTCCATTGTACTCTATCTCTACTGTACTCTACTGTACTCTATCTCTACTTTACTCCACTGTACTCTATCTCTACTGTACTCCACTGTACTCTACCTCTACTGTGCTCCACTGTACTCTACCTCTACCGCACTCCACCGTACTCTACCTCTACCGTACTCCACCGTACTCTATCTCTCCTGTACTCCACTGTACTCTACCTCAACTGTACTCTACTGTTCTCTACCTTTACTGTGCTCTACTCTACTCTACTGTACTCCACTGTACTCTATCTCTACTGTGATCCACTGTACTCTACCTCTACTGTACTCTACTGTACTCTATCTCTACTGTGATCTACTGTACTCTATCTCTACTGTGCTCCACTGTACTCTACCTCTACTGTGCTCCACTGTACTCTATCTCTACTGTGCTCCACTCTACTCTACCTCTACTGTGCTCCACTGTATCCTACCTCTACTGTACTCCGCTGTACTCTATCTCTACTGTGCTCCACTGTACTCTATCTCTACTGTACTCCACTGTACTCTACCTCTACTGTGCTCTACTGTTCCCTACCTCTACTGTGCTCTACTGTACTCCACCTCTACTCTGCTCCACTGTACCCTACCTCTACTGTGCTCCACTGTACTCTTCCTCTACTGTGCTCCACTGTACTCTACCTCTACTGTACTTCTCTGTACTCTATCTCTACTGTGCTCCACTGTACTCTACCTCTACTGTGCTCCACTGTACTCTACCTCTACTGTGCTCCACTGTACTCTACATCTACTGTACTCCACTGTACTCTATCTCTACTGTGCTCCACTGTACTCTACCTCTACTGTGCTCAACTGTACTCTACTGTACTCCACTGTACTCTACCTCTACTGTACTCCACTGTACTCTATCTCTACTGTACTCCACTGTACTCTACCTCTACTGTACTCCACTGTACTCTATCTCTACTGTGCTCCACTGTACTCTACCTCTACTGTGCTCAACTGTACTGTACTGTACTCCACTGTAATCTACCTCTACTGTACTCCACTGTACTCTACCTCTACTGTACTCCACTGTACTCTACCTCTACTGTACTCCACTGTACTCTACTCTACTGTACTCCACTGTACTCTATCTCTACTGTGATCCACTGTAATCTACCTCTACTGTACTCCACTGTACTCTATCTCTACTGTACTCCACTGTACTCTAACTCTACTGTACTCTACTGTTCTCTACCTCTACTGTGCTCTACTGTACTCTACTCTACTGTACTCCACTGTACTCTATCTCTACTGTGATCCACTGTACTCTACCTCTACTGTACTCCACTTTACTTTATCTCTACTGTGATCCACTGTACTCTATCTCTACTGTACTCCACTGTACTCTACCTCTACTATGCTCCACTGTACTCTATCTCTACTGTGCTCCACTCTACTCTACCTCTACAGTGCTCCACTGTACTCTACCTCTACTGTACTCCACTTTACTTTATCTCTACTCTGATCCACTGTACTCTATCTCTACTGTGCTCCACTGTACTCTACCTCTACTATGCTCCACTGTACTCTATCTCTACTGTGCTCCACTCTACTCTACCTCTACTGTGCTCCACTGTACTCTACCTCTACTGTACTCCACTGTACTCTATCTCTACTGTACTCCACTGTACTCTACCTCTACTGTGCTCTACTGTTCTCTACCTCTACTGTGCTCTACTGTACTCCACTTCTACCGTGCTCCACTGTACCCTACCTCTACTGTGCTCCACTGTACTCTACCTCTACTGTGATCCACTGTACTCTACCTCTACTGTGCTCCACTGTACTCTACCTCTACTGTACTCCACTGTACTCTATCTCTACTGTACTCTACTGTACTCTACCTCTACTGTACTCTACTGTTCTCTAGCTCTACTGTGCTGTAATGTACTCTTCTCTACTGTACTCCACTGTACTCTATCTCTACTGTGATCCACTGTACTCTACCTCTACTGTACTCCACTGTACTCTATCTCTACTGTGATCCACTGTACTCTATCTCTACTGTGCTCCACTGTACTCTACCTCTACTATGCTCCACTGTACTCTATCTCTACTGTGCTCCACTCTACTCTACCTCTACTGTGCTCCACTGTACTCTATTTCTACTGTACTCCTCTGTACTCTACCTCTACTGTGCTCCACTGTACTCTATCTGTAATGTACTCTACTGTATTCTATCTCTACTGTGATCCACTGTACTCTACCTCTGCTGTGCTCCACTGTACTCTATCTCTACTGTACTCCACTGTACTCTACTGTTCTCTACCTCTACTGTACTCTACTGTGCTCCACTGTACTCCACTGTAGTCTACCTCTACTGTGCTCCACTGTACTCTACCTCTACTGTGCTCCACTATACTCTACCTCTACTGTGCTCCACTGTACTCTACCTCTACTGTCCTCCACTGTACTCTACCTCTACTGTGCTCCACTGTACTCTCTCTCTACTGTACTCTACCTCTACTGTACTCTACTGTACTCCACCTCTAATGTGCTCCACTGTACTCTACCTCTACTGTACTCTACCTCTACTGTACTCCACTGTACTCTACCTCTACTGTGCTCTACTGTACTCTATCTCTACTGTGCTCCACTGTACTCTACCTCTACTGTGCTCCACTGTACTCTACCTCTACTGTACTTCACTGTCCTCTATCTCTACTGTACTCCACTGTACTCTACCTCTATTGTCCTCCACTGTACTCTATCTCTACTGTACTCTACTTTACTATATCTCTACTGTACTCCACTGTACTCTATCTCTACTGTACTCCACTGTACTCTACCTCCACTGTACTCTACCTCTACAGTACTCCACTGTACTCTATCTCTACTGTACTCCACTGTACTCTATCTCTACTGTGATCCACTGTACTCTACCTCTACTGTACTCCACTGTACTCTATCTCTACTGTGATCCACTGTACTCTATCTCTATTGTGCTCCACTGTACTCTACCTCTACTGTGCTCCACTGTACTCTATCTCTACTGTGCTCCACTCTACTCTACCTCTACTGTGCTCCACTGTATCCTACCTCTACTGTACTCCACTGTACTCTCTCTCTACTGTGCTCCACTGTACTCTATCTCTACTGTACTCAGCTGTACTCTACCTCTACTGTGCTCTACTGTTCTCTACCTTTACTGTGCTCTACTCTACTCCACCTCTACTGTGCTCCACTGTACCCTACCTCTACTGTGCTCCACCGTACTCTACCTCTACTGTGCTCCACTGTACTCTACCTCTACTGTACTCCACTGTACTCTATCTCTACTGTACTCCACTGTACTCTACCTCTACTGTACTCCACTGTACTCTATCTCTACTGTACTCCACTCTAATCTACCTCTACTGTCCTCCACTGTACTCTACCTCTACTGTGCTCCACTGTACTCTCTCTCTACTGTACTCTACCTCTACTGTACTCTACTGTGCTCCACTGTACTCCACTGTAGTCTACCTCTACTGTGCTCCACTGTACTCTACCTCTACTGTGCTCCACTATACTCTACCTCTACTGTGCTCCACTGTACTCTACCTCTACTGTCCTCCACTGTACTCTACCTCTACTGTGCTCCACTGTACTCTCTCTCTACTGTACTCTACCTCTACTGTACTCTACTGTACTCCACCTCTAATGTGCTCCACTGTACTCTACCTCTACTGTACTCTACCTCTACTGTACTCCACTGTACTCTACCTCTAATGTGCTCCACTGTACTCTATCTCTACTGTGCTCCACTGTACTCTATTTCTACTGTGCTCCACTGTACTCTATCTCTACTGTACTCCACTGTACTCTATCTCTACTGTACTTCACTGTCCTTTATCTCTAATGTACTCCACTGTACTCTACCTCTATTGTGCTCCGTTGTACTCTATCTCTACTGTACTCTACTGTACTCTATCTCTACAGTACTCCACTGTACTCTATCTCTACTGTACTCCACAGTACTCTACCTCTACTGTGCTCCACTCTATCCTACCTCTACTGTACTCCACTGTACTCTCTCTCTACTGTGCTCCACTGTACTCTATCTCTACTGTCCTCAGCTGTACTCTACCTCTACTGTGCTCTACTGTTCTCTACCTCTACTGTGCTCTACTCTACTCCACCTCTACTGTGCTCCACTGTACCCTACCTCTACTGTGCTCCACCGTACTCTACCTCTACTGTGCTCCACTGTACTCTACCTCTACTTTACTCCACTGTACTCTATCTCTACTGTACTCCACTGTACTCTACCTCTACTGTACTCCACTGTACTCTATCTCTACTGTACTCCACTCTAATCTACCTCTACTGTCCTCCACTGCACTCTACCTCTACTGTGCTCCACTGTACTCTCTTTCTACTGTACTCTACCTCTACTGTACTCTACTGTGCTCCACTGTACTCCACTGTAGTCTACCTCTACTGTGCTCCACTGTACTCTACCTCTACTGTGCTCCACTATACTCTACCTCTACTGTGCTCCACTGTACTCTACCTCTACTGTCCTCCACTGTACTCTACCTCTACTGTGCTCCACTGTACTCTCTCTCTACTGTACTCTACCTCTACTGTACTCTACTGTACTCCACCTCTAATGTGCTCCACTGTACTCTACCTCTACTGTACTCTACCTCTACTGTACTCCACTGTACTCTACCTCTAATGTGCTCCACTGTACTCTATCTCTACTGTGCTCCACTGTACTCTATTTCTACTGTGCTCCAATGTACTCTATCTCTACTGTACTCCACTGTACTCTATCTCTACTGTACTTCACTGTCCTTTATCTCTAATGTACTCCACTGTACTCTACCTCTATTGTGCTCCATTGTACTCTATCTCTACTGTACTCTACTGTACTCTATCTCTACTTTACTCCACTGTACTCTATCTCTACTGTACTCCACTGTACTCTACCTCTACTGTGCTCCACTGTACTCTACCTCTACCGTACTCCATCGTAATCTACCTCTACCGTACTCCACCGTACTCTATCTCTACTGTACTCCACTGTACTCTACCTCAACTGTACTCTACTGTTCTCTACCTTTACTGTGCTCTACTCTACTCTACTGTACTCCATTGTACTCTATCTCTACTGTGATCCACTGTACTCTACCTCTACTGTACTCTACTGTACTCTATCTCTACTGTGATCTACTGTACTCTATCTCTACTGTGCTCCACTGTACTCTACCTCTACTGTGCTCCACTGTACTCTATCTCTACTGTGCTCCACTCTACTCTACCTCTACTGTGCTCCACTGTATCCTACCTCTACTGTACTCCGCTGTACTCTATCTCTACTGTGCTCCACTGTACTCTATCTCTACTGTACTCCACTGTACTCTACCTCTACTGTGCTCTACTGTTCTCTACCTCTACTGTGCTCTACTGTACTCCACCTCTACTGTTCTCCACTGTACCCTACCTCTATTGTGCTCCACTGTACTCTACCTCTACTGTACTCCACTGTACTCTACATCTACTGTGCTCTACTGTTCCCTACCTCTACTGTGCTCTACTGTACTCCACCTCTACTCTGCTCCACTGTACCCTACCTCTACTGTGCTCCACTGTACTCTACCTCTACTGTGCTCCACTGTACTCTACCTCTACTGTACTTCTCTGTACTCTATCTCTACTGTGCTCCACTGTACTCTACCTCTACTGTGCTCCACTGTACTCTACCTCTACTGTGCTCCACTGTACTCTACATCTACTGTACTCCACTGTACTCTATCTCTACTGTGCTCCACTGTACTCTACCTCTACTGTGCTCAACTGTACTCTACTGTACTCCACTGTACTCTACCTCTACTGTACTCCACTGTACTCTATCTCTACTGTACTCCACTGTACTCTACCTCTACTGTACTCCACTGTACTCTATCTCTACTGTGCTCCACTGTACTCTACCTCTACTGTGCTCAACTGTACTGTACTGTACTCCACTGTAATCTACCTCTACTGTACTCCACTGTACTCTACCTCTACTGTACTCCACTGTACTCTACCTCTACTGTACTCCACTGTACTCTACTCTACTGTACTCCACTGTACTCTATCTCTACTGTGATCCACTGTAATCTACCTCTACTGTACTCCACTGTACTCTATCTCTACTGTACTCCACTGTACTCTAACTCTACTGTACTCTACTGTTCTCTACCTCTACTGTGCTCTACTGTACTCTACTCTACTGTACTCCACTGTACTCTATCTCTACTGTGATCCACTGTACTCTACCTCTACTGTACTCCACTTTACTTTATCTCTACTGTGATCCACTGTACTCTATCTCTACTGTACTCCACTGTACTCTACCTCTACTATGCTCCACTGTACTCTATCTCTACTGTGCTCCACTCTACTCTACCTCTACAGTGCTCCACTGTACTCTACCTCTACTGTACTCCACTTTACTTTATCTCTACTCTGATCCACTGTACTCTATCTCTACTGTGCTCCACTGTACTCTACCTCTACTATGCTCCACTGTACTCTATCTCTACTGTGCTCCACTCTACTCTACCTCTACTGTGCTCCACTGTACTCTACCTCTACTGTACTCCACTGTACTCTATCTCTACTGTACTCCACTGTACTCTACCTCTACTGTGCTCTACTGTTCTCTACCTCTACTGTGCTCTACTGTACTCCACTTCTACTGTGCTCCACTGTACCCTACCTCTACTGTGCTCCACTGTACTCTACCTCTACTGTGATCCACTGTACTCTACCTCTACTGTGCTCCACTGTACTCTACCTCTACTGTACTCCACTGTACTCTATCTCTACTGTACTCTACTGTACTCTACCTCTACTGTACTCTACTGTTCTCTAGCTCTACTGTGCTGTAATGTACTCTTCTCTACTGTACTCCACTGTACTCTATCTCTACTGTGATCCACTGTACTCTACCTCTACTGTACTCCAC
The DNA here is from genome assembly GCA_030578255.1 of Tiaroga cobitis. NCBI lineage: Eukaryota > Metazoa > Chordata > Actinopteri > Cypriniformes > Leuciscidae > Tiaroga > Tiaroga cobitis. The sequence continues at coordinate 30,398,166 of CM060611.1, read as the reverse complement.
TGTACTCTATCTCTACTGTGATCCACTGTACTCTATCTCTACTGTGCTCCACTGTACTCTACCTCTACTATGCTCCACTGTACTCTATCTCTACTGTGCTCCACTCTACTCTACCTCTACTGTGCTCCACTGTACTCTATTTCTACTGTACTCCTCTGTACTCTACCTCTACTGTGCTCCACTGTACTCTATCTGTAATGTACTCTACTGTATTCTATCTCTACTGTGATCCACTGTACTCTACCTCTGCTGTGCTCCACTGTACTCTATCTCTACTGTACTCCACTGTACTCTACTGTTCTCTACCTCTACTGTACTCTACTGTGCTCCACTGTACTCCACTGTAGTCTACCTCTACTGTGCTCCACTGTACTCTACCTCTACTGTGCTCCACTATACTCTACCTCTACTGTGCTCCACTGTACTCTACCTCTACTGTCCTCCACTGTACTCTACCTCTACTGTGCTCCACTGTACTCTCTCTCTACTGTACTCTACCTCTACTGTACTCTACTGTACTCCACCTCTAATGTGCTCCACTGTACTCTACCTCTACTGTACTCTACCTCTACTGTACTCCACTGTACTCTACCTCTACTGTGCTCTACTGTACTCTATCTCTACTGTGCTCCACTGTACTCTACCTCTACTGTGCTCCACTGTACTCTACCTCTACTGTACTTCACTGTCCTCTATCTCTACTGTACTCCACTGTACTCTACCTCTATTGTCCTCCACTGTACTCTATCTCTACTGTACTCTACTGTACTATATCTCTACTGTACTCCACTGTACTCTATCTCTACTGTACTCCACTGTACTCTACCTCCACTGTACTCTACCTCTACCGTACTCCACTGTACTCTATCTCTACTGTACTCCACTGTACTCTATCTCTACTGTGATCCACTGTACTCTACCTCTACTGTACTCTACTGTTCTCTTCCTCTACTGTACTCCACTGTACTCTATCTCTACTGTGATCCACTGTACTCTATCTCTATTGTGCTCCACTGTACTCTACCTCTACTGTGCTCCACTGTACTCTATCTCTACTGTGCTCCACTCTACTCTACCTCTACTGTGCTCCACTGTATCCTACCTCTACTGTACTCCACTGTACTCTCTCTCTACTGTGCTCCACTGTACTCTATCTCTACTGTACTCAGCTGTACTCTACCTCTACTGTGCTCTACTGTTCTCTACCTTTACTGTGCTCTACTCTACTCCACCTCTACTGTGCTCCACTGTACCCTACCTCTACTGTGCTCCACCGTACTCTACCTCTACTGTGCTCCACTGTACTCTACCTCTACTGTACTCCACTGTACTCTATCTCTACTGTACTCCACTGTACTCTACCTCTACTGTACTCCACTGTACTCTATCTCTACTGTACTCCACTCTAATCTACCTCTACTGTCCTCCACTGTACTCTACCTCTACTGTGCTCCACTGTACTCTCTCTCTACTGTACTCTACCTCTACTGTACTCTACTGTGCTCCACTGTACTCCACTGTAGTCTACCTCTACTGTGCTCCACTGTACTCTACCTCTACTGTGCTCCACTATACTCTACCTCTACTGTGCTCCACTGTACTCTACCTCTACTGTCCTCCACTGTACTCTACCTCTACTGTGCTCCACTGTACTCTCTCTCTACTGTACTCTACCTCTACTGTACTCTACTGTACTCCACCTCTAATGTGCTCCACTGTACTCTACCTCTACTGTACTCTACCTCTACTGTACTCCACTGTACTCTACCTCTAATGTGCTCCACTGTACTCTATCTCTACTGTGCTCCACTGTACTCTATTTCTACTGTGCTCCACTGTACTCTATCTCTACTGTACTCCACTGTACTCTATCTCTACTGTACTTCACTGTCCTTTATCTCTAATGTACTCCACTGTACTCTACCTCGATTGTGCTCCGTTGTACTCTATCTCTACTGTACTCTACTGTACTCTATCTCTACTGTACTCCACTGTACTCTATCTCTACTGTACTCCACAGTACTCTACCTCTACTGTGCTCCACTGTATCCTACCTCTACTGTACTCCACTGTACTCTCTCTCTACTGTGCTCCACTGTACTCTATCTCTACTGTCCTCAGCTGTACTCTACCTCTACTGTGCTCTACTGTTCTCTACCTCTACTGTGCTCTACTCTACTCCACCTCTACTGTGCTCCACTGTACCCTACCTCTACTGTGCTCCACCGTACTCTACCTCTATTGTGCTCCACTGTACTCTACCTCTACTTTACTCCACTGTACTCTATCTCTACTGTACTCCACTGTACTCTACCTCTACTGTACTCCACTGTACTCTATCTCTACTGTACTCCACTCTAATCTACCTCTACTGTCCTCCACTGCACTCTACCTCTACTGTGCTCCACTGTACTCTCTTTCTACTGTACTCTACCTCTACTGTACTCTACTGTGCTCCACTGTACTCCACTGTAGTCTACCTCTACTGTGCTCCACTGTACTCTACCTCTACTGTCCTCCACTGTACTCTACCTCTACTGTGCTCCACTGTACTCTCTCTCTACTGTACTCTACCTCTACTGTACTCTACTGTACTCCACCTCTAATGTGCTCCACTGTACTCTACCTCTACTGTACTCTACCTCTACTGTACTCCACTGTACTCTACCTCTAATGTGCTCCACTGTACTCTATCTCTACTGTGCTCCACTGTACTCTATTTCTACTGTGCTCCACTGTACTCTATCTCTACTGTACTCCACTGTACTCTATCTCTACTGTACTTCACTGTCCTTTATCTCTAATGTACTCCACTGTACTCTACCTCTATTGTGCTCCATTGTACTCTATCTCTACTGTACTCTACTGTACTCTATCTCTACTTTACTCCACTGTACTCTATCTCTACTGTACTCCACTGTACTCTACCTCTACTGTGCTCCACTGTACTCTACCTCTACCGTACTCCACCGTACTCTACCTCTACCGTACTCCACCGTACTCTATCTCTACTGTACTCCACTGTACTCTACCTCAACTGTACTCTACTGTTCTCTACCTTTACTGTGCTCTACTCTACTCTACTGTACTCCACTGTACTCTATCTCTACTGTGATCCACTGTACTCTACCTCTACTGTACTCTACTGTACTCTATCTCTACTGTGATCTACTGTACTCTATCTCTACTGTGCTCCACTGTACTCTACCTCTACTGTGCTCCACTGTACTCTATCTCTACTGTGCTCCACTCTACTCTACCTCTACTGTGCTCCACTGTATCCTACCTCTACTGTACTCCGCTGTACTCTATCTCTACTGTGCTCCACTGTACTCTATCTCTACTGTACTCCACTGTACTCTACCTCTACTGTGCTCTACTGTTCTCTACCTCTACTGTGCTCTACTGTACTCCACCTCTACTGTTCTCCACTGTACCCTACCTCTATTGTGCTCCACTGCACTCTACCTCTACTGTACTCCACTGTATTCTATCTCTACTGTGCTCCACTGTACTCTACCTCTACTGTGCTCAACTGTACTCTACTGTACTCCACTGTACTCTACCTCTACTGTACTCCACTGTACTCTATCTCTACTGTACTCCACTGTACTCTACCTCTACTGTGCTCCACTATACTCTACCTCTACTGTGCTCCACTGTACTCTACCTCTACTGTCCTCCACTGTACTCTACCTCTACTGTACTTCACTGTCCTTTATCTCTAATGTACTCCACTGTACTCTACCTCTATTGTGCTCCATTGTACTCTATCTCTACTGTACTCTACTGTACTCTATCTCTACTTTACTCCACTGTACTCTATCTCTACTGTACTCCACTGTACTCTACCTCTACTGTGCTCCACTGTACTCTACCTCTACCGTACTCCACCGTACTCTACCTCTACCGTACTCCACCGTACTCTATCTCTACTGTACTCCACTGTACTCTACCTCAACTGTACTCTACTGTTCTCTACCTTTACTGTGCTCTACTCTACTCTACTGTACTCCACTGTACTCTATCTCTACTGTGATCCACTGTACTCTACCTCTACTGTACTCTACTGTACTCTATCTCTACTGTGATCTACTGTACTCTATCTCTACTGTGCTCCACTGTACTCTACCTCTACTGTGCTCCACTGTACTCTATCTCTACTGTGCTCCACTCTACTCTACCTCTACTGTGCTCCACTGTATCCTACCTCTACTGTACTCCGCTGTACTCTATCTCTACTGTGCTCCACTGTACTCTATCTCTACTGTACTCCACTGTACTCTACCTCTACTGTGCTCTACTGTTCTCTACCTCTACTGTGCTCTACTGTACTCCACCTCTACTGTTCTCCACTGTACCCTACCTCTATTGTGCTCCACTGCACTCTACCTCTACTGTACTCCACTGTATCCTACCTCTACTGTACTCCACTGTACTCTCTCTCTACTGTGCTCCACTGTACTCTATCTCTACTGTCCTCAGCTGTACTCTACCTCTACTGTGCTCTACTGTTCTCTACCTCTACTGTGCTCTACTCTACTCCACCTCTACTGTGCTCCACTGTACCCTACCTCTACTGTGCTCCACCGTACTCTACCTCTACTGTGATCCACTGTACTCTACCTCTACTTTACTCCACTGTACTCTATCTCTACTGTACTCCACTGTACTCTACCTCTACTGTACTCCACTGTACTCTATCTCTACTGTACTCCACTCTAATCTACCTCTACTGTCCTCCACTGCACTCTACCTCTACTGTGCTCCACTGTACTCTCTCTCTACTGTACTCTACCTCTACTGTACTCTACTGTGCTCCACTGTACTCCACTGTAGTCTACCTCTACTCTGCTCCACTGTACTCTACCTCTACTGTGCTCCACTATACTCTACCTCTACTGTGCTCCACTGTACTCTACCTCTACTGTCCTCCACTGTACTCTACCTCTACTGTGCTCCACTGTACTCTCTCTCTACTGTACTCTACCTCTACTGTACTCTACTGTACTCCACCTCTAATGTGCTCCACTGTACTCTACCTCTACTGTACTCTACCTCTACTGTACTCCACTGTACTCTACCTCTAATGTGCTCCACTGTACTCTATCTCTACTGTGCTCCACTGTACTCTATTTCTACTGTGCTCCACTGTACTCTATCTCTACTGTACTCCACTGTACTCTACCTCTATTGTGCTCCATTGTACTCTATCTCTACTGTACTCTACTGTACTCTATCTCTACTTTACTCCACTGTACTCTATCTCTACTGTACTCCACTGTACTCTACCTCTACTGTGCTCCACTGTACTCTACCTCTACCGTACTCCACCGTACTCTACCTCTACCGTACTCCACCGTACTCTATCTCTACTGTACTCCACTGTACTCTACCTCAACTGTACTCTACTGTTCTCTACCTTTACTGTGCTCTACTCTGCTCTACTGTACTCCACTGTACTCTATCTCTACTGTGATCCACTGTACTCTACCTCTACTGTACTCTACTGTACTCTATCTCTACTGTGATCTACTGTACTCTATCTCTACTGTGCTCCACTGTACTCTACCTCTACTGTGCTCCACTGTACTCTATCTCTACTGTGCTCCACTCTACTCTACCTCTACTGTGCTCCACTGTATCCTACCTCTACTGTACTCCGCTGTACTCTATCTCTACTGTGCTCCACTGTACTCTATCTCTACTGTACTCCACTGTACTCTACCTCTACTGTGCTCTACTGTTCTCTACCTCTACTGTGCTCTACTGTACTCCACCTCTACTGTTCTCCACTGTACCCTACCTCTATTGTGCTCCACTGTACTCTACCTCTACTGTACTCCACTGTATTCTATCTCTACTGTGCTCCACTGTACTCTACCTCTACTGTGCTCAACTGTACTCTACTGTACTCCACTGTACTCTACCTCTACTGTACTCCACTGTACTCTATCTCTACTGTACTCCACTGTACTCTACCTCTACTGTACTCCACTGTACTCTATCTCTACTGTGCTCCACTGTACTCTACCTCTACTGTGCCCAACTGTACTGTACTCTACCTCTACTGTACTCCACTGTACTCTACCTCTACTGTACTCCACTTTACTCTACCTCTAATGTACTCAACTGTACTCTATCTCTACTGTGCTCCACTGTACTCTACCTCTACTGTACTCCACTGTACTCTATCTCTACTGTACTCCACTGTACTCTACCTCTACTGTACTCTACTGTTCTCTACCTCTACTGTGCTCTACTGTACTCTTCTCTACTGTACTCCACTGTACTCTATCTCTACTGTGATCCACTGTACTCTATCTCTACTGTGATCCACTCTACTCTACCTCTACTGTACTCCACTGTACTCTATCTCTACTCTACTCCACTGTACTCTACCTCTACTGTACTCTACTGTTCTCTACCTCTACTGTGCTCTACTGTACTCTTCTCTACTGTACTCCACTGTACTCTATCTCTACTGTGATCCACTGTACACTACCTCCACTGTACTCTACCTCTACCGTACTCCACTGTACTACTGTACTCTATCTCTACTGTGCTCCACCGTACTCTACCTCTACTGTGCTCCACTGTACTCTACCTCTACTGTACTCCACTGTACTCTATCTCTACTGTACTCCACTGTACTCTACCTCTACTGTACTCCACTGTACTCTATCTCTACTTTACTCCACTGTACTCTATCTCTACTGTACTCCACTGTACTCTACCTCTACTGTGCTCTACTGTTCTCTACCTCTACTGTGCTCTACTGTACTCCACCTCTATTGTGCTACACTGTACCCTACCTCTACTGTGCTCCACTGTACTCTACCTCTGCTGTGCTCCACTGTACTCTACCTCTACTGTGCTCCACTGTACTCTACCTCTACTGTGCTCCACTGTACTCTACCTCTACTGTGCTCCACTGTACTCTATCTCTACTGTGCTCCACTGTACTCTATTTCTACTGTACTCTACTGTACTCCACCTCTAATGTGCTCCACTGTACTCTACCTCTACTGTACTCTACCTCTACTGTACTCCACTGTACTCTACCTCTACTCTGCTCCACTGTACTCTACCTCTACTGTGCTCCACTGTACTCTACCTCTACTGTACTTCACTGTCCTCTATCTCTACTGTACTCCACTGTACTCTACCTCTACTGTGCTCCACTGTACTCTACCTCTACTGTACTCCACTGTACTCTATCTCTACTGTGCTCCACTGTACTCTACCTCTACTGTGCTCCACTGTACTCTACCTCTACTGTGCTCCACTGTACTCTACCTCTACTGTACTCCACTGTACTCTATCTCTACTGTGCTCCACTGTACTCTACCTCTACTGTGCTCAACTGTACTCTACTGTACTCCACTGTACTCTACCTCTACTGTACTAAACTGTACTCTATCTCTACTGTACTCCACTGTACTCTACCTCTACTGTACTCCACTGTACTCTATCTCTACTGTGCTCCACTGTACTCTACCTCTACTGTGCTCAACTGTACTGTACTGTACTCCACTGTAATCTACCTCTACTGTACTCCACTGTACTCTACCTCTACTGTACTCCACTGTACTCTACCTCTACTGTACTCCACTGTACTCTACTCTACTGTACTCCACTGTACTCTATCTCTACTGTGATCCACTGTACTCTACCTCTACTGTACTCCACTGTACTATATCTCTACTGTACTCCACTGTACTCTACCTCTACTGTACTCTACTGTTCTCTACCTCTACTGTGCTCTACTGTACTCTACTCTACTGTACTCCACTGTACTCTATCTCTACTGTGATCCACTGTACTCTACCTCTACTGTACTCCACTTTACTTTATCTCTACTGTGATCCACTGTACTCTATCTCTACTGTGCTCCACTGTACTCTACCTCTACTGTGCTCCACTGTACTCTACCTCTACTGTACTCCACTTTACTTTATCTCTACTGTGATCCACTGTACTCTATCTCTACTGTGCTCCACTGTACTCTACCTCTACTATGCTCCACTGTACTCTATCTCTACTGTGCTCCACTCTACTCTACCTCTACTGTGCTCCACTGTACTCTACCTCTACTGTACTCCACTGTACTCTATCTCTACTGTACTCCACTGTACTCTACCTCTACTGTGCTCTACTGTTCTCTACCTCTACTGTGCTCTACTGTACTCCACCTCTACTGTGCTCCACTGTACCCTACCTCTACTGTGCTCCACTGTACTCTACCTCTACTGTGCTCCACTGTACTCTACCTCTACTCTGCTCCACTGTATCCACTGTACTCTACCTCTACTGTGCTCCAATGTACTCTACCTCTACTGTGCTCCACTGTACTCTACCTCTACTGTACTCTACTGTACTCCACCTCTAATGAGCTCCTCTGTACTCTGGCTCTACTGTACTCCACTGTACTTTACCTCTACTGTACTCCACTGTACTCTACCTCTACTGTGCTCCACTGTACTCTATTTCTACTGTACTCCTCTGTACTCTACCTCTACTGTGCTCCACTGTACTCTATCTGTAATGTACTCTACTGTACTCTATCTCTAATGTGATCCACTGTACTCTACCTCTACTGTACTCCACTGTACTCTACTGTTCTCTACCTCTACTGTACTCTACTGTGCTCCACTGTACTCCACTCTAGTCTACCTCTACTGTGCTCCACTGTACTCTACCTCTACTGTGCTCCACTATACTCTACCTCTACTGTGCTCCACTGTACTCTACCTCTACTGTCCTCCACTGTACTCTACCTCTACTGTGCTCCACTGTACTCTCTCTCTACTGTACTCTACCTCTACTGTACTCTACTGTACTCCACCTCTAATGTGCTCCACTGTACTCTACCTCTACTGTACTCTACCTCTACTGTACTCCACTGTACTCTATCTCTACTGTACTCTACTGTACTCCACCTCTAATGTGCTCCACTGTACTCTACCTCTACTGTACTCTTCCTCTACTGTACTCCACTGTACTCTACCTCTACTGTGCTCTACTGTACTCTATCTCTACTGTGCTCCACTGTACTCTACCTCTACTGTACTTCACTGTCCTCTATCTCTACTGTACTCCACTGTACTCTACCTCTATTGTCCTCCACTGTACTCTATCTCTACTGTACTCTACTGTACTATATCTCTACTGTACTCCACTGTACTCTATCTCTACTGTACTCCACTGTACTCTACCTCCACTGTACTCTACCTCTACCGTACTCCACTGTACTCTATCTCTACTGTACTCCACTGTACTCTACCTCTACTGTACTCTACTGTTCTCTACCTCTACTGTGCTTTACTGTACTTTACTCTACTGTACTCCACTGTACTCTATCTCTACTGGGCTCCACTGTACTCTACCTCTACTGTGCTCCACTGTATTCTATCTCTACTGTGCTCCACTCTACTCTACCTCTACTGTGCTCCACTGTATCCTACCTCTACTGTACTCCACTGTACTCTATCTCTACTGTGCTCCACTGTACTCTATCTCTACTGTACTCCACTGTACTCTACATCTATTGTGCTCTACTGTTCCCTACCTCTACTGTGCTCTACTGTACTCCACCTCTACTCTGCTCCACTGTACCCTACCTCTACTGTGCTCCACTGTACTCTACCTCTACTGTGCTCCACTGTACTCTACCTCTACTGTACTTCTCTGTACTCTATCTCTACTGTGCTCCACTGTACTCTACCTCTACTGTGCTCCACTGTACTCTACCTCTACTGTGCTCCACTGTACTCTACATCTACTGTACTCCACTGTACTCTATCTCTACTGTGCTCCACTGTACTCTACCTCTACTGTGCTCAACTGTACTCTACTGTACTCCACTGTACTCTACCTCTACTGTACTCCACTGTACTCTATCTCTACTGTACTCCACTGTACTCTACCTCTACTGTACTCCACTGTACTCTATCTCTACTGTGCTCCACTGTACTCTACCTCTACTGTGCTCAACTGTACTGTACTGTACTCCACTGTAATCTACCTCTACTGTACTCCACTGTACTCTACCTCTACTGTACTCCACTGTACTCTACCTCTACTGTACTCCACTGTACTCTACTCTACTGTACTCCACTGTACTCTATCTCTACTGTGATCCACTGTAATCTACCTCTACTGTACTCCACTGTACTCTATCTCTACTGTACTCCACTGTACTCTACCTCTACTGTACTCTACTGTTCTCTACCTCTACTGTGCTCTACTGTACTCTACTCTACTGTACTCCACTGTACTCTACCTCTACTGTACTCCACTTTACTTTATCTCTACTGTGATCCACTGTACTCTATCTCTACTGTACTCCAGTGTACTCTACCTCTACTATGCTCCACTGTACTCTATCTCTACTGTGCTCCACTCTACTCTACCTCTACAGTGCTCCACTGTACTCTACCTCTACTGTACTCCACTTTACTTTATCTCTACTCTGATCCACTGTACTCTATCTCTACTGTGCTCCACTCTACTCTACCTCTACAGTGCTCCACTGTACTCTACCTCTACTGTACTCCACTTTACTTTATCTCTACTCTGATCCACTGTACTCTACCTCTACTGTGCTCCACTGTACTCTACCTCTACTGTGCTCCACTGTACTCTACCTCTACTGTGCTCCACTGTACTCTACCTCTACAGTGCTCCACTGTACTCTATCTCTACTGTGCTCCACTGTACTCTACCTCTAATGTACTCTACTGTACTCCACCTCTAATGTGCTCCACTGTACTCTAGCCCTACTGTACTCCACTGTACTTTACCTCTACTGTACTCCACTGTACTCTATCTCTACTGTGCTCCACTGTATCCTACCTCTACTGTACTCCACTGTACTCTATCTCTACTGTGCTCCACTGTACTCTATCTCTACTGTACTCCACTGTACTCTACCTCTACTCTGCTCTACTGTTCTCTACCTCTACTGTGCTCTACTGTACTCCACCTCTACTGTGCTCCACTGTACCCTACCTCTACTGTGCTCCACTGTACTCTACCTCTACTGTGCTCCACTGTACTCTACCTCTACTGTACTCCACTGTACTCTATCTCTACTGTACTCCACTGTACTCTACCTCTACTGTACTCTACCTCTACAGTACTCCACTGTACTCTATCTCTACTGTACTCCACTGTACTCTATCTCTACTGTGATCCACTGTACTCTACCTCTACTGTACTCCACTGTACTCTATCTCTACTGTGATCCACTGTACTCTATCTCTATTGTGCTCCACTGTACTCTACCTCTACTGTGCTCCACTGTACTCTATCTCTACTGTGCTCCACTCTACTCTACCTCTACTGTGCTCCACTGTATCCTACCTCTACTGTACTCCACTGTACTCTCTCTCTACTGTGCTCCACTGTACTCTATCTCTACTGTACTCAGCTGTACTCTACCTCTACTGTGCTCTACTGTTCTCTACCTTTACTGTGCTCTACTCTACTCCACCTCTACTGTGCTCCACTGTACCCTACCTCTACTGTGCTCCACCGTACTCTACCTCTACTGTGCTCCACTGTACTCTACCTCTACTGTACTCCACTGTACTCTATCTCTACTGTACTCCACTGTACTCTACCTCTACTGTACTCCACTGTACTCTATCTCTACTGTACTCCACTCTAATCTACCTCTACTGTCCTCCACTGTACTCTACCTCTACTGTGCTCCACTGTACTCTCTCTCTACTGTACTCTACCTCTACTGTACTCTACTGTGCTCCACTGTACTCCACTGTAGTCTACCTCTACTGTGCTCCACTGTACTCTACCTCTACTGTGCTCCACTATACTCTACCTCTACTGTGCTCCACTGTACTCTACCTCTACTGTCCTCCACTGTACTCTACCTCTACTGTGCTCCACTGTACTCTCTCTCTACTGTACTCTACCTCTACTGTACTCTACTGTACTCCACCTCTAATGTGCTCCACTGTACTCTACCTCTACTGTACTCTACCTCTACTGTACTCCACTGTACTCTACCTCTAATGTGCTCCACTGTACTCTATCTCTACTGTGCTCCACTGTACTCTATTTCTACTGTGCTCCACTGTACTCTATCTCTACTGTACTCCACTGTACTCTATCTCTACTGTACTTCACTGTCCTTTATCTCTAATGTACTCCACTGTACTCTACCTCTATTGTGCTCCGTTGTACTCTATCTCTACTGTACTCTACTGTACTCTATCTCTACAGTACTCCACTGTACTCTATCTCTACTGTACTCCACAGTACTCTACCTCTACTGTGCTCCACTCTATCCTACCTCTACTGTACTCCACTGTACTCTCTCTCTACTGTGCTCCACTGTACTCTATCTCTACTGTCCTCAGCTGTACTCTACCTCTACTGTGCTCTACTGTTCTCTACCTCTACTGTGCTCTACTCTACTCCACCTCTACTGTGCTCCACTGTACCCTACCTCTACTGTGCTCCACCGTACTCTACCTCTACTGTGCTCCACTGTACTCTACCTCTACTTTACTCCACTGTACTCTATCTCTACTGTACTCCACTGTACTCTACCTCTACTGTACTCCACTGTACTCTATCTCTACTGTACTCCACTCTAATCTACCTCTACTGTCCTCCACTGCACTCTACCTCTACTGTGCTCCACTGTACTCTCTTTCTACTGTACTCTACCTCTACTGTACTCTACTGTGCTCCACTGTACTCCACTGTAGTCTACCTCTACTGTGCTCCACTGTACTCTACCTCTACTGTGCTCCACTATACTCTACCTCTACTGTGCTCCACTGTACTCTACCTCTACTGTCCTCCACTGTACTCTACCTCTACTGTGCTCCACTGTACTCTCTCTCTACTGTACTCTACCTCTACTGTACTCTACTGTACTCCACCTCTAATGTGCTCCACTGTACTCTACCTCTACTGTACTCTACCTCTACTGTACTCCACTGTACTCTACCTCTAATGTGCTCCACTGTACTCTATCTCTACTGTGCTCCACTGTACTCTATTTCTACTGTGCTCCAATGTACTCTATCTCTACTGTACTCCACTGTACTCTATCTCTACTGTACTTCACTGTCCTTTATCTCTAATGTACTCCACTGTACTCTACCTCTATTGTGCTCCATTGTACTCTATCTCTACTGTACTCTACTGTACTCTATCTCTACTTTACTCCACTGTACTCTATCTCTACTGTACTCCACTGTACTCTACCTCTACTGTGCTCCACTGTACTCTACCTCTACCGTACTCCATCGTAATCTACCTCTACCGTACTCCACCGTACTCTATCTCTACTGTACTCCACTGTACTCTACCTCAACTGTACTCTACTGTTCTCTACCTTTACTGTGCTCTACTCTACTCTACTGTACTCCATTGTACTCTATCTCTACTGTGATCCACTGTACTCTACCTCTACTGTACTCTACTGTACTCTATCTCTACTGTGATCTACTGTACTCTATCTCTACTGTGCTCCACTGTACTCTACCTCTACTGTGCTCCACTGTACTCTATCTCTACTGTGCTCCACTCTACTCTACCTCTACTGTGCTCCACTGTATCCTACCTCTACTGTACTCCGCTGTACTCTATCTCTACTGTGCTCCACTGTACTCTATCTCTACTGTACTCCACTGTACTCTACCTCTACTGTGCTCTACTGTTCTCTACCTCTACTGTGCTCTACTGTACTCCACCTCTACTGTTCTCCACTGTACCCTACCTCTATTGTGCTCCACTGTACTCTACCTCTACTGTACTCCACTGTACTCTACATCTACTGTGCTCTACTGTTCCCTACCTCTACTGTGCTCTACTGTACTCCACCTCTACTCTGCTCCACTGTACCCTACCTCTACTGTGCTCCACTGTACTCTACCTCTACTGTGCTCCACTGTACTCTACCTCTACTGTACTTCTCTGTACTCTATCTCTACTGTGCTCCACTGTACTCTACCTCTACTGTGCTCCACTGTACTCTACCTCTACTGTGCTCCACTGTACTCTACATCTACTGTACTCCACTGTACTCTATCTCTACTGTGCTCCACTGTACTCTACCTCTACTGTGCTCAACTGTACTCTACTGTACTCCACTGTACTCTACCTCTACTGTACTCCACTGTACTCTATCTCTACTGTACTCCACTGTACTCTACCTCTACTGTACTCCACTGTACTCTATCTCTACTGTGCTCCACTGTACTCTACCTCTACTGTGCTCAACTGTACTGTACTGTACTCCACTGTAATCTACCTCTACTGTACTCCACTGTACTCTACCTCTACTGTACTCCACTGTACTCTACCTCTACTGTACTCCACTGTACTCTACTCTACTGTACTCCACTGTACTCTATCTCTACTGTGATCCACTGTAATCTACCTCTACTGTACTCCACTGTACTCTATCTCTACTGTACTCCACTGTACTCTAACTCTACTGTACTCTACTGTTCTCTACCTCTACTGTGCTCTACTGTACTCTACTCTACTGTACTCCACTGTACTCTATCTCTACTGTGATCCACTGTACTCTACCTCTACTGTACTCCACTTTACTTTATCTCTACTGTGATCCACTGTACTCTATCTCTACTGTACTCCACTGTACTCTACCTCTACTATGCTCCACTGTACTCTATCTCTACTGTGCTCCACTCTACTCTACCTCTACAGTGCTCCACTGTACTCTACCTCTACTGTACTCCACTTTACTTTATCTCTACTCTGATCCACTGTACTCTATCTCTACTGTGCTCCACTGTACTCTACCTCTACTATGCTCCACTGTACTCTATCTCTACTGTGCTCCACTCTACTCTACCTCTACTGTGCTCCACTGTACTCTACCTCTACTGTACTCCACTGTACTCTATCTCTACTGTACTCCACTGTACTCTACCTCTACTGTGCTCTACTGTTCTCTACCTCTACTGTGCTCTACTGTACTCCACTTCTACTGTGCTCCACTGTACCCTACCTCTACTGTGCTCCACTGTACTCTACCTCTACTGTGATCCACTGTACTCTACCTCTACTGTGCTCCACTGTACTCTACCTCTACTGTACTCCACTGTACTCTATCTCTACTGTACTCTACTGTACTCTACCTCTACTGTACTCTACTGTTCTCTAGCTCTACTGTGCTGTAATGTACTCTTCTCTACTGTACTCCACTGTACTCTATCTCTACTGTGATCCACTGTACTCTACCTCTACTGTACTCCACTGTACTCTATCTCTACTGTGATCCACTGTACTCTATCTCTACTGTGCTCCACTGTACTCTACCTCTACTATGCTCCACTGTACTCTATCTCTACTGTGCTCCACTCTACTCTACCTCTACTGTGCTCCACTGTACTCTATTTCTACTGTACTCCTCTGTACTCTACCTCTACTGTGCTCCACTGTACTCTATCTGTAATGTACTCTACTGTATTCTATCTCTACTGTGATCCACTGTACTCTACCTCTGCTGTGCTCCACTGTACTCTATCTCTACTGTACTCCACTGTACTCTACTGTTCTCTACCTCTACTGTACTCTACTGTGCTCCACTGTACTCCACTGTAGTCTACCTCTACTGTGCTCCACTGTACTCTACCTCTACTGTGCTCCACTATACTCTACCTCTACTGTGCTCCACTGTACTCTACCTCTACTGTCCTCCACTGTACTCTACCTCTACTGTGCTCCACTGTACTCTCTCTCTACTGTACTCTACCTCTACTGTACTCTACTGTACTCCACCTCTAATGTGCTCCACTGTACTCTACCTCTACTGTACTCTACCTCTACTGTACTCCACTGTACTCTACCTCTACTGTGCTCTACTGTACTCTATCTCTACTGTGCTCCACTGTACTCTACCTCTACTGTGCTCCACTGTACTCTACCTCTACTGTACTTCACTGTCCTCTATCTCTACTGTACTCCACTGTACTCTACCTCTATTGTCCTCCACTGTACTCTATCTCTACTGTACTCTACTGTACTATATCTCTACTGTACTCCACTGTACTCTATCTCTACTGTACTCCACTGTACTCTACCTCCACTGTACTCTACCTCTACCGTACTCCACTGTACTCTATCTCTACTGTACTCCACTGTACTCTATCTCTACTGTGATCCACTGTACTCTACCTCTACTGTACTCTACTGTTCTCTTCCTCTACTGTACTCCACTGTACTCTATCTCTACTGTGATCCACTGTACTCTATCTCTATTGTGCTCCACTGTACTCTACCTCTACTGTGCTCCACTGTACTCTATCTCTACTGTGCTCCACTCTACTCTACCTCTACTGTGCTCCACTGTATCCTACCTCTACTGTACTCCACTGTACTCTCTCTCTACTGTGCTCCACTGTACTCTATCTCTACTGTACTCAGCTGTACTCTACCTCTACTGTGCTCTACTGTTCTCTACCTTTACTGTGCTCTACTCTACTCCACCTCTACTGTGCTCCACTGTACCCTACCTCTACTGTGCTCCACCGTACTCTACCTCTACTGTGCTCCACTGTACTCTACCTCTACTGTACTCCACTGTACTCTATCTCTACTGTACTCCACTGTACTCTACCTCTACTGTACTCCACTGTACTCTATCTCTACTGTACTCCACTCTAATCTACCTCTACTGTCCTCCACTGTACTCTACCTCTACTGTGCTCCACTGTACTCTCTCTCTACTGTACTCTACCTCTACTGTACTCTACTGTGCTCCACTGTACTCCACTGTAGTCTACCTCTACTGTGCTCCACTGTACTCTACCTCTACTGTGCTCCACTATACTCTACCTCTACTGTGCTCCACTGTACTCTACCTCTACTGTCCTCCACTGTACTCTACCTCTACTGTGCTCCACTGTACTCTCTCTCTACTGTACTCTACCTCTACTGTACTCTACTGTACTCCACCTCTAATGTGCTCCACTGTACTCTACCTCTACTGTACTCTACCTCTACTGTACTCCACTGTACTCTACCTCTAATGTGCTCCACTGTACTCTATCTCTACTGTGCTCCACTGTACTCTATTTCTACTGTGCTCCACTGTACTCTATCTCTACTGTACTCCACTGTACTCTATCTCTACTGTACTTCACTGTCCTTTATCTCTAATGTACTCCACTGTACTCTACCTCGATTGTGCTCCGTTGTACTCTATCTCTACTGTACTCTACTGTACTCTATCTCTACTGTACTCCACTGTACTCTATCTCTACTGTACTCCACAGTACTCTACCTCTACTGTGCTCCACTGTATCCTACCTCTACTGTACTCCACTGTACTCTCTCTCTACTGTGCTCCACTGTACTCTATCTCTACTGTCCTCAGCTGTACTCTACCTCTACTGTGCTCTACTGTTCTCTACCTCTACTGTGCTCTACTCTACTCCACCTCTACTGTGCTCCACTGTACCCTACCTCTACTGTGCTCCACCGTACTCTACCTCTATTGTGCTCCACTGTACTCTACCTCTACTTTACTCCACTGTACTCTATCTCTACTGTACTCCACTGTACTCTACCTCTACTGTACTCCACTGTACTCTATCTCTACTGTACTCCACTCTAATCTACCTCTACTGTCCTCCACTGCACTCTACCTCTACTGTGCTCCACTGTACTCTCTTTCTACTGTACTCTACCTCTACTGTACTCTACTGTGCTCCACTGTACTCCACTGTAGTCTACCTCTACTGTGCTCCACTGTACTCTACCTCTACTGTCCTCCACTGTACTCTACCTCTACTGTGCTCCACTGTACTCTCTCTCTACTGTACTCTACCTCTACTGTACTCTACTGTACTCCACCTCTAATGTGCTCCACTGTACTCTACCTCTACTGTACTCTACCTCTACTGTACTCCACTGTACTCTACCTCTAATGTGCTCCACTGTACTCTATCTCTACTGTGCTCCACTGTACTCTATTTCTACTGTGCTCCACTGTACTCTATCTCTACTGTACTCCACTGTACTCTATCTCTACTGTACTTCACTGTCCTTTATCTCTAATGTACTCCACTGTACTCTACCTCTATTGTGCTCCATTGTACTCTATCTCTACTGTACTCTACTGTACTCTATCTCTACTTTACTCCACTGTACTCTATCTCTACTGTACTCCACTGTACTCTACCTCTACTGTGCTCCACTGTACTCTACCTCTACCGTACTCCACCGTACTCTACCTCTACCGTACTCCACCGTACTCTATCTCTACTGTACTCCACTGTACTCTACCTCAACTGTACTCTACTGTTCTCTACCTTTACTGTGCTCTACTCTACTCTACTGTACTCCACTGTACTCTATCTCTACTGTGATCCACTGTACTCTACCTCTACTGTACTCTACTGTACTCTATCTCTACTGTGATCTACTGTACTCTATCTCTACTGTGCTCCACTGTACTCTACCTCTACTGTGCTCCACTGTACTCTATCTCTACTGTGCTCCACTCTACTCTACCTCTACTGTGCTCCACTGTATCCTACCTCTACTGTACTCCGCTGTACTCTATCTCTACTGTGCTCCACTGTACTCTATCTCTACTGTACTCCACTGTACTCTACCTCTACTGTGCTCTACTGTTCTCTACCTCTACTGTGCTCTACTGTACTCCACCTCTACTGTTCTCCACTGTACCCTACCTCTATTGTGCTCCACTGCACTCTACCTCTACTGTACTCCACTGTATTCTATCTCTACTGTGCTCCACTGTACTCTACCTCTACTGTGCTCAACTGTACTCTACTGTACTCCACTGTACTCTACCTCTACTGTACTCCACTGTACTCTATCTCTACTGTACTCCACTGTACTCTACCTCTACTGTGCTCCACTATACTCTACCTCTACTGTGCTCCACTGTACTCTACCTCTACTGTCCTCCACTGTACTCTACCTCTACTGTACTTCACTGTCCTTTATCTCTAATGTACTCCACTGTACTCTACCTCTATTGTGCTCCATTGTACTCTATCTCTACTGTACTCTACTGTACTCTATCTCTACTTTACTCCACTGTACTCTATCTCTACTGTACTCCACTGTACTCTACCTCTACTGTGCTCCACTGTACTCTACCTCTACCGTACTCCACCGTACTCTACCTCTACCGTACTCCACCGTACTCTATCTCTACTGTACTCCACTGTACTCTACCTCAACTGTACTCTACTGTTCTCTACCTTTACTGTGCTCTACTCTACTCTACTGTACTCCACTGTACTCTATCTCTACTGTGATCCACTGTACTCTACCTCTACTGTACTCTACTGTACTCTATCTCTACTGTGATCTACTGTACTCTATCTCTACTGTGCTCCACTGTACTCTACCTCTACTGTGCTCCACTGTACTCTATCTCTACTGTGCTCCACTCTACTCTACCTCTACTGTGCTCCACTGTATCCTACCTCTACTGTACTCCGCTGTACTCTATCTCTACTGTGCTCCACTGTACTCTATCTCTACTGTACTCCACTGTACTCTACCTCTACTGTGCTCTACTGTTCTCTACCTCTACTGTGCTCTACTGTACTCCACCTCTACTGTTCTCCACTGTACCCTACCTCTATTGTGCTCCACTGCACTCTACCTCTACTGTACTCCACTGTATCCTACCTCTACTGTACTCCACTGTACTCTCTCTCTACTGTGCTCCACTGTACTCTATCTCTACTGTCCTCAGCTGTACTCTACCTCTACTGTGCTCTACTGTTCTCTACCTCTACTGTGCTCTACTCTACTCCACCTCTACTGTGCTCCACTGTACCCTACCTCTACTGTGCTCCACCGTACTCTACCTCTACTGTGATCCACTGTACTCTACCTCTACTTTACTCCACTGTACTCTATCTCTACTGTACTCCACTGTACTCTACCTCTACTGTACTCCACTGTACTCTATCTCTACTGTACTCCACTCTAATCTACCTCTACTGTCCTCCACTGCACTCTACCTCTACTGTGCTCCACTGTACTCTCTCTCTACTGTACTCTACCTCTACTGTACTCTACTGTGCTCCACTGTACTCCACTGTAGTCTACCTCTACTCTGCTCCACTGTACTCTACCTCTACTGTGCTCCACTATACTCTACCTCTACTGTGCTCCACTGTACTCTACCTCTACTGTCCTCCACTGTACTCTACCTCTACTGTGCTCCACTGTACTCTCTCTCTACTGTACTCTACCTCTACTGTACTCTACTGTACTCCACCTCTAATGTGCTCCACTGTACTCTACCTCTACTGTACTCTACCTCTACTGTACTCCACTGTACTCTACCTCTAATGTGCTCCACTGTACTCTATCTCTACTGTGCTCCACTGTACTCTATTTCTACTGTGCTCCACTGTACTCTATCTCTACTGTACTCCACTGTACTCTATCTCTACTGTACTTCACTGTCCTTTATCTCTAATGTACTCCACTGTACTCTACCTCTATTGTGCTCCATTGTACTCTATCTCTACTGTACTCTACTGTACTCTATCTCTACTTTACTCCACTGTACTCTATCTCTACTGTACTCCACTGTACTCTACCTCTACTGTGCTCCACTGTACTCTACCTCTACCGTACTCCACCGTACTCTACCTCTACCGTACTCCACCGTACTCTATCTCTACTGTACTCCACTGTACTCTACCTCAACTGTACTCTACTGTTCTCTACCTTTACTGTGCTCTACTCTGCTCTACTGTACTCCACTGTACTCTATCTCTACTGTGATCCACTGTACTCTACCTCTACTGTACTCTACTGTACTCTATCTCTACTGTGATCTACTGTACTCTATCTCTACTGTGCTCCACTGTACTCTACCTCTACTGTGCTCCACTGTACTCTATCTCTACTGTGCTCCACTCTACTCTACCTCTACTGTGCTCCACTGTATCCTACCTCTACTGTACTCCGCTGTACTCTATCTCTACTGTGCTCCACTGTACTCTATCTCTACTGTACTCCACTGTACTCTACCTCTACTGTGCTCTACTGTTCTCTACCTCTACTGTGCTCTACTGTACTCCACCTCTACTGTTCTCCACTGTACCCTACCTCTATTGTGCTCCACTGTACTCTACCTCTACTGTACTCCACTGTATTCTATCTCTACTGTGCTCCACTGTACTCTACCTCTACTGTGCTCAACTGTACTCTACTGTACTCCACTGTACTCTACCTCTACTGTACTCCACTGTACTCTATCTCTACTGTACTCCACTGTACTCTACCTCTACTGTACTCCACTGTACTCTATCTCTACTGTGCTCCACTGTACTCTACCTCTACTGTGCCCAACTGTACTGTACTCTACCTCTACTGTACTCCACTGTACTCTACCTCTACTGTACTCCACTTTACTCTACCTCTAATGTACTCAACTGTACTCTATCTCTACTGTGCTCCACTGTACTCTACCTCTACTGTACTCCACTGTACTCTATCTCTACTGTACTCCACTGTACTCTACCTCTACTGTACTCTACTGTTCTCTACCTCTACTGTGCTCTACTGTACTCTTCTCTACTGTACTCCACTGTACTCTATCTCTACTGTGATCCACTGTACTCTATCTCTACTGTGATCCACTCTACTCTACCTCTACTGTACTCCACTGTACTCTATCTCTACTCTACTCCACTGTACTCTACCTCTACTGTACTCTACTGTTCTCTACCTCTACTGTGCTCTACTGTACTCTTCTCTACTGTACTCCACTGTACTCTATCTCTACTGTGATCCACTGTACACTACCTCCACTGTACTCTACCTCTACCGTACTCCACTGTACTACTGTACTCTATCTCTACTGTGCTCCACCGTACTCTACCTCTACTGTGCTCCACTGTACTCTACCTCTACTGTACTCCACTGTACTCTATCTCTACTGTACTCCACTGTACTCTACCTCTACTGTACTCCACTGTACTCTATCTCTACTTTACTCCACTGTACTCTATCTCTACTGTACTCCACTGTACTCTACCTCTACTGTGCTCTACTGTTCTCTACCTCTACTGTGCTCTACTGTACTCCACCTCTATTGTGCTACACTGTACCCTACCTCTACTGTGCTCCACTGTACTCTACCTCTGCTGTGCTCCACTGTACTCTACCTCTACTGTGCTCCACTGTACTCTACCTCTACTGTGCTCCACTGTACTCTACCTCTACTGTGCTCCACTGTACTCTATCTCTACTGTGCTCCACTGTACTCTATTTCTACTGTACTCTACTGTACTCCACCTCTAATGTGCTCCACTGTACTCTACCTCTACTGTACTCTACCTCTACTGTACTCCACTGTACTCTACCTCTACTCTGCTCCACTGTACTCTACCTCTACTGTGCTCCACTGTACTCTACCTCTACTGTACTTCACTGTCCTCTATCTCTACTGTACTCCACTGTACTCTACCTCTACTGTGCTCCACTGTACTCTACCTCTACTGTACTCCACTGTACTCTATCTCTACTGTGCTCCACTGTACTCTACCTCTACTGTGCTCCACTGTACTCTACCTCTACTGTGCTCCACTGTACTCTACCTCTACTGTACTCCACTGTACTCTATCTCTACTGTGCTCCACTGTACTCTACCTCTACTGTGCTCAACTGTACTCTACTGTACTCCACTGTACTCTACCTCTACTGTACTAAACTGTACTCTATCTCTACTGTACTCCACTGTACTCTACCTCTACTGTACTCCACTGTACTCTATCTCTACTGTGCTCCACTGTACTCTACCTCTACTGTGCTCAACTGTACTGTACTGTACTCCACTGTAATCTACCTCTACTGTACTCCACTGTACTCTACCTCTACTGTACTCCACTGTACTCTACCTCTACTGTACTCCACTGTACTCTACTCTACTGTACTCCACTGTACTCTATCTCTACTGTGATCCACTGTACTCTACCTCTACTGTACTCCACTGTACTATATCTCTACTGTACTCCACTGTACTCTACCTCTACTGTACTCTACTGTTCTCTACCTCTACTGTGCTCTACTGTACTCTACTCTACTGTACTCCACTGTACTCTATCTCTACTGTGATCCACTGTACTCTACCTCTACTGTACTCCACTTTACTTTATCTCTACTGTGATCCACTGTACTCTATCTCTACTGTGCTCCACTGTACTCTACCTCTACTGTGCTCCACTGTACTCTACCTCTACTGTACTCCACTTTACTTTATCTCTACTGTGATCCACTGTACTCTATCTCTACTGTGCTCCACTGTACTCTACCTCTACTATGCTCCACTGTACTCTATCTCTACTGTGCTCCACTCTACTCTACCTCTACTGTGCTCCACTGTACTCTACCTCTACTGTACTCCACTGTACTCTATCTCTACTGTACTCCACTGTACTCTACCTCTACTGTGCTCTACTGTTCTCTACCTCTACTGTGCTCTACTGTACTCCACCTCTACTGTGCTCCACTGTACCCTACCTCTACTGTGCTCCACTGTACTCTACCTCTACTGTGCTCCACTGTACTCTACCTCTACTCTGCTCCACTGTATCCACTGTACTCTACCTCTACTGTGCTCCAATGTACTCTACCTCTACTGTGCTCCACTGTACTCTACCTCTACTGTACTCTACTGTACTCCACCTCTAATGAGCTCCTCTGTACTCTGGCTCTACTGTACTCCACTGTACTTTACCTCTACTGTACTCCACTGTACTCTACCTCTACTGTGCTCCACTGTACTCTATTTCTACTGTACTCCTCTGTACTCTACCTCTACTGTGCTCCACTGTACTCTATCTGTAATGTACTCTACTGTACTCTATCTCTAATGTGATCCACTGTACTCTACCTCTACTGTACTCCACTGTACTCTACTGTTCTCTACCTCTACTGTACTCTACTGTGCTCCACTGTACTCCACTCTAGTCTACCTCTACTGTGCTCCACTGTACTCTACCTCTACTGTGCTCCACTATACTCTACCTCTACTGTGCTCCACTGTACTCTACCTCTACTGTCCTCCACTGTACTCTACCTCTACTGTGCTCCACTGTACTCTCTCTCTACTGTACTCTACCTCTACTGTACTCTACTGTACTCCACCTCTAATGTGCTCCACTGTACTCTACCTCTACTGTACTCTACCTCTACTGTACTCCACTGTACTCTATCTCTACTGTACTCTACTGTACTCCACCTCTAATGTGCTCCACTGTACTCTACCTCTACTGTACTCTTCCTCTACTGTACTCCACTGTACTCTACCTCTACTGTGCTCTACTGTACTCTATCTCTACTGTGCTCCACTGTACTCTACCTCTACTGTACTTCACTGTCCTCTATCTCTACTGTACTCCACTGTACTCTACCTCTATTGTCCTCCACTGTACTCTATCTCTACTGTACTCTACTGTACTATATCTCTACTGTACTCCACTGTACTCTATCTCTACTGTACTCCACTGTACTCTACCTCCACTGTACTCTACCTCTACCGTACTCCACTGTACTCTATCTCTACTGTACTCCACTGTACTCTACCTCTACTGTACTCTACTGTTCTCTACCTCTACTGTGCTTTACTGTACTTTACTCTACTGTACTCCACTGTACTCTATCTCTACTGGGCTCCACTGTACTCTACCTCTACTGTGCTCCACTGTATTCTATCTCTACTGTGCTCCACTCTACTCTACCTCTACTGTGCTCCACTGTATCCTACCTCTACTGTACTCCACTGTACTCTATCTCTACTGTGCTCCACTGTACTCTATCTCTACTGTACTCCACTGTACTCTACATCTATTGTGCTCTACTGTTCCCTACCTCTACTGTGCTCTACTGTACTCCACCTCTACTCTGCTCCACTGTACCCTACCTCTACTGTGCTCCACTGTACTCTACCTCTACTGTGCTCCACTGTACTCTACCTCTACTGTACTTCTCTGTACTCTATCTCTACTGTGCTCCACTGTACTCTACCTCTACTGTGCTCCACTGTACTCTACCTCTACTGTGCTCCACTGTACTCTACATCTACTGTACTCCACTGTACTCTATCTCTACTGTGCTCCACTGTACTCTACCTCTACTGTGCTCAACTGTACTCTACTGTACTCCACTGTACTCTACCTCTACTGTACTCCACTGTACTCTATCTCTACTGTACTCCACTGTACTCTACCTCTACTGTACTCCACTGTACTCTATCTCTACTGTGCTCCACTGTACTCTACCTCTACTGTGCTCAACTGTACTGTACTGTACTCCACTGTAATCTACCTCTACTGTACTCCACTGTACTCTACCTCTACTGTACTCCACTGTACTCTACCTCTACTGTACTCCACTGTACTCTACTCTACTGTACTCCACTGTACTCTATCTCTACTGTGATCCACTGTAATCTACCTCTACTGTACTCCACTGTACTCTATCTCTACTGTACTCCACTGTACTCTACCTCTACTGTACTCTACTGTTCTCTACCTCTACTGTGCTCTACTGTACTCTACTCTACTGTACTCCACTGTACTCTACCTCTACTGTACTCCACTTTACTTTATCTCTACTGTGATCCACTGTACTCTATCTCTACTGTACTCCAGTGTACTCTACCTCTACTATGCTCCACTGTACTCTATCTCTACTGTGCTCCACTCTACTCTACCTCTACAGTGCTCCACTGTACTCTACCTCTACTGTACTCCACTTTACTTTATCTCTACTCTGATCCACTGTACTCTATCTCTACTGTGCTCCACTCTACTCTACCTCTACAGTGCTCCACTGTACTCTACCTCTACTGTACTCCACTTTACTTTATCTCTACTCTGATCCACTGTACTCTACCTCTACTGTGCTCCACTGTACTCTACCTCTACTGTGCTCCACTGTACTCTACCTCTACTGTGCTCCACTGTACTCTACCTCTACAGTGCTCCACTGTACTCTATCTCTACTGTGCTCCACTGTACTCTACCTCTAATGTACTCTACTGTACTCCACCTCTAATGTGCTCCACTGTACTCTAGCCCTACTGTACTCCACTGTACTTTACCTCTACTGTACTCCACTGTACTCTATCTCTACTGTGCTCCACTGTATCCTACCTCTACTGTACTCCACTGTACTCTATCTCTACTGTGCTCCACTGTACTCTATCTCTACTGTACTCCACTGTACTCTACCTCTACTCTGCTCTACTGTTCTCTACCTCTACTGTGCTCTACTGTACTCCACCTCTACTGTGCTCCACTGTACCCTACCTCTACTGTGCTCCACTGTACTCTACCTCTACTGTGCTCCACTGTACTCTACCTCTACTGTACTCCACTGTACTCTATCTCTACTGTGCTCCACTGCACTCTACCTCTACTGTGCTCAACTGTACTCTACTGTACTCCACTGTATTCTACCTCTACTGTACTCCACTGTACTCTATCTCTACTGTACTCCACTGTACTCTACCTCTACTGTACTCCAGTGTACTCTATCTCTACTGTGCTCAACTGTACTGTACTGTACTCCACTGTAATCTACCTCTACTGTACTCCACTGTACTCTACTTCTACTGTACTCCACTGTACTCTACCTCTACTGTACTCCACTGTACTCTACTCTACTGTACTCCAATGTACTCTATCTCTACTGTGATCCACTGTACTCTACCTCTACTGTACTCCACTGTACTCTATCTCTACTGTACTCCACTGTACTCTACCTCTACTCTACTCTACTGTTCTCTACCTCTACTTTGCTCTACTGTACTCTACTCTACTGTACTCCACTGTACTCTATCTCTACTGTGATTCACTGTACTCTACCTCTACTGTACTCTACTGTTCTCTACCTCTACTCTGCTCTACTGTACTGTACTCTACTGTACTACACTGTACCTTATCTCTACTGTGATCCACTGTACTCTACCTCTACTGTACTCTACTGTACTCTATCTCTACTGTGATCCACTGTACTCTATCTCTACTGTGCTCCACTGTACTCTATCTCTACTGTGCTCCACTCTACTCTACCTCTACTGTGCTCCACTGTATCCTACCTCTACTGTACTCCACTGTACTCTATCTCTACTGTACTCCACTGTACTCTACCTCTACTGTGCTCTACTGTTCTCTAACTCTACTGTGCTCTACTGTACTCAACCTCTACTGTGCTCCACTGTACCCTACCTCTACTGTGCTCCACTGTACTCTACCTCTACTGTGCTCCACTGTACTCTACCTCTACTGTACTCCACTGTACTCTATCTCTACTGTGCTCCACTCTACTCTACATCTACTGTGCTCAACTGTACTCTACTGTACTCCACTGTACTCTACCTCTACTGTACTCCACAGTACTCTATCTCTACTGTACTCCACTGTACTCTACCTCTACTGTACTCCACTGTACTCTATCTCTACTGTGCTCCACTGTACTCTACCTCTACTGTGCTCAACTGTACTGTACTGTACTCCACTGTACTCTACCTCTACTGTACTCCACTGTACTCTACTCTACTCTACTCCACTGTACTCTATCTCTACTGTGATCCACTGTACTCTACATCTACTGTACTCCACTGTACTCTATCTCTACTGTACTCTACTGTACTCTACCTCTACTGTACTCTACTGTTCTCTAGCTCTACTGTGCTGTACTGTACTCTTCTCTACTGTACTCCACTGTACTCTATCTCTACTGTGATCCACTGTACTCTACCTCTACTGTACTCCACTGTACTCTATCTCTACTGTGATCCACTGTACTCTACCTCTACTGTACTCCACTGTACTCTATCTCTACTGTGCTCCACTGTACTCTACCTCTACTATGCTCCACTGTACTCTATCTCTACTGTGCTCCACTCTACTCTACCTCTACTGTGCTCCACTGTACTCTACCTCTACTGTACTCCACTGTACACTATCTCTACTGTGCTCCACTGTACTCTATCTCTACTGTACTCCACTGTACTGTACCTCTACTGTGCTCTACTGTTCTCTACCTCTACTGTGCTCTACTGTACTCCACCTCTACTGTGCTCCACTGTACCCTACCTCTACTGTGCTCCACTGTACTCTACCTCTGCTGTGCTCCACTGTACTCTACCTCTACTGTGCTCCACTGTACTCTACCTCTACTGTGCTCCACTGTACTCTACCTCTACTATGCTCCACTGTACTCTATCTCTACTTTGCTCCACTGTACTCTACCTCTACTGTACTCTACTGTACTCCACCTCTAATGTGCTCCACTGTACTCTAGCTCTACTGTACTCGACTGTACTCTACCTCTACTGTGCTCCACTGTACTCTATTTCTACTGTACTCCTCTGTACTCTACCTCTACTGTGCTCCACTGTACTCTATCTGTAATGTACTCTACTGTACACTATCGCTACTGTGATCCACTGTACTCTACCTCTGCTGTGCTCCACTGTACTCTATCTCTACTGTACTCCACTGCACTCTACTGTTCTCTACCTCTACTGTACTCTACTGTGCTCCACTGTACTCCACTGTAGTCTACCTCTGCTGTGCTCCACTGTACTCTACCTCTACTGTGCTCCACTATACTCTACCTCTACTGTGCTCCACTGTACTCTACCTCTACTGTCCTCCACTGTACTCTACCTCTACTGTGCTCCACTGTACTCTCTCTCTACTGTGATCCACTGTACTCTATCTCTACTGGGCTCCACTGTACTCTACCTCTACTGTGCTCCACTGTATTCTATCTCTACTGTGCTCCACTCTACTCTACCTCTACTGTGCTCCACTGTATCCTACCTCTACTGTACTCCACTGTACTCTATCTCTACTGTGCTCCACTGTACTCTATCTCTACTGTACTCCACTGTACTCTACATCTACTGTGCTCTACTGTTCCCTACCTCTACTGTGCTCTACTGTACTCCACCTCTACTCTGCTCCACTGTACCCTACCTCTACTGTGCTCCACTGTACTCTACCTCTACTGTGCTCCACTGTACTCTACCTCTACTGTACTTCTCTGTACTCTATCTCTACTGTGCTCCACTGTACTCTACCTCTACTGTGCTCCACTGTACTCTACCTCTACTGTGCTCCACTCTACTCTACATCTACTGTACTCCACTGTACTCTATCTCTACTGTGCTCCACTGTACTCTACCTCTACTGTGCTCAACTGTACTCTACTGTACTCCACTGTACTCTACCTCTACTGTACTCCACTGTACTCTACCTCTACTGTACTCCACTGTACTCTATCTCTACTGTGCTCCACTGTACTCTACCTCTACTGTGCTCAACTGTACTGTACTGTACTCCACTGTAATCTACCTCTACTGTACTCCACTGTACTCTACCTCTACTGTACTCCACTGTACTCTACCTCTACTGTACTCCACTGTACTCTACTCTACTGTACTCCACTGTACTCTATCTCTACTGTGATCCACTGTAATCTACCTCTACTGTACTCCACTGTACTCTATCTCTACTGTACTCCACTGTACTCTAACTCTACTGTACTCTACTGTTCTCTACCTCTACTGTGCTCTACTGTACTCTACTCTACTGTACTCCACTGTACTCTATCTCTACTGTGATCCACTGTACTCTACCTCTACTGTACTCCACTTTACTTTATCTCTACTGTGATCCACTGTACTCTATCTCTACTGTACTCCACTGTACTCTACCTCTACTATGCTCCACTGTACTCTATCTCTACTGTGCTCCACTCTACTCTACCTCTACAGTGCTCCACTGTACTCTACCTCTACTGTACTCCACTTTACTTTATCTCTACTCTGATCCACTGTACTCTATCTCTACTGTGCTCCACTGTACTCTACCTCTACTATGCTCCACTGTACTCTATCTCTACTGTGCTCCACTCTACTCTACCTCTACTGTGCTCCACTGTACTCTACCTCTACTGTACTCCACTGTACTCTATCTCTACTGTACTCCACTGTACTCTACCTCTACTGAGCTCTACTGTTCTCTACCTCTACTGTGCTCTACTGTACTCCACTTCTACTGTGCTCCACTGTACCCTACCTCTACTGTGCTCCACTGTACTCTACCTCTACTGTGATCCACTGTACTCTACCTCTACTGTGCTCCACTGTACTCTACCTCTACTGTACTCCACTGTACTCTATCTCTACTGTACTCTACTGTACTCTACCTCTACTGTACTCTACTGTTCTCTAGCTCTACTGTGCTGTAATGTACTCTTCTCTACTGTACTCCACTGTACTCTATCTCTACTGTGATCCACTGTACTCTACCTCTACTGTACTCCACTGTACTCTATCTCTACTGTGATCCACTGTACTCTATCTCTACTGTGCTCCACTGTACTCTACCTCTACTATGCTCCACTGTACTCTATCTCTACTGTGCTCCACTCTACTCTACCTCTACTGTGCTCCACTGTACCCTACCTCTACTGTGCTCCACCGTACTCTACCTCTACTGTGCTCCACTGTACTCTACCTCTACTGTACTCCACTGTACTCTATCTCTACTGTACTCCACTGTACTCTACCTCTACTGTACTCCACTGTACTCTATCTCTACTGTACTCCACTCTAATCTACCTCTACTGTCCTCCACTGTACTCTACCTCTACTGTGCTCCACTGTACTCTCTCTCTACTGTACTCTACCTCTACTGTACTCTACTGTGCTCCACTGTACTCCACTGTAGTCTACCTCTACTGTGCTCCACTGTACTCTACCTCTACTGTGCTCCACTATACTCTACCTCTACTGTGCTCCACTGTACTCTACCTCTACTGTCCTCCACTGTACTCTACCTCTACTGTGCTCCACTGTACTCTCTCTCTACTGTACTCTACCTCTACTGTACTCTACTGTACTCCACCTCTAATGTGCTCCACTGTACTCTACCTCTACTGTACTCTACCTCTACTGTACTCCACTGTACTCTACCTCTACTGTGCTCCACTGTACTCTATTTCTACTGTGCTCCACTGTACTCTATCTCTACTGTACTCCACTGTACTCTATCTCTACTGTACTTCACTGTCCTTTATCTCTAATGTACTCCACTGTACTCTACCTCTATTGTGCTCCGTTGTACTCTATCTCTACTGTACTCTACTGTACTCTATCTCTACTGTACTCCACTGTACTCTATCTCTACTGTACTCCACAGTACTCTACCTCTACTGTGCTCCACTGTATCCTACCTCTACTGTACTCCACTGTACTCTCTCTCTACTGTGCTCCACTGTACTCTATCTCTACTGTCCTCAGCTGTACTCTACCTCTACTGTGCTCTACTGTTCTCTACCTCTACTGTGCTCTACTCTACTCCACCTCTACTGTGCTCCACTGTACCCTACCTCTACTGTGCTCCACCATACTCTACCTCTACTGTGCTCCACTGTACTCTACCTCTACTTTACTCCACTGTACTCTATCTCTACTGTACTCCACTGTACTCTACCTCTACTGTACTCCACTGTACTCTATCTCTACTGTACTCCACTCTAATCTACCTCTACTGTCCTCCACTGCACTCTACCTCTACTGTGCTCCACTGTACTCTCTCTCTACTGTACTCTACCTCTACTGTACTCTACTGTGCTCCACTGTACTCCACTGTAGTCTACCTCTACTGTGCTCCACTGTACTCTACCTCTACTGTGCTCCACTATACTCTACCTCTACTGTGCTCCACTGTACTCTACCTCTACTGTCCTCCACTGTACTCTACCTCTACTGTGCTCCACTGTACTCTCTCTCTACTGTACTCTACCTCTACTGTACTCTACTGTACTCCACCTCTAATGTGCTCCACTGTACTCTACCTCTACTGTACTCTACCTCTACTGTACTCCACTGTACTCTACCTCTAATGTGCTCCACTGTACTCTATCTCTACTGTGCTCCACTGTACTCTATTTCTACTGTGCTCCACTGTACTCTATCTCTACTGTACTCCACTGTACTCTATCTCTACTGTACTTCACTGTCCTTTATCTCTAATGTACTCCACTGTACTCTACCTCTATTGTGCTCCATTGTACTCTATCTCTACTGTACTCTACTGTACTCTATCTCTACTTTACTCCACTGTACTCTATCTCTACTGTACTCCACTGTACTCTACCTCTACTGTGCTCCACTGTACTCTACCTCTACCGTACTCCACCGTACTCTACCTCTACCGTACTCCACCGTACTCTATCTCTACTGTACTCCAATGTACTCTACCTCAACTGTACTCTACTGTTCTCTACCTTTACTGTGCTCTACTCTACTCTACTGTACTCCACTGTACTCTATCTCTACTGTGATCCACTGTACTCTACCTCTACTGTACTCTACTGTACTCTATCTCTACTGTGATCTACTGTACTCTATCTCTACTGTGCTCCACTGTACTCTACCTCTACTGTGCTCCACTGTACTCTATCTCTACTGTGCTCCACTCTACTCTACCTCTACTGTGCTCCACTGTATCCTACCTCTACTGTACTCCGCTGTACTCTATCTCTACTGTGCTCCACTGTACTCTATCTCTACTGTACTCCACTGTACTCTACCTCTACTGTGCTCTACTGTTCTCTACCTCTACTGTGCTCTACTGTACTCCACCTCTACTGTTCTCCACTGTACCCTACCTCTATTGTGCTCCACTGTACTCTACCTCTACTGTACTCCACTGTATTCTATCTCTACTGTGCTCCACTGTACTCTACCTCTACTGTGCTCAACTGTACTCTACTGTACTCCACTGTACTCTACCTCTACTGTACTCCACTGTACTCTATCTCTACTGTACTCCACTGTACTCTACCTCTACTGTACTCCACTGTACTCTATCTCTACTGTTCTCCACTGTACTCTACCTCTACTGTGCCCAACTGTACTGTACTCTACCTCTACTGTACTCCACTGTACTCTACCTCTACTGTACTCCACTTTACTCTACCTCTACTGTACTCAACTGTACTCTATCTCTACTGTGCTCCACTGTACTCTACCTCTACTGTACTCCACTGTACTCTATCTCTACTGTACTCCACTGTACTCTACCTATACTGTACTCTACTGTTCTCTTCCTCTACTGTACTCCACTGTACTCTATCTCTACTGTGATCCACTGTACTCTACCTCTACTGTACTCTACTGTTCTCTACCTCTACTGTGCTCTACTGTACTCTTCTCTACTGTACTCCACTGTACTCTATCTCTACTGTGATCCACTGTACTCTATCTCTACTGTGATCCACTCTACTCTACCTCTACTGTACTCCACTGTACTCTATCTCTACTCTACTCCACTGTACTCTACCTCTACTGTACTCTACTGTTCTCTACCTCTACTGTGCTCTACTGTACTCTTCTCTACTGTACTCCACTGTACTCTATCTCTACTGTGATCCACTGTACTCTACCTCCACTGTACTCTACCTCTACCGTACTCCACTGTACTACTGTACTCTATCTCTACTGTGCTCCACCGTACTCTACCTCTACTGTGCTCCACTGTACTCTACCTCTAATGTACTCCACTGTACTCTATCTCTACTGTACTCCACTGTACTCTACCTCTACTGTACTCCACTGTACTCTATCTCTACTTTACTCCACTGTACTCTATCTCTACTGTACTCCACTGTACTCTACCTCTACTGTGCTCTACTGTTCTCTACCTCTACTGTGCTCTACTGTACTCCACCTCTATTGTGCTACACTGTACCCTACCTCTACTGTGCTCCACTGTACTCTACCTCTGCTGTGCTCCACTGTACTCTACCTCTACTGTGCTCCACTGTACTCTACCTCTACTGTGCTCCACTGTACTCTACCTCTACTGTGCTCCACTGTACTCTATCTCTACTGTGCTCCACTGTACTCTATTTCTACTGTACTCTACTGTACTCCACCTCTAATGTGCTCCACTGTACTCTACCTCTACTGTACTCTACCTCTACTGTACTCCACTGTACTCTACCTCTACTCTGCTCCACTGTACTCTACCTCTACTGTGCTCCACTGTACTCTACCTCTACTGTACTTCACTGTCCTCTATCTCTACTGTACTCCACTGTACTCTACCTCTACTGTGCTCCACTGTACTCTACCTCTACTGTACTCCACTGTACTCTATCTCTACTGTGCTCCACTGTACTCTACCTCTACTGTGCTCCACTGTACTCTACCTCTACTGTGCTCCACTGTACTCTACCTCTACTGTACTCCACTGTACTCTATCTCTACTGTGATCCACTGTACTCTATCTCTATTGTGCTCCACTGTACTCTACCTCTACTGTGCTCCACTGTACTCTATCTCTACTGTGCTCCACTCTACTCTACCTCTACTGTGCTCCACTGTATCCTACCTCTACTGTACTCCACTGTACTCTCTCTCTACTGTGCTCCACTGTACTCTATCTCTACTGTACTCAGCTGTACTCTACCTCTACTGTGCTCTACTGTTCTCTACCTCTACTGTGCTCTACTCTACTACACCTCTACTGTGCTCCACTGTACCCTACCTCTACTGTGCTCCACCGTACTCTACCTCTACTGTGCTCCACTGTACTCTACCTCTACTGTACTCCACTGTACTCTATCTCTACTGTGCTCCACTGTACTCTCTCTCTACTGTACTCTACCTCTACTGTACTCTACTGTGCTCCACTGTACTCCACTGTAGTCTACCTCTACTGTGCTCCACTGTACTCTACCTCTACTGTGCTCCACTATACTCTACCTCTACTGTGCTCCACTGTACTCTACCTCTACTGTCCTCCACTGTACTCTACCTCTACTGTGCTCCACTGTACTCTCTCTCTACTGTACTCTACCTCTACTGTACTCTACTGTACTCCACCTCTAATGTGCTCCACTGTACTCTACCTCTACTGTACTCTACCTATACTGTACTCCACTGTACTCTACCTCTAATGTGCTCCACTGTACTCTATCTCTACTGTGCTCCACTGTACTCTATTTCTACTGTGCTCCACTGTACTCTATCTCTACTGTACTCCACTGTACTCTATCTCTACTGTACTTCACTGTCCTTTATCTCTAATGTACTCCACTGTACTCTACCTCTATTGTGCTCCATTGTACTCTATCTCTACTGTACTCTACTGTTCTCTTCCTCTACTGTACTCCACTGTACTCTATCTCTACTGTGATCCACTGTACTCTACCTCTACTGTACTCCACTGTACTCTATCTCTACTCTACTCCACTGTACTCTACCTCTACTGTACTCTACTGTTCTCTACCTCTACTGTGCTCTACTGTACTCTTCTCTACTGTACTCCACTGTACTCTATCTCTACTGTGATCCACTGTACTCTACCTCTACTGTACTCCACTGTACTCTATCTCTACTGTGATCCACTGTACTCTATCTCTACTGTGCTCCACTGTACTCTACCTCTACTATGCTCCACTGTACTCTATCTGTACTGTGCTCCACTCTACTCTACCTCTACTGTGCTCCACTGTACTCTACCTCTACTGTACTCCACTCTACTCTATCTCTACTGTGCTCCACTGTACTCTATCTCTACTGTACTCCACTCTACTCTACCTCTACTGTGCTCTACTGTTCTCTACCTCTACTGTGCTCTACTGTACTCCACCTCTACTGTGCTCCACTGTACCCTACCTCTACTGTGCTCCACTGTACTCTACCTCTACTGTGCTCCACTGTACTCTACCTCTACTGTGCTCCACTGTACTCTACCTCTACTGTGCTCCACTGTACTCTACCTCTACTGTGCTCCACTGTACTCTATCTCTACTGTGCTCCACTGTACTCTATTTCTACTGTACTCTACTGTACTCCACCTCTAATGTGCTCCACTGTACTCTACCTCTACTGTACTCTACTGTACTCTATCTCTACTCTGCTC
Source organism: Tiaroga cobitis (assembly GCA_030578255.1). Lineage (NCBI taxonomy): Eukaryota > Metazoa > Chordata > Actinopteri > Cypriniformes > Leuciscidae > Tiaroga > Tiaroga cobitis. The sequence continues at coordinate 30,362,188 of CM060611.1, read as the reverse complement.
CACTGTACTCTACCTCTACTGTGCTCCACTGTACTCTACCTCTACTGTACTTCACTGTCCTCTATCTCTACTGTACTCCACTGTACTCTACCTCTACTGTGCTCCACTGTACTCTATCTCTACTGTACTCCACTGTACTCTACCTCTACTCTGCTCTACTGTTCTCTACCTCTACTGTGCTCTACTGTACTCCACCTCTACTGTGCTCCACTGTACCCTACCTCTACTGTGCTCCACTGTACTCTACCTCTACTGTGCTCCACTGTACTCTACCTCTACTGTACTCCACTGTACTCTATCTCTACTGTGCTCCACTGTACTCTACCTCTACTGTGCTCAACTGTACTCTACTGTACTCCACTGTATTCTACCTCTACTGTACTCCACTGTACTCTATCTCTACTGTACTCCACTGTACTCTACCTCTACTGTACTCCAGTGTACTCTATCTCTACTGTGCTCAACTGTACTGTACTGTACTCCACTGTAATCTACCTCTACTGTACTCCACTGTACTCTACTTCTACTGTACTCCACTGTACTCTACCTCTACTGTACTCCACTGTACTCTACTCTACTGTACTCCAATGTACTCTATCTCTACTGTGATCCACTGTACTCTACCTCTACTGTACTCCACTGTACTCTATCTCTACTGTACTCCACTGTACTCTACCTCTACTCTACTCTACTGTTCTCTACCTCTACTTTGCTCTACTGTACTCTACTCTACTGTACTCCACTGTACTCTATCTCTACTGTGATTCACTGTACTCTACCTCTACTGTACTCTACTGTTCTCTACCTCTACTCTGCTCTACTGTACTGTACTCTACTGTACTACACTGTACCTTATCTCTACTGTGATCCACTGTACTCTACCTCTACTGTACTCTACTGTACTCTATCTCTACTGTGATCCACTGTACTCTATCTCTACTGTGCTCCACTGTACTCTATCTCTACTGTGCTCCACTCTACTCTACCTCTACTGTGCTCCACTGTATCCTACCTCTACTGTACTCCACTGTACTCTATCTCTACTGTACTCCACTGTACTCTACCTCTACTGTGCTCTACTGTTCTCTACCTCTACTGTGCTCTACTGTACTCAACCTCTACTGTGCTCCACTGTACCCTACCTCTACTGTGCTCCACTGTACTCTACCTCTACTGTGCTCCACTGTACTCTACCTCTACTGTACTCCACTGTACTCTATCTCTACTGTGCTCCACTCTACTCTACATCTACTGTGCTCAACTGTACTCTACTGTACTCCACTGTACTCTACCTCTACTGTACTCCACAGTACTCTATCTCTACTGTACTCCACTGTACTCTACCTCTACTGTACTCCACTGTACTCTATCTCTACTGTGCTCCACTGTACTCTACCTCTACTGTGCTCAACTGTACTGTACTGTACTCCACTGTACTCTACCTCTACTGTACTCCACTGTACTCTACTCTACTCTACTCCACTGTACTCTATCTCTACTGTGATCCACTGTACTCTACATCTACTGTACTCCACTGTACTCTATCTCTACTGTACTCTACTGTACTCTACCTCTACTGTACTCTACTGTTCTCTAGCTCTACTGTGCTGTACTGTACTCTTCTCTACTGTACTCCACTGTACTCTATCTCTACTGTGATCCACTGTACTCTACCTCTACTGTACTCCACTGTACTCTATCTCTACTGTGATCCACTGTACTCTACCTCTACTGTACTCCACTGTACTCTATCTCTACTGTGCTCCACTGTACTCTACCTCTACTATGCTCCACTGTACTCTATCTCTACTGTGCTCCACTCTACTCTACCTCTACTGTGCTCCACTGTACTCTACCTCTACTGTACTCCACTGTACACTATCTCTACTGTGCTCCACTGTACTCTATCTCTACTGTACTCCACTGTACTGTACCTCTACTGTGCTCTACTGTTCTCTACCTCTACTGTGCTCTACTGTACTCCACCTCTACTGTGCTCCACTGTACCCTACCTCTACTGTGCTCCACTGTACTCTACCTCTGCTGTGCTCCACTGTACTCTACCTCTACTGTGCTCCACTGTACTCTACCTCTACTGTGCTCCACTGTACTCTACCTCTACTATGCTCCACTGTACTCTATCTCTACTTTGCTCCACTGTACTCTACCTCTACTGTACTCTACTGTACTCCACCTCTAATGTGCTCCACTGTACTCTAGCTCTACTGTACTCGACTGTACTCTACCTCTACTGTGCTCCACTGTACTCTATTTCTACTGTACTCCTCTGTACTCTACCTCTACTGTGCTCCACTGTACTCTATCTGTAATGTACTCTACTGTACACTATCGCTACTGTGATCCACTGTACTCTACCTCTGCTGTGCTCCACTGTACTCTATCTCTACTGTACTCCACTGCACTCTACTGTTCTCTACCTCTACTGTACTCTACTGTGCTCCACTGTACTCCACTGTAGTCTACCTCTGCTGTGCTCCACTGTACTCTACCTCTACTGTGCTCCACTATACTCTACCTCTACTGTGCTCCACTGTACTCTACCTCTACTGTCCTCCACTGTACTCTACCTCTACTGTGCTCCACTGTACTCTCTCTCTACTGTGATCCACTGTACTCTATCTCTACTGGGCTCCACTGTACTCTACCTCTACTGTGCTCCACTGTATTCTATCTCTACTGTGCTCCACTCTACTCTACCTCTACTGTGCTCCACTGTATCCTACCTCTACTGTACTCCACTGTACTCTATCTCTACTGTGCTCCACTGTACTCTATCTCTACTGTACTCCACTGTACTCTACATCTACTGTGCTCTACTGTTCCCTACCTCTACTGTGCTCTACTGTACTCCACCTCTACTCTGCTCCACTGTACCCTACCTCTACTGTGCTCCACTGTACTCTACCTCTACTGTGCTCCACTGTACTCTACCTCTACTGTACTTCTCTGTACTCTATCTCTACTGTGCTCCACTGTACTCTACCTCTACTGTGCTCCACTGTACTCTACCTCTACTGTGCTCCACTCTACTCTACATCTACTGTACTCCACTGTACTCTATCTCTACTGTGCTCAACTGTACTCTACTGTACTCCACTGTACTCTACCTCTACTGTACTCCACTGTACTCTATCTCTACTGTACTCCACTGTACTCTACCTCTACTGTACTCCACTGTACTCTATCTCTACTGTGCTCCACTGTACTCTACCTCTACTGTGCTCAACTGTACTGTACTGTACTCCACTGTAATCTACCTCTACTGTACTCCACTGTACTCTACCTCTACTGTACTCCACTGTACTCTACCTCTACTGTACTCCACTGTACTCTCCTCTACTGTACTCCACTGTACTCTATCTCTACTGTGATCCACTGTAATCTACCTCTACTGTACTCCACTGTACTCTATCTCTACTGTACTCCACTGTACTCTAACTCTACTGTACTCTACTGTTCTCTACCTCTACTGTGCTCTACTGTACTCTACTCTACTGTACTCCACTGTACTCTATCTCTACTGTGATCCACTGTACTCTACCTCTACTGTACTCCACTTTACTTTATCTCTACTGTGATCCACTGTACTCTATCTCTACTGTACTCCACTGTACTCTACCTCTACTATGCTCCACTGTACTCTATCTCTACTGTGCTCCACTCTACTCTACCTCTACAGTGCTCCACTGTACTCTACCTCTACTGTACTCCACTTTACTTTATCTCTACTCCCACTGTACTCTATCTCTACTGTGCTCCACTGTACTCTACCTCTACTATGCTCCACTGTACTCTATCTCTACTGTGCTCCACTCTACTCTACCTCTACTGTGCTCCACTGTACTCTACCTCTACTGTACTCCACTGTACTCTATCTCTACTGTACTCCACTGTACTCTACCTCTACTGAGCTCTACTGTTCTCTACCTCTACTGTGCTCTACTGTACTCCACTTCTACTGTGCTCCACTGTACCCTACCTCTACTGTGCTCCACTGTACTCTACCTCTACTGTGATCCACTGTACTCTACCTCTACTGTGCTCCACTGTACTCTACCTCTACTGTACTCCACTGTACTCTATCTCTACTGTACTCTACTGTACTCTACCTCTACTGTACTCTACTGTTCTCTAGCTCTACTGTGCTGTAATGTACTCTTCTCTACTGTACTCCACTGTACTCTATCTCTACTGTGATCCACTGTACTCTACCTCTACTGTACTCCACTGTACTCTATCTCTACTGTGATCCACTGTACTCTATCTCTACTGTGCTCCACTGTACTCTACCTCTACTATGCTCCACTGTACTCTATCTCTACTGTGCTCCACTCTACTCTACCTCTACTGTGCTCCACTGTACCCTACCTCTACTGTGCTCCACCGTACTCTACCTCTACTGTGCTCCACTGTACTCTACCTCTACTGTACTCCACTGTACTCTATCTCTACTGTACTCCACTGTACTCTACCTCTACTGTACTCCACTGTACTCTATCTCTACTGTACTCCACTCTAATCTACCTCTACTGTCCTCCACTGTACTCTACCTCTACTGTGCTCCACTGTACTCTCTCTCTACTGTACTCTACCTCTACTGTACTCTACTGTGCTCCACTGTACTCCACTGTAGTCTACCTCTACTGTGCTCCACTGTACTCTACCTCTACTGTGCTCCACTATACTCTACCTCTACTGTGCTCCACTGTACTCTACCTCTACTGTCCTCCACTGTACTCTACCTCTACTGTGCTCCACTGTACTCTCTCTCTACTGTACTCTACCTCTACTGTACTCTACTGTACTCCACCTCTAATGTGCTCCACTGTACTCTACCTCTACTGTACTCTACCTCTACTGTACTCCACTGTACTCTACCTCTACTGTGCTCCACTGTACTCTATTTCTACTGTGCTCCACTGTACTCTATCTCTACTGTACTCCACTGTACTCTATCTCTACTGTACTTCACTGTCCTTTATCTCTAATGTACTCCACTGTACTCTACCTCTATTGTGCTCCGTTGTACTCTATCTCTACTGTACTCTACTGTACTCTATCTCTACTGTACTCCACTGTACTCTATCTCTACTGTACTCCACAGTACTCTACCTCTACTGTGCTCCACTGTATCCTACCTCTACTGTACTCCACTGTACTCTCTCTCTACTGTGCTCCACTGTACTCTATCTCTACTGTCCTCAGCTGTACTCTACCTCTACTGTGCTCTACTGTTCTCTACCTCTACTGTGCTCTACTCTACTCCACCTCTACTGTGCTCCACTGTACCCTACCTCTACTGTGCTCCACCATACTCTACCTCTACTGTGCTCCACTGTACTCTACCTCTACTTTACTCCACTGTACTCTATCTCTACTGTACTCCACTGTACTCTACCTCTACTGTACTCCACTGTACTCTATCTCTACTGTACTCCACTCTAATCTACCTCTACTGTCCTCCACTGCACTCTACCTCTACTGTGCTCCACTGTACTCTCTCTCTACTGTACTCTACCTCTACTGTACTCTACTGTGCTCCACTGTACTCCACTGTAGTCTACCTCTACTGTGCTCCACTGTACTCTACCTCTACTGTGCTCCACTATACTCTACCTCTACTGTGCTCCACTGTACTCTACCTCTACTGTCCTCCACTGTACTCTACCTCTACTGTGCTCCACTGTACTCTCTCTCTACTGTACTCTACCTCTACTGTACTCTACTGTACTCCACCTCTAATGTGCTCCACTGTTCTCTACCTCTACTGTACTCTACCTCTACTGTACTCCACTGTACTCTACCTCTAATGTGCTCCACTGTACTCTATCTCTACTGTGCTCCACTGTACTCTATTTCTACTGTGCTCCACTGTACTCTATCTCTACTGTACTCCACTGTACTCTATCACTACTGTACTTCACTGTCCTTTATCTCTAATGTACTCCACTGTACTCTACCTCTATTGTGCTCCATTGTACTCTATCTCTACTGTACTCTACTGTACTCTATCTCTACTTTACTCCACTGTACTCTATCTCTACTGTACTCCACTGTACTCTAACTCTACTGTGCTCCACTGTACTCTACCTCTACCGTACTCCACCGTACTCTACCTCTACCGTACTCCACCGTACTCTATCTCTACTGTACTCCAATGTACTCTACCTCAACTGTACTCTACTGTTCTCTACCTTTACTGTGCTCTACTCTACTCTACTGTACTCCACTGTACTCTATCTCTACTGTGATCCACTGTACTCTACCTCTACTGTACTCTACTGTACTCTATCTCTACTGTGATCTACTGTACTCTATCTCTACTGTGCTCCACTGTACTCTACCTCTACTGTGCTCCACTGTACTCTATCTCTACTGTGCTCCACTCTACTCTACCTCTACTGTGCTCCACTGTATCCTACCTCTACTGTACTCCGCTGTACTCTATCTCTACTGTGCTCCACTGTACTCTACCTCTACTGTGCTCTACTGTTCTCTACCTCTACTGTGCTCTACTGTACTCCACCTCTACTGTTCTCCACTGTACCCTACCTCTATTGTGCTCCACTGTACTCTACCTCTACTGTACTCCACTGTATTCTATCTCTACTGTGCTCCACTGTACTCTACCTCTACTGTGCTCAACTGTACTCTACTGTACTCCACTGTACTCTACCTCTACTGTACTCCACTGTACTCTATCTCTACTGTACTCCACTGTACTCTACCTCTACTGTACTCCACTGTACTCTATCTCTACTGTGCTCCACTGTACTCTACCTCTACTGTACTCCACTGTACTCTACCTCTACTGTACTCCACTTTACTCTACCTCTACTGTACTCAACTGTACTCTATCTCTACTGTGCTCCACTGTACTCTACCTCTACTGTACTCCACTGTACTCTATCTCTACTGTACTCCACTGTACTCTACCTATACTGTACTCTACTGTTCTCTTCCTCTACTGTACTCCACTGTACTCTATCTCTACTGTGATCCACTGTACTCTACCTCTACTGTACTCTACTGTTCTCTACCTCTACTGTGCTCTACTGTACTCTTCTCTACTGTACTCCACTGTACTCTATCTCTACTGTGATCCACTGTACTCTATCTCTACTGTGATCCACTCTACTCTACCTCTACTGTACTCCACTGTACTCTATCTCTACTCTACTCCACTGTACTCTACCTCTACTGTACTCTACTGTTCTCTACCTCTACTGTGCTCTACTGTACTCTTCTCTACTGTACTCCACTGTACTCTATCTCTACTGTGATCCACTGTACTCTACCTCCACTGTACTCTACCTCTACCGTACTCCACTGTACTACTGTACTCTATCTCTACTGTGCTCCACCGTACTCTACCTCTACTGTGCTCCACTGTACTCTACCTCTAATGTACTCCACTGTACTCTATCTCTACTGTACTCCACTGTACTCTACCTCTACTGTACTCCACTGTACTCTATCTCTACTTTACTCCACTGTACTCTATCTCTACTGTACTCCACTGTACTCTACCTCTACTGTGCTCTACTGTTCTCTACCTCTACTGTGCTCTACTGTACTCCACCTCTATTGTGCTACACTGTACCCTACCTCTACTGTGCTCCACTGTACTCTACCTCTGCTGTGCTCCACTGTACTTTACCTCTACTGTGCTCCACTGTACTCTACCTCTACTGTGCTCCACTGTACTCTACCTCTACTGTGCTCCACTGTACTCTATCTCTACTGTGCTCCACTGTACTCTATTTCTACTGTACTCTACTGTACTCCACCTCTAATGTGCTCCACTGTACTCTACCTCTACTGTACTCTACCTCTACTGTACTCCACTGTACTCTACCTCTACTCTGCTCCACTGTACTCTACCTCTACTGTGCTCCACTATACTCTACCTCTACTGTACTTCACTGTCCTCTATCTCTACTGTACTCCACTGTACTCTACCTCTACTGTGCTCCACTGTACTCCACCTCTACTGTACTCCACTGTACTCTATCTCTACTGTGCTCCACTGTACTCTACCTCTACTGTGCTCCACTGTACTCTACCTCTACTGTGCTCCACTGTACTCTACCTCTACTGTACTCCACTGTACTCTATCTCTACTGTGCTCCACTGTACTCTACCTCTACTGTGCTCAACTGTACTCTACTGTACTCCACTGTACTCTACCTCTACTGTACTAAACTGTACTCTATCTCTACTGTACTCCACTGTACTCTACCTCTACTGTACTCCACTGTACTCTATCTCTACTGTGCTCCACTGTACTCTACCTCTACTGTGCTCAACTGTACTGTACTGTACTCCACTGTAATCTACCTCTACTGTACTCCACTGTACTCTACCTCTACTGTACTCCACTGTACTCTACCTCTACTGTACTCCACTGTACTCTACTCTACTGTACTCCACTGTACTCTATCTCTACTGTGATCCACTGTACTCTACCTCTACTGTACTCCACTGTACTATATCTCTACTGTACTCCACTGTACTCTACCTCTACTGTACTCTACTGTTCTCTACCTCTACTGTGCTCTACTGTACTCTACTCTACTGTACTCCACAGTACTCTATCTCTACTGTGATCCACTGTACTCTACCTCTACTGTACTCCACTTTACTTTATCTCTACTGTGATCCACTGTACTCTATCTCTACTGTGCTCCACTGTACTCTACCTCTACTGTGCTCCACTGTACTCTACCTCTACTGTACTCCACTTTACTTTATCTCTACTGTGATCCACTGTACTCTATCTCTACTGTGCTCCACTGTACTCTACCTCTACTATGCTCCACTGTACTCTATCTCTACTGTGCTCCACTCTACTCTACCTCTACTGTGCTCCACTGTACTCTACCTCTACTGTACTCCACTGTACTCTATCTCTACTGTACTCCACTGTACTCTACCTCTACTGTGCTCTACTGTTCTCTACCTCTACTGTGCTCTACTGTACTCCACCTCTACTGTGCTCCACTGTACCCTACCTCTACTGTGCTCCACTGTACTCTACCTCTACTGTGCTCCACTGTACTCTACCTCTACTCTGCTCCACTGTATCCACTGTACTCTACCTCTACTGTGCTCCACTGTACTCTACCTCTACTGTGCTCCACTGTACTCTACCTCTACTGTACTCTACTGTACTCCACCTCTATTGAGCTCCTCTGTACTCTGGCTCTACTGTACTCCACTGTACTTTACCTCTACTGTACTCCACTGTACTCTACCTCTACTGTGCTCCACTGTACTCTATTTCTACTGTACTCCTCTGTACTCTACCTCTACTGTGCTCCACTGTACTCTATCTGTAATGTACTCTACTGTACTCTATCTCTAATGTGATCCACTGTACTCTACCTCTACTGTACTCCACTGTACTCTACTGTTCTCTACCTCTACTGTACTCTACTGTGCTCCACTGTACTCCACTCTAGTCTACCTCTACTGTGCTCCACTGTACTCTACCTCTACTGTGCTCCACTATACTCTACCTCTACTGTGCTCCACTGTACTCTACCTCTACTGTCCTCCACTGTACTCTACCTCTACTGTGCTCCACTGTACTCTCTCTCTACTGTACTCTACCTCTACTGTACTCTACTGTACTCCACCTCTAATGTGCTCCACTGTACTCTACCTCTACTGTACTCTACCTCTACTGTACTCCACTGTACTCTATCTCTACTGTACTCTACTGTACTCCACCTCTAATGTGCTCCACTGTACTCTACCTCTACTGTACTCTTCCTCTACTGTACTCCACTGTACTCTACCTCTACTGTGCTCTACTGTACTCTATCTCTACTGTGCTCCACTGTACTCTACCTCTACTGTACTTCACTGTCCTCTATCTCTACTGTACTCCACTGTACTCTACCTCTATTGTCCTCCACTGTACTCTATCTCTACTGTACTCTACTGTACTATATCTCTACTGTACTCCACTGAACTCTATCTCTACTGTACTCCACTGTACTCTACCTCCACTGTACTCTACCTCTACCGTACTCCACTGTACTCTATCTCTACTGTACTCCACTGTACTCTACCTCTACTGTACTCTACTGTTCTCTACCTCTACTGTGCTTTACTGTACTTTACTCTACTGTACTCCACTGTACTCTATCTCTACTGTGATCCACTGTACTCTACCTCTACTGTACTCCACTGTACTCTATCTCTACTGTGATCCACTGTACTCTATCTCTATTGTGCTCCACTGTACTCTACCTCTACTGTGCTCCACTGTACTCTATCTCTACTGTGCTCCACTCTACTCTACCTCTACTGTGCTCCACTGTATCCTACCTCTACTGTACTCCACTGTACTCTCTCTCTACTGTGCTCCACTGTACTCTATCTCTACTGTACTCAGCTGTACTCTACCTCTACTGTGCTCTACTGTTCTCTACCTCTACTGTGCTCTACTCTACTACACCTCTACTGTGCTCCACTGTACCCTACCTCTACTGTGCTCCACCGTACTCTACCTCTACTGTGCTCCACTGTACTCTACCTCTACTGTACTCCACTGTACTCTATCTCTACTGTGCTCCACTGTACTCTCTCTCTACTGTACTCTACCTCTACTGTACTCTACTGTGCTCCACTGTACTCCACTGTAGTCTACCTCTACTGTGCTCCACTGTACTCTACCTCTACTGTGCTCCACTATACTCTACCTCTACTGTGCTCCACTGTACTCTACCTCTACTGTCCTCCACTGTACTCTACCTCTACTGTGCTCCACTGTACTCTCTCTCTACTGTACTCTACCTCTACTGTACTCTACTGTACTCCACCTCTAATGTGCTCCACTGTACTCTACCTCTACTGTACTCTACCTATACTGTACTCCACTGTACTCTACCTCTAATGTGCTCCACTGTACTCTATCTCTACTGTGCTCCACTGTACTCTATTTCTACTGTGCTCCACTGTACTCTATCTCTACTGTACTCCACTGTACTCTATCTCTACTGTACTTCACTGTCCTTTATCTCTAATGTACTCCACTGTACTCTACCTCTATTGTGCTCCATTGTACTCTATCTCTACTGTACTCTACTGTTCTCTTCCTCTACTGTACTCCACTGTACTCTATCTCTACTGTGATCCACTGTACTCTACCTCTACTGTACTCCACTGTACTCTATCTCTACTCTACTCCACTGTACTCTACCTCTACTGTACTCTACTGTTCTCTACCTCTACTGTGCTCTACTGTACTCTTCTCTACTGTACTCCACTGTACTCTATCTCTACTGTGATCCACTGTACTCTACCTCTACTGTACTCCACTGTACTCTATCTCTACTGTGATCCACTGTACTCTATCTCTACTGTGCTCCACTGTACTCTACCTCTACTATGCTCCACTGTACTCTATCTGTACTGTGCTCCACTCTACTCTACCTCTACTGTGCTCCACTGTACTCTACCTCTACTGTACTCCACTCTACTCTATCTCTACTGTGCTCCACTGTACTCTATCTCTACTGTACTCCACTATACTCTACCTCTACTGTGCTCTACTGTTCTCTACCTCTACTGTGCTCTACTGTACTCCACCTCTACTGTGCTCCACTGTACCCTACCTCTACTGTGCTCCACTGTACTCTACCTCTACTGTGCTCCACTGTACTCTACCTCTACTGTGCTCCACTGTACTCTACCTCTACTGTGCTCCACTGTACTCTACCTCTACTGTGCTCCACTGTACTCTATCTCTACTGTGCTCCACTGTACTCTATTTCTACTGCACTCTACTGTACTCCACCTCTAATGTGCTCCACTGTACTCTACCTCTACTGTACTCTACTGTACTCTATCTCTACTCTGCTCCACTGTACTCTACCTCTACTGTGCTCCACTGTACTCTACCTCTACTGTACTTCACTGTCCTCTATCTCTACTGTACTCCACTGTACTCTACCTCTACTGTGCTCCACTGTACTCTACCTCTACTGTACTCCACTGTACTCTATCTCTACTGTGCTCCACTGTACTCTACCTCTACTGTGCTCCACTGTACTCTACCTCTACTGTGCTCCACTGTACTCTACCTCTACTGTACTCCACTGTACTCTATCTCTACTGTGCTCCACTGTACTCTACCTCTACTGTGCTCAACTGTACTCTACTGTACTCCACTGTACTCTACCTCTACTGTACTCCACTGTACTCTATCTCTACTGTACTCCACTGTACTCTACCTCTACTGTACTCCACTGTACTCTATCTCTACTGTGCTCCACTGTACTCTACCTCTACTGTGCTCAACTGTACTGTACTGTACTCCACTGTAATCTACCTCTACTGTACTCCACTGTACTCTCTCTCTACTGTGCTCCACTGTACTCTATCTCTACTGTACTCAGCTGTACTCTACCTCTACTGTGCTCTACTGTTCTCTACCTCTACTGTGCTCTACTCTACTCCACCTCTACTGTGCTCCACTGTACCCTACCTCTACTGTGCTCCACCGTACTCTACCTCTACTGTGCTCCACTGTACTCTACCTCTACTGTACTCCACTGTACTCTATCTCTACTGTGCTCCACTGTACTCTCTCTCTACTGTACTCTACCTCTACTGTACTCTACTGTGCTCCACTGTACTCCACTGTAGTCTACCTGTACTGTGCTCCACTGTACTCTACCTCTACTGTGCTCCACTATACTCTACCTCTACTGTGCTCCACTGTACTCTACCTCTACTGTCCTCCACTGTACTCTACCTCTACTGTGCTCCACTGTACTCTCTCTCTACTGTACTCTACCTCTACTGTACTCTACTGTACTCCACCTCTAATGTGCTCCACTGTACTCTACCTCTACTGTACTCTACCTCTACTGTACTCCACTGTACTCTACCTCTAATGTGCTCCACTGTACTCTATCTCTACTGTGCTCCACTGTACTCTATTTCTACTGTACTTCACTGTACTCTATCTCTACTGTACTCCACTGTACTCTATCTCTACTGTACTTCACTGTCCTTTATCTCTAATGTACTCCACTGTACTCTACCTCTATTGTGCTCCATTGTACTCTATCTCTACTGTACTCTACTGTACTCTATCTCTACTTTACTCCACTGTACTCTACCTATACTGTACTCTACTGTTCTCTTCCTCTACTGTACTCCACTGTACTCTATCTCTACTGTGATCCACTGTACTCTACCTCTACTGTACTCCACTGTACTCTATCTCTACTCTACTCCACTGTACTCTACCTCTACTGTACTCTACTGTTCTCTACCTCTACTGTGCTCTACTGTACTCTTCTCTACTGTACTCCACTGTACTCTATCTCTACTGTGATCCACTGTACTCTACCTCTACTGTACTCCACTGTACTCTATCTCTACTGTGATCCACTGTACTCTATCTCTACTGTGCTCCACTGTACTCTACCTCTACTATGCTCCACTGTACTCTATCTGTACTGTGCTCCACTCTACTCTACCTCTACTGTGCTCCACTGTACTCTACCTCTACTGTACTCCACTCTACTCTATCTCTACTGTGCTCCACTGTACTCTATCTCTACTGTACTCCACTCTACTCTACCTCTACTGTGCTCTACTGTTCTCTACCTCTACTGTGCTCTACTGTACTCCACCTCTACTGTGCTCCACTGTACCCTACCTCTACTGTGCTCCACTGTACTCTACCTCTACTGTGCTCCACTGTACTCTACCTCTACTGTGCTCCACTGTACTCTACCTCTACTGTGCCCCACTGTACTCTACCTCTACTGTACTCCACTGTACTCTATCTCTACTGTACTCCACTGTACTCTACCTCTACTGTACTCCACTGTACTCTATCTCTACTGTACTCCACTCTAATCTACCTCTACTGTCCTCCACTGTACTCTACCTCTACTGTGCTCCACTGTACTCTCTCTCTACTGTACTCTACCTCTACTGTACTCTACTGTGCTCCACTGTACTCCACTGTAGTCTACCTCTACTGTGCTCCACTGTACTCTACCTCTACTGTGCTCCACTATACTCTACCTCTACTGTGCTCCACTGTACTCTACCTCTACTGTCCTCCACTGTACTGTACCTCTACTGTGCTCCACTGTACTCTCTCTCTACTGTACTCTACCTCTACTGTATCCTACTGTACTCCACCTCTAATGTGCTCCACTGTACTCTACCTCTACTGTACTCTACCTCTACTGTACTCCACTGTACTCTACCTCTAATGTGCTCCACTTTACTCTATCTCTACTGTGCTCCACTGTACTCTATTTCTACTGTGCTCCACTGTACTCTATCTCTACTGTACTCCACTGTACTCTATCTCTACTGTACTTCACTGTCCTTTATCTCTAATGTACTCCACTGTACTCTACCTCTATTGTGCTCCATTGTACTCTATCTCTACTGTACTCTACTGTACTCTATCTCTACTTTACTCCACTGTACTCTATCTCTACTGTACTCCACTGTACTCTACCTCTACTGTGCTCCACTGTACTCTACCTCTAACGTACTCCACTGTACTCTATCTCTACTGTTCTCCACTGTACTCTACCTCAACTATACTCTACTGTTCTCTACCTCTACTGTGCTCTACTCTACTCTACTGTACTCCACTGTACTCTATCTCTACTGTGATCCACTGTACTCTACCTCTACTGTACTCTACTGTACTCTATCTCTACTGTGATCTACTGTACTCTATCTCTACTGTGCTCCACTGTACTCTACCTCTACTGTGCTCCACTGTACTCTATCTCTACTGTGCTCCACTCTACTCTACCTCTACTGTGCTCCACTGTATCCTACCTCTACTGTACTCCACTGTACTCTATCTCTACTGTGCTCCACTGTACTCTATCTCTACTGTACTCCACTGTACTCTACCTCTACTGTGCTCTACTGTTCTCTACCTCTACTGTGCTCTACTGTACTCCACCTCTACTGTTCTCCACTGTACCCTACCTCTATTGTGCTCCACTGTACTCTACCTCTACTGTACTCCACTGTATTCTATCTCTACTGTGCTCCACTGTACTCTACCTCTACTGTGCTCAACTGTACTCTACTGTACTCCACTGTACTCTACCTCTACTGTACTCCACTGTACTCTATCTCTACTGTACTCCACTGTACTCTACCTCTACTGTACTCCACTGTACTCTATCTCTACTGTGCTCCACTGTACACTACCTCTACTGTGCCCAACTGTACTGTACTCTACTCCACTGTACTCTACCTCTACTGTACTCCACTGTACTCTACCTCTACTGTACTCCACTTTACTCTACCTCTACTGTACTCAACTGTACTCTATCTCTACTGTGCTCCACTGTACTCTATCTCTACTGTGCTCCACTCTACTCTACCTCTACTGTGCTCCACTGTATCCTACCTCTACTGTACTCCACTGTACTCTATCTCTACTGTGCTCCACTGTACTCTACCTCTACTGTGCTCTACTGTTCTCTACCTCTACTGTGCTCTACTGTACTCCACCTCTACTGTTCTCCACTGTACCCTACCTCTATTGTGCTCCACTGTACTCTACCTCTACTGTACTCCACTGTATTCTATCTCTACTGTGCTCCACTGTACTCTACCTCTACTGTGCTCAACTGTACTCTACTGTACTCCACTGTACTCTACCTCTACTGTACTCCACTGTACTCTACCTCTACTGTACTCTACCTCTAATGTGCTCCACTGTACTCTACCTCTACTGTACTCTACCTCTACTGTACTCCACTGTACTCTACCTCTACTGTACTCCACTGTTCTCTATCTCTACTGTGCTCCACTGTACTCTACCTCTACTGTGCCCAACTGTACTGTACTCTACCTCTACTGTACTCCACTGTACTCTACCTCTACTGTGCTCCACTGTACTCTCTCTCTACTGTACTCTACCTCTACTGTACTCTACTGTACTCCACCTCTAATGTGCTCCACTGTACTCTACCTCTACTGTACTCTACCTATACTGTACTCCACTGTACTCTACCTCTAATGTGCTCCACTGTACTCTATCTCTACTGTGCTCCACTGTACTCTATTTCTACTGTGCTCCACTGTACTCTATCTCTACTGTACTCCACTGTACTCTATCTCTACTGTACTTCACTGTCCTTTATCTCTAATGTACTCCACTGTACTCTACCTCTATTGTGCTCCATTGTACTCTATCTCTACTGTACTCTACTGTTCTCTTCCTCTACTGTACTCCACTGTACTCTATCTCTACTGTGATCCACTGTACTCTACCTCTACTGTACTCCACTGTACTCTATCTCTACTCTACTCCACTGTACTCTACCTCTACTGTACTCTACTGTTCTCTACCTCTACTGTGCTCTACTGTACTCTTCTCTACTGTACTCCACTGTACTCTATCTCTACTGTGATCCACTGTACTCTACCTCTACTGTACTCCACTGTACTCTATCTCTACTGTGATCCACTGTACTCTATCTCTACTGTGCTCCACTGTACTCTACCTCTACTATGCTCCACTGTACTCTATCTGTACTGTGCTCCACTCTACTCTACCTCTACTGTGCTCCACTGTACTCTACCTCTACTGTACTCCACTCTACTCTATCTCTACTGTGCTCCACTGTACTCTATCTCTACTGTACTCCACTCTACTCTACCTCTACTGTGCTCTACTGTTCTCTACCTCTACTGTGCTCTACTGTACTCCACCTCTACTGTGCTCCACTGTACCCTACCTCTACTGTGCTCCACTGTACTCTACCTCTACTGTGCTCCACTGTACTCTACCTCTACTGTGCTCCACTGTACTCTACCTCTACTGTGCTCCACTGTACTCTACCTCTACTGTGCTCCACTGTACTCTATCTCTACTGTGCTCCACTGTACTCTATTTCTACTGTACTCTACTGTACTCCACCTCTAATGTGCTCCACTGTACTCTACCTCTACTGTACTCTACTGTACTCTATCTCTACTCTGCTCCACTGTACTCTACCTCTACTGTGCTCCACTGTACTCTACCTCTACTGTACTTCACTGTCCTCTATCTCTACTGTACTCCACTGTACTCTACCTCTACTGTGCTCCACTGTACTCTATCTCTACTGTACTCCACTGTACTCTACCTCTACTCTGCTCTACTGTTCTCTACCTCTACTGTGCTCTACTGTACTCCACCTCTACTGTGCTCCACTGTACCCTACCTCTACTGTGCTCCACTGTACTCTACCTCTACTGTGCTCCACTGTACTCTACCTCTACTGTACTCCACTGTACTCTATCTCTACTGTGCTCCACTGTACTCTACCTCTACTGTGCTCAACTGTACTCTACTGTACTCCACTGTATTCTACCTCTACTGTACTCCACTGTACTCTATCTCTACTGTACTCCACTGTACTCTACCTCTACTGTACTCCAGTGTACTCTATCTCTACTGTGCTCAACTGTACTGTACTGTACTCCACTGTAATCTACCTCTACTGTACTCCACTGTACTCTACTTCTACTGTACTCCACTGTACTCTACCTCTACTGTACTCCACTGTACTCTACTCTACTGTACTCCAATGTACTCTATCTCTACTGTGATCCACTGTACTCTACCTCTACTGTACTCCACTGTACTCTATCTCTACTGTACTCCACTGTACTCTACCTCTACTCTACTCTACTGTTCTCTACCTCTACTTTGCTCTACTGTACTCTACTCTACTGTACTCCACTGTACTCTATCTCTACTGTGATTCACTGTACTCTACCTCTACTGTACTCTACTGTTCTCTACCTCTACTCTGCTCTACTGTACTGTACTCTACTGTACTACACTGTACCTTATCTCTACTGTGATCCACTGTACTCTACCTCTACTGTACTCTACTGTACTCTATCTCTACTGTGATCCACTGTACTCTATCTCTACTGTGCTCCACTGTACTCTATCTCTACTGTGCTCCACTCTACTCTACCTCTACTGTGCTCCACTGTATCCTACCTCTACTGTACTCCACTGTACTCTATCTCTACTGTACTCCACTGTACTCTACCTCTACTGTGCTCTACTGTTCTCTACCTCTACTGTGCTCCACTCTACTCTACATCTACTGTGCTCAACTGTACTCTACTGTACTCCACTGTACTCTACCTCTACTGTACTCCACAGTACTCTATCTCTACTGTACTCCACTGTACTCTACCTCTACTGTACTCCACTGTACTCTATCTCTACTGTGCTCCACTGTACTCTACCTCTACTGTGCTCAACTGTACTGTACTGTACTCCACTGTACTCTACCTCTACTGTACTCCACTGTACTCTACTCTACTCTACTCCACTGTACTCTATCTCTACTGTGATCCACTGTACTCTACATCTACTGTACTCCACTGTACTCTATCTCTACTGTACTCTACTGTACTCTACCTCTACTGTACTCTACTGTTCTCTAGCTCTACTGTGCTGTACTGTACTCTTCTCTACTGTACTCCACTGTACTCTATCTCTACTGTGATCCACTGTACTCTACCTCTACTGTACTCCACTGTACTCTATCTCTACTGTGCTCCACTGTACTCTACCTCTACTATGCTCCACTGTACTCTATCTCTACTGTGCTCCACTCTACTCTACCTCTACTGTGCTCCACTGTACTCTACCTCTACTGTACTCCACTGTACACTATCTCTACTGTGCTCCACTGTACTCTATCTCTACTGTACTCCACTGTACTGTACCTCTACTGTGCTCTACTGTTCTCTACCTCTACTGTGCTCTACTGTACTCCACCTCTACTGTGCTCCACTGTACCCTACCTCTACTGTGCTCCACTGTACTCTACCTCTGCTGTGCTCCACTGTACTCTACCTCTACTGTGCTCCACTGTACTCTACCTCTACTGTGCTCCACTGTACTCTACCTCTACTATGCTCCACTGTACTCTATCTCTACTTTGCTCCACTGTACTCTACCTCTACTGTACTCTACTGTACTCCACCTCTAATGTGCTCCACTGTACTCTAGCTCTACTGTACTCGACTGTACTCTACCTCTACTGTGCTCCACTGTACTCTATTTCTACTGTACTCCTCTGTACTCTACCTCTACTGTGCTCCACTGTACTCTATCTGTAATGTACTCTACTGTACACTATCGCTACTGTGATCCACTGTACTCTACCTCTGCTGTGCTCCACTGTACTCTATCTCTACTGTACTCCACTGCACTCTACTGTTCTCTACCTCTACTGTACTCTACTGTGCTCCACTGTACTCCACTGTAGTCTACCTCTGCTGTGCTCCACTGTACTCTACCTCTACTGTGCTCCACTATACTCTACCTCTACTGTGCTCCACTGTACTCTACCTCTACTGTCCTCCACTGTACTCTACCTCTACTGTGCTCCACTGTACTCTCTCTCTACTGTGATCCACTGTACTCTATCTCTACTGGGCTCCACTGTACTCTACCTCTACTGTGCTCCACTGTATTCTATCTCTACTGTGCTCCACTCTACTCTACCTCTACTGTGCTCCACTGTATCCTACCTCTACTGTACTCCACTGTACTCTATCTCTACTGTGCTCCACTGTACTCTATCTCTACTGTACTCCACTGTACTCTACATCTACTGTGCTCTACTGTTCCCTACCTCTACTGTGCTCTACTGTACTCCACCTCTACTCTGCTCCACTGTACCCTACCTCTACTGTGCTCCACTGTACTCTACCTCTACTGTGCTCCACTGTACTCTACCTCTACTGTACTTCTCTGTACTCTATCTCTACTGTGCTCCACTGTACTCTACCTCTACTGTGCTCCACTGTACTCTACCTCTACTGTGCTCCACTCTACTCTACATCTACTGTACTCCACTGTACTCTATCTCTACTGTGCTCAACTGTACTCTACTGTACTCCACTGTACTCTACCTCTACTGTACTCCACTGTACTCTATCTCTACTGTACTCCACTGTACTCTACCTCTACTGTACTCCACTGTACTCTATCTCTACTGTGCTCCACTGTACTCTACCTCTACTGTGCTCAACTGTACTGTACTGTACTCCACTGTAATCTACCTCTACTGTACTCCACTGTACTCTACCTCTACTGTACTCCACTGTACTCTACCTCTACTGTACTCCACTGTACTCTACTCTACTGTACTCCACTGTACTCTATCTCTACTGTGATCCACTGTAATCTACCTCTACTGTACTCCACTGTACTCTATCTCTACTGTACTCCACTGTACTCTAACTCTACTGTACTCTACTGTTCTCTACCTCTACTGTGCTCTACTGTACTCTACTCTACTGTACTCCACTGTACTCTATCTCTACTGTGATCCACTGTACTCTACCTCTACTGTACTCCACTTTACTTTATCTCTACTGTGATCCACAGTACTCTATCTCTACTGTACTCCACTGTACTCTACCTCTACTATGCTCCACTGTACTCTATCTCTACTGTGCTCCACTCTACTCTACCTCTACAGTGCTCCACTGTACTCTACCTCTACTGTACTCCACTTTACTTTATCTCTACTCCCACTGTACTCTATCTCTACTGTGCTCCACTGTACTCTACCTCTACTATGCTCCACTGTACTCTATCTCTACTGTGCTCCACTCTACTCTACCTCTACTGTGCTCCACTGTACTCTACCTCTACTGTACTCCACTGTACTCTATCTCTACTGTACTCCACTGTACTCTACCTCTACTGAGCTCTACTGTTCTCTACCTCTACTGTGCTCTACTGTACTCCACTTCTACTGTGCTCCACTGTACCCTACCTCTACTGTGCTCCACTGTACTCTACCTCTACTGTGATCCACTGTACTCTACCTCTACTGTGCTCCACTGTACTCTACCTCTACTGTACTCCACTGTACTCTATCTCTACTGTACTCTACTGTACTCTACCTCTACTGTACTCTACTGTTCTCTAGCTCTACTGTGCTGTAATGTACTCTTCTCTACTGTACTCCACTGTACTCTATCTCTACTGTGATCCACTGTACTCTACCTCTACTGTACTCCACTGTACTCTATCTCTACTGTGATCCACTGTACTCTATCTCTACTGTGCTCCACTGTACTCTACCTCTACTATGCTCCACTGTACTCTATCTCTACTGTGCTCCACTCTACTCTACCTCTACTGTGCTCCACTGTACCCTACCTCTACTGTGCTCCACCGTACTCTACCTCTACTGTGCTCCACTGTACTCTACCTCTACTGTACTCCACTGTACTCTATCTCTACTGTACTCCACTGTACTCTACCTCTACTGTACTCCACTGTACTCTATCTCTACTGTACTCCACTCTAATCTACCTCTACTGTCCTCCACTGTACTCTACCTCTACTGTGCTCCACTGTACTCTCTCTCTACTGTACTCTACCTCTACTGTACTCTACTGTGCTCCACTGTACTCCACTGTAGTCTACCTCTACTGTGCTCCACTGTACTCTACCTCTACTGTGCTCCACTATACTCTACCTCTACTGTGCTCCACTGTACTCTACCTCTACTGTCCTCCACTGTACTCTACCTTTACTGTGCTCCACTGTACTCTCTCTCTACTGTACTCTACCTCTACTGTACTCTACTGTACTCCACCTCTAATGTGCTCCACTGTACTCTACCTCTACTGTACTCTACCTCTACTGTACTCCACTGTACTCTACCTCTACTGTGCTCCACTGTACTCTATTTCTACTGTGCTCCACTGTACTCTATCTCTACTGTACTCCACTGTACTCTATCTCTACTGTACTTCACTGTCCTTTATCTCTAATGTACTCCACTGTACTCTACCTCTATTGTGCTCCGTTGTACTCTATCTCTACTGTACTCTACTGTACTCTATCTCTACTGTACTCCACTGTACTCTATCTCTACTGTACTCCACAGTACTCTACCTCTACTGTGCTCCACTGTATCCTACCTCTACTGTACTCCACTGTACTCTCTCTCTACTGTGCTCCACTGTACTCTATCTCTACTGTCCTCAGCTGTACTCTACCTCTACTGTGCTCTACTGTTCTCTACCTCTACTGTGCTCTACTCTACTCCACCTCTACTGTGCTCCACTGTACCCTACCTCTACTGTGCTCCACCATACTCTACCTCTACTGTGCTCCACTGTACTCTACCTCTACTTTACTCCACTGTACTCTATCTCTACTGTACTCCACTGTACTCTACCTCTACTGTACTCCACTGTACTCTATCTCTACTGTACTCCACTCTAATCTACCTCTACTGTCCTCCACTGCACTCTACCTCTACTGTGCTCCACTGTACTCTCTCTCTACTGTACTCTACCTCTACTGTACTCTACTGTGCTCCACTGTACTCCACTGTAGTCTACCTCTACTGTGCTCCACTGTACTCTACCTCTACTGTGCTCCACTATACTCTACCTCTACTGTGCTCCACTGTACTCTACCTCTACTGTCCTCCACTGTACTCTACCTCTACTGTGCTCCACTGTACTCTCTCTCTACTGTACTCTACCTCTACTGTACTCTACTGTACTCCACCTCTAATGTGCTCCACTGTACTCTACCTCTACTGTACTCTACCTCTACTGTACTCCACTGTACTCTACCTCTAATGTGCTCCACTGTACTCTATCTCTACTGTGCTCCACTGTACTCTATTTCTACTGTGCTCCACTGTACTCTATCTCTACTGTACTCCACTGTACTCTATCACTACTGTACTTCACTGTCCTTTATCTCTAATGTACTCCACTGTACTCTACCTCTATTGTGCTCCATTGTACTCTATCTCTACTGTACTCTACTGTACTCTATCTCTACTTTACTCCACTGTACTCTATCTCTACTGTACTCCACTGTACTCTACCTCTACTGTGCTCCACTGTACTCTACCTCTACCGTACTCCACCGTACTCTACCTCTACCGTACTCCACCGTACTCTATCTCTACTGTACTCCAATGTACTCTACCTCAACTGTACTCTACTGTTCTCTACCTTTACTGTGCTCTACTCTACTCTACTGTACTCCACTGTACTCTATCTCTACTGTGATCCACTGTACTCTACCTCTACTGTACTCTACTGTACTCTATCTCTACTGTGATCTACTGTACTCTATCTCTACTGTGCTCCACTGTACTCTACCTCTACTGTGCTCCACTGTACTCTATCTCTACTGTGCTCCACTCTACTCTACCTCTACTGTGCTCCACTGTATCCTACCTCTACTGTACTCCGCTGTACTCTATCTCTACTGTGCTCCACTGTACTCTATCTCTACTGTACTCCACTGTACTCTACCTCTACTGTGCTCTACTGTTCTCTACCTCTACTGTGCTCTACTGTACTCCACCTCTACTGTTCTCCACTGTACCCTACCTCTATTGTGCTCCACTGTACTCTACCTCTACTGTACTCCACTGTATTCTATCTCTACTGTGCTCCACTGTACTCTACCTCTACTGTGCTCAACTGTACTCTACTGTACTCCACTGTACTCTACCTCTACTGTACTCCACTGTACTCTATCTCTACTGTACTCCACTGTACTCTACCTCTACTGTACTCCACTGTACTCTATCTCTACTGTGCTCCACTGTACTCTACCTCTACTGTGCCCAACTGTACTGTACTCTACCTCTACTGTACTCCACTGTACTCTACCTCTACTGTACTCCACTTTACTCTACCTCTACTGTACTCAACTGTACTCTATCTCTACTGTGCTCCACTGTACTCTACCTCTACTGTACTCCACTGTACTCTATCTCTACTGTACTCCACTGTACTCTACCTATACTGTACTCTACTGTTCTCTTCCTCTACTGTACTCCACTGTACTCTATCTCTACTGTGATCCACTGTACTCTACCTCTACTGTACTCTACTGTTCTCTACCTCTACTGTGCTCTACTGTACTCTTCTCTACTGTACTCCACTGTACTCTATCTCTACTGTGATCCACTGTACTCTATCTCTACTGTGATCCACTCTACTCTACCTCTACTGTACTCCACTGTACTCTATCTCTACTCTACTCCACTGTACTCTACCTCTACTGTACTCTACTGTTCTCTACCTCTACTGTGCTCTACTGTACTCTTCTCTACTGTACTCCACTGTACTCTATCTCTACTGTGATCCACTGTACTCTACCTCCACTGTACTCTACCTCTACCGTACTCCACTGTACTACTGTACTCTATCTCTACTGTGCTCCACCGTACTCTACCTCTACTGTGCTCCACTGTACTCTACCTCTAATGTACTCCACTGTACTCTATCTCTACTGTACTCCACTGTACTCTACCTCTACTGTACTCCACTGTACTCTATCTCTACTTTACTCCACTGTACTCTATCTCTACTGTACTCCACTGTACTCTACCTCTACTGTGCTCTACTGTTCTCTACCTCTACTGTGCTCTACTGTACTCCACCTCTATTGTGCTACACTGTACCCTACCTCTACTGTGCTCCACTGTACTCTACCTCTGCTGTGCTCCACTGTACTTTACCTCTACTGTGCTCCACTGTACTCTACCTCTACTGTGCTCCACTGTACTCTACCTCTACTGTGCTCCACTGTACTCTATCTCTACTGTGCTCCACTGTACTCTATTTCTACTGTACTCTACTGTACTCCACCTCTAATGTGCTCCACTGTACTCTACCTCTACTGTACTCTACCTCTACTGTACTCCACTGTACTCTACCTCTACTCTGCTCCACTGTACTCTACCTCTACTGTGCTCCACTATACTCTACCTCTACTGTACTTCACTGTCCTCTATCTCTACTGTACTCCACTGTACTCTACCTCTACTGTGCTCCACTGTACTCTACCTCTACTGTACTCCACTGTACTCTATCTCTACTGTGCTCCACTGTACTCTACCTCTACTGTGCTCCACTGTACTCTACCTCTACTGTGCTCCACTGTACTCTACCTCTACTGTACTCCACTGTACTCTATCTCTACTGTGCTCCACTGTACTCTACCTCTACTGTGCTCAACTGTACTCTACTGTACTCCACTGTACTCTACCTCTACTGTACTAAACTGTACTCTATCTCTACTGTACTCCACTGTACTCTACCTCTACTGTACTCCACTGTACTCTATCTCTACTGTGCTCCACTGTACTCTACCTCTACTGTGCTCAACTGTACTGTACTGTACTCCACTGTAATCTACCTCTACTGTACTCCACTGTACTCTACCTCTACTGTACTCCACTGTACTCTACCTCTACTGTACTCCACTGTACTCTACTCTACTGTACTCCACTGTACTCTATCTCTACTGTGATCCACTGTACTCTACCTCTACTGTACTCCACTGTACTATATCTCTACTGTACTCCACTGTACTCTACCTCTACTGTACTCTACTGTTCTCTACCTCTACTGTGCTCTACTGTACTCTACTCTACTGTACTCCACAGTACTCTATCTCTACTGTGATCCACTGTACTCTACCTCTACTGTACTCCACTTTACTTTATCTCTACTGTGATCCACTGTACTCTATCTCTACTGTGCTCCACTGTACTCTACCTCTACTGTGCTCCACTGTACTCTACCTCTACTGTACTCCACTTTACTTTATCTCTACTGTGATCCACTGTACTCTATCTCTACTGTGCTCCACTGTACTCTACCTCTACTATGCTCCACTGTACTCTATCTCTACTGTGCTCCACTCTACTCTACCTCTACTGTGCTCCACTGTACTCTACCTCTACTGTACTCCACTGTACTCTATCTCTACTGTACTCCACTGTACTCTACCTCTACTGTGCTCTACTGTTCTCTACCTCTACTGTGCTCTACTGTACTCCACCTCTACTGTGCTCCACTGTACCCTACCTCTACTGTGCTCCACTGTACTCTACCTCTACTGTGCTCCACTGTACTCTACCTCTACTCTGCTCCACTGTATCCACTGTACTCTACCTCTACTGTGCTCCACTGTACTCTACCTCTACTGTGCTCCACTGTACTCTACCTCTACTGTACTCTACTGTACTCCACCTCTATTGAGCTCCTCTGTACTCTGGCTCTACTGTACTCCACTGTACTTTACCTCTACTGTACTCCACTGTACTCTACCTCTACTGTGCTCCACTGTACTCTATTTCTACTGTACTCCTCTGTACTCTACCTCTACTGTGCTCCACTGTACTCTATCTGTAATGTACTCTACTGTACTCTATCTCTAATGTGATCCACTGTACTCTACCTCTACTGTACTCCACTGTACTCTACTGTTCTCTACCTCTACTGTACTCTACTGTGCTCCACTGTACTCCACTCTAGTCTACCTCTACTGTGCTCCACTGTACTCTACCTCTACTGTGCTCCACTATACTCTACCTCTACTGTGCTCCACTGTACTCTACCTCTACTGTCCTCCACTGTACTCTACCTCTACTGTGCTCCACTGTACTCTCTCTCTACTGTACTCTACCTCTACTGTACTCTACTGTACTCCACCTCTAATGTGCTCCACTGTACTCTACCTCTACTGTACTCTACCTCTACTGTACTCCACTGTACTCTATCTCTACTGTACTCTACTGTACTCCACCTCTAATGTGCTCCACTGTACTCTACCTCTACTGTACTCTTCCTCTACTGTACTCCACTGTACTCTACCTCTACTGTGCTCTACTGTACTCTATCTCTACTGTGCTCCACTGTACTCTACCTCTACTGTACTTCACTGTCCTCTATCTCTACTGTACTCCACTGTACTCTACCTCTATTGTCCTCCACTGTACTCTATCTCTACTGTACTCTACTGTACTATATCTCTACTGTACTCCACTGAACTCTATCTCTACTGTACTCCACTGTACTCTACCTCCACTGTACTCTACCTCTACCGTACTCCACTGTACTCTATCTCTACTGTACTCCACTGTACTCTACCTCTACTGTACTCTACTGTTCTCTACCTCTACTGTGCTTTACTGTACTTTACTCTACTGTACTCCACTGTACTCTATCTCTACTGTGATCCACTGTACTCTACCTCTACTGTACTCCACTGTACTCTATCTCTACTGTGATCCACTGTACTCTATCTCTATTGTGCTCCACTGTACTCTACCTCTACTGTGCTCCACTGTACTCTATCTCTACTGTGCTCCACTCTACTCTACCTCTACTGTGCTCCACTGTATCCTACCTCTACTGTACTCCACTGTACTCTCTCTCTACTGTGCTCCACTGTACTCTATCTCTACTGTACTCAGCTGTACTCTACCTCTACTGTGCTCTACTGTTCTCTACCTCTACTGTGCTCTACTCTACTACACCTCTACTGTGCTCCACTGTACCCTACCTCTACTGTGCTCCACCGTACTCTACCTCTACTGTGCTCCACTGTACTCTACCTCTACTGTACTCCACTGTACTCTATCTCTACTGTGCTCCACTGTACTCTCTCTCTACTGTACTCTACCTCTACTGTACTCTACTGTGCTCCACTGTACTCCACTGTAGTCTACCTCTACTGTGCTCCACTGTACTCTACCTCTACTGTGCTCCACTATACTCTACCTCTACTGTGCTCCACTGTACTCTACCTCTACTGTCCTCCACTGTACTCTACCTCTACTGTGCTCCACTGTACTCTCTCTCTACTGTACTCTACCTCTACTGTACTCTACTGTACTCCACCTCTAATGTGCTCCACTGTACTCTACCTCTACTGTACTCTACCTATACTGTACTCCACTGTACTCTACCTCTAATGTGCTCCACTGTACTCTATCTCTACTGTGCTCCACTGTACTCTATTTCTACTGTGCTCCACTGTACTCTATCTCTACTGTACTCCACTGTACTCTATCTCTACTGTACTTCACTGTCCTTTATCTCTAATGTACTCCACTGTACTCTACCTCTATTGTGCTCCATTGTACTCTATCTCTACTGTACTCTACTGTTCTCTTCCTCTACTGTACTCCACTGTACTCTATCTCTACTGTGATCCACTGTACTCTACCTCTACTGTACTCCACTGTACTCTATCTCTACTCTACTCCACTGTACTCTACCTCTACTGTACTCTACTGTTCTCTACCTCTACTGTGCTCTACTGTACTCTTCTCTACTGTACTCCACTGTACTCTATCTCTACTGTGATCCACTGTACTCTACCTCTACTGTACTCCACTGTACTCTATCTCTACTGTGATCCACTGTACTCTATCTCTACTGTGCTCCACTGTACTCTACCTCTACTATGCTCCACTGTACTCTATCTGTACTGTGCTCCACTCTACTCTACCTCTACTGTGCTCCACTGTACTCTACCTCTACTGTACTCCACTCTACTCTATCTCTACTGTGCTCCACTGTACTCTATCTCTACTGTACTCCACTATACTCTACCTCTACTGTGCTCTACTGTTCTCTACCTCTACTGTGCTCTACTGTACTCCACCTCTACTGTGCTCCACTGTACCCTACCTCTACTGTGCTCCACTGTACTCTACCTCTACTGTGCTCCACTGTACTCTACCTCTACTGTGCTCCACTGTACTCTACCTCTACTGTGCTCCACTGTACTCTACCTCTACTGTGCTCCACTGTACTCTATCTCTACTGTGCTCCACTGTACTCTATTTCTACTGCACTCTACTGTACTCCACCTCTAATGTGCTCCACTGTACTCTACCTCTACTGTACTCTACTGTACTCTATCTCTACTCTGCTCCACTGTACTCTACCTCTACTGTGCTCCACTGTACTCTACCTCTACTGTACTTCACTGTCCTCTATCTCTACTGTACTCCACTGTACTCTACCTCTACTGTGCTCCACTGTACTCTACCTCTACTGTACTCCACTGTACTCTATCTCTACTGTGCTCCACTGTACTCTACCTCTACTGTGCTCCACTGTACTCTACCTCTACTGTGCTCCACTGTACTCTACCTCTACTGTACTCCACTGTACTCTATCTCTACTGTGCTCCACTGTACTCTACCTCTACTGTGCTCAACTGTACTCTACTGTACTCCACTGTACTCTACCTCTACTGTACTCCACTGTACTCTATCTCTACTGTACTCCACTGTACTCTACCTCTACTGTACTCCACTGTACTCTATCTCTACTGTGCTCCACTGTACTCTACCTCTACTGTGCTCAACTGTACTGTACTGTACTCCACTGTAATCTACCTCTACTGTACTCCACTGTACTCTACCTCTACTGTGCTCCACTGTACTCTATCTCTACTGTGCTCCACTCTACTCTACCTCTACTGTGCTCCACTGTATCCTACCTCTACTGTACTCCACTGTACTCTCTCTCTACTGTGCTCCACTGTACTCTATCTCTACTGTACTCAGCTGTACTCTACCTCTACTGTGCTCTACTGTTCTCTACCTCTACTGTGCTCTACTCTACTCCACCTCTACTGTGCTCCACTGTACCCTACCTCTACTGTGCTCCACCGTACTCTACCTCTACTGTGCTCCACTGTACTCTACCTCTACTGTACTCCACTGTACTCTATCTCTACTGTGCTCCACTGTACTCTCTCTCTACTGTACTCTACCTCTACTGTACTCTACTGTGCTCCACTGTACTCCACTGTAGTCTACCTGTACTGTGCTCCACTGTACTCTACCTCTACTGTGCTCCACTATACTCTACCTCTACTGTGCTCCACTGTACTCTACCTCTACTGTCCTCCACTGTACTCTACCTCTACTGTGCTCCACTGTACTCTCTCTCTACTGTACTCTACCTCTACTGTACTCTACTGTACTCCACCTCTAATGTGCTCCACTGTACTCTACCTCTACTGTACTCTACCTCTACTGTACTCCACTGTACTCTACCTCTAATGTG
Source organism: Tiaroga cobitis (assembly GCA_030578255.1). Classification (NCBI taxonomy): domain Eukaryota; kingdom Metazoa; phylum Chordata; class Actinopteri; order Cypriniformes; family Leuciscidae; genus Tiaroga; species Tiaroga cobitis. The sequence continues at coordinate 30,332,245 of CM060611.1, read as the reverse complement.
CTCCACTGTACTCTATCTCTACTGTGCTCCACTGTACTCTATTTCTACTGTACTTCACTGTACTCTATCTCTACTGTACTCCACTGTACTCTATCTCTACTGTACTTCACTGTCCTTTATCTCTAATGTACTCCACTGTACTCTACCTCTATTGTGCTCCATTGTACTCTATCTCTACTGTACTCTACTGTACTCTATCTCTACTTTACTCCACTGTACTCTACCTATACTGTACTCTACTGTTCTCTTCCTCTACTGTACTCCACTGTACTCTATCTCTACTGTGATCCACTGTACTCTACCTCTACTGTACTCCACTGTACTCTATCTCTACTCTACTCCACTGTACTCTACCTCTACTGTACTCTACTGTTCTCTACCTCTACTGTGCTCTACTGTACTCTTCTCTACTGTACTCCACTGTACTCTATCTCTACTGTGATCCACTGTACTCTACCTCTACTGTACTCCACTGTACTCTATCTCTACTGTGATCCACTGTACTCTATCTCTACTGTGCTCCACTGTACTCTACCTCTACTATGCTCCACTGTACTCTATCTGTACTGTGCTCCACTCTACTCTACCTCTACTGTGCTCCACTGTACTCTACCTCTACTGTACTCCACTCTACTCTATCTCTACTGTGCTCCACTGTACTCTATCTCTACTGTACTCCACTCTACTCTACCTCTACTGTGCTCTACTGTTCTCTACCTCTACTGTGCTCTACTGTACTCCACCTCTACTGTGCTCCACTGTACCCTACCTCTACTGTGCTCCACTGTACTCTACCTCTACTGTGCTCCACTGTACTCTACCTCTACTGTGCTCCACTGTACTCTACCTCTACTGTGCCCCACTGTACTCTACCTCTACTGTACTCCACTGTACTCTATCTCTACTGTACTCCACTGTACTCTACCTCTACTGTACTCCACTGTACTCTATCTCTACTGTACTCCACTCTAATCTACCTCTACTGTCCTCCACTGTACTCTACCTCTACTGTGCTCCACTGTACTCTCTCTCTACTGTACTCTACCTCTACTGTACTCTACTGTGCTCCACTGTACTCCACTGTAGTCTACCTCTACTGTGCTCCACTGTGCTCTACCTCTACTGTGCTCCACTATACTCTACCTCTACTGTGCTCCACTGTACTCTACCTCTACTGTCCTCCACTGTACTCTACCTCTACTGTGCTCCACTGTACTCTCTCTCTACTGTACTCTACCTCTACTGTATCCTACTGTACTCCACCTCTAATGTGCTCCACTGTACTCTACCTCTACTGTACTCTACCTCTACTGTACTCCACTGTACTCTACCTCTAATGTGCTCCACTTTACTCTATCTCTACTGTGCTCCACTGTACTCTATTTCTACTGTGCTCCACTGTACTCTATCTCTACTGTACTCCACTGTACTCTATCTCTACTGTACTTCACTGTCCTTTATCTCTAATGTACTCCACTGTACTCTACCTCTATTGTGCTCCATTGTACTCTATCTCTACTGTACTCTACTGTACTCTATCTCTACTTTACTCCACTGTACTCTATCTCTACTGTACTCCACTGTACTCTACCTCTACTGTGCTCCACTGTACTCTACCTCTAACGTACTCCACTGTACTCTATCTCTACTGTTCTCCACTGTACTCTACCTCAACTATACTCTACTGTTCTCTACCTCTACTGTGCTCTACTCTACTCTACTGTACTCCACTGTACTCTATCTCTACTGTGATCCACTGTACTCTACCTCTACTGTACTCTACTGTACTCTATCTCTACTGTGATCTACTGTACTCTATCTCTACTGTGCTCCACTGTACTCTACCTCTACTGTGCTCCACTGTACTCTATCTCTACTGTGCTCCACTCTACTCTACCTCTACTGTGCTCCACTGTATCCTACCTCTACTGTACTCCACTGTACTCTATCTCTACTGTGCTCCACTGTACTCTATCTCTACTGTACTCCACTGTACTCTACCTCTACTGTGCTCTACTGTTCTCTACCTCTACTGTGCTCTACTGTACTCCACCTCTACTGTTCTCCACTGTACCCTACCTCTATTGTGCTCCACTGTACTCTACCTCTACTGTACTCCACTGTATTCTATCTCTACTGTGCTCCACTGTACTCTACCTCTACTGTGCTCAACTGTACTCTACTGTACTCCACTGTACTCTACCTCTACTGTACTCCACTGTACTCTATCTCTACTGTACTCCACTGTACTCTACCTCTACTGTACTCCACTGTACTCTATCTCTACTGTGCTCCACTGTACACTACCTCTACTGTGCCCAACTGTACTGTACTCTACTCCACTGTACTCTACCTCTACTGTACTCCACTGTACTCTACCTCTACTGTACTCCACTTTACTCTACCTCTACTGTACTCAACTGTACTCTATCTCTACTGTGCTCCACTGTACTCTATCTCTACTGTGCTCCACTCTACTCTACCTCTACTGTGCTCCACTGTATCCTACCTCTACTGTACTCCACTGTACTCTATCTCTACTGTGCTCCACTGTACTCTACCTCTACTGTGCTCTACTGTTCTCTACCTCTACTGTGCTCTACTGTACTCCACCTCTACTGTTCTCCACTGTACCCTACCTCTATTGTGCTCCACTGTACTCTACCTCTACTGTACTCCACTGTATTCTATCTCTACTGTGCTCCACTGTACTCTACCTCTACTGTGCTCAACTGTACTCTACTGTACTCCACTGTACTCTACCTCTACTGTACTCCACTGTACTCTACCTCTACTGTACTCTACCTCTAATGTGCTCCACTGTACTCTACCTCTACTGTACTCTACCTCTACTGTACTCCACTGTACTCTACCTCTACTGTACTCCACTGTTCTCTATCTCTACTGTGCTCCACTGTACTCTACCTCTACTGTGCCCAACTGTACTGTACTCTACCTCTACTGTACTCCACTGTACTCTACCTCTACTGTACTCCACTTTACTCTACCTCTACTGTACTCAACTGTACTCTATCTCTACTGTGCTCCACTGTACTCTACCTCTACTGTACTCCACTGTACTCTATCTCTACTGTACTCCACTGTACTCTACCTATACTGTACTCTACTGTTCTCTTCCTCTACTGTACTCCACTGTACTCTATCTCTACTGTGATCCACTGTACTCTACCTCTACTGTACTCCACTGTACTCTATCTCTACTGTACTCCACTGTACTCTACCTATACTGTACTCTACTGTTCTCTTCCTCTACTGTACTCCACTGTACTCTATCTCTACTGTGATCCACTGTACTCTACCTCTACTGTACTCCACTGTACTCTACCTCTAATGTACTCCACTGTACTCTATCTCTACTGTACTCCACTGTACTCTACCTCTACTGTACTCCACTGTACTCTATCTCTACTTTACTCCACTGTACTCTATCTCTACTGTACTCCACTGTACTCTACCTCTACTGTGCTCTACTGTTCTCTACCTCTACTGTGCTCTACTGTACTCCACCTCTACTGTGCTCCACTGTACCCTACCTCTACTGTGCTCCACTGTACTCTACCTCTACTGTGCTCCACTGTACTCTACCTCTACTGTGCTCCACTGTACTCTACCTCTACTGTGCCCCACTGTACTCTACCTCTACTGTACTCCACTGTACTCTATCTCTACTGTACTCCACTGTACTCTACCTCTACTGTACTCCACTGTACTCTATCTCTACTGTACTCCACTCTAATCTACCTCTACTGTCCTCCACTGTACTCTACCTCTACTGTGCTCCACTGTACTCTCTCTCTACTGTACTCTACCTCTACTGTACTCTACTGTGCTCCACTGTACTCCACTGTAGTCTACCTCTACTGTGCTCCACTGTACTCTACCTCTACTGTGCTCCACTATACTCTACCTCTACTGTGCTCCACTGTACTCTACCTCTACTGTCCTCCACTGTACTGTACCTCTACTGTGCTCCACTGTACTCTCTCTCTACTGTACTCTACCTCTACTGTATCCTACTGTACTCCACCTCTAATGTGCTCCACTGTACTCTACCTCTACTGTACTCTACCTCTACTGTACTCCACTGTACTCTACCTCTAATGTGCTCCACTTTACTCTATCTCTACTGTGCTCCACTGTACTCTATTTCTACTGTGCTCCACTGTACTCTATCTCTACTGTACTCCACTGTACTCTATCTCTACTGTACTTCACTGTCCTTTATCTCTAATGTACTCCACTGTACTCTACCTCTATTGTGCTCCATTGTACTCTATCTCTACTGTACTCTACTGTACTCTATCTCTACTTTACTCCACTGTACTCTATCTCTACTGTACTCCACTGTACTCTACCTCTACTGTGCTCCACTGTACTCTACCTCTAACGTACTCCACTGTACTCTATCTCTACTGTTCTCCACTGTACTCTACCTCAACTATACTCTACTGTTCTCTACCTCTACTGTGCTCTACTCTACTCTACTGTACTCCACTGTACTCTATCTCTACTGTGATCCACTGTACTCTACCTCTACTGTACTCTACTGTACTCTATCTCTACTGTGATCTACTGTACTCTATCTCTACTGTGCTCCACTGTACTCTACCTCTACTGTGCTCCACTGTACTCTATCTCTACTGTGCTCCACTCTACTCTACCTCTACTGTGCTCCACTGTATCCTACCTCTACTGTACTCCACTGTACTCTATCTCTACTGTGCTCCACTGTACTCTATCTCTACTGTACTCCACTGTACTCTACCTCTACTGTGCTCTACTGTTCTCTACCTCTACTGTGCTCTACTGTACTCCACCTCTACTGTTCTCCACTGTACCCTACCTCTATTGTGCTCCACTGTACTCTACCTCTACTGTACTCCACTGTATTCTATCTCTACTGTGCTCCACTGTACTCTACCTCTACTGTGCTCAACTGTACTCTACTGTACTCCACTGTACTCTACCTCTACTGTACTCCACTGTACTCTATCTCTACTGTACTCCACTGTACTCTACCTCTACTGTACTCCACTGTACTCTATCTCTACTGTGCTCCACTGTACACTACCTCTACTGTGCCCAACTGTACTGTACTCTACTCCACTGTACTCTACCTCTACTGTACTCCACTGTACTCTACCTCTACTGTACTCCACTTTACTCTACCTCTACTGTACTCAACTGTACTCTATCTCTACTGTGCTCCACTGTACTCTATCTCTACTGTGCTCCACTCTACTCTACCTCTACTGTGCTCCACTGTATCCTACCTCTACTGTACTCCACTGTACTCTATCTCTACTGTGCTCCACTGTACTCTACCTCTACTGTGCTCTACTGTTCTCTACCTCTACTGTGCTCTACTGTACTCCACCTCTACTGTTCTCCACTGTACCCTACCTCTATTGTGCTCCACTGTACTCTACCTCTACTGTACTCCACTGTATTCTATCTCTACTGTGCTCCACTGTACTCTACCTCTACTGTGCTCAACTGTACTCTACTGTACTCCACTGTACTCTACCTCTACTGTACTCCACTGTACTCTACCTCTACTGTACTCTACCTCTAATGTGCTCCACTGTACTCTACCTCTACTGTACTCTACCTCTACTGTACTCCACTGTACTCTACCTCTACTGTACTCCACTGTTCTCTATCTCTACTGTGCTCCACTGTACTCTACCTCTACTGTGCCCAACTGTACTGTACTCTACCTCTACTGTACTCCACTGTACTCTACCTCTACTGTGCTCCACTGTACTCTCTCTCTACTGTACTCTACCTCTACTGTACTCTACTGTACTCCACCTCTAATGTGCTCCACTGTACTCTACCTCTACTGTACTCTACCTATACTGTACTCCACTGTACTCTACCTCTAATGTGCTCCACTGTACTCTATCTCTACTGTGCTCCACTGTACTCTATTTCTACTGTGCTCCACTGTACTCTATCTCTACTGTACTCCACTGTACTCTATCTCTACTGTACTTCACTGTCCTTTATCTCTAATGTACTCCACTGTACTCTACCTCTATTGTGCTCCATTGTACTCTATCTCTACTGTACTCTACTGTTCTCTTCCTCTACTGTACTCCACTGTACTCTATCTCTACTGTGATCCACTGTACTCTACCTCTACTGTACTCCACTGTACTCTATCTCTACTCTACTCCACTGTACTCTACCTCTACTGTACTCTACTGTTCTCTACCTCTACTGTGCTCTACTGTACTCTTCTCTACTGTACTCCACTGTACTCTATCTCTACTGTGATCCACTGTACTCTACCTCTACTGTACTCCACTGTACTCTATCTCTACTGTGATCCACTGTACTCTATCTCTACTGTGCTCCACTGTACTCTACCTCTACTATGCTCCACTGTACTCTATCTGTACTGTGCTCCACTCTACTCTACCTCTACTGTGCTCCACTGTACTCTACCTCTACTGTACTCCACTCTACTCTATCTCTACTGTGCTCCACTGTACTCTATCTCTACTGTACTCCACTCTACTCTACCTCTACTGTGCTCTACTGTTCTCTACCTCTACTGTGCTCTACTGTACTCCACCTCTACTGTGCTCCACTGTACCCTACCTCTACTGTGCTCCACTGTACTCTACCTCTACTGTGCTCCACTGTACTCTACCTCTACTGTGCTCCACTGTACTCTACCTCTACTGTGCTCCACTGTACTCTACCTCTACTGTGCTCCACTGTACTCTATCTCTACTGTGCTCCACTGTACTCTATTTCTACTGTACTCTACTGTACTCCACCTCTAATGTGCTCCACTGTACTCTACCTCTACTGTACTCTACTGTACTCTATCTCTACTCTGCTCCACTGTACTCTACCTCTACTGTGCTCCACTGTACTCTACCTCTACTGTACTTCACTGTCCTCTATCTCTACTGTACTCCACTGTACTCTACCTCTACTGTGCTCCACTGTACTCTATCTCTACTGTACTCCACTGTACTCTACCTCTACTCTGCTCTACTGTTCTCTACCTCTACTGTGCTCTACTGTACTCCACCTCTACTGTGCTCCACTGTACCCTACCTCTACTGTGCTCCACTGTACTCTACCTCTACTGTGCTCCACTGTACTCTACCTCTACTGTACTCCACTGTACTCTATCTCTACTGTGCTCCACTGTACTCTACCTCTACTGTGCTCAACTGTACTCTACTGTACTCCACTGTATTCTACCTCTACTGTACTCCACTGTACTCTATCTCTACTGTACTCCACTGTACTCTACCTCTACTGTACTCCAGTGTACTCTATCTCTACTGTGCTCAACTGTACTGTACTGTACTCCACTGTAATCTACCTCTACTGTACTCCACTGTACTCTACTTCTACTGTACTCCACTGTACTCTACCTCTACTGTACTCCACTGTACTCTACTCTACTGTACTCCAATGTACTCTATCTCTACTGTGATCCACTGTACTCTACCTCTACTGTACTCCACTGTACTCTATCTCTACTGTACTCCACTGTACTCTACCTCTACTCTACTCTACTGTTCTCTACCTCTACTTTGCTCTACTGTACTCTACTCTACTGTACTCCACTGTACTCTATCTCTACTGTGATTCACTGTACTCTACCTCTACTGTACTCTACTGTTCTCTACCTCTACTCTGCTCTACTGTACTGTACTCTACTGTACTACACTGTACCTTATCTCTACTGTGATCCACTGTACTCTACCTCTACTGTACTCTACTGTACTCTATCTCTACTGTGATCCACTGTACTCTATCTCTACTGTGCTCCACTGTACTCTATCTCTACTGTGCTCCACTCTACTCTACCTCTACTGTGCTCCACTGTATCCTACCTCTACTGTACTCCACTGTACTCTATCTCTACTGTACTCCACTGTACTCTACCTCTACTGTGCTCTACTGTTCTCTACCTCTACTGTGCTCTACTGTACTCAACCTCTACTGTGCTCCACTGTACCCTACCTCTACTGTGCTCCACTGTACTCTACCTCTACTGTGCTCCACTGTACTCTACCTCTACTGTACTCCACTGTACTCTATCTCTACTGTGCTCCACTCTACTCTACATCTACTGTGCTCAACTGTACTCTACTGTACTCCACTGTACTCTACCTCTACTGTACTCCACAGTACTCTATCTCTACTGTACTCCACTGTACTCTACCTCTACTGTACTCCACTGTACTCTATCTCTACTGTGCTCCACTGTACTCTACCTCTACTGTGCTCAACTGTACTGTACTGTACTCCACTGTACTCTACCTCTACTGTACTCCACTGTACTCTACTCTACTCTACTCCACTGTACTCTATCTCTACTGTGATCCACTGTACTCTACATCTACTGTACTCCACTGTACTCTATCTCTACTGTACTCTACTGTACTCTACCTCTACTGTACTCTACTGTTCTCTAGCTCTACTGTGCTGTACTGTACTCTTCTCTACTGTACTCCACTGTACTCTATCTCTACTGTGATCCACTGTACTCTACCTCTACTGTACTCCACTGTACTCTATCTCTACTGTGCTCCACTGTACTCTACCTCTACTATGCTCCACTGTACTCTATCTCTACTGTGCTCCACTCTACTCTACCTCTACTGTGCTCCACTGTACTCTACCTCTACTGTACTCCACTGTACACTATCTCTACTGTGCTCCACTGTACTCTATCTCTACTGTACTCCACTGTACTGTACCTCTACTGTGCTCTACTGTTCTCTACCTCTACTGTGCTCTACTGTACTCCACCTCTACTGTGCTCCACTGTACCCTACCTCTACTGTGCTCCACTGTACTCTACCTCTGCTGTGCTCCACTGTACTCTACCTCTACTGTGCTCCACTGTACTCTACCTCTACTGTGCTCCACTGTACTCTACCTCTACTATGCTCCACTGTACTCTATCTCTACTTTGCTCCACTGTACTCTACCTCTACTGTACTCTACTGTACTCCACCTCTAATGTGCTCCACTGTACTCTAGCTCTACTGTACTCGACTGTACTCTACCTCTACTGTGCTCCACTGTACTCTATTTCTACTGTACTCCTCTGTACTCTACCTCTACTGTGCTCCACTGTACTCTATCTGTAATGTACTCTACTGTACACTATCGCTACTGTGATCCACTGTACTCTACCTCTGCTGTGCTCCACTGTACTCTATCTCTACTGTACTCCACTGCACTCTACTGTTCTCTACCTCTACTGTACTCTACTGTGCTCCACTGTACTCCACTGTAGTCTACCTCTGCTGTGCTCCACTGTACTCTACCTCTACTGTGCTCCACTATACTCTACCTCTACTGTGCTCCACTGTACTCTACCTCTACTGTCCTCCACTGTACTCTACCTCTACTGTGCTCCACTGTACTCTCTCTCTACTGTGATCCACTGTACTCTATCTCTACTGGGCTCCACTGTACTCTACCTCTACTGTGCTCCACTGTATTCTATCTCTACTGTGCTCCACTCTACTCTACCTCTACTGTGCTCCACTGTATCCTACCTCTACTGTACTCCACTGTACTCTATCTCTACTGTGCTCCACTGTACTCTATCTCTACTGTACTCCACTGTACTCTACATCTACTGTGCTCTACTGTTCCCTACCTCTACTGTGCTCTACTGTACTCCACCTCTACTCTGCTCCACTGTACCCTACCTCTACTGTGCTCCACTGTACTCTACCTCTACTGTGCTCCACTGTACTCTACCTCTACTGTACTTCTCTGTACTCTATCTCTACTGTGCTCCACTGTACTCTACCTCTACTGTGCTCCACTGTACTCTACCTCTACTGTGCTCCACTCTACTCTACATCTACTGTACTCCACTGTACTCTATCTCTACTGTGCTCAACTGTACTCTACTGTACTCCACTGTACTCTACCTCTACTGTACTCCACTGTACTCTATCTCTACTGTACTCCACTGTACTCTACCTCTACTGTACTCCACTGTACTCTATCTCTACTGTGCTCCACTGTACTCTACCTCTACTGTGCTCAACTGTACTGTACTGTACTCCACTGTAATCTACCTCTACTGTACTCCACTGTACTCTACCTCTACTGTACTCCACTGTACTCTACCTCTACTGTACTCCACTGTACTCTACTCTACTGTACTCCACTGTACTCTATCTCTACTGTGATCCACTGTAATCTACCTCTACTGTACTCCACTGTACTCTATCTCTACTGTACTCCACTGTACTCTAACTCTACTGTACTCTACTGTTCTCTACCTCTACTGTGCTCTACTGTACTCTACTCTACTGTACTCCACTGTACTCTATCTCTACTGTGATCCACTGTACTCTACCTCTACTGTACTCCACTTTACTTTATCTCTACTGTGATCCACAGTACTCTATCTCTACTGTACTCCACTGTACTCTACCTCTACTATGCTCCACTGTACTCTATCTCTACTGTGCTCCACTCTACTCTACCTCTACAGTGCTCCACTGTACTCTACCTCTACTGTACTCCACTTTACTTTATCTCTACTCCCACTGTACTCTATCTCTACTGTGCTCCACTGTACTCTACCTCTACTATGCTCCACTGTACTCTATCTCTACTGTGCTCCACTCTACTCTACCTCTACTGTGCTCCACTGTACTCTACCTCTACTGTACTCCACTGTACTCTATCTCTACTGTACTCCACTGTACTCTACCTCTACTGAGCTCTACTGTTCTCTACCTCTACTGTGCTCTACTGTACTCCACTTCTACTGTGCTCCACTGTACCCTACCTCTACTGTGCTCCACTGTACTCTACCTCTACTGTGATCCACTGTACTCTACCTCTACTGTGCTCCACTGTACTCTACCTCTACTGTACTCCACTGTACTCTATCTCTACTGTACTCTACTGTACTCTACCTCTACTGTACTCTACTGTTCTCTAGCTCTACTGTGCTGTAATGTACTCTTCTCTACTGTACTCCACTGTACTCTATCTCTACTGTGATCCACTGTACTCTACCTCTACTGTACTCCACTGTACTCTATCTCTACTGTGATCCACTGTACTCTATCTCTACTGTGCTCCACTGTACTCTACCTCTACTATGCTCCACTGTACTCTATCTCTACTGTGCTCCACTCTACTCTACCTCTACTGTGCTCCACTGTACCCTACCTCTACTGTGCTCCACCGTACTCTACCTCTACTGTGCTCCACTGTACTCTACCTCTACTGTACTCCACTGTACTCTATCTCTACTGTACTCCACTGTACTCTACCTCTACTGTACTCCACTGTACTCTATCTCTACTGTACTCCACTCTAATCTACCTCTACTGTCCTCCACTGTACTCTACCTCTACTGTGCTCCACTGTACTCTCTCTCTACTGTACTCTACCTCTACTGTACTCTACTGTGCTCCACTGTACTCCACTGTAGTCTACCTCTACTGTGCTCCACTGTACTCTACCTCTACTGTGCTCCACTATACTCTACCTCTACTGTGCTCCACTGTACTCTACCTCTACTGTCCTCCACTGTACTCTACCTTTACTGTGCTCCACTGTACTCTCTCTCTACTGTACTCTACCTCTACTGTACTCTACTGTACTCCACCTCTAATGTGCTCCACTGTACTCTACCTCTACTGTACTCTACCTCTACTGTACTCCACTGTACTCTACCTCTACTGTGCTCCACTGTACTCTATTTCTACTGTGCTCCACTGTACTCTATCTCTACTGTACTCCACTGTACTCTATCTCTACTGTACTTCACTGTCCTTTATCTCTAATGTACTCCACTGTACTCTACCTCTATTGTGCTCCGTTGTACTCTATCTCTACTGTACTCTACTGTACTCTATCTCTACTGTACTCCACTGTACTCTATCTCTACTGTACTCCACAGTACTCTACCTCTACTGTGCTCCACTGTATCCTACCTCTACTGTACTCCACTGTACTCTCTCTCTACTGTGCTCCACTGTACTCTATCTCTACTGTCCTCAGCTGTACTCTACCTCTACTGTGCTCTACTGTTCTCTACCTCTACTGTGCTCTACTCTACTCCACCTCTACTGTGCTCCACTGTACCCTACCTCTACTGTGCTCCACCATACTCTACCTCTACTGTGCTCCACTGTACTCTACCTCTACTTTACTCCACTGTACTCTATCTCTACTGTACTCCACTGTACTCTACCTCTACTGTACTCCACTGTACTCTATCTCTACTGTACTCCACTCTAATCTACCTCTACTGTCCTCCACTGCACTCTACCTCTACTGTGCTCCACTGTACTCTCTCTCTACTGTACTCTACCTCTACTGTACTCTACTGTGTTCCACTGTACTCCACTGTAGTCTACCTCTACTGTGCTCCACTGTACTCTACCTCTACTGTGCTCCACTATACTCTACCTCTACTGTGCTCCACTGTACTCTACCTCTACTGTCCTCCACTGTACTCTACCTCTACTGTGCTCCACTGTACTCTCTCTCTACTGTACTCTACCTCTACTGTACTCTACTGTACTCCACCTCTAATGTGCTCCACTGTACTCTACCTCTACTGTACTCTACCTCTACTGTACTCCACTGTACTCTACCTCTAATGTGCTCCACTGTACTCTATCTCTACTGTGCTCCACTGTACTCTATTTCTACTGTGCTCCACTGTACTCTATCTCTACTGTACTCCACTGTACTCTATCACTACTGTACTTCACTGTCCTTTATCTCTAATGTACTCCACTGTACTCTACCTCTATTGTGCTCCATTGTACTCTATCTCTACTGTACTCTACTGTACTCTATCTCTACTTTACTCCACTGTACTCTATCTCTACTGTACTCCACTGTACTCTACCTCTACTGTGCTCCACTGTACTCTACCTCTACCGTACTCCACCGTACTCTACCTCTACCGTACTCCACCGTACTCTATCTCTACTGTACTCCAATGTACTCTACCTCAACTGTACTCTACTGTTCTCTACCTTTACTGTGCTCTACTCTACTCTACTGTACTCCACTGTACTCTATCTCTACTGTGATCCACTGTACTCTACCTCTACTGTACTCTACTGTACTCTATCTCTACTGTGATCTACTGTACTCTATCTCTACTGTGCTCCACTGTACTCTACCTCTACTGTGCTCCACTGTACTCTATCTCTACTGTGCTCCACTCTACTCTACCTCTACTGTGCTCCACTGTATCCTACCTCTACTGTACTCCGCTGTACTCTATCTCTACTGTGCTCCACTGTACTCTATCTCTACTGTACTCCACTGTACTCTACCTCTACTGTGCTCTACTGTTCTCTACCTCTACTGTGCTCTACTGTACTCCACCTCTACTGTTCTCCACTGTACCCTACCTCTATTGTGCTCCACTGTACTCTACCTCTACTGTACTCCACTGTATTCTATCTCTACTGTGCTCCACTGTACTCTACCTCTACTGTGCTCAACTGTACTCTACTGTACTCCACTGTACTCTACCTCTACTGTACTCCACTGTACTCTATCTCTACTGTACTCCACTGTACTCTACCTCTACTGTACTCCACTGTACTCTATCTCTACTGTGCTCCACTGTACTCTACCTCTACTGTGCCCAACTGTACTGTACTCTACCTCTACTGTACTCCACTGTACTCTACCTCTACTGTACTCCACTTTACTCTACCTCTACTGTACTCAACTGTACTCTATCTCTACTGTGCTCCACTGTACTCTACCTCTACTGTACTCCACTGTACTCTATCTCTACTGTACTCCACTGTACTCTACCTATACTGTACTCTACTGTTCTCTTCCTCTACTGTACTCCACTGTACTCTATCTCTACTGTGATCCACTGTACTCTACCTCTACTGTACTCTACTGTTCTCTACCTCTACTGTGCTCTACTGTACTCTTCTCTACTGTACTCCACTGTACTCTATCTCTACTGTGATCCACTGTACTCTATCTCTACTGTGATCCACTCTACTCTACCTCTACTGTACTCCACTGTACTCTATCTCTACTCTACTCCACTGTACTCTACCTCTACTGTACTCTACTGTTCTCTACCTCTACTGTGCTCTACTGTACTCTTCTCTACTGTACTCCACTGTACTCTATCTCTACTGTGATCCACTGTACTCTACCTCCACTGTACTCTACCTCTACCGTACTCCACTGTACTACTGTACTCTATCTCTACTGTGCTCCACCGTACTCTACCTCTACTGTGCTCCACTGTACTCTACCTCTAATGTACTCCACTGTACTCTATCTCTACTGTACTCCACTGTACTCTACCTCTACTGTACTCCACTGTACTCTATCTCTACTTTACTCCACTGTACTCTATCTCTACTGTACTCCACTGTACTCTACCTCTACTGTGCTCTACTGTTCTCTACCTCTACTGTGCTCTACTGTACTCCACCTCTATTGTGCTACACTGTACCCTACCTCTACTGTGCTCCACTGTACTCTACCTCTGCTGTGCTCCACTGTACTTTACCTCTACTGTGCTCCACTGTACTCTACCTCTACTGTGCTCCACTGTACTCTACCTCTACTGTGCTCCACTGTACTCTATCTCTACTGTGCTCCACTGTACTCTATTTCTACTGTACTCTACTGTACTCCACCTCTAATGTGCTCCACTGTACTCTACCTCTACTGTACTCTACCTCTACTGTACTCCACTGTACTCTACCTCTACTCTGCTCCACTGTACTCTACCTCTACTGTGCTCCACTATACTCTACCTCTACTGTACTTCACTGTCCTCTATCTCTACTGTACTCCACTGTACTCTACCTCTACTGTGCTCCACTGTACTCTACCTCTACTGTACTCCACTGTACTCTATCTCTACTGTGCTCCACTGTACTCTACCTCTACTGTGCTCCACTGTACTCTACCTCTACTGTGCTCCACTGTACTCTACCTCTACTGTACTCCACTGTACTCTATCTCTACTGTGCTCCACTGTACTCTACCTCTACTGTGCTCAACTGTACTCTACTGTACTCCACTGTACTCTACCTCTACTGTACTAAACTGTACTCTATCTCTACTGTACTCCACTGTACTCTACCTCTACTGTACTCCACTGTACTCTATCTCTACTGTGCTCCACTGTACTCTACCTCTACTGTGCTCAACTGTACTGTACTGTACTCCACTGTAATCTACCTCTACTGTACTCCACTGTACTCTACCTCTACTGTACTCCACTGTACTCTACCTCTACTGTACTCCACTGTACTCTACTCTACTGTACTCCACTGTACTCTATCTCTACTGTGATCCACTGTACTCTACCTCTACTGTACTCCACTGTACTATATCTCTACTGTACTCCACTGTACTCTACCTCTACTGTACTCTACTGTTCTCTACCTCTACTGTGCTCTACTGTACTCTACTCTACTGTACTCCACAGTACTCTATCTCTACTGTGATCCACTGTACTCTACCTCTACTGTACTCCACTTTACTTTATCTCTACTGTGATCCACTGTACTCTATCTCTACTGTGCTCCACTGTACTCTACCTCTACTGTGCTCCACTGTACTCTACCTCTACTGTACTCCACTTTACTTTATCTCTACTGTGATCCACTGTACTCTATCTCTACTGTGCTCCACTGTACTCTACCTCTACTATGCTCCACTGTACTCTATCTCTACTGTGCTCCACTCTACTCTACCTCTACTGTGCTCCACTGTACTCTACCTCTACTGTACTCCACTGTACTCTATCTCTACTGTACTCCACTGTACTCTACCTCTACTGTGCTCTACTGTTCTCTACCTCTACTGTGCTCTACTGTACTCCACCTCTACTGTGCTCCACTGTACCCTACCTCTACTGTGCTCCACTGTACTCTACCTCTACTGTGCTCCACTGTACTCTACCTCTACTCTGCTCCACTGTATCCACTGTACTCTACCTCTACTGTGCTCCACTGTACTCTACCTCTACTGTGCTCCACTGTACTCTACCTCTACTGTACTCTACTGTACTCCACCTCTATTGAGCTCCTCTGTACTCTGGCTCTACTGTACTCCACTGTACTTTACCTCTACTGTACTCCACTGTACTCTACCTCTACTGTGCTCCACTGTACTCTATTTCTACTGTACTCCTCTGTACTCTACCTCTACTGTGCTCCACTGTACTCTATCTGTAATGTACTCTACTGTACTCTATCTCTAATGTGATCCACTGTACTCTACCTCTACTGTACTCCACTGTACTCTACTGTTCTCTACCTCTACTGTACTCTACTGTGCTCCACTGTACTCCACTCTAGTCTACCTCTACTGTGCTCCACTGTACTCTACCTCTACTGTGCTCCACTATACTCTACCTCTACTGTGCTCCACTGTACTCTACCTCTACTGTCCTCCACTGTACTCTACCTCTACTGTGCTCCACTGTACTCTCTCTCTACTGTACTCTACTGTACTATATCTCTACTGTACTCCACTGAACTCTATCTCTACTGTACTCCACTGTACTCTACCTCCACTGTACTCTACCTCTACCGTACTCCACTGTACTCTATCTCTACTGTACTCCACTGTACTCTACCTCTACTGTACTCTACTGTTCTCTACCTCTACTGTGCTTTACTGTACTTTACTCTACTGTACTCCACTGTACTCTATCTCTACTGTGATCCACTGTACTCTACCTCTACTGTACTCCACTGTACTCTATCTCTACTGTGATCCACTGTACTCTATCTCTATTGTGCTCCACTGTACTCTACCTCTACTGTGCTCCACTGTACTCTATCTCTACTGTGCTCCACTCTACTCTACCTCTACTGTGCTCCACTGTATCCTACCTCTACTGTACTCCACTGTACTCTCTCTCTACTGTGCTCCACTGTACTCTATCTCTACTGTACTCAGCTGTACTCTACCTCTACTGTGCTCTACTGTTCTCTACCTCTACTGTGCTCTACTCTACTACACCTCTACTGTGCTCCACTGTACCCTACCTCTACTGTGCTCCACCGTACTCTACCTCTACTGTGCTCCACTGTACTCTACCTCTACTGTACTCCACTGTACTCTATCTCTACTGTGCTCCACTGTACTCTCTCTCTACTGTACTCTACCTCTACTGTACTCTACTGTGCTCCACTGTACTCCACTGTAGTCTACCTCTACTGTGCTCCACTGTACTCTACCTCTACTGTGCTCCACTATACTCTACCTCTACTGTGCTCCACTGTACTCTACCTCTACTGTCCTCCACTGTACTCTACCTCTACTGTGCTCCACTGTACTCTCTCTCTACTGTACTCTACCTCTACTGTACTCTACTGTACTCCACCTCTAATGTGCTCCACTGTACTCTACCTCTACTGTACTCTACCTATACTGTACTCCACTGTACTCTACCTCTAATGTGCTCCACTGTACTCTATCTCTACTGTGCTCCACTGTACTCTATTTCTACTGTGCTCCACTGTACTCTATCTCTACTGTACTCCACTGTACTCTATCTCTACTGTACTTCACTGTCCTTTATCTCTAATGTACTCCACTGTACTCTACCTCTATTGTGCTCCATTGTACTCTATCTCTACTGTACTCTACTGTTCTCTTCCTCTACTGTACTCCACTGTACTCTATCTCTACTGTGATCCACTGTACTCTACCTCTACTGTACTCCACTGTACTCTATCTCTACTCTACTCCACTGTACTCTACCTCTACTGTACTCTACTGTTCTCTACCTCTACTGTGCTCTACTGTACTCTTCTCTACTGTACTCCACTGTACTCTATCTCTACTGTGATCCACTGTACTCTACCTCTACTGTACTCCACTGTACTCTATCTCTACTGTGATCCACTGTACTCTATCTCTACTGTGCTCCACTGTACTCTACCTCTACTATGCTCCACTGTACTCTATCTGTACTGTGCTCCACTCTACTCTACCTCTACTGTGCTCCACTGTACTCTACCTCTACTGTACTCCACTCTACTCTATCTCTACTGTGCTCCACTGTACTCTATCTCTACTGTACTCCACTATACTCTACCTCTACTGTGCTCTACTGTTCTCTACCTCTACTGTGCTCTACTGTACTCCACCTCTACTGTGCTCCACTGTACCCTACCTCTACTGTGCTCCACTGTACTCTACCTCTACTGTGCTCCACTGTACTCTACCTCTACTGTGCTCCACTGTACTCTACCTCTACTGTGCTCCACTGTACTCTACCTCTACTGTGCTCCACTGTACTCTATCTCTACTGTGCTCCACTGTACTCTATTTCTACTGCACTCTACTGTACTCCACCTCTAATGTGCTCCACTGTACTCTACCTCTACTGTACTCTACTGTACTCTATCTCTACTCTGCTCCACTGTACTCTACCTCTACTGTGCTCCACTGTACTCTACCTCTACTGTACTTCACTGTCCTCTATCTCTACTGTACTCCACTGTACTCTACCTCTACTGTGCTCCACTGTACTCTACCTCTACTGTACTCCACTGTACTCTATCTCTACTGTGCTCCACTGTACTCTACCTCTACTGTGCTCCACTGTACTCTACCTCTACTGTGCTCCACTGTACTCTACCTCTACTGTACTCCACTGTACTCTATCTCTACTGTGCTCCACTGTACTCTACCTCTACTGTGCTCAACTGTACTCTACTGTACTCCACTGTACTCTACCTCTACTGTACTCCACTGTACTCTATCTCTACTGTACTCCACTGTACTCTACCTCTACTGTACTCCACTGTACTCTATCTCTACTGTGCTCCACTGTACTCTACCTCTACTGTGCTCAACTGTACTGTACTGTACTCCACTGTAATCTACCTCTACTGTACTCCACTGTACTCTACCTCTACTGTGCTCCACTGTACTCTATCTCTACTGTGCTCCACTCTACTCTACCTCTACTGTGCTCCACTGTATCCTACCTCTACTGTACTCCACTGTACTCTCTCTCTACTGTGCTCCACTGTACTCTATCTCTACTGTACTCAGCTGTACTCTACCTCTACTGTGCTCTACTGTTCTCTACCTCTACTGTGCTCTACTCTACTCCACCTCTACTGTGCTCCACTGTACCCTACCTCTACTGTGCTCCACCGTACTCTACCTCTACTGTGCTCCACTGTACTCTACCTCTACTGTACTCCACTGTACTCTATCTCTACTGTGCTCCACTGTACTCTCTCTCTACTGTACTCTACCTCTACTGTACTCTACTGTGCTCCACTGTACTCCACTGTAGTCTACCTGTACTGTGCTCCACTGTACTCTACCTCTACTGTGCTCCACTATACTCTACCTCTACTGTGCTCCACTGTACTCTACCTCTACTGTCCTCCACTGTACTCTACCTCTACTGTGCTCCACTGTACTCTCTCTCTACTGTACTCTACCTCTACTGTACTCTACTGTACTCCACCTCTAATGTGCTCCACTGTACTCTACCTCTACTGTACTCTACCTCTACTGTACTCCACTGTACTCTACCTCTAATGTGCTCCACTGTACTCTATCTCTACTGTGCTCCACTGTACTCTATTTCTACTGTACTTCACTGTACTCTATCTCTACTGTACTCCACTGTACTCTATCTCTACTGTACTTCACTGTCCTTTATCTCTAATGTACTCCACTGTACTCTACCTCTATTGTGCTCCATTGTACTCTATCTCTACTGTACTCTACTGTACTCTATCTCTACTTTACTCCACTGTACTCTACCTATACTGTACTCTACTGTTCTCTTCCTCTACTGTACTCCACTGTACTCTATCTCTACTGTGATCCACTGTACTCTACCTCTACTGTACTCCACTGTACTCTATCTCTACTCTACTCCACTGTACTCTACCTCTACTGTACTCTACTGTTCTCTACCTCTACTGTGCTCTACTGTACTCTTCTCTACTGTACTCCACTGTACTCTATCTCTACTGTGATCCACTGTACTCTACCTCTACTGTACTCCACTGTACTCTATCTCTACTGTGATCCACTGTACTCTATCTCTACTGTGCTCCACTGTACTCTACCTCTACTATGCTCCACTGTACTCTATCTGTACTGTGCTCCACTCTACTCTACCTCTACTGTGCTCCACTGTACTCTACCTCTACTGTACTCCACTCTACTCTATCTCTACTGTGCTCCACTGTACTCTATCTCTACTGTACTCCACTCTACTCTACCTCTACTGTGCTCTACTGTTCTCTACCTCTACTGTGCTCTACTGTACTCCACCTCTACTGTGCTCCACTGTACCCTACCTCTACTGTGCTCCACTGTACTCTACCTCTACTGTGCTCCACTGTACTCTACCTCTACTGTGCTCCACTGTACTCTACCTCTACTGTGCCCCACTGTACTCTACCTCTACTGTACTCCACTGTACTCTATCTCTACTGTACTCCACTGTACTCTACCTCTACTGTACTCCACTGTACTCTATCTCTACTGTACTCCACTCTAATCTACCTCTACTGTCCTCCACTGTACTCTACCTCTACTGTGCTCCACTGTACTCTCTCTCTACTGTACTCTACCTCTACTGTACTCTACTGTGCTCCACTGTACTCCACTGTAGTCTACCTCTACTGTGCTCCACTGTGCTCTACCTCTACTGTGCTCCACTATACTCTACCTCTACTGTGCTCCACTGTACTCTACCTCTACTGTCCTCCACTGTACTCTACCTCTACTGTGCTCCACTGTACTCTCTCTCTACTGTACTCTACCTCTACTGTATCCTACTGTACTCCACCTCTAATGTGCTCCACTGTACTCTACCTCTACTGTACTCTACCTCTACTGTACTCCACTGTACTCTACCTCTAATGTGCTCCACTTTACTCTATCTCTACTGTGCTCCACTGTACTCTATTTCTACTGTGCTCCACTGTACTCTATCTCTACTGTACTCCACTGTACTCTATCTCTACTGTACTTCACTGTCCTTTATCTCTAATGTACTCCACTGTACTCTACCTCTATTGTGCTCCATTGTACTCTATCTCTACTGTACTCTACTGTACTCTATCTCTACTTTACTCCACTGTACTCTATCTCTACTGTACTCCACTGTACTCTACCTCTACTGTGCTCCACTGTACTCTACCTCTAACGTACTCCACTGTACTCTATCTCTACTGTTCTCCACTGTACTCTACCTCAACTATACTCTACTGTTCTCTACCTCTACTGTGCTCTACTCTACTCTACTGTACTCCACTGTACTCTATCTCTACTGTGATCCACTGTACTCTACCTCTACTGTACTCTACTGTACTCTATCTCTACTGTGATCTACTGTACTCTATCTCTACTGTGCTCCACTGTACTCTACCTCTACTGTGCTCCACTGTACTCTATCTCTACTGTGCTCCACTCTACTCTACCTCTACTGTGCTCCACTGTATCCTACCTCTACTGTACTCCACTGTACTCTATCTCTACTGTGCTCCACTGTACTCTATCTCTACTGTACTCCACTGTACTCTACCTCTACTGTGCTCTACTGTTCTCTACCTCTACTGTGCTCTACTGTACTCCACCTCTACTGTTCTCCACTGTACCCTACCTCTATTGTGCTCCACTGTACTCTACCTCTACTGTACTCCACTGTATTCTATCTCTACTGTGCTCCACTGTACTCTACCTCTACTGTGCTCAACTGTACTCTACTGTACTCCACTGTACTCTACCTCTACTGTACTCCACTGTACTCTATCTCTACTGTACTCCACTGTACTCTACCTCTACTGTACTCCACTGTACTCTATCTCTACTGTGCTCCACTGTACACTACCTCTACTGTGCCCAACTGTACTGTACTCTACTCCACTGTACTCTACCTCTACTGTACTCCACTGTACTCTACCTCTACTGTACTCCACTTTACTCTACCTCTACTGTACTCAACTGTACTCTATCTCTACTGTGCTCCACTGTACTCTATCTCTACTGTGCTCCACTCTACTCTACCTCTACTGTGCTCCACTGTATCCTACCTCTACTGTACTCCACTGTACTCTATCTCTACTGTGCTCCACTGTACTCTACCTCTACTGTGCTCTACTGTTCTCTACCTCTACTGTGCTCTACTGTACTCCACCTCTACTGTTCTCCACTGTACCCTACCTCTATTGTGCTCCACTGTACTCTACCTCTACTGTACTCCACTGTATTCTATCTCTACTGTGCTCCACTGTACTCTACCTCTACTGTGCTCAACTGTACTCTACTGTACTCCACTGTACTCTACCTCTACTGTACTCCACTGTACTCTACCTCTACTGTACTCTACCTCTAATGTGCTCCACTGTACTCTACCTCTACTGTACTCTACCTCTACTGTACTCCACTGTACTCTACCTCTACTGTACTCCACTGTTCTCTATCTCTACTGTGCTCCACTGTACTCTACCTCTACTGTGCCCAACTGTACTGTACTCTACCTCTACTGTACTCCACTGTACTCTACCTCTACTGTACTCCACTTTACTCTACCTCTACTGTACTCAACTGTACTCTATCTCTACTGTGCTCCACTGTACTCTACCTCTACTGTACTCCACTGTACTCTATCTCTACTGTACTCCACTGTACTCTACCTATACTGTACTCTACTGTTCTCTTCCTCTACTGTACTCCACTGTACTCTATCTCTACTGTGATCCACTGTACTCTACCTCTACTGTACTCCACTGTACTCTATCTCTACTGTACTCCACTGTACTCTACCTATACTGTACTCTACTGTTCTCTTCCTCTACTGTACTCCACTGTACTCTATCTCTACTGTGATCCACTGTACTCTACCTCTACTGTACTCCACTGTACTCTATCTCTACTCTACTCCACTGTACTCTACCTCTACTGTACTCTACTGTTCTCTACCTCTACTGTGCTCTACTGTACTCTTCTCTACTGTACTCCACTGTACTCTATCTCTACTGTGATCCACTGTACTCTATCTCTACTGTGCTCCACTGTACTCTACCTCTACTATGCTCCACTGTACTCTATCTGTACTGTGCTCCACTCTACTCTACCTCTACTGTGCTCCACTGTACTCTACCTGTACTGTACTCCACTCTACTCTATCTCTACTGTGCTCCACTGTACTCTATCTCTACTGTACTCCACTGTACTCTACCTCTACTGTGCTCTACTGTTCTCTACCTCTACTGTGCTCTACTGTACTCCACCTCTACTGTGCTCCACTGTACCCTACCTCTACTGTGCTCCACTGTACTCTACCTCTACTGTGCTCCACTGTACTCTACCTCTACTGTGCTCCACTGTACTCTACCTCTACTGTGCTCCACTGTACTCTACCTCTACTGTGCTCCACTGTACTCTATCTCTACTGTGCTCCACTGTACTCTATTTCTACTGTACTCTACTTTACTCCACCTCTAATGTGCTCCACTGTACTCTACCTCTACTGTACTCTACCTCTACTGTACTCCACTGTACTCTACCTCTACTGTGCTCTACTGTACTCTATCTCTACTCTGCTCCACTGTACTCTACCTCTACTGTGCTCCACTGTACTCTACCTCTACTGTACTTCACTGTCCTCTATCTCTACTGTACTCCACTGTACTCTACCTCTACTGTGCTCCACTGTACTCTACCTCTACTGTACTCCACTGTACTCTATCTCTACTGTGCTCCACTGTACTCTACCTCTACTGTGCTCCACTGTACTCTACCTCTACTGTGCTCCACTGTACTCTACCTCTACTGTACTCCACTGTACTCTATCTCTACTGTGCTCCACTGTACTCTACCTCTACTGTGCTCAACTGTACTCTACTGTACTCCACTGTACTCTACCTCTACTGTACTCCACTGTACTCTATCACAGTCTTTGCTGTGCCAATCTAATTGATATAAGTAGTGTAGAACATTATATAGAAACTGTGTCTATCCCTCGTTTAGTGAGGCCAAATAATAAATCCAATGTAGGATCTAGGAAAAATCTTATTGTAATTAAACCTGAAAATCTAAATATCAGTGAACAAAAACAATTTCTAAAACTAGGTCTTCTAAACATTAGATCGCTCACACCTAAGGCGGTTATTGTAAATGAAATGGTCACAGATAATAGCTTCGATGTACTTTGCCTTACTGAAACCTGGCTTAAACCAAACGAGTATTTCGGTCTAAATGAGTCTACTCCGCCAGGATACTGTTATAAGCATGAGCCCCGTCTGATCGGTCGTGGCGGCGGTGTTGCAACAATCTATAGAGATATTATTAATGTTACTCAGAAAACAGGTCACAGGTTTAACTCGTTTGAAGTACTTGTGCTAAACGTTATGCTCTTAGATGTAAGAAATAAATCCCTATTATCTCTAGCCTTGGCTACTGTATATAGACCTCCAGGACCATATGCTGATTTCCTAAAAGAGTTTGCAGACTTTCTCTCAGATCTATTGGTCAATGCCGATAAAGCAATAATTGTTGGAGATTTTAACATACACGTAGATAACACAAACGATGCGTTAGGAACTGCGTTTACAGATTTATTAAACTCCTTTGGGGTCAAGCAGAATGTCAGTGGTCCCACTCATCGTCTAAATCATACACTAGATTTAATTATATCATATGGAACCAATCTAACCGATATAGATATTATACCGCAAAGTGACGATCTCACCGATCATCACATGGTAACTTGTATAATACGCACTGCTGAAATTTGTCATGTTGCGCCACGTTATAGACCAGGCAGAACAATCCTTCCGACCACTACAGATAGATTCTCAAATAGCTTACCTGATCTATCTCAGCTGCTCAGTGAACCCAAACAAACAGATGAACTAGAGGAAATGACCAGCAGTTTGAGCACCATTTTCTCTAGTACATTAGATATTGTTGCACCAATTAGATCAAAAAAGGTTAGAGAGAAAACTAAAGCACCATGGTACAACAGTGCTACGCATGCTATCAAGAGAGAAACTCGTAACCTAGAGCGTAAATGGAAACAAACTAATTTAGAGGTCTTTAGAATCGCGTGGAAAGACAGTATGTCACGTTATAAAAAAGCTCTAAAAGCAGCCAGGGCTGAGCATCTCCGCAAACTAATAGAAAATAACCAAAATAATCCAAGGTTTTTATTTAACACCGTGGCTAGACTAACAAATAAACAGACATCACCAGAGCAAATTATTCCGTTACAGTATAGCTGTAATGATTTTATGAACTACTTCAATGAGAAAATAGAAAGCATCCGAAACACAATTGTAAATGTACAATCCTCTATGGTGTCTTATGATTCAACCTCAATTATCACCCCTCAAGAACAACTACACCGCTTTACAACTATAGGACAGGAAGAGCTAAATAAACTTATCATTGCATCTAAACCAACAACATTTTTATTAGATCCAATACCAACTAAATTTCTGAAAGAAGTGTTACCTGTAGTGGAAGAGCCTCTTCTTAATATTATTAACTCGTCTTTATCTTTAGGTCATGTTCCAAAAATATTCAAGCTGGCAGTAATAAAACCTCTCATTAAGAAACCGCAATTAGATCCAAATAACTTAGCAAATTACAGGCCGATTTCAAATCTTCCATTTATGTCTAAAATACTAGAAAAGACTGTGTCCGCTCAATTGTGCTCTTTCATGCAAGAAAATGAGATATATGAAAAATTTCAGTCAGGATTCAAACCGCATCATAGCACAGAAACTGCGCTAGTTAAAATTACAAATGATTTACTTTTAGCTTCTGACCAAGGCTGTATCTCAATATTAGTTCTACTCGATCTTAGTGCTGCGTTTGACACTATAGATCATAAAATACTCTTGGATCGACTACAAAACTACACTGGTGTTCAGGGACAGGCATTAAGCTGGTTCAGATCGTATTTATCAGACCGTTACCATTTTGTTTGTTTAAATGGGGAAAAATCGAAGATAACGTCAGTAGACTATGGAGTGCCGCAAGGATCGGTGTTAGGCCCTCTGCTATTCTCAATATATATGCTGCCACTTGGTAATATTATAAGAAAACATGGAATTAATTTCCACTGTTATGCTGATGACACTCAATTATATATTTCATCACGACCAGATGAAAACACTAACTCATCAAAATTGACAGAGTGTCTTAAAGATATAAAATGCTGGATGACGCATAATTTCCTGCTTCTAAATCCAGATAAAACGGAGGTATTACTTGTTGGTCCAAAAAACTATCCACAAAACCACTTACAATACAACTTTAATATAGAAGGATGTCCTGTTACTTTATCCTCTACAGTAAAAGACCTGGGAGTTATACTAGACCACAACTTGTCTTTCGAAAATCATATTTCATATGTAACAAGAACAGCCTTTTTCCATCTTAGAAACATTGCTAAATTACGTAACATGCTATCTGTTTCTGATGCAGAAAAGTTAGTTCATGCATTCATGACCTCGAGACTAGATTACTGTAATGCTTTATTAGCCGGTTGTCCTGCATCCTCAATAAACAAGCTACAGTTAGTCCAAAATGCAGCCGCTAGAGTTCTTACTAGGTCAAGAAAATATGATCATATAACACCAATTTTATCATCTCTACACTGGTTACCTATCAAGTTCCGTATCAATTACAAAGTACTACTACTGACCTATAAAGCCCTAAATGGTTTAGCTCCTGTGTATTTAATGGACCTTCTATCGCCCTACAATCCACCGCGTTCTTTAAGATCACTAAATTCGAGGCTTCTAGTCATTCCTAGGATATCTAAGTCCACTAAAGGAGGGAGGGCGTTCTCACATTTAGCTCCTAAACTCTGGAATAGCCTTCCTGATATTGTTCGAGGCTCTGACTCGCTGTCCCAGTTCAAAACTAGATTAAAGACGCATCTCTTCAGCCAAGCATTTACATAATGCTTACCTTTTATAATACTGCTGAATCAGATCAAATGCATTTAATACTATAAAACTTGAAGAGACTGTAGGTTATCTGTATAGGTTGCATAATATTTGCAGTCATTACGTTCCTGTGTATATTGCGTGAATGACGGGTGGTTGGGCAGATATTGTGTTGCGGTAGGTAGTATGCCATACGGAACCGTTGCCACTGAAACTGCTTTAACGCACCAGTGGGGCTCGACAGCCTTAGTCAACGGGTTGGTGCGTATGGTTGGGTTGCGGAGAGATTGTGAGATTGTGGTTAGGTCTCAGCAGCAGTAGGGACGTAGAGGTCAGTAAGCTGGGCTGAGTTGAGTGGGGGACGGAGGGGGGTGATTTTGGGACGCAAGAGTCACTGTCTTCATGTTTTGTCATTTACGCCTGTGTTATGGAAATCATCATTATGAACAGCAGCTACGCTAATTATTTTCCCTTTGCTTTTCTGCTGTTATCTCGGGACGCGAGTCCCAAGAAAATGGCGTTCGTCAGCTCCAGTTTGTATCCAGCCTCTCACGGAGACTTCAGATGCTCCAATCACAAAGCCTATGAAGTGACGACTCAACACGGGCGATATGGACTCTCTATGGTGGACGGCACTGATCCTCAACAACTCGTCTTAAGACCGGCGTGCATACTTGGACTTCCAAAAAATACTCTAAATGTTCTGATCCAATCTGACTTGTAATGCTGCCCGAATCATGCACTGTTCCTCCGTTGGCCAGAGGAGAACTGGCCCCCGACTGAGCCTGGTTTCTCCCAAGGTTTTTTTTCTCCATCCTGTCCCTGATGGAGTTTTGGTTCCTTGCCACTGTTGCCTTGGCTTTTTGCTTGCTTAGTTGGGGACATTTAATATTCAACAATATTATTGATCTGCCTTACTTAAGGTGGACGTTGACGCAATATCTTTTAGAAACAAACTTTGTTATATTGTTTTCATGTTATCACTGTGAAGCGCTTTGATGCAATCTGTATTGTAAAAAGCGCTATATAAATAAAGGTGACTTGACTTGACTTGACTCTACTGTACTCCACTGTACTCTACCTCTACTGTGCTCCACTGTACTCTACCTCTACTGTACTCCACAGTACTCTATCTCTACTGTGCTCCACTGTACTCTATCTCTACTGTACTCCACTGTACTCTACCTCTACTGTGCTCTACTGTTCTCTACCTCTACTGTGCTCTACTGTACTCAACCTCTACTGTTCTCCACTGTACCCTACCTCTATTGTGCTCCACTGTACTCTACCTCTACTGTACTCCACTGTATTCTATCTCTACTGTGCTCCACTGTACTCTACCTCTACTGTGCTCAACTGTACTCTACTGTACTCCACTGTACTCTACCTCTACTGTACTCCACTGTACTCTACCTCTACTGTACTCCACTGTACTCTATCTCTACTGTACTCCACTCTAATCTACCTCTACTGTCCTCCACTGTACTCTACCTCTACTGTGCTCCACTGTACTCTCTCTCTACTGTACTCTACCTCTACTGTACTCTACTGTGCTCCACTGTACTCCACTGTAGTCTACCTCTACTGTGCTCCACTGTACTCTACCTCTACTGTGCTCCACTATACTCTACCTCTACTGTGCTCCACTGTACTCTACCTCTACTGTCCTCCACTGTACTCTACCTCTACTGTGCTCCACTGTACTCTCTCTCTACTGTACTCTACCTCTACTGTACTCTACTGTACTCCACCTCTAATGTGCTCCACTGTACTCTACCTCTACTGTACTCTACCTCTACTGTACTCCACTGTACTCTACCTCTAATGTGCTCCACTGTACTCTATCTCTACTGTGCTCCACTGTACTCTATTTCTACTGTGCTCCACTGTACTCTATCTCTACTGTACTCCACTGTACTCTATCTCTACTGTACTTCACTGTCCTTTATCTCTAATGTACTCCACTGTACTCTACCTCTATTGTGCTCCATTGTACTCTATCTCTACTGTACTCTACTGTACTCTATCTCTACTTTACTCCACTGTACTCTATCTCTACTGTACTCCACTGTACTCTACCTCTACTCTGCTCCACTGTACTCTACCTCTACCGTACTCCACTGTACTCCATCTCTACTGTACTCCACTGTACTCTACCTCAACTGTACTCTACTGTTCTCTACCTCTACTGTGCTCTACTCTACTCTACTGTACTCCACTGTACTCTATCTCTACTGTGATCCACTGTACTCTACCTCTACTGTACTCTACTGTACTCTATCTCTACTGTGATCTACTGTACTCTATCTCTACTGTGCTCCACTGTACTCTACCTCTACTGTGCTCCACTGTACTCTATCTCTACTGTGCTCCACTCTACTCTACCTCTACTGTGCTCCACTGTATCCTACCTCTACTGTACTCCACTGTACTCTATCTCTACTGTGCTCCACTGTACTCTATCTCTACTGTACTCCACTGTACTCTACCTCTACTGTGCTCTACTGTTCTCTACCTCTACTGTGCTCTACTGTACTCCACCTCTACTGTTCTCCACTGTACCCTACCTCTATTGTGCTCCACTGTACTCTACCTCTACTGTACTCCACTGTATTCTATCTCTACTGTGCTCCACTGTACTCTACCTCTACTGTGCTCAACTGTACTCTACTGTACTCCACTGTACTCTACCTCTACTGTACTCCACTGTACTCTATCTCTACTGTACTCCACTGTACTCTACCTCTACTGTACTCCACTGTACTCTATCTCTACTGTGCTCCACTGTACTCTACCTCTACTGTGCCCAACTGTACTGTACTCTACCTCTACTGTACTCCACTGTACTCTACCTCTACTGTACTCCACTTTACTCTACCTCTACTGTACTCAACTGTACTCTATCTCTACTGTGCTCCACTGTACTCTACCTCTACTGTACTCCACTGTACTCTATCTCTACTGTACTCCACTGTACTCTACCTATACTGTACTCTACTGTTCTCTTCCTCTACTGTACTCCACTGTACTCTATCTCTACTGTGATCCACTGTACTCTACCTCTACTGTACTCCACTGTACTCTATCTCTACTGTACTCCACTGTACTCTACCTATACTTTACTCTACTGTTCTCTTCCTCTACTGTACTCCACTGTACTCTATCTCTACTGTGATCCACTGTACTCTACCTCTACTGTACTCCACTGTACTCTATCTCTACTCTACTCCACTGTACTCTACCTCTACTGTACTCTACTGTTCTCTACCTCTACTGTGCTCTACTGTACTCTTCTCTACTGTACTCCACTGTACTCTATATCTACTGTGATCCACTGTACTCTACCTCTACTGTACTCCACTGTACTCTATCTCTACTGTGCTCCACTGTACTCTACCTCTACTATGCTCCACTGTACTCTATCTGTACTGTGCTCCACTCTACTCTACCTCTACTGTGCTCCACTGTACCCTACCTCTACTGTACTCCACTCTACTCTATCTCTACTGTGCTCCACTGTACTCTATCTCTACTGTACTCCACTGTACTCTACCTCTACTGTGCTCTACTGTTCTCTACCTCTACTGTGCTCTACTGTACTCCACCTCTACTGTGCTCCACTGTACCCTACCTCTACTGTGCTCCACTGTACTCTACCTCTACTGTGCTCCACTGTACTCTACCTCTACTGTGCTCCACTGTACTCTACCTCTACTGTGCTCCACTGTACTCTACCTCTACTGTACTCCACTGTACTCTATCTCTACTGTGCTCCACTGTACTCTACCTCTACTGTGCTCAACTGTACTCTACTGTACTCCACTGTACTCTACCTCTACTGTACTCCACTGTACTCTATCTCTACTGTACTCCACTGTACTCTACCTCTACTGTACTCCACTGTACTCTATCTCTACTGTGCTCCACTGTACTCTACCTCTACTGTGCTCAACTGTACTGTACTGTACTCCACTGTAATCTACCTCTACTGTACTCCACTGTACTCTACCTCTACTGTACTCCACTGTACTCTACCTCTACTGTACTCCACTGTACTCTACTCTACTGTACTCCACTGTACTCTATCTCTACTGTGATCCACTGTACTCTACCTCTACTGTACTCCACTGTACTCTATCTCTACTGTACTCCACTGTACTCTACCTCTACTGTACTCTACTGTTCTCTACCTCTACTGTGCTCTACTGTACTCTACTCTACTGTACTCCACTGTACTCTATCTCTACTGTGATCCACTGTACTCTACCTCTACTGTACTCCACTTTACTTTATCTCTACTGTGATCCACTGTACTCTATCTCTACTGTGCTCCACTGTACTCTACCTCTACTAATGTCCACTGTAATCTATCTCTACTGTGCTCCACTCTACTCTACCTCTACTGTGCTCCACTGTACTCTACCTCTACTGTACTCCACTTTACTTTATCTCTACTGTGATCTACTGTACTCTATCTCTACTGTGCTCCACTGTACTCTACCTCTACTATGCTCCACTGTACTCTATCTCTACTGTGCTCCACTCTACTCTACCTCTTCTCTGCTCCACTTTACTCTACCTCTACTGTACTCCACTGTACTCTATCTCTACTGTACTCCACTGTACTCTACCTCTACTGTGCTCTACTGTTCTCTACCTCTACTGTGCTCTACTGTACTCCACCTCTACTGTGCTCCACTGTACCCTACCTCTACTGTGCTCCACTGTACTCTACATCTACTGTGCTCCACTGTACTCTACCTCTACTCTGCTCCACTGTATCCACTGTACTCTACCTCTACTGTGCTCCACTGTACTCTACCTCTACTTAGCTCTACTGTACTCTACCTCTATGTACTCTACTGTACTCCACCTCTAATGAGCTCCACTGTACTCTGGCTCTACTGTACTCCACTGTACTTTACCTCTACTGTACTCCACTGTACTCTACCTCTACTGTGCTCCACTGTACTCTATTTCTACTGTACTCCTCTGTACTCTACCTCTACTGTGCTCAACTGTACTCTATCTGTAATGTACTCTACTGTACTCTATCTCTACTGTGATCCACTGTACTCTACCTCTGCTGTGCTCCACTGTACTCTATCTCTACTGTACTCCACTGTACTCTACTGTTCTCTACCTCTACTGTACTCTACTGTGCTCCACTGTACTCCACTGTAGTCTACCTCTACTGTGCTCCACTGTACTCTACCTCTACTGTGCTCCACTATACTCTACCTCTACTGTGCTCCACTGTACTCTACCTCTACTGTCCTCCACTGTACTCTACCTCTACTGTGCTCCACTGTACTCTCTCTCTACTGTACTCTACCTCTACTGTACTCTCTGTACTCCACCTCTAATGTGCTCCACTGTACTCTACCTCTACTGTACTCTATCTCTACTGTACTCCACTATACTCTGCCTCTACTGTGCTCTACTGTACTCTATCTCTACTGTGCTCCACTGTACTCTACCTCTACTGTGCTCCACTGTACTCTACCTCTACTGTACTTCACTGTCCTCTATCTCTACTGTACTCCACTGTACTCTACCTCTATTGTCCTCCACTGTACTCTATCTCTACTGTACTCTACTGTACTATATCTCTACTGTACTCCACTGTACTCTATCTCTACTGTACTCCACTGTACTCTACATCCACTGTACTCTACCTCTACCGTACTCCACTGTACTCTATCTCTACTGTACTCCACTGTACTCTACCTCTACTGTACTCTACTGTTCTCTACCTCTACTGTGCTCTACTGTACTTTACTCTACTGTACTCCACTGTACTCTATCTCTACTGTGATCCACTGTACTCTACCTCGACTGTACTCCACTGTACTCTATCTCTACTGTGATCCAC
This sequence comes from Tiaroga cobitis, assembly GCA_030578255.1. NCBI lineage: Eukaryota > Metazoa > Chordata > Actinopteri > Cypriniformes > Leuciscidae > Tiaroga > Tiaroga cobitis. The sequence goes on along the minus strand of CM060611.1, from coordinate 30,299,404 downwards.
TGTACTCTATCTCTATTGTGCTCCACTGTACTCTACCTCTACTGTGCTCCACTGTACTCTATCTCTAAAGTGCTCCACTCTACTCTACCTCTACTGTGCTCCACTGTATCCTACCTCTAGTGTACTCCACTGTACTCTCTCTCTACTGTGCTCCACTGTACTCTATCTCTACAGTACTCAGCTGTACTCTACCTCTACTGTGCTCTACAGTTCTCTACCTCTACTGTGCTCTACTCTACTCCACCTCTACTGTGCTCCACTGTACCCTACCTCTACTGTGCTCCACCGTACTCTACCTCTACTGTGCTCCACTGTACTCTACCTCTACTGTACTCCACTGTACTCTACCTCTACTGTACTCCACTGTACTCTATCTCTACTGTACTCCACTCTAATCTACCTCTACTGTCCTCCACTGTACTCTACCTCTACTGTGCTCCACTGTACTCTCTCTCTACTGTCCTCTACCTCTACTGTACTCTACTGTGCTCCACTGTACTCCACTGTAGTCTACCTCTACTGTGCTCCACTGTACTCTCTCTCTACTGTACTCTACCTCTACTGTACTCTACTGTACTCCACCTCTAATGTGCTCCACTGTACTCTACCTCTACTGTACTCTACCTCTACTGTACTCCACTGTACTCTACCTCTAATGTGCTCCACTGTACTCTATCTCTGCTGTGCTCCACTGTACTCTATTTCTACTGTGCTCCACTGTACTCTATCTCTACTGTACTCCACTGTACTCTATCTCTACTGTACTTCACTGTCCTTTATCTCTAATGTACTCCACTGTACTCTACCTCTATTGTGCTCCATTGTACTCTATCTCTACTGTACTCTACTGTACTCTATCTCTACTTTACTCCACTGTACTCTACCTATACTGTACTCTACTGTTCTCTTCCTCTACTGTACTCCACTGTACTCTATCTCTACTGTGATCCACTGTACTCTACCTCTACTGTACTCTATCTCTACTCTACTCCACTGTACTCTACCTCTACTGTACTCTACTGTTCTCTACCTCTACTGTGCTCTACTGTACTCTTCTCTACTGTACTCCACTGTACTCTATCTCTACTGTGATCCACTGTACTCTACCTCTACTGTACTCCACTGTACTCTATCTCTACTGTGATCCACTGTACTCTATCTCTACTGTGCTCCACTGTACTCTACCTCTACTATGCTCCACTGTACTCTATCTGTACTGTGCTCCACTCTACTCTACCTCTACTGTGCTCCACTGTACTCTACCTCTACTGTGCTCTACTGTACTCCACCTCTACTGTGCTCCACTGTACCCTACCTCTAATGTGCTCCACTGTACTCTACCTCTACTGTGCTCCACTGTACTCTACCTCTACTGTGCTCCACTGTACTCTACCTCTACTGTGCTCCACTGTACTCTACCTCTACTGTGCTCCACTGTACTCTATCTCTACTGTGCTCCACTGTACTCTATTTCTACTGTACTCCACTGTACTCCACCTCTAATGTGCTCCACTGTACTCTACCTCTACTGTACTCTACCTCTACTGTACTCCACTGTACTATACCTCTACTGTGCTCTACTGTACTCTATCTCTACTCTGCTCCACTGTACTCTACCTCTACTGTGCTCCACTGTACTCTACCTCTACTCTACTTCACTGTCCTCTATCTCTACTGTACTCCACTGTACTCTACCTCTACTGTGCTCTACTGTACTCTATCTCTACTCTGCTCCACTGTACTCTACCTCTACTGTGCTCCACTGTACTCTATCTCTACTTTACTCCACTGTACTCTACCTATACTGTACTCTACTGTTCTCTTCCTCTACTGTACTCCACTGTACTCTATCTCTACTGTGATCCACTGTACTCTACCTCTACTGTACTCCACTGTACTCTATCTCTACTCTACTCCACTGTACTCTACCTCTACTGTACTCTACTGTTTTCTACCTCTACTGTGCTCTACTGTACTCTTCTCTACTGTACTCCACTGTACTCTATCTCTACTGTGATCCACTGTACTCTACCTCTACTGTACTCCACTGTACTCTATCTCTACTGTGATCCACTGTACTCTATCTCTACAGTGCTCCACTGTACTCTACCTCTACTATGCTCCACTGTACTCTATCTTTACTGTGCTCCACTCTACTCTACCTCTACTGTGCTCCACTGTACTCTACCTCTACTGTGCTCTACTGTACTCCACCTCTACTGTGCTCCACTGTACCCTACCTCTACTGTGCTCCACTGTACTCTACCTCTACTGTGCTCCACTGTACTCTACCTCTACTGTGCTCCACTGTACTCTATCTCTACTGTGCTCCACAGTACTCTATTTCTACTGTACTCTACTGTACTCCACCTCTAATGTGCTCCACTGTACTCTACCTCTACTGTACTCTACCTCTACTGTACTCCACTGTACTCTACCTCTACTGTGCTCTACTGTACTCTATCTCTACTCTGCTCCACTGTACTCTACCTCTACTGTGCTCCACTGTACTCTACCTCTACTGTACTTCACTGTCCTCTATCTCTACTGTACTCCACTGTACTCTACCTCTACTGTGCTCCACTGTACTCTACCTCTACTGTACTCCACTGTACTCTATCTCTACTGTGCTCCACTGTACTCTACCTCTACTGTGCTGCACTGTACTCTACCTCTACTGTGCTCCACTGTACTCTACCTCTACTGTACTCCACTGTACTCTACCTCTACTGTGCTCCACTGTACTCTACCTCTACTGTACTCCACTGTACTCTATCTCTACTGTACTCCACTGTACTCTACCTCTACTGTACTCCACTGTACTCTATCTCTACTGTACTCCACTCTAATCTACCTCTACTGTCCTCCACTGTACTCTACCTCTACTGTGCTCCACTGTACTCTCTCTCTACTGTACTCTACCTCTACTGTACTCTACTGTGCTCCACTGTACTCCACTGTAGTCTACCTCTACTGTGCTCCACTGTACTCTCTCTCTACTGTACTCTACCTCTACTGTACTCTACTGTACTCCACCTCTAATGTGCTCCACTGTACTCTACCTCTACTGTACTCTACCTCTACTGTACTCCACTGTACTCTACCTCTAATGTGCTCCACTGTACTCTATCTCTACTGTGCTCCACTGTACTCTATTTCTACTGTGCTCCACTGTACTCTATCTCTACTGTACTCCACTGTACTCTATCTCTACTGTACTTCACTGTCCTTTATCTCTAATGTACTCCACTGTACTCTACCTCTATTGTGCTCCATTGTACTCTATCTCTACTGTACTCTACTGTACTCTATCTCTACTTTACTCCACTGTACTCTACCTATACTGTACTCTACTGTTCTCTTCCTCTACTGTACTCCACTGTACTCTATCTCTACTGTGATCCACTGTACTCTACCTCTACTGTACTCTATCTCTACTCTACTCCACTGTACTCTACCTCTACTGTACTCTACTATTCTCTACCTCTACTGTGCTCTACTGTACTCTTCTCTACTGTACTCCACTGTACTCTATCTCTACTGTGATCCACTGTACTCTACCTCTACTGTACTCCACTGTACTCTATCTCTACTGTGATCCACTGTACTCTATCTCTACTGTGCTCCACTGTACTCTACCTCTACTATGCTCCACTGTACTCTATCTGTACTGTGCTCCACTCTACTCTACCTCTACTGTGCTCCACTGTACTCTACCTCTACTGTGCTCTACTGTACTCCACCTCTACTGTGCTCCACTGTACCCTACCTCTACTGTGCTCCACTGTACTCTACCTCTATTGTGCTCCACTGTACTCTACCTCTACTGTGCTCCACTGTACTCTACCTCTACTGTGCTCCACTGTACTCTACCTCTACTGTGCTCCGTTGTACTCTATCTCTACTGTGCTCCACTGTACTCTATTTCTACTGTACTCTACTGTACTCCACCTCTAATGTGCTCCACTGTACTCTACCTCTACTGTACTCTACCTCTACTGTACTCCACTGTACTCTACCTCTACTGTGCTCTACTGTACTCTATCTCTACTCTGCTCCACGGTACTCTACCTCTACTGTGCTCCACTGTACTCTACCTCTACTGTACTTCACTGTCCTCTATCTCTACTGTACTCCACTGTACTCTACCTCTACTGTGCTCTACTGTACTCTATCTCTACTCTGCTCCACTGTACTCTACCTCTACTGTGCTCCACTGTACTCTATCTCTACTTTACTCCACTGTACTCTACCTATACTGTACTCTACTGTTCTCTTCCTCTACTGTACTCCACTGTACTCTATCTCTACTGTGATCCACTGTACTCTACCTCTACTGTACTCCACTGTACTCTATCTCTACTCTACTCCACTGTACTCTACCTCTATTGTACTCTACTGTTCTCTACCTCTACTGTGCTCTACTGTACTCTTCTCTACTGTACTCCACTGTACTCTATCTCTACTGTGATCCACTGTACTCTACCTCTACTGTACTCCACTGTACTCTATCTCTACTGTGATCCACTGTACTCTATCTCTACTGTGCTCCACTGTACTCTACCTCTACTATGCTCCACTGTACTCTATCTGTACTATGCTCCACTCTACTCTACCTCTACTGTGCTCCACTGTACTCTACCTCTACTGTGCTCTACTGTACTCCACCTCTACTGTGCTCCACTGTACCCTACCTCTACTGTGCTCCACTGTACTCTACCTCTACTGTGCTCCACTGTACTCTACCTCTACTGTGCTCCACTGTACTCTACCTCTACTGTACTCCACTGTACTCTATCTCTACTGTGCTCCACTGTACTCTATCTCTACTGTACTCCACTGTACTCTATTTCTACTGCATTTCACTGTCCTCTATCTCTACTGTACTCCACTGTACTCTACCTCTATTGTGCTCCACTGTACTCTATATCTACTGTACTCTACTGTACTCTATCTCTACTGTACTCCACTGTACTCTATCTCTACTGTACTCCACTGTACTCTACCTCTACTGTACTCTACTGTACTCTATCTCTACTGTACTCCACTGTACTCTATCTCTACTGTACTCCACTGTACTCTACCTCTACTGTACTCTACTGTTCTCTACCTCTACTCGGCTCTACTGTACTCTACTCTACTGTACTCCACCGTACTCTATCTCTACTGTGATCCACTGTACTCTACTTCTACTGTACTCCACTGTAATCTATCTCTACTGTGATCCACTGTACTCTATCTCTACTGTGCTCCACTGTACTCTACCTCTACTGTGCTCCACTGTACTCTATCTCTACTGTGCTCCACTGTATCCTACCTCTACTGTACTCCACTGTACTCTATCTCTACTGTGCTCCACTGTACTCTATCTCTACTGTACTCCACTGTACTCTACCTCTACTGTGCTCTACTGTTTTCTACCTCTACTGTGCTCTACTGTACTCCACCTCTACTGTGCTCCACTGTACCCTACCTCTACTGTGCTCCACTGTACTCTACCTCTACTGTGCTCCACTGTACTCTACCTCTACTGTACTCCACTGTACTCTATCTCTACTGTGCTCCACTGTACTCTACCTCTACTGTGCTCAACTGTACTCTACTGTACTCCACTGTACTCTACCTCTACTGTACTCCACTGTACTCTATCTCTACTGTACTCCACTGTACTCTACCTCTACTGTACTCCACTGTACTCTATCTCTACTGTGCTCAACTGTACTGTACTGTACTCCACTGTAATCTACCTCTACTGTACTCCACTGTACTCTACTTCTACTGTACTCCACTGTACTCTACCTCTACTGTACTCCACTGTACTCTACTCTACTGTACTCCACTGTACTCTATCTCTACTGTGATCCACTGTACTCTACCTCTACTGTACTCCACTGTACTCTATCTCTACTGTACTCCACTGTACTCTACCTCTACTGTACTCTACTGTTCTCTACCTCTACTTTGCTCTACTGTACTCTACTCTACTGTACTCCACTGTACTCTATCTCTACTGTGATCCACTGTACTCTACCTCTACTGTACTCTACTGTTCTCTACCTCTTCTATGCTCTACTGTACTGTACTCTACTGTACTACACTGTACTCTATCTCTACTGTGATCCACTGTACTCTACCTCTACTGTACTCTACTGTACTCTACCTCTAATGTGCTCCACTGTACTCTATCTCTACTGTGCTCCACTGTACTCTATTTCTGCTGTGCTCCACTGTACTCTATCTCTACTGTACTCCACTGTACTCTATCTCTACTGTACTTCACTGTCCTTTATATCTAATGTACTCCACTGTACTCTACCTCTATTGTGCTCCATTGTACTCTATCTCTACTGTACTCTACTGTACTCTATCTCTACTTTACTCCACTGTACTCTATCTCTACTGTACTCCACTGTACTCTACCTCTACTGTGCTCCACTGTACTCTACCTCTACCGTACTCCACTGTACTCTATCTCTACTGTACTCCACTGTACTCTACCTCTACTGTACTCTACTGTTCTCTACCTCTACTGTGCTCTACTGTACTCTTCTCTACTGTACTCCACTGTACTCTATCTCTACTGTGATCCACTATACTCTACCTCTACTGTACTCTACTGTACTCTATCTCTACTGTGATCTACTGTACTCTATCTCTACTGTGCTCCACTGTACTCTACCTCTACTGTGCTCCACTGTACTCTATCTCTACTGTGCTCCACTCTACTCTACCTCTACTGTGCTCCACTGTATCCTACCTCTACTGTACTCCACTGTACTCTATCTCTACTGTGCTCCACTGTACTCTATCTCTACTGTACTCCACTGTACTCTACCTCTACTGTGCTCTACTGTACTCTATCTCTACTGTGCTCCACTGTACTCTACCTCTACTGTACTCCACTATACTCTAACTCTACTATACTCCACTGTACTCTATCTCTACTTTGCTCCACTGTACTCTATTTCTACTGTGCTCCACTGTACTCTATCTCTACTGTACTCCACTGTACTATATCTCTACTGTACTTCACTGTCCTCTATCTCTTCTGTACTCCACTGTACTCTACCTCTATTGTGCTCCACTGTACTCTATCTCTACTGTACTCTAATGTACTCTATCTCTACTGTACTCCACTGTAGTCTATCTCTACTGTACTCCACTGTACTCTACCTCTATTGTGCTCCACTGTACTCTACCTCTACCGTACTCCACTGTACTCTATCTCTACTGTACTCCACTGTACTCTACCTCTACTGTACTCTACTGTTCTCTACCTCTACTGTGCTCTACTGTACTCTACTCTACTGTACTCCACTGTACTCTATCTCTACTGTGATCCACTGTACTCTACCTCTACTGTACTCCACTGTACTCTATCTCTACTGTGCTCCACTGTACTCTATCTCTACTGTGCTCCACTGTACTCTATCTCTACTGTGCTCCACTCTACTCTACCTCTACTGTGCTCCACTGTATCCTACCTCTACTGTGCTCTACTGTACTCTATCTCTACTGTGCTCCACTGTACTCTACCTCTACTGTACTCCACTATACTCTAACTCTACTATACTCCACTGTACTCTATCTCTACTGTGCTCCACTGTACTCTATTTCTACTGTGCTCCACTGTACTCTATCTCTACTGTACTCCACTGTACTCTATTTCTACTGCACTTCACTGTCCTCTATCTCTACTGTACTCCACTGTACTCTACCTCTATTGTGCTCCACTGTATTCTATATCTACTGTACTCTACTGTACTCTATCTCTACTGTACTCCACTGTACTCTATCTCTACTCTACTCCACTGTACTCTACCTCTACTGTACTCTACTGTACTCTATCTCTACTGTACTCCACTGTACTCTATCTCTACTGTACTCCACTGTACTCTACCTCTACTGTACTCTACTGTTCTCTACCTCTACTCGGCTCTACTGTACTCTACTCTACTGTACTCCACCGTACTCTATCTCTACTGTGATCCACTGTACTCTACTTTTACTGTACTCCACTGTAATCTAGCTCTACTGTGATCCACTGTACTCTATCTCTACTGTGCTCCACTGTACTCTACCTCTACTGTGCTCCACTGTACCCTACCTCTACTGTGCTCCACTGTACTCTACCTCTACTGTGCTCCACTGTACTCTACCTCTACTGTACTCCACTGTACTCTATCTCTACTGTGCTCCACTGTACTCTACCTCTACTGTACTCCACTGTACTCTATCTCTACTGTGCTCCACTGTACTCTATCTCTACTGTACTCTACCTCTACTGTGCTCTACTGTTCTCTACCTCTACTGTGCTCTACTGTACTCCACCTCTACTGTGCTCCACTGTACCCTACCTCTAATGTGCTCCACTGTACTCTACCTCTACTGTGCTCCACTGTACTCTACCTCTACTCTGCTCCACTGTATCCACTGTACTCTACCTCTACTGTGCTCCACTGTACTCTACCTCTACTGTGCTCCACTGTACTCTATCTCTACTGTGATCCACTGTACTCTACCTCTACTGTACTCCACTGTACTCTGTCTCTACTGTGCTCCACTGTACTCTATCTCTACTGTGCTCCACTGTACTCTATCTCTACTGTGCTCCACTCTACTCTACCTCTACTGTGCTCCACTGTATCCTACCTCTACTGTGCTCTACTGTACTCTATCTCTACTGTGCTCCACTGTACTCTACCTCTACTGTACTCCACTATACTCTAACTCTACTATACTCCACTGTACTCTATCTCTACTGTGCTCCACTGTACTCTATTTCTACTGTGCTCCACTGTACTCTATCTCTACTGTACTCCACTGTACTCTATTTCTACTGCACTTCACTGTCCTCTATCTCTACTGTACTCCACTGTACTCTACCTCTATTGTGCTCCACTGTACTCTATATCTACTGTACTCTACTGTACTCTATCTCTACTGTACTCCACTGTACTCTATCTCTACTGTACTCCACTGTACTCTACCTCTACTGTACTCTACTGTACTCTATCTCTACTGTACTCCACTGTACTCTATCTCTACTGTACTCCACTGTACTCTACCTCTACTGTACTCTACTGTTCTCTACCTCTACTCGGCTCTACTGTACTCTACTCTACTGTACTCCACCGTACTCTATCTCTACTCTGATCCACTGTACTCTACTTCTACTGTACTCCACTGTAATCTATCTCTACTGTGATCCACTGTACTCTATCTCTACTGTGCTCCACTGTACTCTACCTCTACTGTGCTCCACTGTACTCTATCTCTACTGTGCTCCACTGTATCCTACCTCTACTGTACTCCACTGTACTCTATCTCTACTGTGCTCCACTGTACTCTATCTCTACTGTACTCTACTGTACTCTACCTCTACTGTGCTCTACTGTTCTCTACCTCTACTGTGCTCTACTGTACTCCACCTCTACTGTGCTCCACTGTACCCTACCTCTACTGTGCTCCACTGTACTCTACCTCTACTGTGCTCCACTGTACTCTACCTCTACTGTACTCCACTGTACTCTATCTCTACTGTGCTCCACTGTACTCTACCTCTACTGTGCTCAACTGTACTCTACTGTACTCCACTGTACTCTACCTCTACTGTACTCCACTGTACTCTATCTCTACTGTACTCCACTGTACTCTACCTCTACTGTACTCCACTGTACTCTATCTCTACTATGCTCAACTGTACTGTACTGTACTCCACTGTAATCTACCTCTACTGTACTCCACTGTACTCTACTTCTACTGTACTCCACTGTACTCTACCTCTACTGTACTCCACTGTACTCTACTCTACTGTACTCCACTGTACTCTATCTCTACTGTGATCCACTGTACTCTACCTCTACTGTACTCCACTGTACTCTATCTCTACTGTACTCCACTGTACTCTACCTCTACTGTACTCTACTGTTCTCTACCTCTACTTTGCTCTACTGTACTCTACTCTACTGTACTCCACTGTACTCTATCTCTACTGTGATCCACTGTACTCTACCTCTACTGTACTCTACTGTTCTCTACCTCTACTATGCTCTACTGTACTGTACTCTACTGTACTACACTGTACTCTATCTCTACTGTGATCCACTGTACTCTACCTCTACTGTACTCTACTGTACTCTACCTCTAATGTGCTCCAATGTACTCTATCTCTACTGTGCTCCACTGTACTCTATTTCTGCTGTGCTCCACTGTACTCTATCTCTACTGTACTCCACTGTACTCTATCTCTACTGTACTTCACTGTCCTTTATCTCTAATGTACTCCACTGTACTCTACCTCTATTGTGCTCCATTGTACTCTATCTCTACTGTACTCTACTGTACTCTATCTCTACTTTACTCCACTGTACTCTATCTCTACTGTACTCCACTGTACTCTACCTCTACTGTGCTCCACTGTACTCTACCTCTACCGTACTCCACTGTACTCTATCTCTAATGTACTCCACTGTACTCTACCTCTACTGTACTCTACTGTTCTCTACCTCTACTGTGCTCTACTGTACTCGTCTCTACTGTACTCCACTGTACTCTATCTCTACTGTGATCCACTATACTCTACCTCTACTGTACTCTACTGTACTCTATCTCTACTGTGTTCTACTGTACTCTATCTCTACTGTGCTCCACTGTACTCTACCTCTACTGTGCTCCACTGTACTCTATCTCTACTGTGCTCCACTCTACTCTACCTCTACTGTGCTCCACTGTATCCTACCTCTACTGTACTCCACTGTACTCTATCTCTACTGTACTCCACTGTACTCTGCCTCTACTGTGCTCTACTGTACTCTATCTCTACTGTGCTCCACTGTACTCTACCTCTACTGTACTCCACTATACTCTAACTCTACTATACTCCACTCTACTCTATCTCTACTGTGCTCCACTGCACTCTATTTCTACTGTGCTCCACTGTACTCTATCTCTACTGTACTCCACTGTACTATATCTCTACTGTACTTCACTGTCCTCTATCTCTACTGTACTCCACTGTACTCTACCTCTATTGTGCTCCACTGTACTCTATCTCTACTGTACTCTAATGTACTCTATCTCTACTGTACTCCACTGTAGTCTATCTCTACTGTACTCCACTGTACTCTACCTCTATTGTGCTCCACTGTACTCTACCTCTACCGTACTCCACTGTACTCTATCTCTACTGTACTCCACTGTACTCTACCTCTACTGTACTCTACTGTTCTCTACCTCTACTGTGCTCTACTGTACTCTATCTCTACTGTACTCTAATGTACTCTATCTCTACTGTACTCCACTGTAGTCTATCTCTACTGTACTCCACTGTACTCTACCTCTATTGTGCTCCACTGTACTCTATCTCTACTGTGCTCCACTGTACTCTATCTCTACTGTGCTCCACTGTACTCTATCTCTACTGTGCTCCACTCTACTCTACCTCTACTGTGCTCCACTGTATCCTACCTCTACTGTGCTCTACTGTACTCTATCTCTACTGTGCTCCACTGTACTCTACCTCTACTGTACTCCACTATACTCTAACTCTACTATACTCCACTGTACTCTATCTCTACTGTGCTCCACTGTACTCTATTTCTACTGTGCTCCACTGTACTCTATCTCTACTGTACTCCACTGTACTCTATTTCTACTGCACTTCACTGTCCTCTATCTCTACTGTACTCCACTGTACTCTACCTCTATTGTGCTCCACTGTACTCTATATCTACTGTACTCTACTGTACTCTATCTCTACTGTACTCCACTGTACTCTATCTCTACTGTACTCCACTGTACTCTACCTCTACTGTACTCTACTGTACTCTATCTCTACTGTACTCCACTGTACTCTATCTCTACTGTACTCCACTGTACTCTACCTCTACTGTACTCTACTGTTCTCTACCTCTACTCGGCTCTACTGTACTCTACTCTACTGTACTCCACCGTACTCTATCTCTACTGTGATCCACTGTACTCTACTTTTACTGTACTCCACTGTAATCCATCTCTACTGTGATCCACTGTACTCTATCTCTACTGTGCTCCACTGTACTCTACCTCTACTGTGCTCCACTGTACCCTACCTCTACTGTGCTCCACTGTACTCTACCTCTACTGTGCTCCACTGTACTCTACCTCTACTGTACTCCACTGTACTCTATCTCTACTGTGCTCCACTGTACTCTACCTCTACTGTACTCCACTGTACTCTATCTCTACTGTGCTCCACTGTACTCTATCTCTACTGTGCTCTACTGTTCTCTACCTCTACTGTGCTCTACTGTACTCCACCTCTACTGTGCTCCACTGTACCCTACCTCTAATGTGCTCCACTGTACTCTACCTCTACTGTGCTCCACTGTACTCTACCTCTACTCTGCTCCACTGTATCCACTGTACTCTACCTCTACTGTGCTCCACTGTACTCTACCTCTACTGTGCTCCACTGTACTCTATCTCTACTGTGATCCACTGTACTCTACCTCTACTGTACTCCACTGTACTCTGTCTCTACTGTGCTCCACTGTACTCTATCTCTACTGTGCTCCACTGTACTCTATCTCTACTGTGCTCCACTCTACTCTACCTCTACTCTGCTCCACTGTATCCTACCTCTACTGTGCTCTACTGTACTCTATCTCTACTGTGCTCCACTGTACTCTACCTCTACTGTACTCCACTATACTCTAACTCTACTATACTCCACTGTACTCTATCTCTACTGTGCTCCACTGTACTCTATTTCTACTGTGCTCCACTGTACTCTATCTCTACTGTACTCCACTGTACTCTATTTCTATTGCACTTCACTGTCCTCTATCTCTACTGTACTCCACTGTACTCTACCTCTATTGTGCTCCACTGTACTCTATATCTACTGTACTCTACTGTACTCTATCTCTACTGTACTCCACTGTACTCTATCTCTACTGTACTCCACTGTACTCTACCTCTACTGTACTCTACTGTACTCTATCTCTACTGTACTCCACTGTACTCTATCTCTACTGTACTCCACTGTACTCTACCTCTACTGTACTCTACTGTTCTCTACCTCTACTCGGCTCTACTGTACTCTACTCTACTGTACTCCACCGTACTCTATCTCTACTGTGATCCACTGTACTCTACTTCTACTGTACTCCACTGTAATATATCTCTACTGTGATCCACTGTACTCTATCTCTACTGTGCTCCACTGTACTCTACCTCTACTGTGCTCCACTGTACTCTATCTCTACTGTGCTCCACTGTATCCTACCTCTACTGTACTCCACTGTACTCTATCTCTACTGTGCTCCACTGTACTCTATCTCTACTGTACTCCACTGTACTCTACCTCTACTGTGCTCTACTGTTCTCTACCTCTACTGTGCTCTACTGTACTCCACCTCTACTGTGCTCCACTGTACCCTACCTCTACTGTGCTCCACTGTACTCTACCTCTACTGTGCTCCACTGTACTCTACCTCTACTGTACTCCACTGTACTCTATCTCTACTGTGCTCCACTGTACTCTACCTCTACTGTGCTCAACTGTACTCTACTGTACTCCACTGTACTCTACCTCTACTGTACTCCACTGTACTCTATCTCTACTGTACTCCACTGTACTCTACCTCTACTGTACTCCACTGTACTCTATCTCTACTGTGCTCAACTGTACTGTACTGTACTCCACTGTAATCTACCTCTATTGTACTCCACTGTACTCTACTTCTACTGTACTCCACTGTACTCTACCTCTACTGTACTCCACTGTACTCTACTCTACTGTACTCCACTGTACTCTATCTCTACTGTGATCCACTGTACTCTACCTCTACTGTACTCCACTGTACTCTATCTCTACTGTACTCCACTGTACTCTACCTCTACTGTACTCTACTGTTCTCTACCTCTACTTTGCTCTACTGTACTCTACTCTACTGTACTCCACTGTACTCTATCTCTACTGTGATCCACTGTACTCTACCTCTACTGTACTCTACTGTTCTCTACCTCTACTATGCTCTACTGTACTGTACTCTACTGTACTACACTGTACTCTATCTCTACTGTGATCCACTGTACTCTACATCTACTGTACTCTACTGTACTCTACCTCTAATGTGCTCCACTGTACTCTATCTCTACTGTGCTCCACTGTACTCTATTTCTACTGTGCTCCACTGTACTCTATCTCTACTGTACTCCACTGTACTCTATCTCTACTGTACTTCACTGTCCTTTATCTCTATTGTACTCCACTGTACTCTACCTCTATTGTGCTCCATTGTACTCTATCTCTACTGTACTCTACTGTACTCTATCTCTACTTTACTCCACTGTACTCTATCTCTACTGTACTCCACTGTACTCTACCTCTACTGTGATCCACTGTACTCTACCTCTACCGTACTCCACTGTATTCTATCTCTACTGTACTCCACTGTACTCTACCTCTACTGTACTCTACCTCTACCGTACTCCACTGTATTCTATCTCTACTGTACTCCACTGTACTCTACCTCTACTGTACTCTACTGTTCTCTACCTCTACTTTGCTCTACTGTACTCTACTCTACTGTACTCCACTGTACTCTATCTCTACTGTGATCCACTGTACTCTACCTCTACTGTACTCTACTGTTCTCTACCTCTACTATGCTCTACTGTACTGTACTCTACTGTACTACACTGTACTCTATCTCTACTGTGATCCACTGTACTCTACCTCTACTGTACTCTACTGTACTCTACCTCTAATGTGCTCCACTGTACTCTATCTCTACTGTGCTCCACTGTACTCTATTTCTACTGTGCTCCACTGTACTCTATCTCTACTGTACTCCACTGTACTCTATCTCTACTGTACTTCACTGTCCTTTATCTCTAATGTACTCCACTGTACTCTACCTCTATTGTGCTCCATTGTACTCTATCTCTACTGTACTCTACTGTACTCTATCTCTACTTTACTCCACTGTACTCTATCTCTACTGTACTCCACTGTACTCTACCTCTACTGTGCTCCACTGTACTCTACCTCTACCGTACTCCACTGTATTCTATCTCTACTGTACTCCACTGTACTCTACCTCTACTGTACTCTACTGTTCTCTACCTCTACTGTGCTCTACTGTACTCTTCTCTACTGTACTCCACTGTACTCTATCTCTACTGTGATCCACTATACTCTACCTCTACTGTACTCTACTGTACTCTATCTCTACTGTGATCTACTGTACTCTATCTCTACTGTGCTCCACTGTACTCTACCTCTACTGTGCTCCACTGTACTCTATCTCTACTGTGCTCCACTCTACTCTACCTCTACTGTGCTCCACTGTATCCTACCTCTACTGTACTCCACTGTACTCTATCTCTACTGTGCTCCACTGTACTCTATCTCTACTGTACTCCACTGTACTCTACCTCTACTGTGCTCTACTGTTCTCTACCTCTACTGTGCTCTACTGTACTCCACCTCTACTGTTCTCCACTGTACCCTACCTCTATTGTGCTCCACTGTACTCTACCTCTACTGTGCTCCACTGTACTCTACCTCTACTGTGCTCAACTGTAATCTACTGTACTCCACTGTACTCTACCTCTACTGTACTCCACTGTACTCTATCTCTACTGTACTCCACTGTACTCTACCTCTACTGTACTCCACTGTACTCTATCTCTACTGTGCTCCACTGTACTCTACCTCTACTGTACCCAACTTTACTGTACTCTACTCCACTGTACTCTACCTCTACTGTACTCAACTGTACTCTATCTCTACTGTGCTCCACTGTACTCTACCTCTACTGTAGTCGACTGTACTCTATCTCTACTGTACTCCACTGTACTCTACCTCTACTGTGCTCCACTGTACCCTACCTCTACTGTGCTCCACTGTACTCTACCTCTACTGTGCTCCACTGTACTCTACCTCTACTGTACTCCACTGTACTCTATCTCTACTGTGCTCCACTGTACTCTACCTCTACTGTACTCCACTGTACTCTATCTCTACTGTGCTCCACTGTACTCTATTTCTACTGTGCTCTACTGTTCTCTACCTCTACTGTGCTCTACTGTACTCCACCTCTACTGTGCTCCACTGTACCCTACCTCTAATGTGCTCCACTGTACTCTACCTCTACTGTGCTCCACTGTACTCTACCTCTACTCTGCTCCACTGTATCCACTGTACTCTACCTCTACTGTGCTCCACTGTACTCTACCTCTACTGTGCTCCACTGTACTCTATCTCTACTGTGATCCACTGTACTCTACCTCTACTGTACCCTACTGTACTCTACCTCTAATGTGCTCCACTGTACTCTATCTCTACTGTGCTCCACTGTACTCTATTTCTACTGTGCTCCACTGTACTCTATCTCTACTGTACTCCACTGTACTCTATCTCTACTGTACTTCACTGTCCTTTATCTCTAATGTACTCCACTGTACTCTACCTCTATTGTGCTCCATTGTACTCTATCTCTACTGTACTCTACTGTACTCTATCTCTACTTTACTCCACTGTACTCTATCTCTACTGTACTCCACTGTACTCTACCTCTACTGTGCTCCACTGTACTCTACCTCTACCGTACTCCACTGTATTCTATCTCTACTGTACTCCACTGTACTCTGCCTCTACTGTACTCTACTGTTCTCTACCTCTACTGTGCTCTACTGTACTCTTCTCTACTGTACTCCACTGTACTCTATCTCTACTGTGATCCACTATACTCTACCTCTACTGTACTCTACTGTACTCTATCTCTACTGTGATCTACTGTATTCTATCTCTACTGTGCTCCACTGTACTCTACCTCTACTGTGCTCCACTGTACTCTATCTCTACTGTGCTCCACTCTACTCTACCTCTACTGTGCTCCACTGTATCCTACCTCTACTGTACTCCACTGTACTCTATCTCTACTGTGCTCCACTGTACTCTATCTCTACTGTACTCCACTGTACTCTACCTCTACTGTGCTCTACTGTTCTCTACCTCTACTGTGCTCTACTGTACTCCACCTCTACTGTTCTCCACTGTACCCTACCTCTATTGTGCTCCACTGTACTCTACCTCTACTGTGCTCCACTGTACTCTACCTCTACTGTACTCCACTGTATTCTATCTCTACTGTGCTCCA
This sequence comes from Tiaroga cobitis, assembly GCA_030578255.1. Lineage (NCBI taxonomy): Eukaryota > Metazoa > Chordata > Actinopteri > Cypriniformes > Leuciscidae > Tiaroga > Tiaroga cobitis. The sequence goes on along the minus strand of CM060611.1, from coordinate 30,282,251 downwards.
CTGTACTCTACCTCTACTGTGCTCAACTGTAATCTACTGTACTCCACTGTACTCTACCTCTACTGTACTCCACTGTACTCTATCTCTACTGTACTCCACTGTACTCTACCTCTACTGTACTCCACTGTACTCTATCTCTACTGTGCTCCACTGTACTCTACCTCTACTGTACCCAACTTTACTGTACTCTACTCCACTGTACTCTACCTCTACTGTACTCCACTGTACTCTACCTCTACTGTACTCCACTGTACTCTACCTCTACTGTACTCAACTGTACTCTATCTCTACTGTGCTCCACTGTACTCTACCTCTACTGTACTCGACTGTACTCTATCTCTACTGTACTCCACTGTACTCTACCTATACTGTACTCTACTGTTCTCTACCTCTACTGTACTCCGCTGTACTCTATCTCTACTGTGATCCACTGTATTCTACCTCTACTGTACTCCACTCTACTATATCTCTACTCTACTCCACTGTACTCTACCTCTACTGTACTCTACTGTTTTCTACCTCTACTGTGCTCTACTGTACTCTTCTCTACTGTACTCCACTGTACTCTATCTCTACTGTGATCCACTGTACTCTACCTCTACTGTACTCCACTGTACTCTATCTCTACTGTGATCCACTGTACTCTATCTCTACTGTGCTCCACTGTACTCTACCTCTACTGTGCTCCACTGTACTCTACCTCTACTGTGCTCCACTGTACTCTACCTCTACTGTGCTCCACTGTACTCTACCTCTACTGTGCTCCACTGTACTCTATCTCTACTGTGCTCCACTGTACTCTACCTCTAATGTACTCTACTGTACTCCACCTCTAATGTGCTCCACTGTACTCTAGCCCTACTGTACTCCACTGTACTTTACCTCTACTGTACTCCACTGTACTCTACCTCTACTGTGCTCCACTGTACTCTATTTCTACTGTACTCCTCTGTACTCTACCTCTACTGTGCTCCACTGTACTCTATCTGTAATGTACTCTACTGTACTCTATCTCTACTGTGATCCATTGTACTCTACCTCTGCTGTGCTCCACTGTACTCTATCTCTACTGTACTCCACTGTACTCTACTGTTCTCTACCTCTACTGTACTCTACTGTGCTCCACTGTACTCCACTGTAGTCTACATCTACTGTGCTCCACTGTACTCTACCTCTACTGTGCTCCACTATAATTTACCTCTACTGTGCTCCACTGTACTCTACCTCTACTGTCCTCCACTGTACTCTACCTCTACTGTGCTCCACTGTACTCTCTCTCTACTGTACTCTACCTCTACTGTACTCTACTGTACTCCACTTCTAATGTGCTCCACTGTACTCTACCTCTACTGTACTCTACCTCTACTGTACTCCACTGTACTCTACCTCTACTGTGCTCTACTGTACTCTATCTCTACTGTGCTCCACTGTACTATACCTCTACTGTACTCCACTATACTCTAACTCTACTATACTCCACTGTACTCTATCTCTACTGTGCTCCACTGTACTCTATCTCTACTGTACCCACTGTACTATATCTCTACTGTACTTCACTGTCCTCTATCTCTACTGTACTCCACTGTACTCTACCTCTATTGTGCTCCACTGTACTCTATCTCTACTGTACTCTACTGTACTCTATCTCTACTGTACTCTACTGTTCTCTACCTCTACTGTGCTCTACTGTACTCTACTCTACTGTACTCCACTGTACTCTATCTCTACTGTGATCCACTGTACTCTACCTCTACTGTGCTCCACTGTACTCTCTCTCTACTGTACTCTACCTCTACTGTACTCTACTGTACTCCACCTCTAATGTGCTCCACTGTACTCTACCTCTACTGTACTCTACCTCTACTGTACTCCACTGTACTCTACCTCTAATGTGCTCCACTGTACTCTATCTCTACTGTGCTCCACTGTACTCTATTCCTACTGTGCTCCACTGTACTCTATCTCTACTGTACTCCACTGTACTCTATCTCTACTGTACTCTACTGTACTCTATCTCTACTTTACTCCACTGTACTCTATCTCTACTGTACTCCAATGTACTCTACCTCTACTGTGCTCCACTGTACTCTACCTCTACCGTACTCCACTGTACTCTATCTCTACTGTACTCCACTGTACTCTACCTCTACTGTACTCTACTGTTCTCTACCTCTACTGTGCTCTACTGTACTCTACTCTACTGTACTCCACTGTACTCTATCTCTACTGTGATCCACTGTACTCTACCTCTACTGTACTCCACTGTACTCTATCTCTACTGTGCTCCACTGTACTCTACCTCTACTGTGCTCAACTGTACTCTACTGTACTCCACTGTACTCTACCTCTACTGTACTCCACTGTACTCTATCTCTACTGTACTCCACTGTACTCTACCTCTACTGTACTCCACTGTACTCTATCTCTACTGTGCTCAACTGTACTGTACTGTACTCCACTGTAATCTACCTCTACTGTACTCCACTGTACTCTACTTCTACTGTACTCCACTGTACTCTACCTCTACTGTACTCCACTGTACTCTACTCTACTGTACTCCACTGTACTCTATCTCTACTGTGATCCACTGTACTCTACCTCTACTGTACTCCACTGTACTCTATCTCTACTGTACTCCACTGTACTCTACCTCTACTGTACTCTACTGTTCTCTACCTCTACTTTGCTCTAATGTACTCTACTCTACTGTACTCCACTGTACTCTATCTCTACTGTGATCCACTGTACTCTACCTCTACTGTACTCTACTGTTCTCTACCTCTACTATGCTCTACTGTACTGTACTCTACTGTACTACACTGTACTCTATCTCTACTGTGATCCACTGTACTCTACCTCTACTGTACTCTACTGTACTCTACCTCTAATGTGCTCCACTGTACTCTATCTCTACTGTGCTCCACTGTACTCTATTTCTACTGTGCTCCACTGTACTCTATCTCTACTGTACTCCACTGTACTCTATCTCTACTGTACTTCACTGTCCTTTATCTCTAATGTACTCCACTGTACTCTACCTCTATTGTGCTCCATTGTACTCTATCTCTACTGTACTCTACTGTACTCTATCTCTACTTTACTCCACTGTACTCTATCTCTACTGTACTCCACTGTACTCTACCTCTACTGTGCTCCACTGTACTCTACCTCTACCGTACTCCACTGTATTCTATCTCTACTGTACTCCACTGTACTCTACCTCTACTGTACTCTACTGTTCTCTACCTCTACTGTGCTCTACTGTACTCTTCTCTACTGTACTCCACTGTACTCTATCTCTACTGTGATCCACTATACTCTACCTCTACTGTACTCTACTGTACTCTATCTCTACTGTGATCTGCTGTACTCTATCTCTACTGTGCTCCACTGTACTCTACCTCTACTGTGCTCCACTGTACTCTATCTCTACTGTGCTCCACTCTACTCTACCTCTACTGTGCTCCACTGTATCCTACCTCTACTGTACTCCACTGTACTCTATCTCTACTGTGCTCCACTGTACTCTATCTCTACTGTACTCCACTGTACTCTACCTCTACTGTGCTCTACTGTTCTCTACCTCTACTGTGCTCTACTGTACTCCACCTCTACTGTTCTCCACTGTACCCTACCTCTATTGTGCTCCACTGTACTCTACCTCTACTGTGCTCCACTGTACTCTACCTCTACTGTACTCCACTGTATTCTATCTCTACTGTGCTCCACTGTACTCTACCTCTACTGTACTCCACTGTACTCTATCTCTACTGTGCTCCACTGTACTCTACCTCTACTGTGCTCAACTGTACTCTACTGTACTCCACTGTACTCTACCTCTACTGTACTCCACTGTACTCTATCTCTACTGTACTCCACTGTACTCTACCTCTACTGTACTCCACTGTACTCTATCTCTACTGTGCTCAACTGTACTGTACTGTACTCCACTGTAATCTACCTCTACTGTACTCCACTGTACTCTACTTCTACTGTACTCCACTGTACTCTACCTCTACTGTACTCCACTGTACTCTACTCTACTGTACTCCACTGTACTCTATCTCTACTGTGATCCACTGTACTCTACCTCTACTGTACTCCACTGTACTCTATCTCTACTGTACTCCACTGTACTCTACCTCTACTGTACTCTACTGTTCTCTACCTCTACTTTGCTCTACTGTACTCTACTCTACTGTACTCCACTGTACTCTATCTCTACTGTGATCCACTGTACTCTACCTCTACTGTACTCTACTGTTCTCTACCTCTACTATGCTCTACTGTACTGTACTCTACTGTACTACACTGTACTCTATCTCTACTGTGATCCACTGTACTCTACCTCTACTGTACTCTACTGTACTCTACCTCTAATGTGCTCCACTGTACTCTATCTCTACTGTGCTCCACTGTACTCTATTTCTACTGTGCTCCACTGTACTCTATCTCTACTGTACTCCACTGTACTCTATCTCTACTGTACTTCACTGTCCTTTATCTCTAATGTACTCCACTGTACTCTACCTCTATTGTGCTCCATTGTACTCTATCTCTACTGTACTCTACTGTACTCTATCTCTACTTTACTCCACTGTACTCTATCTCTACTGTACTCCACTGTACTCTACCTCTACTGTGCTCCACTGTACTCTACCTCTACCGTACTCCACTGTATTCTATCTCTACTGTACTCCACTGTACTCTACCTCTACTGTACTCTACTGTTCTCTACCTCTACTGTGCTCTACTGTACTCTTCTCTACTGTACTCCACTGTACTCTATCTCTACTGTGATCCACTATACTCTACCTCTACTGTACTCTACTGTACTCTATCTCTACTGTGATCTACTGTACTCTATCTCTACTGTGCTCCACTGTACTCTACCTCTACTGTGCTCCACTGTACTCTATCTCTACTGTGCTCCACTCTACTCTACCTCTACTGTGCTCCACTGTATCCTACCTCTACTGTACTCCACTGTACTCTATCTCTACTGTGCTCCACTGTACTCTATCTCTACTGTACTCCACTGTACTCTACCTCTACTGTGCTCTACTGTTCTCTACCTCTACTGTGCTCTACTGTACTCCACCTCTACTGTTCTCCACTGTACCCTACCTCTATTGTGCTCCACTGTACTCTACCTCTACTGTGCTCCACTGTACTCTAACTCTACTGTACTCCACTGTATTCTATCTCTACTGTGCTCCACTGTACTCTACCTCTACTGTGCTCAACTGTAATCTACTGTACTCCACTGTACTCTACCTCTACTGTACTCCACTGTACTCTATCTCTACTGTACTCCACTGTACTCTACCTCTACTGTACTCCACTGTACTCTATCTCTACTTTGCTCCACTGTACTCTACCTCTACTGTACCCAACTTTACTGTACTCTACTCCACTGTACTCTACCTCTACTGTACTCCACTGTACTCTACCTCTACTGTACTCCACTGTACTCTACCTCTACTGTACTCAACTGTACTCTATCTCTACTGTGCTCCACTGTACTCTACCTCTACTGTACTCGACTGTACTCTATCTCTACTGTACTCCACTGTACTCTACCTATACTGTACTCTACTGTTCTCTACCTCTACTGTACTCCGCTGTACTCTATCTCTACTGTGATCCACTGTATTCTACCTCTACTGTACTCCACTCTACTCTATCTCTACTCTACTCCACTGTACTCTACCTCTACTGTACTCTACTGTTTTCTACCTCTACTGTGCTCTACTGTACTCTTCTCTACTGTACTCCACTGTACTCTATCTCTACTGTGATCCACTGTACTCTACCTCTACTGTACTCCACTGTACTCTATCTCTACTGTGATCCACTGTACTCTATCTCTACTGTGCTCCACTGTACTCTACCTCTACTATGCTCCACTGTACTCTATCTGTACTGTGCTCCACTCTACTCTACCTCTACTGTGCTCCACTGTACTCTACCTCTACTGTACTCCACTGTACTCTATCTCTACTGTGCTCCACTGTACTCTTTCTCTACTGTACTCCACTGTACTCTACCTCTACTGTGCTCTACTGTTCTCTACCTCTACTGTGCTCTACTGTACTCCACCTCTACTGTGCTCCACTGTACCCTACCTCTACTGTGCTCCACTGTACTCTACCTCTACTGTGCTCCACTGTACTCTACCTCTACTGTGCTCCACTGTACTCTACCTCTACTGTGCTCCACTGTACTCTACCTCTACTGTGCTCCACTGTACTCTATCTCTACTGTGCTCCACTGTACTCTACCTCTAATGTACTCTACTGTACTCCACCTCTAATGTGCTCCACTGTACTCTAGCCCTACTGTACTCCACTGTACTTTACCTCTACTGTACTCCACTGTACTCTACCTCTATTGTGCTCCACTGTACTCTATTTCTACTGTACTCCTCTGTACTCTACCTCTACTGTGCTCCACTGTACTCTATCTGTAATGTACTCTACTGTACTCTATCTCTACTGTGATCCATTGTACTCTACCTCTGCTGTGGTCCACTGTACTCTATCTCTACTGTACTCCACTGTACTCTACTGTTCTCTACCTCTACTGTACTCTACTGTGCTCCACTGTACTCCACTGTAGTCTACATCTACTGTGCTCCACTGTACTCTACCTCTACTGTCCTCCACTGTACTCTACCTCTACTGTGCTCCACTGTACTCTCTCTCTACTGTACTCTACCTCTACTGTACTCTACTGTACTCCACTTCTAATGTGCTCCACTGTACTCTACCTCTACTGTACTCTACCTCTACTGTACTCCACTGTACTCTACCTCTACTGTGCTCTACTGTACTCTATCTCTACTGTGCTCCACTGTACTATACCTCTACTGTACTCCACTATACTCTAACTCTACTATACTCCACTGTACTCTATCTCTACTGTGCTCCACTGTACTCTATCTCTACTGTACCCACTGTACTATATCTCTACTGTACTTCACTGTCCTCTATCTCTACTGTACTCCACTGTACTCTACCTCTATTGTGCTCCACTGTACTCTATCTCTACTGTACTCTACTGTACTCTATCTCTACTGTACTCTACTGTTCTCTACCTCTACTGTGCTCTACTGTACTCTACTCTACTGTACTCCACTGTACTCTATCTCTACTGTGATCCACTGTACTCTACCTCTACTGTGCTCCACTGTACTCTCTCTCTACTGTACTCTACCTCTACTGTACTCTACTGTACTCCACCTCTAATGTGCTCCACTGTACTCTACCTCTACTGTACTCTACCTCTACTGTACTCCACTGTACTCTACCTCTAATGTGCTCCACTGTACTCTATCTCTACTGTGCTCCACTGTACTCTATTTCTACTGTGCTCCACTGTACTCTATCTCTACTGTACTCCACTGTACTCTATCTCTACTGTACTTCAATGTCCTTTATCTCTAATGTACTCCACTGTACTCTACCTCTATTGTGCTCCATTGTACTCTATCTCTACTGTACTCTACTGTACTCTATCTCTACTTTACTCCACTGTACTCTATCTCTACTGTACTCCAATGTACTCTACCTCTACTGTGCTCCACTGTACTCTACCTCTACCGTACTCCACTGTACTCTATCTCTACTGTACTCCACTGTACTCTACCTCTACTGTACTCTACTGTTCTCTACCTCTACTGTGCTCTACTGTACTCTACTCTACTGTACTCCACTGTACTCTATCTCTACTGTGATCCACTGTACTCTACCTCTACTGTACTCTACTGTACTCTATCTCTACTGTGATCTACTGTACTCTATCTCTACTGTGCTCCACTGTACTCTACCTCTACTGTGCTCCACTGTACTCTATCTCTACTGCGCTCCACTCTACTCTACCTCTACTGTGCTCCACTGTATCCTACCTCTACTGTACTCCACTGTACTCTATCTCTACTGTGCTCCACTGTACTCTATCTCTACTGTACTCCACTGTACTCTACCTCTACTGTGCTCTATTGTTCTCTACCTCTACTGTGCTCTACTGTACTCCACCTCTACTGTTCTCCACTGTACCCTACCTCTATTGTGCTCCACTGTACTCTACCTCTACTGTGCTCCACTCTACTCTACCTCTACTGTACTCCACTGTATTCTATCTCTACTGTGCTCCACTGTACTCTACCTCTACTGTGCTCAACTGTACTCTACTGTACTCCAATGTACTCTACCTCTACTGTACTCCACTGTACTCTATCTCTACTGTACTCCACTGTACTCTACCTCTACTGTACTCCACTGTACTCTATCTCTACTGTGCTCCACTGTACTCTACCTCTACTGTGCCCAACTTTACTGTACTCTACTCCACTGTACTCTACCTCTACTGTACTCCACTGTACTCTACCTCTACTGTACTCCACTGTACTCTACCTCTACTGTACTCAACTGTACTCTATCTCTACTGTGCTCCACTGTACTCTACCTCTACTGTACTCGACTGTACTCTATCTCTACTGTACTCCACTGTACTTTACCTATACTGTACTCTACTGTTCTCTACCTCTACTGTACTCCACTGTACTCTATTTCTATTTTGATCCACTGTACTCTACCTCTACTGTACTCCACTGTACTCTATCTCTACTCTACTCCACTGTACTCTACCTCTACTGTACTCTACTGTTCTCTACCTCTACTGTGCTCTACTGTACTCTTCTCTACTGTACTCCACTGTACTCTATCTCTACTGTGATCCACTGTACTCTACCTCTACTGTACTCCACTGTACTCTATCTCTACTGTGATCCACTGTACTCTATCTCTACTGTGCTCCACTGTATCTACCTCTACTATGCTCCACTGTACTCTATCTGTACTGTGCTCCACTCTACTCTAACTCTACTGTGCTCCACTGTACTCTACCTCTACTGTACTCCACTGTACTCTATCTCTACTGTGCTCCACTGTACTCTATCTCTACTGTACTCCACTGTACTCTACCTCTACTGTGCTCTACTGTTCTCTACCTCTACTGTGCTCTACTGTACTCCACCTCTACTGTGCTCCACTGTACCCTACCTCTACTGTGCTCCACTGTACTCTACCTCTACTGTGCTCCACTGTACTCTACCTCTACTGTGCTCCACTGTACTCTACCTCTACTGTGCTCCACTGTACTCTACCTCTACTGTGCTCCACTGTACTCTATCTCTACTGTGCTCCACTGTACTCTACCTCTAATGTACTCTACTGTACTCCACCTCTAATGTGCTCCACTGTACTCTAGCCCTACTGTACTCCACTGTACTTTACCTCTACTGTACTCCACTGTACTCTACGTCTACTGTGCACCACTGTACTCTATTTCTACTGTGATCCATTGTACTCTACCTCTGCTGTGCTCCACTGTACTCTATCTCTACTGTACTCCACTGTACTCTACTGTTCTCTACCTCTACTGTACTCTACTGTGCTCCACTGTACTCCACTGTAGTCTACTTCTACTGTGCTCCACTGTACTCTACCTCTACTGTGCTCCACTATAATTTACCTCTACTGTGCTCCACTGTACTCTACCTCTACTGTCCTCCACTGTACTCTACCTCTACTGTGCTCCACTGTACTCTCTCTCTACTGTACTCTACCTCTACTCTACTCTACTATACTCCACCTCTAATGTGCTCCACTGTACTCTACCTCTACTGTACTCTACCTCTACTGTACTCCACTGTACTCTACCTCTACTGTGCTCTACTGTACTCTATCTCTACTCTGCTCCACTGTACTCTACCTCTACTGTACTCCACTATACTCTAACTCTACTATACTCCACTGTACTCTATCTCTACTGTGCTCCACTGTACTCTATTTCTACTGTGCTCCACTGTACTCTATCTCTACTGTACTCCACTGTACTCTACCTCTATTGTGCTCCATTGTACTCTATCTCTACTGTACTCTACTGTACTCTATCTCTACTTTACTCCACTGTACTCTATCTCTACTGTACTCCACTGTACTCTACCTCTACTGTGCTCCACTGTACTCTACCTCTACCGTACTCCACTGTACTCTATCTCTAATGTACTCCACTGTACTCTACCTCTACTGTACTCTACTGTTCTCTACCTCTACTGTGCTCTACTGTACTCGTCTCTACTGTACTCCACTGTACTCTATCTCTACTGTGATCCACTATACTCTACCTCTACTGTACTCTACTGTACTCTATCTCTACTGTGTTCTACTGTACTCTATCTCTACTGTGCTCCACTGTACTCTACCTCTACTGTGCTCCACTGTACTCTATCTCTACTGTGCTCCACTCTACTCTACCTCTACTGTGCTCCACTGTATCCTACCTCTACTGTACTCCACTGTACTCTATCTCTACTGTACTCCACTGTACTCTGCCTCTACTGTGCTCTACTGTACTCTATCTCTACTGTGCTCCACTGTACTCTACCTCTACTGTACTCCACTATACTCTAACTCTACTATACTCCACTCTACTCTATCTCTACTGTGCTCCACTGCACTCTATTTCTACTGTGCTCCACTGTACTCTATCTCTACTGTACTCCACTGTACTATATCTCTACTGTACTTCACTGTCCTCTATCTCTACTGTACTCCACTGTACTCTACCTCTATTGTGCTCCACTGTACTCTATCTCTACTGTACTCTAATGTACTCTATCTCTACTGTACTCCACTGTAGTCTATCTCTACTGTACTCCACTGTACTCTACCTCTATTGTGCTCCACTGTACTCTACCTCTACCGTACTCCACTGTACTCTATCTCTACTGTACTCCACTGTACTCTACCTCTACTGTACTCTACTGTTCTCTACCTCTACTGTGCTCTACTGTACTCTATCTCTACTGTACTCTAATGTACTCTATCTCTACTGTACTCCACTGTAGTCTATCTCTACTGTACTCCACTGTACTCTACCTCTATTGTGCTCCACTGTACTCTATCTCTACTGTGCTCCACTGTACTCTATCTCTACTGTGCTCCACTGTACTCTATCTCTACTGTGCTCCACTCTACTCTACCTCTACTGTGCTCCACTGTATCCTACCTCTACTGTGCTCTACTGTACTCTATCTCTACTGTGCTCCACTGTACTCTACCTCTACTGTACTCCACTATACTCTAACTCTACTATACTCCACTGTACTCTATCTCTACTGTGCTCCACTGTACTCTATTTCTACTGTGCTCCACTGTACTCTATCTCTACTGTACTCCACTGTACTCTATTTCTACTGCACTTCACTGTCCTCTATCTCTACTGTACTCCACTGTACTCTACCTCTATTGTGCTCCACTGTACTCTATATCTACTGTACTCTACTGTACTCTATCTCTACTGTACTCCACTGTACTCTATCTCTACTGTACTCCACTGTACTCTACCTCTACTGTACTCTACTGTACTCTATCTCTACTGTACTCCACTGTACTCTATCTCTACTGTACTCCACTGTACTCTACCTCTACTGTACTCTACTGTTCTCTACCTCTACTCGGCTCTACTGTACTCTACTCTACTGTACTCCACCGTACTCTATCTCTACTGTGATCCACTGTACTCTACTTTTACTGTACTCCACTGTAATCCATCTCTACTGTGATCCACTGTACTCTATCTCTACTGTGCTCCACTGTACTCTACCTCTACTGTGCTCCACTGTACCCTACCTCTACTGTGCTCCACTGTACTCTACCTCTACTGTGCTCCACTGTACTCTACCTCTACTGTACTCCACTGTACTCTATCTCTACTGTGCTCCACTGTACTCTACCTCTACTGTACTCCACTGTACTCTATCTCTACTGTGCTCCACTGTACTCTATCTCTACTGTGCTCTACTGTTCTCTACCTCTACTGTGCTCTACTGTACTCCACCTCTACTGTGCTCCACTGTACCCTACCTCTAATGTGCTCCACTGTACTCTACCTCTACTGTGCTCCACTGTACTCTACCTCTACTCTGCTCCACTGTATCCACTGTACTCTACCTCTACTGTGCTCCACTGTACTCTACCTCTACTGTGCTCCACTGTACTCTATCTCTACTGTGATCCACTGTACTCTACCTCTACTGTACTCCACTGTACTCTGTCTCTACTGTGCTCCACTGTACTCTATCTCTACTGTGCTCCACTGTACTCTATCTCTACTGTGCTCCACTCTACTCTACCTCTACTCTGCTCCACTGTATCCTACCTCTACTGTGCTCTACTGTACTCTATCTCTACTGTGCTCCACTGTACTCTACCTCTACTGTACTCCACTATACTCTAACTCTACTATACTCCACTGTACTCTATCTCTACTGTGCTCCACTGTACTCTATTTCTACTGTGCTCCACTGTACTCTATCTCTACTGTACTCCACTGTATTCTATTTCTATTGCACTTCACTGTCCTCTATCTCTACTGTACTCCACTGTACTCTACCTCTATTGTGCTCCACTGTACTCTATATCTACTGTACTCTACTGTACTCTATCTCTACTGTACTCCACTGTACTCTATCTCTACTGTACTCCACTGTACTCTACCTCTACTGTACTCTACTGTACTCTATCTCTACTGTACTCCACTGTACTCTATCTCTACTGTACTCCACTGTACTCTACCTCTACTGTACTCTACTGTTCTCTACCTCTACTCGGCTCTACTGTACTCTACTCTACTGTACTCCACCGTACTCTATCTCTACTGTGATCCACTGTACTCTACTTCTACTGTACTCCACTGTAATATATCTCTACTGTGATCCACTGTACTCTATCTCTACTGTGCTCCACTGTACTCTACCTCTACTGTGCTCCACTGTACTCTATCTCTACTGTGCTCCACTGTATCCTACCTCTACTGTACTCCACTGTACTCTATCTCTACTGTGCTCCACTGTACTCTATCTCTACTGTACTCCACTGTACTCTACCTCTACTGTGCTCTACTGTTCTCTACCTCTACTGTGCTCTACTGTACTCCACCTCTACTGTGCTCCACTGTACCCTACCTCTACTGTGCTCCACTGTACTCTACCTCTACTGTGCTCCACTGTACTCTACCTCTACTGTACTCCACTGTACTCTATCTCTACTGTGCTCCACTGTACTCTACCTCTACTGTGCTCAACTGTACTCTACTGTACTCCACTGTACTCTACCTCTACTGTACTCCACTGTACTCTATCTCTACTGTACTCCACTGTACTCTACCTCTACTGTACTCCACTGTACTCTATCTCTACTGTGCTCAACTGTACTGTACTGTACTCCACTGTAATCTACCTCTATTGTACTCCACTGTACTCTACTTCTACTGTACTCCACTGTACTCTACCTCTACTGTACTCCACTGTACTCTACTCTACTGTACTCCACTGTACTCTATCTCTACTGTGATCCACTGTACTCTACCTCTACTGTACTCCACTGTACTCTATCTCTACTGTACTCCACTGTACTCTACCTCTACTGTACTCTACTGTTCTCTACCTCTACTTTGCTCTACTGTACTCTACTCTACTGTACTCCACTGTACTCTATCTCTACTGTGATCCACTGTACTCTACCTCTACTGTACTCTACTGTTCTCTACCTCTACTATGCTCTACTGTACTGTACTCTACTGTACTACACTGTACTCTATCTCTACTGTGATCCACTGTACTCTACCTCTACTGTACTCTACTGTACTCTACCTCTAATGTGCTCCACTGTACTCTATCTCTACTGTGCTCCACTGTACTCTATTTCTACTGTGCTCCACTGTACTCTATCTCTACTGTACTCCACTGTACTCTATCTCTACTGTACTTCACTGTCCTTTATCTCTATTGTACTCCACTGTACTCTACCTCTATTGTGCTCCATTGTACTCTATCTCTACTGTACTCTACTGTACTCTATCTCTACTTTACTCCACTGTACTCTATCTCTACTGTACTCCACTGTACTCTACCTCTACTGTGATCCACTGTACTCTACCTCTACCGTACTCCACTGTATTCTATCTCTACTGTACTCCACTGTACTCTACCTCTACTGTACTCTACTGTTCTCTACCTCTACTTTGCTCTACTGTACTCTACTCTACTGTACTCCACTGTACTCTATCTCTACTGTGATCCACTGTACTCTACCTCTACTGTACTCTACTGTTCTCTACCTCTACTATGCTCTACTGTACTGTACTCTACTGTACTACACTGTACTCTATCTCTACTGTGATCCACTGTACTCTACCTCTACTGTACTCTACTGTACTCTACCTCTAATGTGCTCCACTGTACTCTATCTCTACTGTGCTCCACTGTACTCTATTTCTACTGTGCTCCACTGTACTCTATCTCTACTGTACTCCACTGTACTCTATCTCTACTGTACTTCACTGTCCTTTATCTCTAATGTACTCCACTGTACTCTACCTCTATTGTGCTCCATTGTACTCTATCTCTACTGTACTCTACTGTACTCTATCTCTACTTTACTCCACTGTACTCTATCTCTACTGTACTCCACTGTACTCTACCTCTACTGTGCTCCACTGTACTCTACCTCTACCGTACTCCACTGTATTCTATCTCTACTGTACTCCACTGTACTCTACCTCTACTGTACTCTACTGTTCTCTACCTCTACTGTGCTCTACTGTACTCTTCTCTACTGTACTCCACTGTACTCTATCTCTACTGTGATCCACTATACTCTACCTCTACTGTACTCTACTGTACTCTATCTCTACTGTGATCTACTGTACTCTATCTCTACTGTGCTCCACTGTACTCTACCTCTACTGTGCTCCACTGTACTCTATCTCTACTGTGCTCCACTCTACTCTACCTCTACTGTGCTCCACTGTATCCTACCTCTACTGTACTCCACTGTACTCTATCTCTACTGTGCTCCACTGTACTCTATCTCTACTGTACTCCACTGTACTCTACCTCTACTGTGCTCTACTGTTCTCTACCTCTACTGTGCTCTACTGTACTCCACCTCTACTGTTCTCCACTGTACCCTACCTCTATTGTGCTCCACTGTACTCTACCTCTACTGTGCTCCACTGTACTCTACCTCTACTGTGCTCAACTGTAATCTACTGTACTCCACTGTACTCTACCTCTACTGTACTCCACTGTACTCTATCTCTACTGTACTCCACTGTACTCTACCTCTACTGTACTCCACTGTACTCTATCTCTACTGTGCTCCACTGTACTCTACCTCTACTGTACCCAACTTTACTGTACTCTACTCCACTGTACTCTACCTCTACTGTACTCAACTGTACTCTATCTCTACTGTGCTCCACTGTACTCTACCTCTACTGTAGTCGACTGTACTCTATCTCTACTGTACTCCACTGTACTCTACCTCTACTGTGCTCCACTGTACCCTACCTCTACTGTGCTCCACTGTACTCTACCTCTACTGTGCTCCACTGTACTCTACCTCTACTGTACTCCACTGTACTCTATCTCTACTGTGCTCCACTGTACTCTACCTCTACTGTACTCCACTGTACTCTATCTCTACTGTGCTCCACTGTACTCTATTTCTACTGTGCTCTACTGTTCTCTACCTCTACTGTGCTCTACTGTACTCCACCTCTACTGTGCTCCACTGTACCCTACCTCTAATGTGCTCCACTGTACTCTACCTCTACTGTGCTCCACTGTACTCTACCTCTACTCTGCTCCACTGTATCCACTGTACTCTACCTCTACTGTGCTCCACTGTACTCTACCTCTACTGTGCTCCACTGTACTCTATCTCTACTGTGATCCACTGTACTCTACCTCTACTGTACTCCACTGTACTCTGTCTCTACTGTGCTCCACTGTACTCTATCTCTACTGTGCTCCACTGTACTCTATCTCTACTGTGCTCCACTCTACTCTACCTCTACTCTGCTCCACTGTATCCTACCTCTACTGTGCTCTACTGTACTCTATCTCTACTGTGCTCCACTGTACTCTACCTCTACTGTACTCCACTATACTCTAACTCTACTATACTCCACTGTACTCTATCTCTACTGTGCTCCACTGTACTCTATTTCTACTGTGCTCCACTGTACTCTATCTCTACTGTACTCCACTGTACTCTATTTCTATTGCACTTCACTGTCCACTATCTCTACTGTACTCCACTGTACTCTACCTCTATTGTGCTCTACTGTACTCTATATCTACTGTACTCTACTGTACTCTATCTCTACTGTACTCCACTGTACTCTATCTCTACTGTACTCCACTGTACTCTACCTCTACTGTACTCTACTGTACTCTATCTCTACTGTACTCCACTGTACTCTATCTCTACTGTACTCCACTGTACTCTACCTCTACTGTACTCTACTGTTCTCTACCTCTACTCGGCTCTACTGTACTCTACTCTACTGTACTCCACCGTACTCTATCTCTACTGTGATCCACTGTACTCTACTTCTACTGTACTCCACTGTAATATATCTCTACTGTGATCCACTGTACTCTATCTCTACTGTGCTCCACTGTACTCTACCTCTACTGTGCTCCACTGTACTCTATCTCTACTGTGCTCCACTGTATCCTACCTCTACTGTACTCCACTGTACTCTATCTCTACTGTGCTCCACTGTACTCTATCTCTACTGTACTCCACTGTACTCTACCTCTACTGTGCTCTACTGTTCTCTACCTCTACTGTGCTCTACTGTACTCCACCTCTACTGTGCTCCACTGTACCCTACCTCTACTGTGCTCCACTGTACTCTACCTCTACTGTGCTCCACTGTACTCTACCTCTACTGTACTCCACTGTACTCTATCTCTACTGTGCTCCACTGTACTCTACCTCTACTGTGCTCAACTGTACTCTACTGTACTCCACTGTACTCTACCTCTACTGTACTCCACTGTACTCTATCTCTACTGTACTCCACTGTACTCTACCTCTACTGTACTCCACTGTACTCTATCTCTACTGTGCTCAACTGTACTGCACTGTACTCCACTGTAATCTACCTCTACTGTACTCCACTGTACTCTACTTCTACTGTACTCCACTGTACTCTACCTCTACTGTACTCCACTGTACTCTACTCTACTGTACTCCACTGTACTCTATCTCTACTGTGATCCACTGTACTCTACCTCTACTGTACTCCACTGTACTCTATCTCTACTGTACTCCACTGTACTCTACCTCTACTGTACTCTACTGTTCTCTACCTCTACTTTGCTCTACTGTACTCTACTCTACTGTACTCCACTGTACTCTATCTCTACTGTGATCCACTGTACTCTACCTCTACTGTACTCTACTGTTCTCTACCTCTACTATGCTCTACTGTACTGTACTCTACTGTACTACACTGTACTCTATCTCTACTGTGATCCACTGTACTCTACCTCTACTGTACTCTACTGTACTCTACCTCTAATGTGCTCCACTGTACTCTATCTCTACTGTGCTCCACTGTACTCTATTTCTACTGTGCTCCACTGTACTCTATCTCTACTGTACTCCACTGTACTCTATCTCTACTGTACTTCACTGTCCTTTATCTCTAATGTACTCCACTGTACTCTACCTCTACTGTACTCTACTGTTCTCTACCTCTACTGTGCTCTACTGTACTCTTCTCTACTGTACTCCACTGTACTCTATCTCTACTGTACTCCACTGTACTCTATCTCTACTGTACTTCACTGTCCTTTATCTCTAATGTACTCCACTGTACTCTACCTCTATTGTGCTCCATTGTACTCTATCTCTACTGTACTCTACTGTACTCTATCTCTACTTTACTCCACTGTACTCTATCTCTACTGTACTCCACTGTACTCTACCTCTACTGTGCTCCACTGTACTCTACCTCTACCGTACTCCACTGTATTCTATCTCTACTGTACTCCACTGTACTCTACCTCTACTGTACTCTACTGTTCTCTACCTCTACTTTGCTCTACTGTACTCTACTCTACTGTACTCCACTGTACTCTATCTCTACTGTGATCCACTGTACTCTACCTCTACTGTACTCTACTGTTCTCTACCTCTACTATGCTCTACTGTACTGTACTCTACTGTACTACACTGTACTCTATCTCTACTGTGATCCACTGTACTCTACCTCTACTGTACCCTACTGTACTCTACCTCTAATGTGCTCCACTGTACTCTATCTCTACTGTGCTCCACTGTACTCTATTTCTACTGTGCTCCACTGTACTCTATCTCTACTGTACTCCACTGTACTCTATCTCTACTGTACTTCACTGTCCTTTATCTCTAATGTACTCCACTGTACTCTACCTCTATTGTGCTCCATTGTACTCTATCTCTACTGTACTCTACTGTACTCTATCTCTACTTTACTCCACTGTACTCTATCTCTACTGTACTCCACTGTACTCTACCTCTACTGTGCTCCACTGTACTCTACCTCTACCGTACTCCACTGTATTCTATCTCTACTGTACTCCACTGTACTCTGCCTCTACTGTACTCTACTGTTCTCTACCTCTACTGTGCTCTACTGTACTCTTCTCTACTGTACTCCACTGTACTCTATCTCTACTGTGATCCACTATACTCTACCTCTACTGTACTCTACTGTACTCTATCTCTACTGTGATCTACTGTATTCTATCTCTACTGTGCTCCACTGTACTCTACCTCTACTGTGCTCCACTGTACTCTATCTCTACTGTGCTCCACTCTACTCTACCTCTACTGTGCTCCACTGTATCCTACCTCTACTGTACTCCACTGTACTCTATCTCTACTGTGCTCCACTGTACTCTATCTCTACTGTACTCCACTGTACTCTACCTCTATTGTGCTCTACTGTTCTCTACCTCTACTGTGCTCTACTGTACTCCACCTCTACTGTTCTCCACTGTACCCTACCTCTATTGTGCTCCACTGTACTCTACCTCTACTGTGCTCCACTGTACTCTACCTCTACTGTACTCCACTGTATTCTATCTCTACTGTGCTCCACTGTACTCTACCTCTACTGTGCTCAACTGTAATCTACTGTACTCCACTGTACTCTACCTCTACTGTACTCCACTGTACTCTATCTCTACTGTACTCCACTGTACTCTACCTCTACTGTACTCCACTGTACTCTATCTCTACTGTGCTCCACTGTACTCTACCTCTACTGTACCCAACTTTACTGTACTCTACTCCACTGTACTCTACCTCTACTGTACTCCACTGTACTCTACCTCTACTGTACTCCACTGTACTCTACCTCTACTGTACTCAACTGTACTCTATCTCTACTGTGCTCCACTGTACTCTACCTCTACTGTACTCGACTGTACTCTATCTCTACTGTACTCCACTGTACTCTACCTATACTGTACTCTACTGTTCTCTACCTCTACTGTACTCCGCTGTACTCTATCTCTACTGTGATCCACTGTATTCTACCTCTACTGTACTCCACTCTACTATATCTCTACTCTACTCCACTGTACTCTACCTCTACTGTACTCTACTGTTTTCTACCTCTACTGTGCTCTACTGTACTCTTCTCTACTGTACTCCACTGTACTCTATCTCTACTGTGATCCACTGTACTCTACCTCTACTGTACTCCACTGTACTCTATCTCTACTGTGATCCACTGTACTCTATCTCTACTGTGCTCCACTGTACTCTACCTCTACTGTGCTCCACTGTACTCTACCTCTACTGTGCTCCACTGTACTCTACCTCTACTGTGCTCCACTGTACTCTACCTCTACTGTGCTCCACTGTACTCTATCTCTACTGTGCTCCACTGTACTCTACCTCTAATGTACTCTACTGTACTCCACCTCTAATGTGCTCCACTGTACTCTAGCCCTACTGTACTCCACTGTACTTTACCTCTACTGTACTCCACTGTACTCTACCTCTACTGTGCTCCACTGTACTCTATTTCTACTGTACTCCTCTGTACTCTACCTCTACTGTGCTCCACTGTACTCTATCTGTAATGTACTCTACTGTACTCTATCTCTACTGTGATCCATTGTACTCTACCTCTGCTGTGCTCCACTGTACTCTATCTCTACTGTACTCCACTGTACTCTACTGTTCTCTACCTCTACTGTACTCTACTGTGCTCCACTGTACTCCACTGTAGTCTACATCTACTGTGCTCCACTGTACTCTACCTCTACTGTGCTCCACTATAATTTACCTCTACTGTGCTCCACTGTACTCTACCTCTACTGTCCTCCACTGTACTCTACCTCTACTGTGCTCCACTGTACTCTCTCTCTACTGTACTCTACCTCTACTGTACTCTACTGTACTCCACTTCTAATGTGCTCCACTGTACTCTACCTCTACTGTACTCTACCTCTACTGTACTCCACTGTACTCTACCTCTACTGTGCTCTACTGTACTCTATCTCTACTGTGCTCCACTGTACTATACCTCTACTGTACTCCACTATACTCTAACTCTACTATACTCCACTGTACTCTATCTCTACTGTGCTCCACTGTACTCTATCTCTACTGTACCCACTGTACTATATCTCTACTGTACTTCACTGTCCTCTATCTCTACTGTACTCCACTGTACTCTACCTCTATTGTGCTCCACTGTACTCTATCTCTACTGTACTCTACTGTACTCTATCTCTACTGTACTCTACTGTTCTCTACCTCTACTGTGCTCTACTGTACTCTACTCTACTGTACTCCACTGTACTCTATCTCTACTGTGATCCACTGTACTCTACCTCTACTGTGCTCCACTGTACTCTCTCTCTACTGTACTCTACCTCTACTGTACTCTACTGTACTCCACCTCTAATGTGCTCCACTGTACTCTACCTCTACTGTACTCTACCTCTACTGTACTCCACTGTACTCTACCTCTAATGTGCTCCACTGTACTCTATCTCTACTGTGCTCCACTGTACTCTATTCCTACTGTGCTCCACTGTACTCTATCTCTACTGTACTCCACTGTACTCTATCTCTACTGTACTCTACTGTACTCTATCTCTACTTTACTCCACTGTACTCTATCTCTACTGTACTCCAATGTACTCTACCTCTACTGTGCTCCACTGTACTCTACCTCTACCGTACTCCACTGTACTCTATCTCTACTGTACTCCACTGTACTCTACCTCTACTGTACTCTACTGTTCTCTACCTCTACTGTGCTCTACTGTACTCTACTCTACTGTACTCCACTGTACTCTATCTCTACTGTGATCCACTGTACTCTACCTCTACTGTACTCCACTGTACTCTATCTCTACTGTGCTCCACTGTACTCTACCTCTACTGTGCTCAACTGTACTCTACTGTACTCCACTGTACTCTACCTCTACTGTACTCCACTGTACTCTATCTCTACTGTACTCCACTGTACTCTACCTCTACTGTACTCCACTGTACTCTATCTCTACTGTGCTCAACTGTACTGTACTGTACTCCACTGTAATCTACCTCTACTGTACTCCACTGTACTCTACTTCTACTGTACTCCACTGTACTCTACCTCTACTGTACTCCACTGTACTCTACTCTACTGTACTCCACTGTACTCTATCTCTACTGTGATCCACTGTACTCTACCTCTACTGTACTCCACTGTACTCTATCTCTACTGTACTCCACTGTACTCTACCTCTACTGTACTCTACTGTTCTCTACCTCTACTTTGCTCTAATGTACTCTACTCTACTGTACTCCACTGTACTCTATCTCTACTGTGATCCACTGTACTCTACCTCTACTGTACTCTACTGTTCTCTACCTCTACTATGCTCTACTGTACTGTACTCTACTGTACTACACTGTACTCTATCTCTACTGTGATCCACTGTACTCTACCTCTACTGTACTCTACCTCTAATGTGCTCCACTGTACTCTATCTCTACTGTGCTCCACTGTACTCTATTTCTACTGTGCTCCACTGTACTCTATCTCTACTGTACTCCACTGTACTCTATCTCTACTGTACTTCACTGTCCTTTATCTCTAATGTACTCCACTGTACTCTACCTCTATTGTGCTCCATTGTACTCTATCTCTACTGTACTCTACTGTACTCTATCTCTACTTTACTCCACTGTACTCTATCTCTACTGTACTCCACTGTACTCTACCTCTACTGTGCTCCACTGTACTCTACCTCTACCGTACTCCACTGTATTCTATCTCTACTGTACTCCACTGTACTCTACCTCTACTGTACTCTACTGTTCTCTACCTCTACTGTGCTCTACTGTACTCTTCTCTACTGTACTCCACTGTACTCTATCTCTACTGTGATCCACTATACTCTACCTCTACTGTACTCTACTGTACTCTATCTCTACTGTGATCTACTGTACTCTATCTCTACTGTGCTCCACTGTACTCTACCTCTACTGTGCTCCACTGTACTCTATCTCTACTGTGCTCCACTCTACTCTACCTCTACTGTGCTCCACTGTATCCTACCTCTACTGTACTCCACTGTACTCTATCTCTACTGTGCTCCACTGTACTCTATCTCTACTGTACTCCACTGTACTCTACCTCTACTGTGCTCTACTGTTCTCTACCTCTACTGTGCTCTACTGTACTCCACCTCTACTGTTCTCCACTGTACCCTACCTCTATTGTGCTCCACTGTACTCTACCTCTACTGTGCTCCACTGTACTCTACCTCTACTGTACTCCACTGTATTCTATCTCTACTGTGCTCCACTGTACTCTACCTCTACTGTACTCCACTGTACTCTATCTCTACTGTGCTCCACTGTACTCTACCTCTACTGTGCTCAACTGTACTCTACTGTACTCCACTGTACTCTACCTCTACTGTACTCCACTGTACTCTATCTCTACTGTACTCCACTGTACTCTACCTCTACTGTACTCCACTGTACTCTATCTCTACTGTGCTCAACTGTACTGTACTGTACTCCACTGTAATCTACCTCTACTGTACTCCACTGTACTCTACTTCTACTGTACTCCACTGTACTCTACCTCTACTGTACTCCACTGTACTCTACTCTACTGTACTCCACTGTACTCTATCTCTACTGTGATCCACTGTACTCTACCTCTACTGTACTCCACTGTACTCTATCTCTACTGTACTCCACTGTACTCTACCTCTACTGTACTCTACTGTTCTCTACCTCTACTTTGCTCTACTGTACTCTACTCTACTGTACTCCACTGTACTCTATCTCTACTGTGATCCACTGTACTCTACCTCTACTGTACTCTACTGTTCTCTACCTCTACTATGCTCTACTGTACTGTACTCTACTGTACTACACTGTACTCTATCTCTACTGTGATCCACTGTACTCTACCTCTACTGTACTCTACTGTACTCTACCTCTAATGTGCTCCACTGTACTCTATCTCTACTGTGCTCCACTGTACTCTATTTCTACTGTGCTCCACTGTACTCTATCTCTACTGTACTCCACTGTACTCTATCTCTACTGTACTTCACTGTCCTTTATCTCTAATGTACTCCACTGTACTCTACCTCTATTGTGCTCCATTGTACTCTATCTCTACTGTACTCTACTGTACTCTATCTCTACTTTACTCCACTGTACTCTATCTCTACTGTACTCCACTGTACTCTACCTCTACTGTGCTCCACTGTACTCTACCTCTACCGTACTCCACTGTATTCTATCTCTACTGTACTCCACTGTACTCTACCTCTACTGTACTCTACTGTTCTCTACCTCTACTGTGCTCTACTGTACTCTTCTCTACTGTACTCCACTGTACTCTATCTCTACTGTGATCCACTATACTCTACCTCTACTGTACTCTACTGTACTCTATCTCTACTGTGATCTACTGTACTCTATCTCTACTGTGCTCCACTGTACTCTACCTCTACTGTGCTCCACTGTACTCTATCTCTACTGTGCTCCACTCTACTCTACCTCTACTGTGCTCCACTGTATCCTACCTCTACTGTACTCCACTGTACTCTATCTCTACTGTGCTCCACTGTACTCTATCTCTACTGTACTCCACTGTACTCTACCTCTACTGTGCTCTACTGTTCTCTACCTCTACTGTGCTCTACTGTACTCCACCTCTACTGTTCTCCACTGTACCCTACCTCTATTGTGCTCCACTGTACTCTACCTCTACTGTGCTCCACTGTACTCTAACTCTACTGTACTCCACTGTATTCTATCTCTACTGTGCTCCACTGTACTCTACCTCTACTGTGCTCAACTGTAATCTACTGTACTCCACTGTACTCTACCTCTACTGTACTCCACTGTACTCTATCTCTACTGTACTCCACTGTACTCTACCTCTACTGTACTCCACTGTACTCTATCTCTACTTTGCTCCACTGTACTCTACCTCTACTGTACCCAACTTTACTGTACTCTACTCCACTGTACTCTACCTCTACTGTACTCCACTGTACTCTACCTCTACTGTACTCCACTGTACTCTACCTCTACTGTACTCAACTGTACTCTATCTCTACTGTGCTCCACTGTACTCTACCTCTACTGTACTCGACTGTACTCTATCTCTACTGTACTCCACTGTACTCTACCTATACTGTACTCTACTGTTCTCTACCTCTACTGTACTCCGCTGTACTCTATCTCTACTGTGATCCACTGTATTCTACCTCTACTGTACTCCACTCTACTCTATCTCTACTCTACTCCACTGTACTCTACCTCTACTGTACTCTACTGTTTTCTACCTCTACTGTGCTCTACTGTACTCTTCTCTACTGTACTCCACTGTACTCTATCTCTACTGTGATCCACTGTACTCTACCTCTACTGTACTCCACTGTACTCTATCTCTACTGTGATCCACTGTACTCTATCTCTACTGTGCTCCACTGTACTCTACCTCTACTATGCTCCACTGTACTCTATCTGTACTGTGCTCCACTCTACTCTACCTCTACTGTGCTCCACTGTACTCTACCTCTACTGTACTCCACTGTACTCTATCTCTACTGTGCTCCACTGTACTCTTTCTCTACTGTACTCCACTGTACTCTACCTCTACTGTGCTCTACTGTTCTCTACCTCTACTGTGCTCTACTGTACTCCACCTCTACTGTGCTCCACTGTACCCTACCTCTACTGTGCTCCACTGTACTCTACCTCTACTGTGCTCCACTGTACTCTACCTCTACTGTGCTCCACTGTACTCTACCTCTACTGTGCTCCACTGTACTCTACCTCTACTGTGCTCCACTGTACTCTATCTCTACTGTGCTCCACTGTACTCTACCTCTAATGTACTCTACTGTACTCCACCTCTAATGTGCTCCACTGTACTCTAGCCCTACTGTACTCCACTGTACTTTACCTCTACTGTACTCCACTGTACTCTACCTCTATTGTGCTCCACTGTACTCTATTTCTACTGTACTCCTCTGTACTCTACCTCTACTGTGCTCCACTGTACTCTATCTGTAATGTACTCTACTGTACTCTATCTCTACTGTGATCCATTGTACTCTACCTCTGCTGTGGTCCACTGTACTCTATCTCTACTGTACTCCACTGTACTCTACTGTTCTCTACCTCTACTGTACTCTACTGTGCTCCACTGTACTCCACTGTAGTCTACATCTACTGTGCTCCACTGTACTCTACCTCTACTGTGCTCCACTATAATTTACCTCTACTGTGCTCCACTGTACTCTACCTCTACTGTCCTCCACTGTACTCTACCTCTACTGTGCTCCACTGTACTCTCTCTCTACTGTACTCTACCTCTACTGTACTCTACTGTACTCCACTTCTAATGTGCTCCACTGTACTCTACCTCTACTGTACTCTACCTCTACTGTACTCCACTGTACTCTACCTCTACTGTGCTCTACTGTACTCTATCTCTACTGTGCTCCACTGTACTATACCTCTACTGTACTCCACTATACTCTAACTCTACTATACTCCACTGTACTCTATCTCTACTGTGCTCCACTGTACTCTATCTCTACTGTACCCACTGTACTATATCTCTACTGTACTTCACTGTCCTCTATCTCTACTGTACTCCACTGTACTCTACCTCTATTGTGCTCCACTGTACTCTATCTCTACTGTACTCTACTGTACTCTATCTCTACTGTACTCTACTGTTCTCTACCTCTACTGTGCTCTACTGTACTCTACTCTACTGTACTCCACTGTACTCTATCTCTACTGTGATCCACTGTACTCTACCTCTACTGTGCTCCACTGTACTCTCTCTCTACTGTACTCTACCTCTACTGTACTCTACTGTACTCCACCTCTAATGTGCTCCACTGTACTCTACCTCTACTGTACTCTACCTCTACTGTACTCCACTGTACTCTACCTCTAATGTGCTCCACTGTACTCTATCTCTACTGTGCTCCACTGTACTCTATTTCTACTGTGCTCCACTGTACTCTATCTCTACTGTACTCCACTGTACTCTATCTCTACTGTACTTCAATGTCCTTTATCTCTAATGTACTCCACTGTACTCTACCTCTATTGTGCTCCATTGTACTCTATCTCTACTGTACTCTACTGTACTCTATCTCTACTTTACTCCACTGTACTCTATCTCTACTGTACTCCAATGTACTCTACCTCTACTGTGCTCCACTGTACTCTACCTCTACCGTACTCCACTGTACTCTATCTCTACTGTACTCCACTGTACTCTACCTCTACTGTACTCTACTGTTCTCTACCTCTACTGTGCTCTACTGTACTCTACTCTACTGTACTCCACTGTACTCTATCTCTACTGTGATCCACTGTACTCTACCTCTACTGTACTCTACTGTACTCTATCTCTACTGTGATCTACTGTACTCTATCTCTACTGTGCTCCACTGTACTCTACCTCTACTGTGCTCCACTGTACTCTATCTCTACTGCGCTCCACTCTACTCTACCTCTACTGTGCTCCACTGTATCCTACCTCTACTGTACTCCACTGTACTCTATCTCTACTGTGCTCCACTGTACTCTATCTCTACTGTACTCCACTGTACTCTACCTCTACTGTGCTCTATTGTTCTCTACCTCTACTGTGCTCTACTGTACTCCACCTCTACTGTTCTCCACTGTACCCTACCTCTATTGTGCTCCACTGTACTCTACCTCTACTGTGCTCCACTCTACTCTACCTCTACTGTACTCCACTGTATTCTATATCTACTGTGCTCCACTGTACTCTACCTCTACTGTGCTCAACTGTACTCTACTGTACTCCAATGTACTCTACCTCTACTGTACTCCACTGTACTCTATCTCTACTGTACTCCACTGTACTCTACCTCTACTGTACTCCACTGTACTCTATCTCTACTGTGCTCCACTGTACTCTACCTCTACTGTGCCCAACTTTACTGTACTCTACTCCACTGTACTCTACCTCTACTGTACTCCACTGTACTCTACCTCTACTGTACTCCACTGTACTCTACCTCTACTGTACTCAACTGTACTCTGTCTCTACTGTGCTCCACTGTACTCTACCTCTACTGTACTCGACTGTACTCTATCTCTACTGTACTCCACTGTACTTTACCTATACTGTACTCTACTGTTCTCTACCTCTACTGTACTCCACTGTACTCTATTTCTATTTTGATCCACTGTACTCTACCTCTACTGTACTCCACTGTACTCTATCTCTACTCTACTCCACTGTACTCTACCTCTACTGTACTCTACTGTTCTCTACCTCTACTGTGCTCTACTGTACTCTTCTCTACTGTACTCCACTGTACTCTATCTCTACTGTGATCCACTGTACTCTACCTCTACTGTACTCCACTGTACTCTATCTCTACTGTGATCCACTGTACTCTATCTCTACTGTGCTCCACTGTATCTACCTCTACTATGCTCCACTGTACTCTATCTGTACTGTGCTCCACTCTACTCTAACTCTACTGTGCTCCACTGTACTCTACCTCTACTGTACTCCACTGTACTCTATCTCTACTGTGCTCCACTGTACTCTATCTCTACTGTACTCCACTGTACTCTACCTCTACTGTGCTCTACTGTTCTCTACCTCTACTGTGCTCTACTGTACTCCACCTCTACTGTGCTCCACTGTACCCTACCTCTACTGTGCTCCACTGTACTCTACCTCTACTGTGCTCCACTGTACTCTACCTCTACTGTGCTCCACTGTACTCTACCTCTACTGTGCTCCACTGTACTCTACCTCTACTGTGCTCCACTGTACTCTATCTCTACTGTGCTCCACTGTACTCTACCTCTAATGTACTCTACTGTACTCCACCTCTAATGTGCTCCACTGTACTCTAGCCCTACTGTACTCCACTGTACTTTACCTCTACTGTACTCCACTGTACTCTACGTCTACTGTGCACCACTGTACTCTATTTCTACTGTGATCCATTGTACTCTACCTCTGCTGTGCTCCACTGTACTCTATCTCTACTGTACTCCACTGTACTCTACTGTTCTCTACCTCTACTGTACTCTACTGTGCTCCACTGTACTCCACTGTAGTCTACTTCTACTGTGCTCCACTGTACTCTACCTCTACTGTGCTCCACTATAATTTACCTCTACTGTGCTCCACTGTACTCTACCTCTACTGTCCTCCACTGTACTCTACCTCTACTGTGCTCCACTGTACTCTCTCTCTACTGTACTCTACCTCTACTCTACTCTACTATACTCCACCTCTAATGTGCTCCACTGTACTCTACCTCTACTGTACTCTACCTCTACTGTACTCCACTGTACTCTACCTCTACTGTGCTCTACTGTACTCTATCTCTACTCTGCTCCACTGTACTCTACCTCTACTGTACTCCACTATACTCTAACTCTACTATACTCCACTGTACTCTATCTCTACTGTGCTCCACTGTACTCTATTTCTACTGTGCTCCACTGTACTCTATCTCTACTGTACTCCACTGTACTATATCTCTACTGTACTTCACTGTCCTCTATCTCTACTGTACTCCACTGTACTCTACCTCTATTGTGCTCCACTGTACTCTATCCCTACTGTACTCTAATGTACTCTATCTCTACTGTACTCCACTGTACTCTATCTCTACTGTACTCCACTGTACTCTACCTCTATTGTGCTCCACTGTACTCTACCTCTACCGTACTCCACTGTACTCTATCTCTACTGTACTCCACTTTACTCTACCTCTACTGTACTCTACTGTTCTCTACCTCTACTGTGCTCTACTGTACTCTACTCTACTGTACTCCACTGTACTCTATCTCTACTGTGATCCACTGTACTCTACCTCTACTGTACTCCACTGTACTCTATCTCTACTGTGCTCCACTGTACTCTATCTCTACTGTGCTCCACTGTAATCTATCTCTACTGTGCTCCACTCTACTCTACCTCTACTGTGCTCCACTGTATCCTACCTCTACTGTGCTCTACTGTACTCTATCTCTACTGTGCTCCACTGTACTCTACCTCTACTGTACTCCACTATACTCTAACTCTACTATACTCCACTGTACTCTATCTCTACTGTGCTCCACTGTACTCTATTTCTACTGTGCTCCATTGTACTCTATCTCTACTGTACTCCACTGTACTCTATTTCTACTGCACTTCACTGTCCTCTATCTCTACTGTACTCCACTGTACTCTACCTCTATTGTGCTCCACTGTACTCTATATCTACTGTACTCTACTGTACTATATCTCTACTGTACTCCACTGTACTCTATCTCTACTGTACTCCACTGTACTCTACCTCTATTGTACTCTACTGTACTCTATCTCTACTGTACTCCACTGTACTCTATCTCTACTGTACTCCACTGTACTCTACCTCTACTGTACTCTACTGTTCTCTACCTCTACTCGGCTCTACTGTACTCTACTCTACTGTACTCCACCGTACTCTATCTCTACTGTGATCCACTGTACTCTACTTCTACTGTACTCCACTGTAATCTATCTCTACTGTGATCCACTGTACTCTATCTCTACTGTGCTCCACTGTACTCTACCTCTACTGTGCTCCACTGTACTCTATCTCTACTGTGCTCCACTGTATCCTACCTCTACTGTACTCCACTGTACTCTATCTCTACTGTGCTCCACTGTACTCTATCTCTACTGTACTCCACTGTACTCTACCTCTACTGTGCTCTACTGTTCTCTACCTCTACTGTGCTCTACTGTACTCCACCTCTACTGTGCTCCACTGTACCCTACCTCTACTGTGCTCCACTGTACTCTACCTCTACTGTGCTCCACTGTACTCTACCTCTACTGTACTCCACTGTACTCTATCTCTACTGTGCTCAACTGTACTCTACTGTACTCCACTGTACTCTACCTCTACTGTACTCCACTGTACTCTATCTCTACTGTACTCCACTGTACTCTACCTCTACTGTACTCCACTGTACTCTATCTCTACTGTGCTCAACTGAACTGTACTGTACTCCACTGTAATCTACCTCTACTGTACTCCACTGTACTCTACTTCTACTGTACTCCACTGTACTCTACCTCTACTGTACTCCACTGTACTCTATCTCTACTGTGCTCAACTGTACTCTACCTCTACTGTGCTCAACTGTACTCTACTGTACTCCACTGTACTCTACTCTACTGTACTCCACTGTACTCTATCTCTACTGTGATCCACTGTACTCTACCTCTACTGTACTCCACTGTACTCTATCTCTACTGTACTCCACTGTACTCTACCTCTACTGTACTCTACTGTTCTCTACCTCTACTTTGCTCTACTGTACTCTACTCTACTGTAGTCCACTGTACTCTATCTCTACTGTAATCCACTGTACTCTACCTCTACTGTACTCTACTGTTCTCTACCTCTACTGTGCTCTACTGTACTGTACTCTACTGTACTACACTGTACTCTATCTCTACTGTGATCCACTGTACTCTACCTCTACTGTACTCTACTGTACTCTATCTCTACTGTGATCCACTGTACTCTATCTCTACTGTGCTCCACTGTACTCTATCTCTACTGTGCTCCACTCTACTCTACCTCTACTGTGCTCCACTGTATCCTACCTCTACTGTACTCCACTGTACTCTATCTCTACTGTACTCCACTGTACTCTACCTCTACTGTGCTCTACTGTTCTCTACCTCTACTGTGCTCTACTGTACTCCACCTCTACTGTGCTCCACTGTACCCTACCTCTACTGTGCTCCACTGTACTCTACCTCTACTGTGCTCCACTGTACTCTACCTCTACTGAACTCCACTGTACTCTATCTCTACTGTGCTCCACTGTACTCTACATCTACTGTGCTCAACTGTACTCTACTGTACTCCACTGTACTCTACCTCTACTGTACTCCACTGTACTCTATCTCTACTGTACTCCACTGTACTCTACCTCTACTGTACTCCACTGTACTCTATCTCTACTGTGCTCCACTGTACTCTACCTCTACTGTGCTCAACTGTACTGTACTGTACTCCACTGTACTCTACCTCTACTGTACTCCACTGTACTCTACTCTACTCTACTCCACTGTACTCTATCTCTACTGTGATCCACTGTACTCTACATCTACTGTACTCCACTGTACTATATCTCTACTGTACTCTACTGTACTCTACCTCTACTGTACTCTACTGTTCTCTAGCTCTACTGTGCTGTACTGTACTCTTCTCTACTGTACTCCACTGTACTCTCTCTCTACTGTGATCCACTGTACTCTACCTCTACTGTACTCCACTGTACTCTATCTCTACTGTGCTCCACTGTACTCTACCTCTACTATGCTCCACTGTACTCTATCTCTACTGTGCTCCACTCTACTCTACCTCTACTGTGCTCCACTGTACTCTACCTCTACTGTACTCCACTGTACACTATCTCTACTGTGATCCACTGTACTCTATCTCTACTGTGCTCCACTGTACTCTATCTCTACTGTGCTCCACTCTACTCTACCTCTACTGTGCTCCACTGTATCCTACCTCTACTGTACTCCACTGTACTCTATCTCTACTGTACTCCACTGTACTCTACCTCTACTGTGCTCTACTGTTCTCTACCTCTACTGTGCTCTACTGTACTCCACCTCTACTGTGCTCCACTGTACCCTACCTCTACTGTGCTCCACTGTACTCTACCTCTACTGTGCTCCACTGTACTCTACCTCTACTGTACTCCACTGTACTCTATCTCTACTGTGCTCCACTGTACTCTACATCTACTGTGCTCAACTGTACTCTACTGTACTCCACTGTACTCTACCTCTACTGTACTCCACTGTACTCTATCTCTACTGTACTCCACTGTACTCTACCTCTACTGTACTCCACTGTACTCTATCTCTACTGTGCTCCACTGTACTCTACCTCTACTGTGCTCAACTGTACTGTACTGTACTCCACTGTACTCTACCTCTACTGTACTCCACTGTACTCTACTCTACTCTACTCTACTCCACTGTACTCTATCTCTACTGTGATCCACTGTACTCTACATCTACTGTACTCCACTGTACTCTATCTCTACTGTACTCTACTGTACTCTACCTCTACTGTACTCTACTGTTCTCTAGCTCTACTGTGCTGTACTGTACTCTTCTCTACTGTACTCCACTGTACTCTATCTCTACTGTGATCCACTGTACTCTACCTCTACTGTACTCCACTGTACTCTATCTCTACTGTGATCCACTGTACTCTATCTCTACTGTGCTCCACTGTACTCTACCTCTACTATGCTCCACTGTACTCTATCTCTACTGTGCTCCACTCTACTCTACCTCTACTGTGCTCCACTGTACTCTACCTCTACTGTACTCCACTGTACACTATCTCTACTGTGCTCCACTGTACTCTATCTCTACTGTACTCCACTGTACTGTACCTCTACTGTGCTCTACTGTTCTCTACCTCTACTGTGCTCTACTGTACTCCACCTCTACTGTGCTCCACTGTACCCTACCTCTACTGTGCTCCACTGTACTCTTCCTCTGCTGTGCTCCACTGTACTCTACCTCTACTGTGCTCCACTGTACTCTACCTCTACTGTGCTCCACTGTACTCTACCTCTACTATGCTCCACTGTACTCTATCTCTACTTTGCTCCACTGTACTCTACCTCTACTGTGCTCCACTGTACTCTATCTGTAATGTACTCTACTGTACTCTATCGCTACTGTGATCCACTGTACTCTACCTCTGCTGTGCTCCACTGTACTCTATCTCTACTGTACTCCACTGCACTCTACTGTTCTCTACCTCTACTGTACTCTACTGTGCTCCACTGTACTCCACTGTAGTCTACCTCTACTGTGCTCCACTGTACTCTACCTCTACTGTGCTCCACTATACTCTACCTCTACTGTGCTCCACTGTACTCTACCTCTACTGTCCTCCACTGTACTCTACCTCTACTGTGCTCCACTGTACTCTCTCTCTACTGTACTCTACCTCTACTGTACTCTACTGTACTCCACCTCTAATGTGCTCCACTGTACTCTACCTCTACTGTACTCTACCTCTACTGTACTCCACTGTACTCAGGGCCGGCGCTCCGCACACGCACATCACGCGCTGCGCGTAGGGCACCAAGTGCTTGGGGGGGCACCAAAAAATCTGGGTCGTGAAAAATCATCACAATAGGCTACTAGTATAAATAACAAATAAAATATGTCTAAAGCATGTTAATATACAAAAGCAATACAAAAGTAATATAGGCCTAGACCAAATTAGTCGAGAAAAAGGTGAATCTCCTTTTTCGTCTCCCTCTGGTGCCCCCCCCTTCCCCACCTCCCAGTGGTCTGTTCGATTATGCCTCAATCAATGTCAAATTTGGCAGACACCGACCTCAGACATGGCCTCGAAAAGGCACCAAGAGTCGGGGGCGAAAAAAGGAAAAAGAATAGACAGCGGGATGATACTCGCGCGTCGCTTTGCAGGTAAGACAATGTTTTAAATAAAAATGTTAGTTTTGTAGCGCGGGCGCCCTTGCGTCGTGTATGCATGTCCAGGGGGGGCGTCGCTAGTAGTGCAAATGAAATGATCCGGGGCTTTTTTAGCCCTGCATGTTGAATCTTTTATTTTAACGGGGGTCCGGGGCTTTCTCCCCCGGAAAATTTTGAAACTTGGCCTGTTTAAGATGCAGTTAGTTTGTTTGGGGAGAAAAGGAAGACCGCTTAGATACGTTTTTTCGTTGTTGTTTTATGCGGATAATGCGGTCATTTTCAAGAGGTTCATAGGCCAAGGCCCAAGGGCGACATCTGTTGGTGAAACTGCAATTAGAAAAAAAAAAAAAAACAACACAATCTCAGTGTTTGTATATTTTCATATTCACAGAGTTGTCAAATTATTAGGGCTGGGAAAAGATTAATCGCATCCAAAATAAAAGTTTGTGTCTACATGATATATGTGTGTGTACTGTGTATAATTATTTTGTATATAAATACACACACATATGCACGTATATATTTAAGAAATATTTGCATGTATATACTGTATATATTTATATATAATTTATATTATATATAAATTTAAATATTTTATATATAAATAACAAATATCTCTTAAATACATAAATGCAAATGTGTATTTATATATATACAAAATAATTATACACAGTACACACACATATATCAATTATGTACAGAATTATTATATTGTGCTTCATCAGACTAAGAAATTCTGAATGGTTGTTATTCCTTGGGTGAGGGGGTGAGGGGGTGAGGGGGTGAGTGGGGGGGGGGGGGGGGGGCACCACCAAGCATTTGTGCTTAGGGCACCCAAATGGCTAGCGCCGGCCCTGACTGTACTCTACCTCTAATGTGCTCCACTGTACTCTATCTCTACTGTGCTCCACTGTACTCTATTTCTACTGTGCTCCACTGTACTCTATCTCTACTGTACTCCACTGTACTCTATCTCTACTGTACTTCACTGTCCTTTATCTCTAATGTACTCCACTGTACTCTACCTCTATTGTGCTCCATTGTACTCTATCTCTACTGTACTCTACTGTACTCTATCTCTACTGTACTCCACTGTACTCTATCTCTACTGTACTCCACTGTACTCTACCTCTACTGTGCTCCACTGTATCCTACCTCTACTGTACTCCACTGTACTCTCTCTCTACTGTGCTCCACTGTACTCTATCTCTACTGTCCTCAGCTGTACTCTACCTCTACTGTGCTCTAGTGTTCTCTACCTCTACTGTGCTCTACTCTACTCCACCTCTACTGTGCTCCACTGTACCCTACCTCTACTGTGCTCCACCGTACTCTACCTCTACTGCTCCACTGTACTCTACCTCTACTGTACTCCACTGTACTCTATCTCTACTGTACTCCACTGTACTCTACCTCTACTGTACTCCACTGTACTCTATCTCTACTGTACTCCACTCTAATCTACCTCTACTGTCCTCCACTGTACTCTACCTCTACTGTGCTCCACTGTACTCTCTCTCTACTGTACTCTACCTCTACTGTACTCTACTGTGCTCCACTGTACCCCACTGTAGTCTACCTCTACTGTGCTCCACTGTACTCTACCTCTACTGTGCTCCACTATACTCTACCTCTACTGTGCTCCACTGTACTCTACCTCTACTGTCCTCCACTGTACTCTACCTCTACTGTGCTCCACTGTACTCTCTCTCTACTGTACTCTACCTCTACTGTACTCTACTGTACTCCACCTCTAATGTGCTCCACTGTACTCTACCTCTACTGTACTCTACCTCTACTGTACTCCACTGTACTCTACCTCTAATGTGCTCCACTGTACTCTATCTCTACTGTGCTCCACTGTACTCTATTTCTACTGTGCTCCACTGTACTCTATCTCTACTGTACTCCACTGTACTCTATCTCTACTGTACTTCACTGTCCTTTATCTCTAATGTACTCCACTGTACTCTACCTCTATTGTGCTCCATTGTACTCTATCTCTACTGTACTCTACTGTACTCTATCTCTACTTTTAGTCCACTGTACTCTATCTCTACTGTACTCCACTGTACTCTACCTCTACTGTGCTCCACTGTACTCTAACTCTACCGTACTTTACCGTACTCTATCTCTACTGTACTCCACTGTACTCTACCTCAACTGTACTCTACTGTTCTCTACCTTTACTGTGCTCTACTCTACTCTACTCTACTCCACTGTACTCTATCTCTACTGTGATCCACTGTACTCTACCTCTACTGTACTCTACTGTACTCTATCTCTACTGTGATCTACTGTACTCTATCTCTACTGTGCTCCACTGCACTCTACCTCTACTGTGCTCCACTGTACTCTATCTCTACTGTGCTCCACTCTACTCTACCTCTACTGTGCTCCACTGTATCCTACCTCTACTGTACTCCACTGTACTCTATCTCTACTGTGCTCCACTGTACTCTCTCTACTGTACTCCACTGTACTCTACCTCTACTGTGCTCTACTGTTCTCTACCTCTACTGTGCTCTACTGTACTCCACCTCTACTGTTCTCCACTGTACCCTACCTCTATTGTGCTCCACTGTACTCTACCTCTACTGTACTCCACTGTATTCTATCTCTACTGTGCTCCACTGTACTCTACCTCTACTGTGCTCAACTGTACTCTACTGTACTCCACTGTACTCTACCTCTACTGTACTCCACTGTACTCTATCTCTACTGTACTCCACTGTACTGTATCTCTACTGTGCTCTACTGTACTCTACCTCTACTGTGCCCAACTGTACTGTACTCTACCTCTACTGTACTCTACCTCTACTGTACTCCACTTTACTCTACCTCTACTGTACTCAACTGTACTCTATCTCTACTGTGCTCCACTGGACTCTACCTCTACTTTACTCCACTGTACTCTATCTCTACTGTACTCCACTGTACTCTACCTATACTGTACTCTACTGTTCTCTTCCTCTACTGTACTCCACTGTACTCTATCTCTACTGTGATCCACTGTACTCTACCTCTACTGTACTCTACTGTTCTCTACCTCTACTGTGCTCTACTGTACTCTTCTCTACTGTACTCCACTGTACTCTATCTCTACTGTGATCCACTGTACTCTTTCTCTACTGTGATCCACTCTACTCTACCTCTACTGTACTCCACTGTACTCTATCTCTACTCTACTCCACTGTACTCTACCTCTACTGTACTCTACTGTTCTCTACCTCTACTGTGCTCTACTGTACTCTTCTCTACTGTACTCCACTGTACTCTATCTCTACTGTGATCCACTGTACTCTACCTCCACTGTACTCTACCTCTACCGTACTCCACTGTACTACTGTACTCTATCTCTACTGTGCTCCACCGTACTCTACCTCTACTGTGCTCCACTGTACTCTACCTCTACTGTACTCCACTGTACTCTATCTCTACTGTACTCCACTGTACTCTACCTCTACTGTACTCCACTGTACTCTATCTCTACTGTACTCCACTCTAATCTACCTCTACTGTCCTCCACTGTGCTCTACCTCTACTGTGCTCCACTGTACTCTCTCTCTACTGTACTCTACCTCTACTGTACTCTACTGTGCTCCACTGTACTCCACTGTAGTCTACCTCTACTGTGCTCCACTGTACTCTACCTCTACTGTGCTCCACTATACTCTACCTCTACTGTGCTCCACTGTACTCTACCTCTACTGTCCTCCACTGTACTCTGCCTCTACTATGCTCCACTGTACTCTCTCTCTACTGTACTCTACCTCTACTGTACTCTACTGTACTCCACCTCTAATGTGCTCCACTGTACTCTACCTCTACTGTACTCTACCTCTACTGTACTCCACTGTACTCTACCTCTAATGTGCTCCACTGTACTCTATCTCTACTGTGCTCCACTGTACTCTATTTCTACTGTGCTCCACTGTAATCTATCTCTACTGTACTTCACTGTCCTTTATCTCTAATGTACTCCACTGTACTCTACCTCTATTGTGCTCCATTGTACTCTATCTCTACTGTACTCTACTGTACTCTATCTCTACTTTACTCCACTGTCCTCTATCTCTACTGTACTCCACTGTACTCTACCTCTACTGTGCTCCACTGTACTCTACCTCTACCGTACTCCACTGTACTCTATCTCTACTGTACTCCACTGTACTCTACCTCAACTGTACTCTACTGTTCTCTACCTCTACTGTGCTCTACTCTACTCTACTGTACTCCACTGTACTCTATCTCTACTGTGATCCACTGTACTCTACCTCTACTGTACTCTACTGTACTCTATCTCTACTGTGATCTACTGTACTCTATCTCTACTGTGCTCCACTGTACTCTACCTCTACTGTGCTCCACTGTACTCTATCTCTACTGTGCTCCACTCTACTCTACCTCTACTGTGCTCCACTGTATCCTACCTCTACTGTACTCCACTGTACTCTATATCTACTGTGCTCCACTGTACTCTATCTCTACTGTACTCCACTGTACTCTACCTCTACTGTGCTCTACTGTTCTCTACCTCTACTGTGCTCTACTGTACTCCACCTCTACTGTTCTCCACTGTACCCTACCTCTATTGTGCTCCACTGTACTCTACCTCTACTGTACTCCACTGTATTCTATCTCTACTGTGCTCCACTGTACTCTACCTCTACTGTGCTCAACTGTACTCTACTGTACTCCACTGTACTCTACCTCTACTGTACTCCACTGTACTCTATCTCTACTGTACTCCACTGTACTCTACCTCTACTGTACTCCACTGTACTCTATCTCTACTGTGCTCCACTGTACTCTACCTCTACTGTGCCCAACTGTACTGTACTCTACCTCTACTGTACTCCACTGTACTCTACCTCTACTGTGCTCCACTGTACTCTATCTCTACTGTGCTCCACTGTATCCTACCTCTACTGTACTCCACTGTACTCTATCTCTACTGTGCTCCACTGTACTCTATCTCTACTGTACTCCACTGTACTCTATCTCTACTGTGCTCTACTGTTCTCTACCTCTACTGTGCTCTACTGTACTCCACCTCTACTGTGCTCCACTGTACCCTATCTCTACTGTGCTCCACTGTACTCTACCTCTACTGTGCTCCACTGTACTCTACCTCTACTGTACTCCACTGTACTCTATCTCTACTGTGCTCCACTGTACTCTACCTCTACTGTGCTCAACTGTACTCTACTGTACTCCACTGTACTCTACCTCTACTGTACTCCACTGTACTCTATCTCTACTGTACTCCACTGTACTCTACCTCTACTGTACTCCACTGTACTATATCTCTACTGTACTCCACTGTACTCTATCTCTACTGTGATCCACTGTACTCTACCTCTACTGTACTCCACTGTACTCTATCTCTACTGTACTCCACTGTACTCTACCTCTACTGTACTCTACTGTTCTCTACCTCTACTTTGCTCTACTGTACTCTACTCTACTGTACTCCACTGTACTCTATCTCTACTGTGATCCACTGTAATCTACCTCTACTGTACTCTACTGTTCTCTACCTCTACTATGCTCTACTGTACTGTACTCTACTGTACTACACTGTACTCTATCTCTACTGTGATCCACTGTACTCTACCTCTACTGTACTCTACTGTACTCTACCTCTAATGTGCTCCACTGTACTCTATCTCTACTGTGCTCCACAGTACTCTATTTCTACTGTGCTCCACTGTACTCTATCTCTACTGTACTCCACTGTACTCTATCTCTACTGTACTTCACTGTCCTTTATCTCTAATGTACTCCACTGTACTCTACCTCTATTGTGCTCCATTGTACTCTATCTCTACTGTACTCTACTGTACTCTATCTCTACTTTACTCCACTGTACTCTATCTCTACTGTACTCCTCTGTACTCTACCTCTACTGTGCTCCACTGTACTCTATCTGTAATGTACTCTACTGTACTCTATCTCTACTGTGATCCATTGTACTCTACCTCTGCTGTGCTCCACTGTACTCTATCTCTACTGTACTCCACTGTACTCTACTGTTCTCTACCTCTACTGTACTCTACTGTGCTCCACTGTACTCCACTGTAGTCTACATCTACTGTGCTCCACTGTACTCTACCTCTACTGTGCTCCACTATAATTTACCTCTACTGTGCTCCACTGTACTCTACCTCTACTGTCCTCCACTGTACTCTACCTCTACTGTGCTCCACTGTACTCTCTCTCTACTGTACTCTACCTCTACTGTACTCTACTGTACTCCACTTCTAATGTGCTCCACTGTACTCTACCTCTACTGTACTCTACCTCTACTGTACTCCACTGTACTCTACCTCTACTGTGCTCTACTGTACTCTATCTCTACTGTGCTCCACTGTACTATACCTCTACTGTACTCCACTATACTCTAACTCTACTATACTCCACTGTACTCTATCTCTACTGTGCTCCACTGTACTCTATCTCTACTGTACTC
The DNA here is from genome assembly GCA_030578255.1 of Tiaroga cobitis. NCBI lineage: Eukaryota > Metazoa > Chordata > Actinopteri > Cypriniformes > Leuciscidae > Tiaroga > Tiaroga cobitis. The sequence goes on along the minus strand of CM060611.1, from coordinate 30,241,822 downwards.
CACTGTACTATATCTCTACTGTACTTCACTGTCCTCTATCTCTACTGTACTCCACTGTACTCTACCTCTATTGTGCTCCACTGTACTCTATCTCTACTGTACTCTACTGTACTCTATCTCTACTGTACTCCACTGTACTCTATCTCTACTGTACTCTACTGTACTCTATCTCTACTGTACTCCACTGTACTCCACCTCTACTGTTCTCCACTGTACCCTACCTCTATTGTGCTCCACTGTACTCTAACTCTACTGTACTCCACTGTATTCTATCTCTACTGTGCTCCACTGTACTCTACCTCTACTGTGCTCAACTGTACTCTACTGTACTCCACTGTACTCTACCTCTACTGTACTCCACTGTACTCTATCTCTACTGTACTCCACTGTACTCTACCTCTACTGTACTCCACTGTACTCTACCTCTACTGTGCTCCACTGTACTCTACCTCTACTGTGCCCAACTGTACTGTACTCTACCTCTACTGTACTCCACTGTACTCTACCTCTACTGTGCTCCACTGTACTCTATCTCTACTGTGCTCCACTGTATCCTACCTCTACTGTACTCCACTGTACTCTATCTCTACTGTGCTCCACTGTACTCTATCTCTACTGTACTCCACTGTACTCTATCTCTACTGTGCTCTACTGTTCTCTACCTCTTCTTTGCTCTACTGTACTCCACCTCTACTGTGCTCCACTGTACCCTATCTCTACTGTGCTCCACTGTACTCTACCTCTACTGTGCTCCACTGTACTCTACCTCTACTGTACTCCACTGTACTCTATCTCTACTGTGCTCCACTGTACTCTACCTCTACTGTGCTCAACTGTACTCTACTGTACTCCACTGTACTCTACCTCTACTGTACTCCACTGTACTCTATCTCTACTGTACTCCACTGTACTCTACCTCTACTGTACTCCACTGTACTATATCTCTACTGTACTCCACTGTACTCTATCTCTACTGTGATCCACTGTACTCTACCTCTACTGTACTCCACTGTACTCTATCTCTACTGTACTCCACTGTACTCTACCTCTACTGTACTCTACTGTTCTCTACCTCTACTTTGCTCTACTGTACTCTACTCTACTGTACTCCACTGTACTCTATCTCTACTGTGATCCACTGTAATCTACCTCTACTGTACTCTACTGTTCTCTACCTCTACTATGCTCTACTGTACTGTACTCTACTGTACTACACTGTACTCTATCTCTACTGTGATCCACTGTACTCTACCTCTACTGTACTCTACTGTACTCTACCTCTAATGTGCTCCACTGTACTCTATCTCTACTGTGCTCCACTGTACTCTATTTCTACTGTGCTCCACTGTACTCTATCTCTACTGTACTCCACTGTACTCTATCTCTACTGTACTTCACTGTCCTTTATCTCTAATGTACTCCACTGTACTCTACCTCTATTGTGCTCCATTGTACTCTATCTCTACTGTACTCTACTGTACTCTATCTCTACTTTACTCCACTGTACTCTATCTCTACTGTACTCCTCTGTTCTCTACCTCTACTGTGCTCCACTGTACTCTATCTGTAATGCAATCTACTGTACTCTATCTCTACTGTGATCCATTGTACTCTACCTCTGCTGTGCTCCACTGTACTCTATCTTTACTGTACTCCACTGTACTCTACTGTTCTCTACCTCTACTGTACTCTACTGTGCTCCACTGTACTCCACTGTAGTCTACATCTACTGTGCTCCACTGTACTCTACCTCTACTGTGCTCCACTATAATTTACCTCTACTGTGCTCCACTGTACTCTACCTCTACTGTCCTCCACTGTACTCTACCTCTACTGTGCTCCACTGTACTCTCTCTCTACTGTACTCTACCTCTACTGTACTCTACTGTACTCCACTTCTAATGTGCTCCACTGTACTCTACCTCTACTGTACTCTACCTCTACTGTACTCCACTGTACTCTACCTCTACTGTGCTCTACTGTACTCTATCTCTACTGTGCTCCACTGTACTATACCTCTACTGTACTCCACTATACTCTAACTCTACTATACTCCACTGTACTCTATCTCTACTGTGCTCCACTGTACTCTATCTCTACTGTACTCCACTGTACTATATCTCTACTGTACTTCACTGTCCTCTATCTCTACTGTACTCCACTGTACTCTACCTCTATTGTGCTCCACTGTACTCTATCTCTACTGTACTCCACTGTACTCCACCTCTACTGTTCTCCACTGTACCCTACCTCTATTGTGCTCCACTGTACTCTAACTCTACTGTACTCCACTGTATTCTATCTCTACTGTGCTCCACTGTACTCTACCTCTACTGTGCTCAACTGTACTCTACTGTACTCCACTGTACTCTACCTCTACTGTACTCCACTGTACTCTATCTCTACTGTACTCCACTGTACTCTACCTCTACTGTACTCCACTTTACTCTACCTCTACTGTGCTCCACTGTACTCTACCTCTACTGTGCCCAACTGTACTGTACTCTACCTCTACTGTACTCCACTGTACTCTACCTCTACTGTGCTCCACTGTACTCTATCTCTACTGTGCTCCACTGTATCCTACCTCTACTGTACTCCACTGTACTCTATCTCTACTGTGCTCCACTGTACTCTATCTCTACTGTACTCCACTGTACTCTATCTCTACTGTGCTCTACTGTTCTCTACCTCTACTGTGCTCTACTGTACTCCACCTCTACTGTGCTCCACTGTACCCTATCTCTACTGTGCTCCACTGTACTCTACCTCTACTGTGCTCCACTCTACTCTACCTCTACTGTACTCCACTGTACTCTATCTCTACTGTGCTCCACTGTACTCTACCTCTACTGTGCTCAACTGTACTCTACTGTACTCCGCTGTACTCTACCTCTACTGTACTCCACTGTACTCTATCTCTACTGTACTCCACTGTACTCTACCTCTACTGTACTCCACTGTACTATATCTCTACTGTACTCCACTGTACTCTATCTCTACTGTGATCCACTGTACTCTACCTCTACTGTACTCCACTGTACTCTATCTCTACTGTACTCCACTGTACTCTACCTCTACTGTACTCTACTGTTCTCTACCTCTACTTTGCTCTACTGTACTCTACTCTACTGTACTCCACTGTACTCTATCTCTACTGTGATCCACTGTACTCTACCTCTACTGTACTCTACTGTTCTCTACCTCTACTATGCTCTACTGTACTGTACTCTACTGTACTACACTGTACTCTATCTCTACTGTGATCCACTGTACTCTACCTCTACTGTACTCTACTGTACTCTACCTCTAATGTGCTCCACTGTACTCTATTTCTACTGTGCTCCACTGTACTCTATCTCTACTGTACTCCACTGTACTCTATCTCTACTGTACTTCACTGTCCTTTATCTCTAATGTACTCCACTGTACTCTACCTCTATTGTGCTCCATTGTACTCTATCTCTACTGTACTCTACTGTACTCTATCTCTACTTTACTCCACTGTACTCTATCTCTACTGTACTCCTCTGTACTCTACCTCTACTGTGCTCCACTGTACTCTATCTGTAATGTACTCTACTGTACTCTATCTCTACTGTGATCCATTGTACTCTACCTCTGCTGTGCTCCACTGTACTCTATCTCTACTGTACTCCACTGTACTCTACTGTTCTCTACCTCTACTGTACTCTACTGTGCTCCACTGTACTCCACTGTAGTCTACATCTACTGTGCTCCACTGTACTCTACCTCTACTGTGCTCCACTATAATTTACCTCTACTGTGCTCCACTGTACTCTACCTCTACTGTCCTCCACTGTACTCTACCTGTACTGTGCTCCACTGTACTCTCTCTCTACTGTACTCTACCTCTACTGTACTCTACTGTACTCCACTTCTAATGTGCTCCACTGTACTCTACCTCTACTGTACTCTACCTCTACTGTACTCCACTGTACTCTACCTCTACTGTGCTCTACTGTACTCTATCTCTACTGTGCTCCACTGTACTATACCTCTACTGTACTCCACTATACTCTAACTCTACTATACTCCACTGTACTCTATCTCTACTGTGCTCCACTGTACTCTATCTCTACTGTACTCCACTGTACTATATCTCTACTGTACTTCACTGTCCTCTATCTCTACTGTACTCCACTGTACTCTACCTCTATTGTGCTCCACTGTACTCTATCTCTACTGTACTCTACTGTACTCTATCTCTACTGTACTCCACTGTACTCTATCTCTACTGTACTCCACTGTACTCTACCTCTACTGTACTCTACTGTTCTCTACCTCTACTGTGCTCTACTGTACTCTACTCTACTGTACTCCACTGTACTCTATCTCTACTGTGATCCACTGTACTCTACCTCTACTGTGCTCCACTGTACTCTCTCTCTCTACTGTACTCTACCTCTACTGTACTCTACTGTACTCCACCTCTAATGTGCTCCACTGTACTCTACCTCTACTGTACTCTACCTCTACTGTACTCCACTGTACTCTACCTCTAATGTGCTCCACTGTACTCTATCTCTACTGTGCTCCACTGTACTCTATTTCTACTGTGCTCCACTGTACTCTATCTCTACTGTACTCCACTGTACTCTATCTCTACTGTACTTCACTGTCCTTTATCTCTAATGTACTCCACTGTACTCTACCTCTATTGTGCTCCATTTTACTCTATCTCTACTGTACTCTACTGTACTCTATCTCTACTTTACTCCACTGTACTCTATCTCTACTGTACTCCACTGTACTCTACCTCTACTGTGCTCCACTGTACTCTACCTCTACCGTACTCCACTGTACTCTATCTCTACTGTACTCCACTGTACTCTACCTCTACTGTACTCTACTGTTCTCTACCTCTACTGTGCTCTACTGTACTCTACTCTACTGTACTCCACTGTATCCTACCTCTACTGTACTCTACTGTACTCTATCTCTACTGTGATCTACTGTACTCTACCTCTACTGTACTCTACTGTACTCTATCTCTACTGTGATCTACTGTAATCTATCTCTACTGTGCTCCACTGTACTCTACCTCTACTGTGCTCCACTGTACTCTATCTCTACTGTGCTCCACTCTACTCTACCTCTACTGTGCTCCACTGTATCCTACCTCTACTGTACTCCACTGTACTCTATCTCTACTGTGCTCCACTGTACTCTATCTCTACTGTACTCCACTGTACTCTACCTCTACTGTGCTCTACTGTTCTCTACCTCTACTGTGCTCTACTGTACTCCACCTCTACTGTTCTCCACTGTACCCTACCTCTATTGTGCTCCACTGTACTCTACCTCTACTGTGCTCCACTGTACTCTACCTCTACTGTACTCCACTGTACTCTACCTCTACTGTGCTCCACTGTACTCTATCTCTACTGTGCTCCACTGTATCCTACCTCTACTGTACTCCACTGTACTCTATCTCTACTGTGCTCCACTGTACTCTATCTCTACTGTACTCCACTGTACTCTATCTCTACTGTGCTCTACTGTTCTCTACCTCTACTGTGCTCTACTGTACTCCACCTCTACTGTGCTCCACTGTACCCTATCTCTACTGTGCTCCACTGTACTCTACCTCTACTGTGCTCCACTGTACTCTACCTCTACTGTACTCCACTGTACTCTATTTCTACTGTGCTCCACTGTACTCTACCTCTACTGTGCTCAACTGTACTCTACTGTACTCCACTGTACTCTACCTCTACTGTACTCCACTGTACTCTATCTCTACTGTACTCCACTGTACTCTACCTCTACTGTACTCCACTGTACTATATCTCTACTGTACTCCACTGTACTCTATCTCTACTGTGATCCACTGTACTCTACCTCTACTGTACTCCACTGTACTCTATCTCTACTGTACTCCACTGTACTCTACCTCTACTGTACTCTACTGTTCTCTACCTCTACTTTGCTCTACTGTACTCTACTCTACTGTACTCCACTGTACTCTATCTCTACTGTGATCCACTGTAATCTACCTCTACTGTACTCTACTGTTCTCTACCTCTACTATGCTCTACTGTACTGTACTCTACTGTACTACACTGTACTCTATCTCTACTGTGATCCACTGTACTCTACCTCTACTGTACTCTACTGTACTCTACCTCTAGTGTGCTCCACTGTACTCTATCTCTACTGTGCTCCACTGTACTCTATTTCTACTGTGCTCCACTGTACTCTATCTCTACTGTACTCCACTGTACTCTATCTCTACTGTACTTCACTGTCCTTTATCTCTAATGTACTCCACTGTACTCTACCTCTATTGTGCTCCATTGTACTCTATCTCTACTGTACTCTACTGTACTCTATCTCTACTTTACTCCACTGTACTCTATCTCTACTGTACTTCTCTGTACTCTACCTCTACTGTGCTCCACTGTACTCTATCTGTAATGTACTCTACTGTACTCTATCTCTACTGTGATCCATTGTACTCTACCTCTGCTGTGCTCCACTGTACTCTATCTCTACTGTACTCCACTGTACTCTACTGTTCTCTACCTCTACTGTACTCTACTGTGCTCCACTGTACTCCACTGTAGTCTACATCTACTGTGCTCCACTGTACTCTACCTCTACTGTGCTCCACTATAATTTACCTCTACTGTGCTCCACTGTACTCTACCTCTACTGTCCTCCACTGTACTCTACCTCTACTGTGCTCCACTGTACTCTCTCTCTACTGTACTCTACCTCTACTGTACTCTACTGTACTCCACTTCTAATGTGCTCCACTGTACTCCACCTCTACTGTTCTCCACTGTACCCTACCTCTATTGTGCTCCACTGTACTCTAACTCTACTGTACTCCACTGTATTCTATCTCTACTGTGCTCCACTGTACTCTACCTCTACTGTGCTCAACTGTACTCTACTGTACTCCACTGTACTCTACCTCTACTGTACTCCACTGTACTCTATCTCTACTGTACTCCACTGTACTCTACCTCTACTGTACTCCACTGTACTCTACCTCTACTGTGCTCCACTGTACTCTACCTCTACTGTGCCCAACTGTACTGTACTCTACCTCTACTGTACTCCACTGTACTCTACCTCTACTGTGCTCCACTGTACTCTATCTCTACTGTGCTCCACTGTATCCTACCTCTACTGTACTCCACTGTACTCTATCTCTACTGTGCTCCACTGTACTCTATCTCTACTGTACTCCACTGTACTCTATCTCTACTGTGCTCTACTGTTCTCTACCTCTTCTTTGCTCTACTGTACTCCACCTCTACTGTGCTCCACTGTAACCTATCTCTACTGTGCTCCACTGTACTCTACCTCTACTGTGCTCCACTGTACTCTACATCTACTGTACTCCACTGTACTCTATCTCTACTGTGCTCCACTGTACTCTACCTCTACTGTGCTCAACTGTACTCTACTGTACTCCACTGTACTCTACCTCTACTGTACTCCACTGTACTCTATCTCTACTGTACTCCACTGTACTCTACCTCTACTGTACTCCACTGTACTATATCTCTACTGTACTCCACTGTACTCTATCTCTACTGTGATCCACTGTACTCTACCTCTACTGTACTCCACTGTACTCTATCTCTACTGTACTCCACTGTACTCTACCTCTACTGTACTCTACTGTTCTCTACCTCTACTTTGCTCTACTGTACTCTACTCTACTGTACTCCACTGTACTCTATCTCTACTGTGATCCACTGTAATCTACCTCTACTGTACTCTACTGTTCTCTACCTCTACTATGCTCTACTGTACTGTACTCTACTGTACTACACTGTACTCTATCTCTACTGTGATCCACTGTACTCTACCTCTACTGTACTCTACTGTACTCTACCTCTAATGTGCTCCACTGTACTCTATCTCTACTGTGCTCCACTGTACTCTATTTCTACTGTGCTCCACTGTACTCTATCTCTACTGTACTCCACTGTACTCTATCTCTACTGTACTTCACTGTCCTTTATCTCTAATGTACTCCACTGTACTCTACCTCTATTATGCTCCATTGTACTCTATCTCTACTGTACTCTACTGTACTCTATCTCTACTTTACTCCACTGTACTCTATCTCTACTGTACTCCTCTGTACTCTACCTCTACTGTGCTCCACTGTACTCTATCTGTAATGTAATCTACTGTACTCTATCTCTACTGTGATCCATTGTACTCTACCTCTGCTGTGCTCCACTGTACTCTATCTTTACTGTACTCCACTGTACTCTACTGTTCTCTACCTCTACTGTACTCTACTGTGCTCCACTGTACTCCACTGTAGTCTACATCTACTGTGCTCCACTGTACTCTACCTCTACTGTGCTCCACTATAATTTACCTCTACTGTGCTCCACTGTACTCTACCTCTACTGTCCTCCACTGTACTCTACCTCTACTGTGCTCCACTGTACTCTCTCTCTACTGTACTCTACCTCTACTGTACTCTACTGTACTCCACTTCTAATGTGCTCCACTGTACTCAACCTCTACTGTACTCTACCTCTACTGTACTCCACTGTACTCTACCTCTACTGTGCTCTACTGTACTCTATCTCTACTGTGCTCCACTGTACTATACCTCTACTGTACTCCACTATACTCTAACTCTACTATACTCCACTGTACTCTATCTCTACTGTGCTCCACTGTACTCTATCTCTACTGTACTCCACTGTACTATATCTCTACTGTACTTCACTGTCCTCTATCTCTACTGTACTCCACTGTACTCTACCTCTATTGTGCTCCACTGTACTCTATCTCTACTGTACTCCACTGTACTCCACCTCTACTGTTCTCCACTGTACCCTACCTCTATTGTGCTCCACTGTACTCTAACTCTACTGTACTCCACTGTATTCTATCTCTACTGTGCTCCACTGTACTCTACCTCTACTGTGCTCAACTGTACTCTACTGTACTCCACTGTACTCTACCTCTACTGTACTCCACTGTACTCTATCTCTACTGTACTCCACTGTACTCTACCTCTACTGTACTCCACTGTACTCTACCTCTACTGTGCTCCACTGTACTCTACCTCTACTGTGCCCAACTGTACTGTACTCTACCTCTACTGTACTCCACTGTACTCTACCTCTACTGTGCTCCACTGTACTCTATCTCTACTGTGCTCCACTGTATCCTACCTCTACTGTACTCCACTGTACTCTATCTCTACTGTGCTCCACTGTACTCTATCTCTACTGTACTCCACTGTACTCTATCTCTACTGTGCTCTACTGTTCTCTACCTCTACTGTGCTCTACTGTACTCCACCTCTACTGTGCTCCACTGTACCCTATCTCTACTGTGCTCCACTGTACTCTACCTCTACTGTGCTCCACTGTACTCTACCTCTACTGTACTCCACTGTACTCTATCTCTACTGTGCTCCACTGTACTCTACCTCTACTGTGCTCAACTGTACTCTACTGTACTCCGCTGTACTTTACCTCTACTGTACTCCACTGTACTCTATCTCTACTGTACTCCACTGTACTCTACCTCTACTGTACTCCACTGTACTATATCTCTACTGTACTCCACTGTACTCTATCTCTACTGTGATCCACTGTACTCTACCTCTACTGTACTCCACTGTACTCTATCTCTACTGTACTCCACTGTACTCTACCTCTACTGTACTCTACTGTTCTCTACCTCTACTTTGCTCTACTGTACTCTACTCTACTGTACTCCACTGTACTCTATCTCTACTGTGATCCACTGTACTCTACCTCTACTGTACTCTACTGTTCTCTACCTCTACTATGCTCTACTGTACTGTACTCTACTGTACTACACTGTACTCTATCTCTACTGTGATCCACTGTACTCTACCTCTACTGTACTCTACTGTACTCTACCTCTAATGTGCTCCACTGTACTCTATCTCTACTGTGCTCCACTGTACTCTATTTCTACTGTGATCCACTGTACTCTACCTCTACTGTACTCTACTGTTCTCTACCTCTACTTTGCTCTACTGTACTCTACTCTACTGTGCTCTACTGTTCTCTACCTCTACTGTGCTCTACTGTACTCCACCTCTACTGTGCTCCACTGTACCCTATCTCTACTGTGCTCCACTGTACTCTACCTCTACTGTGCTCCACTGTACTCTACCTCTACTGTACTCCACTGTACTCTATCTCTACTGTGCTCCACTGTACTCTACCTCTACTGTGCTCAACTGTACTCTACTCTACTGTGATCCACTGTACTCTACCTCTACTGTACTCTACTGTACTCTACCTCTAATGTGCTCCACTGTACTCTATCTCTACTGTACTCCACTGTACTCTATCTCTACTGTGATCCACTGTACTCTACCTCTACTGTACTCTACTGTTCTCTACCTCTACTTTGCTCTACTGTACTCTACTCTACTGTACTCCACTGTACTCTATCTCTACTGTGATCCACTGTAATCTACCTCTACTGTACTCTACTGTTCTCTACCTCTACTATGCTCTACTGTACTGTACTCTACTGTACTACACTGTACTCTATCTCTACTGTGATCCACTGTACTCTACCTCTACTGTACTCTACTGTACTCTACCTCTAATGTGCTCCACTGTACTCTATCTCTACTGTGCTCCACAGTACTCTATTTCTACTGTGCTCCACTGTACTCTATCTCTACTGTACTCCACTGTACTCTATCTCTACTGTACTTCACTGTCCTTTATCTCTAATGTACTCCACTGTACTCTACCTCTATTGTGCTCCATTGTACTCTATCTCTACTGTACTCTACTGTACTCTATCTCTACTTTACTCCACTGTACTCTATCTCTACTGTACTCCTCTGTACTCTACCTCTACTGTGCTCCACTGTACTCTATCTGTAATGTACTCTACTGTACTCTATCTCTACTGTGATCCATTGTACTCTACCTCTGCTGTGCTCCACTGTACTCTATCTCTACTGTACTCCACTGTACTCTACTGTTCTCTACCTCTACTGTACTCTACTGTGCTCCATTGTACTCCACTGTAGTCTACATCTACTGTGCTCCACTGTACTCTACCTCTACTGTGCTCCACTATAATTTACCTCTACTGTGCTCCACTGTACTCTACCTCTACTGTCCTCCACTGTACTCTACCTCTACTGTGCTCCACTGTACTCTCTCTCTACTGTACTCTACCTCTACTGTACTCTACTGTACTCCACTTCTAATGTGCTCCACTGTACTCTACCTCTACTGTACTCTACCTCTACTGTACTCCACTGTACTCTACCTCTACTGTGCTCTACTGTACTCTATCTCTACTGTGCTCCACTGTACTATACCTCTACTGTACTCCACTATACTCTAACTCTACTATACTCCACTGTACTCTATCTCTACTGTGCTCCACTGTACTCTATCTCTACTGTACTCCACTGTACTATATCTCTACTGTACTTCACTGTCCTCTATCTCTACTGTACTCCACTGTACTCTACCTCTATTGTGCTCCACTGTACTCTATCTCTACTGTACTCTACTGTACTCTATCTCTACTGTACTCCACTGTACTCTATCTCTACTGTACTCTACTGTACTCTATCTCTACTGTACTCCACTGTACTCCACCTCTACTGTTCTCCACTGTACCCTACCTCTATTGTGCTCCACTGTACTCTAACTCTACTGTACTCCACTGTATTCTATCTCTACTGTGCTCCACTGTACTCTACCTCTACTGTGCTCAACTGTACTCTACTGTACTCCACTGTACTCTACCTCTACTGTACTCCACTGTACTCTATCTCTACTGTACTCCACTGTACTCTACCTCTACTGTACTCCACTGTACTCTACCTCTACTGTGCTCCACTGTACTCTACCTCTACTGTGCCCAACTGTACTGTACTCTACCTCTACTGTACTCCACTGTACTCTACCTCTACTGTGCTCCACTGTACTCTATCTCTACTGTGCTCCACTGTATCCTACCTCTACTGTACTCCACTGTACTCTATCTCTACTGTGCTCCACTGTACTCTATCTCTACTGTACTCCACTGTACTCTATCTCTACTGTGCTCTACTGTTCTCTACCTCTTCTTTGCTCTACTGTACTCCACCTCTACTGTGCTCCACTGTACCCTATCTCTACTGTGCTCCACTGTACTCTACCTCTACTGTGCTCCACTGTACTCTACCTCTACTGTACTCCACTGTACTCTATCTCTACTGTGCTCCACTGTACTCTACCTCTACTGTGCTCAACTGTACTCTACTGTACTCCACTGTACTCTACCTCTACTGTACTCCACTGTACTCTATCTCTACTGTACTCCACTGTACTCTACCTCTACTGTACTCCACTGTACTATATCTCTACTGTACTCCACTGTACTCTATCTCTACTGTGATCCACTGTACTCTACCTCTACTGTACTCCACTGTACTCTATCTCTACTGTACTCCACTGTACTCTACCTCTACTGTACTCTACTGTTCTCTACCTCTACTTTGCTCTACTGTACTCTACTCTACTGTACTCCACTGTACTCTATCTCTACTGTGATCCACTGTAATCTACCTCTACTGTACTCTACTGTTCTCTACCTCTACTATGCTCTACTGTACTGTACTCTACTGTACTACACTGTACTCTATCTCTACTGTGATCCACTGTACTCTACCTCTACTGTACTCTACTGTACTCTACCTCTAATGTGCTCCACTGTACTCTATCTCTACTGTGCTCCACTGTACTCTATTTCTACTGTGCTCCACTGTACTCTATCTCTACTGTACTCCACTGTACTCTATCTCTACTGTACTTCACTGTCCTTTATCTCTAATGTACTCCACTGTACTCTACCTCTATTGTGCTCCATTGTACTCTATCTCTACTGTACTCTACTGTACTCTATCTCTACTTTACTCCACTGTACTCTATCTCTACTGTACTCCTCTGTTCTCTACCTCTACTGTGCTCCACTGTACTCTATCTGTAATGCAATCTACTGTACTCTATCTCTACTGTGATCCATTGTACTCTACCTCTGCTGTGCTCCACTGTACTCTATCTTTACTGTACTCCACTGTACTCTACTGTTCTCTACCTCTACTGTACTCTACTGTGCTCCACTGTACTCCACTGTAGTCTACATCTACTGTGCTCCACTGTACTCTACCTCTACTGTGCTCCACTATAATTTACCTCTACTGTGCTCCACTGTACTCTACCTCTACTGTCCTCCACTGTACTCTACCTCTACTGTGCTCCACTGTACTCTCTCTCTACTGTACTCTACCTCTACTGTACTCTACTGTACTCCACTTCTAATGTGCTCCACTGTACTCTACCTCTACTGTACTCTACCTCTACTGTACTCCACTGTACTCTACCTCTACTGTGCTCTACTGTACTCTATCTCTACTGTGCTCCACTGTACTATACCTCTACTGTACTCCACTATACTCTAACTCTACTATACTCCACTGTACTCTATCTCTACTGTGCTCCACTGTACTCTATCTCTACTGTACTCCACTGTACTATATCTCTACTGTACTTCACTGTCCTCTATCTCTACTGTACTCCACTGTACTCTACCTCTATTGTGCTCCACTGTACTCTATCTCTACTGTACTCCACTGTACTCCACCTCTACTGTTCTCCACTGTACCCTACCTCTATTGTGCTCCACTGTACTCTAACTCTACTGTACTCCACTGTATTCTATCTCTACTGTGCTCCACTGTACTCTACCTCTACTGTGCTCAACTGTACTCTACTGTACTCCACTGTACTCTACCTCTACTGTACTCCACTGTACTCTATCTCTACTGTACTCCACTGTACTCTACCTCTACTGTACTCCACTTTACTCTACCTCTACTGTGCTCCACTGTACTCTACCTCTACTGTGCCCAACTGTACTGTACTCTACCTCTACTGTACTCCACTGTACTCTACCTCTACTGTGCTCCACTGTACTCTATCTCTACTGTGCTCCACTGTATCCTACCTCTACTGTACTCCACTGTACTCTATCTCTACTGTGCTCCACTGTACTCTATCTCTACTGTACTCCACTGTACTCTATCTCTACTGTGCTCTACTGTTCTCTACCTCTACTGTGCTCTACTGTACTCCACCTCTACTGTGCTCCACTGTACCCTATCTCTACTGTGCTCCACTGTACTCTACCTCTACTGTGCTCCACTGTACTCTACCTCTACTGTACTCCACTGTACTCTATCTCTACTGTGCTCCACTGTACTCTACCTCTACTGTGCTCAACTGTACTCTACTGTACTCCGCTGTACTCTACCTCTACTGTACTCCACTGTACTCTATCTCTACTGTACTCCACTGTACTCTACCTCTACTGTACTCCACTGTACTATATCTCTACTGTACTCCACTGTACTCTATCTCTACTGTGATCCACTGTACTCTACCTCTACTGTACTCCACTGTACTCTATCTCTACTGTACTCCACTGTACTCTACCTCTACTGTACTCTACTGTTCTCTACCTCTACTTTGCTCTACTGTACTCTACTCTACTGTACTCCACTGTACTCTATCTCTACTGTGATCCACTGTACTCTACCTCTACTGTACTCTACTGTTCTCTACCTCTACTATGCTCTACTGTACTGTACTCTACTGTACTACACTGTACTCTATCTCTACTGTGATCCACTGTACTCTACCTCTACTGTACTCTACTGTACTCTACCTCTAATGTGCTCCACTGTACTCTATTTCTACTGTGCTCCACTGTACTCTATCTCTACTGTACTCCACTGTACTCTATCTCTACTGTACTTCACTGTCCTTTATCTCTAATGTACTCCACTGTACTCTACCTCTATTGTGCTCCATTGTACTCTATCTCTACTGTACTCTACTGTACTCTATCTCTACTTTACTCCACTGTACTCTATCTCTACTGTACTCCTCTGTACTCTACCTCTACTGTGCTCCACTGTACTCTATCTGTAATGTACTCTACTGTACTCTATCTCTACTGTGATCCATTGTACTCTACCTCTGCTGTGCTCCACTGTACTCTATCTCTACTGTACTCCACTGTACTCTACTGTTCTCTACCTCTACTGTACTCTACTGTGCTCCACTGTACTCCACTGTAGTCTACATCTACTGTGCTCCACTGTACTCTACCTCTACTGTGCTCCACTATAATTTACCTCTACTGTGCTCCACTGTACTCTACCTCTACTGTCCTCCACTGTACTCTACCTGTACTGTGCTCCACTGTACTCTCTCTCTACTGTACTCTACCTCTACTGTACTCTACTGTACTCCACTTCTAATGTGCTCCACTGTACTCTACCTCTACTGTACTCTACCTCTACTGTACTCCACTGTACTCTACCTCTACTGTGCTCTACTGTACTCTATCTCTACTGTGCTCCACTGTACTATACCTCTACTGTACTCCACTATACTCTAACTCTACTATACTCCACTGTACTCTATCTCTACTGTGCTCCACTGTACTCTATCTCTACTGTACTCCACTGTACTCTATCTCTACTGTACTCCACTGTACTCTACTGTTCTCTACCTCTACTGTACTCTACTGTGCTCCACTGTACTCCACTGTAGTCTACCTCTACTGTGCTCCACTGTACTCTACGTCTACTGTGCTCCACTATACTCTACATCTACTCTGCTCCACTGTACTCTACCTCTACTGTCCTCCACTGTACTCTACCTCTACTGTGCTCCACTGTACTCTCTCTCTACTGTACTCTACCTCTACTGTACTCTGCTGTACTCCACCTCTAATGTGCTCCACTGTACTCTACCTCTACTGTACTCTACCTCTACTGTACTCCACTGTACTCTACCTCTACTGTGCTCTACTGTACTCTATCTCTACTGTGCTCCACTGTACTCTACCTCTACTGTGCTCCACTGTACTCTACCTCTACTGTACTTCACTGTCCTCTATCTCTACTGTACTCCACTGTACTCTACCTCTACTGTACTTCACTGTCCTCTATCTCTACTGTACTCCACTGTACTCTACCTCTATTGTCCTCCACTCTACTCTATCTCTACTGTACTCTACTGTATTATATCTCTACTGTACTCCACTGTACTCTATCTCTACTGTACTCCACTGTACTCTACCTCCACTGTACTCTACCTCTACCGTACTCCACTGTACTTTATCTCTACTGTACTCCACTGTACTCTACCTCTACTGTACTCTACTGTTCTCTACCTCTACTGTGCTCTACTGTACTTTACTCTACTGTACTCCACTGTACTCTATCTCTACTGTGATCCACTGTACTCTACCTCTACTGTACTCCACTGTACTCTATCTCTACTGTGATCCACTGTACTCTATCTCTATTGTGCTCCACTGTACTCTACCTCTACTGTGCTCCACTGTACTCTATCTCTACTGTGCTCCACTCTACTCTACCTCTACTGTGCTCCACTGTATCCTACCTCTACTGTACTCCACTGTACTCTCTCTCTACTGTGCTCCACTGTACTCTATCTCTACTGTACTCAGCTGTACTCTACCTCTACTGTGCTCTACTGTTCTCCACCTCTACTGTGCTCTACTCTACTCCACCTCTACTGTGCTCCACTGTACCCTACCTCTACTGTGCTCCACCGTACTCTACCTCTACTGTGCTCCACTGTACTCTACCTCTACTGTACTCCACTGTACTCTATCTCTACTGTACTCCACTGTTTTCTACCTCTACTGTACTCCACTGTACTCTATCTCTACTGTACTCCACTCTAATCTACCTCTACTGTCCTCCACTGTACTCTACCTCTACTGTGCTCCACTGTACTCTCTCTCTCTACTGTACTCTACCTCTACTGTACTCTACTGTGCTCCACTGTACTCCACTGTAGTCTACCTCTACTGTGCTCCACTGTACTCTACCTCTACTGTGCTCCACTATACTCTACCTCTACTGTGCTCCACTGTACTCTACCTCTACTGTCCTCCACTGTACTCTACCTCTACTGTGCTCCACTGTACTCTCTCTCTACTGTACTCTACCTCTACTGTACTCTACTGTACTCCACCTCTAATGTACTCCACTGTACTCTACCTCTACTGTACTCTACCTCTACTGTACTCCACTGTACTCTACCTCTAATATGCTCCACTGTACTCTATCTCTACTGTGCTCCACTGTACTCTATTTCTACTGTGCTCCACTGTACTCTATCTCTACTGTACTCCACTTTACTCTATCTCTACTGTACTTCACTGTCCTTTATCTCTAATGTACTCCACTGTACTCTACCTCTATTGTGCTCCATTGTACTCTATCTCTACTGTACTCTATTGTACTCTATCTCTACTTTACTCCACTGTACTCTATCTCTACTGTACTCCACTGTACTCTACCTCTACTGTGCTCCACTGTATCCTACCTCTACTGTACTCCACTGTACTCTCTCTCTACTGTGCTCCACTGTACTCTATCTCTACTGTACTCAGCTGTACTCTACCTCTACTGTGCTCTACTGTTCTCTACCTCTAGTGTGCTCTACTCTACTCCACCTCTACTGTGCTCCACTGTACCCTACCTCTACTGTGCTCCACCGTACTCTACCTCTATTGTGCTCCACTGTACTCTACCTCTACTGTACTCCACTGTACTCTATCTCTACTGTACTCCACTGTACTCTACCTCTACTGTACTCCACTGTACTCTATCTCTACTGTACTCCACTCTAATCTACCTCTACTGTCCTCCACTGTACTCTACCTCTAGTGTGCTCCACTGTACTCTCTCTCTACTGTACTCTACCTCTACTGTACTCTACTGTGCTCCACTGTACTCCACTGTAGTCTACCTCTACTGTGCTCCACTGTACTCTACCTCTACTGTGCTCCACTATACTCTACCTCTACTGTGCTCCACTGTACTCTACCTCTACTGTCCTCCACTGTACTCTACCTCTACTGTGCTCCACTGTACTCTCTCTCTACTGTACTCTACCTCTACTGTACTCTACTGTACTCCACCTCTAATGTGCTCCACTGTACTCTATCTCTACTGTGCTCCACTGTACTCTATTTCTACTGTGCTCCACTGTACTCTATCTCTACTGTACTCCACTGTACTCTATCTCTACTGTACTTCACTGTCCTTTATCTCTAATGTACTCCACTGTACTCTACCTCTATTGTGCTCCATTGTACTCTATCTCTACTGTACTCTACTGTACTCTATCTCTACTTTACTCCACTGTATTCTATCTCTACTGTGCTCCACTGTACTCTACCTCTACTGTGCTCCACTATACTCTACCTCTACTGTGCTCCACTGTACTCTACCTCTACTGTCCTCCACTGTACTCTACCTCTACTGTGCTCCACTGTACTCTCTCTCTACTGTACTCTACCTCTACTGTACTCTGCTGTACTCCACCTCTAATGTGCTCCACTGTACTCTACCTCTACTGTACTCTACCTCTACTGTACTCCACTGTACTCACCTCTACTGTGCTCTACTGTACTCTATCTCTACTGTGCTCCACTGTACTCTACCTCTACTCTGCTCCACTGTACTCTACCTCTACTGTACTTCACTGTCCTCTAACTCTACTGTACTCCACTGTACTCTACCTCTATTGTCCTCCACTGTACTCTATCTCTACTGTACTCCACTGTACTCTACCTCCACTGTACTCTACCTCTACCGTACTCCACTGTACTCTATCTCTACTGTACTCCACTGTACTCTACCTCTACTGTACTCTACTGTTCTCTACCTCTACTGTGCTCTACTGTACTTTACTCTACTGTACTCCACTGTACTCTATCTCTACTGTGATCCACTGTACTCTACCTCTACTGTACTCCACTGTACTCTATCTCTACTGTGATCCACTGTACTCTATCTCTATTGTGCTCCACTGTACTCTACCTCTACTGTGCTCCACTGTACTCTATCTCTACTGTGCTCCACTCTACTCTACCTCTACTGTGCTCCACTGTATCCTACCTCTACTGTACTCCACTGTACTCTCTCTCTACTGTGCTCCACTGTACTCTATCTCTACTGTACTCAGCTGTACTCTACCTCTACTGTGCTCTACTGTTCTCCACCTCTACTGTGCTCTACTCTACTCCACCTCTACTGTGCTCCACTGTACCCTACCTCTACTGTGCTCCACCGTACTCTACCTCTACTGTGCTCCACTGTACTCTACCTCTACTGTACTCCACTGTACTCTATCTCTACTGTACTCCACTGTATTCTACCTCTACTGTACTCCACTGTACTCTATCTCTACTGTACTCCACTCTAATCTACCTCTACTGTCCTCCACTGTACTCTACCTCTACTGTGCTCCATTGTACTCTCTCTCTACTGTACTCTACCTCTACTGTACTCTACTGTGCTCCACTGTACTCCACTGTAGTCTACCTCTACTGTGCTCCACTGTACTCTACCTCTACTGTGCTCCACTATACTCTACCTCTACTGTGCTCCACTGTACTCTACCTCTACTGTCCTCCACTGTACTCTACCTCTACTGTGCTCCACTGTACTCTCTCTCTACTGTACTCTACCTCTACTGTACTCTACTGTACTCCACCTCTAATGTGCTCCACTGTACTCTACCTCTACTGTACTCTACCTCTACTGTACTCCACTGTACTCTACCTCTACTGTGCTCTACTGTACTCTATCTCTACTGTGCTCCACTGTACTCTACCTCTACTGTACTCCACTATACTCTAACTCTACTATACTCCACTGTGCTCTATCTCTACTGTGCTCCACTGTACTCTATTTCTACTGTGCTCCACTGTACTCTATCTCGATTGTACTCCACTGTACTCTATTTCTACTGTACTTCACTGTCCTCTATCTCTACTGTACTCCACTGTACTCTACCTCTATTGTGCTCCACTGTACTCTATATCTACTGTACTCTACTGTACTCTATCTCTACTGTACTCCACTGTACTCTATCTCTACTGTACTCCACTGTACTCTACCTCTACTGTACTCTACTGTACTCTACCTCTACTCGGCTCTACTGTACTCTACTCTACTGTACTACACTGTACTCTACCTCTACTGTGCCCAACTGTACTGTACTCTACCTCTACTGTACTCCACTGTACTCTACCTCTACTGTACTCCACTTTACTCTACCTTTACTGTACTCAACTGTACTCTATCTCTACTGTGCTCCACTGTACTCTACCTCTACTTTACTCCACATTACTCTATCTCTACTGTACTCCACTGTACTCTACCTATACTGTACTCTACTGTTCTCTTCCTCTACTGTACTCCACTGTACTCTATCTCTACTGTGATCCACTGTACTCTACCTCTACTGTACTCCACTGTACTCTATCTCTACTGTACTCCACTGTACTCTACCTATACTGTACTCTACTGTTCTCTTCCTCTACTGTACTCCACTGTACTCTATCTCTACTGTGATCCACTGTACTCTACCTCTACTGTACTCCACTGTACTCTATCTCTACTCTACTCCACTGTACTCTACCTCTACTGTACTCTACTGTTCTCTACCTCTACTGTGCTCTACTGTACTCTTCTCTACTGTACTCCACTGTACTCTATCTCTACTGTGATCCACTGTACTCTACCTCTACTGTACTCCACTGTACTCTATCTCTACTGTGATCCACTGTACTCTATCTCTACTGTGCTCCACTGTACTCTACCTCTACTATGCTCCACTGTACTCTATCTGTACTGTGCTCCACTCTACTCTACCTCTACTGTGCTCCACTGTACTCTACCTCTACTGTACTCCACTCTACTCTATCTCTACTGTGCTCCACTGTACTCTATCTCTACTGTACTCCACTGTACTCTACCTCTACTGTGCTCTACTGTTCTCTACCTCTACTGTGCTCTACTGTACTCCACCTCTACTGTGCTCCACTTTACCCTACCTCTACTGTGCTCCACTGTACTCTACCTCTACTGTGCTCCACTGTACTCTACCTCTACTGTGCTCCACTGTACTCTAACTCTACTGTGCTCCACTGTACTCTACCTCTACTGTGCTCCACTGTACTCTATCTCTACTGTGCTCCACTGTACTCTATTTCTACTGTACTCTACTGTACTCCACCTCTAATGTTTTCCACTGTACTCTACCTCTACTGTACTCTACCTCTACTGTACTCCACTGTACTCTACCTCTACTGTGCTCTACTGTACTCTATCTCTACTCTGCTCCACTGTACTCTACCTCTACTGTGCTCCACTGTACTCTACCTCTACTGTACTTCACTGTCCTCTATCTCTACTGTACTCCACTGTACTCTACCTCTACTGTGCTCCACTGTACTCTACATCTACTGTACTCCACTGTACTCTATCTCTACTGTGCTCCACTGTACTCTACCTCTACTGTGCTCCACTGTACTCTACCTCTACTGTGCTCCACTGTACTCTACCTCTACTGTACTCCACTGTACTCTATCTCTACTGTGCTCCACTGTACTCTACCTCTACTGTGCTTAACTGTACTCTACTGTACTCCACTGTACTCTACCTCTACTGTACTCCACTGTACTCTATCTCTACTGTACTCCACTGTACTCTACCTCTACTGTACTCCACTGTACTCTATCTCTACTGTGCTCCACTGTACTCTACCTCTACTGTGCTCAACTGTACTGTACTGTACTCCACTGTAATCTACCTCTACTGTACTCCACTCTACTCTACCTCTACTGTACTCCACTGTACTCTACTCTACTGTACTCCACTGTACTCTATCTCTACTGTGATCCACTGTACTCTACCTCTACTGTACTCCACTGTACTCTATCTCTACTGTACTCCACTGTACTCTACCTCTACTGTACTCTACTGTTCTCTACCTCTACTGTGCTCTACTGTACTCTACTCTACTGTACTCCACTGTACTCTATCTCTACTGTGATCCACTGTACTCTACCTCTACTGTACTCCACTTTACTTTATCTCTACTGTGATCCACTGTACTCTACCTCTACTGTGCTCTACTGTTCTCTACCTCTACTGTGCTCTACTGTACTCCACCTCTACTGTGCTCCACTTTACCCTACCTCTACTGTGCTCCACTGTACTCTACCTCTACTGTGCTCCACTGTACTCTACCTCTACTGTGCTCCACTGTACTCTAACTCTACTGTGCTCCACTGTACTCTACCTCTACTGTGCTCCACTGTACTCTATCTCTACTGTGCTCCACTGTACTCTATTTCTACTGTACTCTACTGTACTCCACCTCTAATGTTTTCCACTGTACTCTACCTCTACTGTACTCTACCTCTACTGTACTCCACTGTACTCTACCTCTACTGTGCTCTACTGTACTCTATCTCTACTCTGCTCCACTGTACTCTACCTCTACTGTACTCCACTGTACTCTACCTCTACTGTACTTCACTGTCCTCTATCTCTACTG
The DNA here is from genome assembly GCA_030578255.1 of Tiaroga cobitis. NCBI lineage: Eukaryota > Metazoa > Chordata > Actinopteri > Cypriniformes > Leuciscidae > Tiaroga > Tiaroga cobitis. Next base: position 30,219,347 of record CM060611.1, on the reverse strand, counting down.
TACTCCACTGTACTCTACCTCTACTGTGCTCCACTGTACTCTACATCTACTGTACTCCACTGTACTCTATCTCTACTGTGCTCCACTGTACTCTACCTCTACTGTGCTCCACTGTACTCTACCTCTACTGTGCTCCACTGTACTCTACCTCTACTGTACTCCACTGTACTCTATCTCTACTGTGCTCCACTGTACTCTACCTCTACTGTGCTTAACTGTACTCTACTGTACTCCACTGTACTCTACCTCTACTGTACTCCACTGTACTCTATCTCTACTGTACTCCACTGTACTCTACCTCTACTGTACTCCACTGTACTCTATCTCTACTGTGCTCCACTGTACTCTACCTCTACTGTGCTCAACTGTACTGTACTGTACTCCACTGTAATCTACCTCTACTGTACTCCACTGTACTCTACCTCTACTGTACTCCACTGTACTCTACTCTACTGTACTCCACTGTACTCTATCTCTACTGTGATCCACTGTACTCTACCTCTACTGTACTCCACTGTACTCTATCTCTACTGTACTCCACTGTACTCTACCTCTACTGTACTCTACTGTTCTCTACCTCTACTGTGCTCTACTGTACTCTACTCTACTGTACTCCACTGTACTCTATCTCTACTGTGATCCACTGTACTCTACCTCTACTGTACTCCACTTTACTTTATCTCTACTGTGATCCACTGTACTCTATCTCTACTGTGCTCCACTGTACTCTACCTCTACTATGCTCCACTGTACTCTATCTCTACTGTGCTCCACTCTACTCTACCTCTACTGTGCTCCACTGTACTCTACCTCTACTGTACTCCACTTTACTTTATCTCTACTGTGATCCACTGTACTCTATCTCTACTGTGCTCCACTGTACTCTACCTCTACTATGCTCCACTGTACTCTATCTCTACTGTGCTCCACTCTACTCTACCTCTACTGTGCTCCACTGTACTCTACCTCTACTGTACTCCACTGTACTCTATCTCTACTGTACTCCACTGCACTCTACCTCTACTGTGCTCTACTGTTCTCTACCTCTACTGTGCTCTACTGTACTCCACCTCTACTGTGCTCCACTGTACCCTACCTCCACTGTATCCACTGTACTCTACCTCTACTGTGCTCCACTGTACTCTACCTCTACTGTGCTCCACTGTATCCACTGTACTCTACCTCTACTGTGCTCCACTGTACTCTACCTCTACTGTGCTCCACTGTACTCTACCTCTACTGTACTCTACTGTACTCTACCTCTAATGAGCTCTCCTGTACTCTGGCTCTACTGTACTCCACTGTACTTTACCTCTACTGTACTCCACTGTACTCTACCTCTACTGTGCTCAACTGTACTCTATTTCTACTGTACTCCTCTGTACTCTACCTCTACTGTGCTCCACTGTACTCTATCTGTAATGTACTCTACTGTACTCTATCTCTACTGTGATCCACTGTACTCTACCTCTGCTGTGCTCCACTGTACTCTATCTCCACTGTACTCCACTGTACTCTACTGTTCTCTACCTCTACTGTACTCTACTGTGCTCCACTGTACTCCACTGTAGTCTACCTCTACTGTGCTCCACTGTACTCTACGTCTACTGTGCTCCACTATACTCTACCTCTACTCTGCTCCACTGTACTCTACCTCTACTGTCCTCCACTGTACTCTACCTCTACTGTGCTCCACTGTACTCTCTCTCTACTGTACTCTACCTCTACTGTACTCTGCTGTACTCCACCTCTAATGTGCTCCACTGTACTCTACCTCTACTGTACTCTACCTCTACTGTACTCCACTGTACTCTACCTCTACTGTGCTCTACTGTACTCTATCTCTACTGTGCTCCACTGTACTCTACCTCTACTGTGCTCCACTGTACTCTACCTCTACTGTACTTCACTGTCCTCTATCTCTACTGTACTCCACTGTACTCTACCTCTACTGTACTTCACTGTCCTCTATCTCTACTGTACTCCACTGTACTCTACCTCTATTGTCCTCCACTGTACTCTATCTCTACTGTACTCTACTGTACTATATCTCTACTGTACTCCACTGTACTCTATCTCTACTGTACTCCACTGTACTCTACCTCCACTGTACTCTACCTCTACCGTACTCCACTGTACTTTATCTCTACTGTACTCCACTGTACTCTACCTCTACTGTACTCTACTGTTCTCTACCTCTACTGTGCTCTACTGTACTTTACTCTACTGTACTCCACTGTACTCTATCTCTACTGTGATCCACTGTACTCTACCTCTACTGTACTCCACTGTACTCTATCTCTACTGTGATCCACTGTACTCTATCTCTATTGTGCTCCACTGTACTCTACCTCTACTGTGCTCCACTGTACTCTATCTCTACTGTGCTCCACTCTACTCTACCTCTACTGTGCTCCACTGTATCCTACCTCTACTGTACTCCACTGTACTCTCTCTCTACTGTGCTCCACTGTACTCTATCTCTACTGTACTCAGCTGTACTCTACCTCTACTGTGCTCTACTGTTCTCCACCTCTACTGTGCTCTACTCTACTCCACCTCTACTGTGCTCCACTGTACCCTACCTCTACTGTGCTCCACCGTACTCTACCTCTACTGTGCTTCACTGTACTCTACCTCTACTGTACTCCACTGTACTCTATCTCTACTGTACTCCACTGTATTCTACCTCTACTGTACTCCACTGTACTCTATCTCTACTGTACTCCACTCTAATCTACCTCTACTGTCCTCCACTGTACTCTACCTCTACTGTGCTCCACTGTACTCTCTCTCTCTCTCTACTGTACTCTACCTCTACTGTACTCTACTGTGCTCCACTGTACTCCACTGTAGTCTACCTCTACTGTGCTCCACTGTACTCTACCTCTAATGTGCTCCACTATACTCTACCTCTACTGTGCTCCACTGTACTCTACCTCTACTGTCCTCCACTGTACTCTACCTCTACTGTGCTCCACTGTACTCTCTCTCTACTGTACTCTACCTCTACTGTACTCTACTGTACTCCACCTCTAATGTACTCCACTGTACTCTACCTCTACTGTACTCTACCTCTACTGTACTCCACTGTACTCTACCTCTAATGTGCTCCACTGTACTCTATCTCTACTGTGCTCCACTGTACTCTATTTCTACTGTGCTCCACTGTACTCTATCTCTACTGTACTCCACTTTACTCTATCTCTACTGTACTTCACTGTCCTTTATCTCTAATGTACTCCACTGTACTCTACCTCTATTGTGCTCCATTGTACTCTATCTCTACTGTACTCTATTGTACTCTATCTCTACTTTACTCCACTGTACTCTATCTCTACTGTACTCCACTGTACTCTACCTCTACTGTGCTCCACTGTATCCTACCTCTACTGTACTCCACTGTACTCTCTCTCTACTGTGCTCCACTGTACTCTATCTCTACTGTACTCAGCTGTACTCTACCTCTACTGTGCTCTACTGTTCTCTACCTCTAGTGTGCTCTACTCTACTCCACCTCTACTGTGCTCCACTGTACCCTACCTCTACTGTGCTCCACCGTACTCTACCTCTATTGTGCTCCACTGTACTCTACCTCTACTGTACTCCACTGTACTCTATCTCTACTGTACTCCACTGTACTCTACCTCTACTGTACTCCACTGTACTCTATCTCTACTGTACTCCACTCTAATCTACCTCTACTGTCCTCCACTGTACTCTACCTCTACTGTGCTCCACTGTACTCTCTCTCTACTGTACTCTACCTCTACTGTACTCTACTGTGCTCCACTGTACTCCACTGTAGTCTACCTCTACTGTGCTCCACTGTACTCTACATCTACTGTGCTCCACTATACTCTACCTCTACTGTGCTCCACTGTACTCTACCTCTACTGTCCTCCACTGTACTCTACCTCTACTGTGCTCCACTGTACTCTCTCTCTACTGTACTCTACCTCTACTGTACTCTACTGTACTCCACCTCTAATGTGCTCCACTGTACTCTATCTCTACTGTGCTCCACTGTACTCTATTTCTACTGTGCTCCACTGTACTCTATCTCTACTGTACTCCACTGTACTCTATCTCTACTTTACTTCACTGTCCTTTATCTCTAATGTACTCCACTGTACTCTACCTCTATTGTGCTCCATTGTACTCTATCTCTACTGTACTCTACTGTACTCTATCTCTACTTTACTCCACTGTATTCTATCTCTACTGTGCTCCACTGTACTCTACCTCTACTGTGCTCCACTATACTCTACCTCTACTGTGCTCCACTGTACTCTACCTCTACTGTCCTCCACTGTACTCTACCTCTACTGTGCTCCACTGTACTCTACCTCTACTGTACTCCACTGTACTCTATCTCTACTGTGCTCCACTGTACTCTACCTCTACTGTGCTCAACTGTACTCTACTGTACTCCACTGTACTCTACCTCTACTGTACTCCACTGTACTCTATCTCTACTGTACCCCAATGTACTCTACCTCTACTGTACTCCACTGTACTCTATCTCTACTGTGCTCCACTGTACTCTACCTCTACTGTGCTCAACTGTACTGTACTGTACTCCACTGTAATCTACCTCTACTGTACTCCACTGTACTCTACCTCTACTGTACTCCACTGTACTCTACTCTACTGTACTCCACTGTACTCTATCTCTACTGTGATCCACTGTACTCTACCTCTACTGTACTCCACTGTACTCTATCTCTACTGTACTCCACTGTACTCTACCTCTACTGTACTCTACTGTTCTCTACCTCTACTGTGCTCTACTGTACTCTACTCTACTGTACTCCACTGTACTCTATCTCTACTGTGATCCACTGTATTCTACCTCTACTGTACTCCACTTTACTTTATCTCTACTGTGATCCACTGTACTCTATCTCTACTGTGCTCCACTGTACTCTACCTCTACTATGCTCCACTGTACTCTATCTCTACTGTGCTCCACTCTACTCTACCTCTACTGTGCTCCACTGTACTCTACCTCTACTGTACTCCACTTTACTTTATCTCTACTGTGATCCACTGTACTCTATCTCTACTGTGCTCCACTGTACTCTACCTCTACTATGCTCCACTGTACTCTATCTCTACTGTGCTCCACTGTACTCTACCTCTACTGTGCTCAACTGTACTGTACTGTACTCCACTGTAATCTACCTCTACTGTACTCCACTGTACTCTACCTCTACTGTACTCCACTGTACTCTACTCTACTGTACTCCACTGTACTCTATCTCTACTGTGATCCACTGTACTCTACCTCTACTGTACTCCACTGTACTCTATCTCTACTGTACTCCACTGTACTCTACCTCTACTGTACTCTACTGTTCTCTACCTCTACTGTGCTCTACTGTACTCTACTCTACTGTACTCCACTGTACTCTATCTCTACTGTGATCCACTGTACTCTACCTCTACTGTACTCCACTTTACTTTATCTCTACTGTGATCCACTGTACTCTATCTCTACTGTGCTCCACTGTACTCTACCTCTACTATGCTCCACTGTACTCTATCTCTACTGTGCTCCACTCTACTCTACCTCTACTGTACTCCACTGTACTCTATCTCTACTGTACTCCACTGCACTCTACCTCTACTGTGCTCTACTGTTCTCTACCTCTACTGTGCTCTACTGTACTCCACCTCTACTGTGCTCCACTGTACCCTACCTCCACTGTATCCACTGTACTCTACCTCTACTGTGCTCCACTGTACTCTACCTCTACTGTGCTCCACTGTATCCACTGTACTCTACCTCTACTGTGCTCCACTGTACTCTACCTCTACTGTGCTCCACTGTACTCTACCTCTACTGTACTCTACTGTACTCCACCTCTAATGAGCTCCACTGTACTCTGGCTCTACTGTACTCCACTGTACTTTACCTCTACTGTACTCCACTGTACTCTACCTCTACTGTGCTCCACTGTACTCTATTTCTACTGTACTCCTCTGTACTCTACCTCTACTGTGCTCCACTGTACTCTATCTGTAATGTACTCTACTGTACTCTATCTCTACTGTGATCCACTGTACTCTACCTCTGCTGTGCTCCACTGTACTCTATCTCTACTGTACTCCACTGTACTCTACTGTTCTCTACCTCTACTGTACTCTACTGTGCTCCACTGTACTCCACTGTAGTCTACCTCTACTGTGCTCCACTGTACTCTACGTCTACTGTGCTCCACTATACTCTACCTCTACTCTGCTCCACTGTACTCTACCTCTACTGTCCTCCACTGTACTCTACCTCTACTGTGCTCCACTGTACTCTCTCTCTACTGTACTCTACCTCTACTGTACTCTGCTGTACTCCACCTCTAATGTGCTCCACTGTACTCTACCTCTACTGTACTCTATCTCTACTGTGCTCCACTGTACTCTACCTCTACTGTGCTCCACTGTACTCTACCTCTACTGTACTTCACTGTCCTCTATCTCTACTGTACTCCGCTGTACTCTACCTCTATTGTCCTCCACTGTACTCTATCTCTACTGTACTCTACTGTACTATATCTCTACTGTACTCCACTGTACTCTATCTCTACTGTACTCCACTGTACTCTACCTCCACTGTACTCTACCTCTACCGTACTCCACTGTACTCTATCTCTACTGTACTCCACTGTACTCTACCTCTACTGTACTCTACTGTTTTCTACCTCTACTGTGCTCTACTGTACTTTACTCTACTGTACTCGACTGTACTCTATGTCTACTGTGATCCACTGTACTCTACCTCTACTGTACTCCACTGTACTCTATCTCTACTGTGATCCACTGTACTCTATCTCTATTGTGCTCCACTGTACTCTACCTCTACTGTGCTCCACTGTACTCTATCTCTACTGTGCTCCACTGTACTCTACCTCTACTGTGATCAACTGTACTCTACCTCTACTGTACTCCACTGTACTCTATCTCTACTGTACTCCACTGTACTCTACCTCTACTGTACTCTACTGTTCTCTACCTCTACTGTGCTCTACTGTACTCTACTCTACTGTACTCCACTGTACTCTATCTCTACTGTGATCCACTGTACTCTACCTCTACTGTGCTCCACTGTACTCTACCTCTACTGTACTCCACTGTACTCTATCTCTACTGTACTCCACTGCACTCTACCTCTACTGTGCTCTACTGTTCTCTACCTCTACTGTGCTCTACTGTACTCCACCTCTACTGTGCTCCACTGTACCCTACCTCCACTGTATCCACTGTACTCTACCTCTACTGTGCTCCACTGTACTCTACCTCTACTGTGCTCCTTGTATCCACTGTACTCTACCTCTACTGTGCTCCACTGTACTCTACCTCTACTGTGCTCCACTGTACTCTACCTCTACTGTACTCTACTGTACTCCACCTCTAATGAGCTCCACTGTACTCTGGCTCTACTGTACTCCACTGTACTTTACCTCTACTGTACTCCACTGTACTCTACCTCTACTGTGCTCCACTGTACTCTATTTCTACTGTACTCCTCTGTACTCTACCTCTACTGTGCTCCACTGTACTCTATCTGTAATGTACTCTACTGTACTCTATCTCTACTGTGATCCACTGTACTCTACCTCTGCTGTGCTCCACTGTACTCTATCTCTACTGTACTCCACTGTACTCTACTGTTCTCTACCTCTACTGTACTCTACTGTGCTCCACTGTACTCCACTGTAGTCTACCTCTACTGTGCTCCACTGTACTCTACGTCTACTGTGCTCCACTATACTCTACCTCTACTCTGCTCCACTGTACTCTACCTCTACTGTCCTCCACTGTACTCTACCTCTACTGTGCTCCACTGTACTCTCTCTCTACTGTACTCTACCTCTACTGTACTCTGCTGTACTCCACCTCTAATGTGCTCCACTGTACTCTACCTCTACTGTGCTCTACTGTACTCTATCTCTACTGTGCTCCACTGTACTCTACCTCTACTGTGCTCCACTGTACTCTACCTCTACTGTACTTCACTGTCCTCTATCTCTACTGTACTCCACTGTACTCTACCTCTATTGTCCTCCACTGTACTCTATCTCTACTGTACTCTACTGTACTATATCTCTACTGTACTCCACTGTACTCTATCTCTACTGTACTCCACTCTACTCTACCTCCACTGTACTCTACCTCTACCGTACTCCACTGTACTCTATCTCTACTGTACTCCACTGTACTCTACCTCTACTGTACTCTACTGTTCTCTACCTCTACTGTGCTCTACTGTACTTTACTCTACTGTACTCCACTGTACTCTATCTCTACTGTGATCCACTGTACTCTACCTCTACTGTACTCCACTGTATTCTATCTCTACTGTACTCCACTCTAATCTACCTCTACTGTCCTCCACTGTACTCTACCTCTACTGTGCTCCACTGTACTCTCTCTCTACTCTACTCTACCTCTACTGTACTCTACTGTACTCTACCTCTACTGTGCTCCACTGTACTCTATCTCTACTGTGCTCCACTCTACTCTACCTCTACTGTGCTCCACTGTATCCTACCTCTACTGTACTCCACTGTACTCTCTCTCTACTGTGCTCCACTGTACTCTATCTCTACTGTACTCAGCTGTACTCTACCTCTACTGTGCTCTACTGTTCTCCACCTCTACTGTGCTCTACTCTACTCCACCTCTACTGTGCTCCACTGTACCCTACCTCTACTGTGCTCCACCGTACTCTACCTCTACTGTGCTCCACTGTACTCTACCTCTACTGTACTCCACTGTACTCTATCTCTACTGTACTCCACTGTATTCTACCTCTACTGTACTCCACTGTACTCTATCTCTACTGTACTCCACTCTAATCTACCTCTACTGTCCTCCACTGTACTCTACCTCTACTGTGCTCCACTGTACTCTCTCTCTCTCTCTCTACTGTACTCTACCTCTACTGTACTCTACTGTGCTCCACTGTACTCCACTGTAGTCTACCTCTACTGTGCTCCACTGTACTCTACCTCTACTGTGCTCCACTATACTCTACCTCTACTGTGCTCCACTGTACTCTACCTCTACTGTCCTCCACTGTACTCTACCTCTACTGTGCTCCACTGTACTCTCTCTCTACTGTACTCTACCTCTACTGTACTCTACTGTACTCCACCTCTAATGTACTCCACTGTACTCTACCTCTACTGTACTCTACCTCTACTGTACTCCACTGTACTCTACCTCTAATGTGCTCCACTGTACTCTATCTCTACTGTGCTCCACTGTACTCTATTTCTACTGTGCTCCACTGTACTCTATCTCTACTGTACTCCACTTTACTCTATCTCTACTGTACTTCACTGTCCTTTATCTCTAATGTACTCCACTGTACTCTACCTCTATTGTGCTCCATTGTACTCTATCTCTACTGTACTCTATTGTACTCTATCTCTACTTTACTCCACTGTACTCTATCTCTACTGTACTCCACTGTACTCTACCTCTACTGTGCTCCACTGTATCCTACCTCTACTGTACTCCACTGTACTCTCTCTCTACTGTGCTCCACTGTACTCTATCTCTACTGTACTCAGCTGTACTCTACCTCTACTGTGCTCTACTGTTCTCTACCTCTAGTGTGCTCTACTCTACTCCACCTCTACTGTGCTCCACTGTACCCTACCTCTACTGTGCTCCACTATACTCTACCTCTACTGTGCTCCACTGTACTCTACCTCTACTGTCCTCCACTGTACTCCACCTCTAATGTGCTCCACTGTACTCTACCTCTACTGTACTCTACCTCTACTGTGCTCTACTGTACTCTATCTCTACTGTGCTCCACTGTACTCTACCTCTACTGTGCTCCACTGTACTCTACCTCTACTGTACTTCACTGTCCTCTATCTCTACTGTACTCCACTGTACTCTACCTCTACCGTACTCCACTGTACTCTATCTCTACTGTACTCCACTGTACTCTACCTCTACTGTACTCTACTGTTCTCTACCTCTACTGTGCTCTACTGTACTTTACTCTACTGTACTCCACTGTACTCTATCTCTACTGTGATCCACTGTACTCTACCTCTACTGTACTCCACTGTACTCTATCTCTACTGTGATCCACTGTACTCTATCTCTATTGAGCTCCACTGTACTCTATCTCTACTGTGCTCCACTGTACTCTATCTCTACTGTGCTCCACTCTACTCTACCTCTACTGTGCTCCACTGTATCCTACCTCTACTGTACTCCACTGTACTCTCTCTCTACTGTGCTCCACTGTACTCTATCTCTACTGTACTCAGCTGTACTCTACCTCTACTGTGCTCTACTGTTCTCTACCTCTACTGTGCTCTACTCTACTCTACTGTACTCCACTGTACTCTATCTCTACTGTGATCCACTGTACTCTACCTCTACTGTACTCTACTGTACTCTATCTCTACTGTGATCTACTGTACTCTATCTCTACTGTGCTCCACTGTACTCTACCTCTACTGTGCTCCACTGTACCCTACCTCTACTGTGCTCCACCGTACTCTACCTCTACTGTGCTCCACTGTACTCTACCTCTACTGTACTCCACTGTACTCTATCTCTACTGTACTCCACTGTACTCAACCTCTACTGTACTCCACTGTACTCTATCTCTACTGTACTCCACTCTAATCTACCTCTACTGTCCTCCACTGTACTCTACCTCTACTGTGCTCCACTGTACTCTCTCTCTACTGTACTCTACCTCTACTGTACTCTACTGTACTCCACCTCTAATGTGCTCCACTGTACTCTACCTCTACTGTACTCTACCTCTACTGTCCTCCACTGTACTCTACCTCTACTGTGCTCCACTGTTCTCTCTTTCTACTGTACTCTACCTCTACTGTACTCTACTGTGCTCCACTGTACTCCACTGTAGTCTACCTCTACTGTGCTCCACTGTACTCTACCTCTACTGTGCTCCACTATACTCTACCTCAACTGTGCTCCACTGTACTCTACCTCTACTGTCCTCCACTGTACTCTATCTCTACTGTGCTCCACTGTACTCTCTCTCTACTGTACTCTACCTCTACTGTACTCTACTGTACTCCACCTCTAATGTGCTCCACTGTACTCTACCTCTACTGTACTCTACCTCTACTGTACTCCACTGTACTCTACCTCTAATGTGCTCCACTGTACTCTATCTCTACTGTGCTCCACTGTACTCTATTTCTACTGTGCTCCACTGTACTCTATCTCTACTGTACTCCACTGTACTCTATCTCTACTGTACTTCACTATCCTTTATCTCTAATGTACTCCACTGTACTCTACCTCTATTGTGCTCCATTGTACTCTATCTCTACTGTACTCTACTGTACTCTATCTCTACTTTACTCCACTGTACTCTATCTCTACTGTACTCCACTGTACTCTACCTCTACTGTGCTCCACTGTACTCTACCTCTACCGTACTCCACTGTACTCTATCTCTACTGTACTCCACTGTACTCTACCTCTACTGTACTCTACTGTTCTCTACCTCTACTGTGCTCTACTCTACTCTACTGTACTCCACTGTACTCTATCTCTACTGTGATCCACTGTACTCTACCTCTACTGTACTCTACTGTACTCTATCTCTACTGTGATCTACTGTACTCTATCTCTACTGTGCTCCACTGTACTCTACCTCTACTGTGCTCCACTGTACTCTATCTCTACTGTGCTCCACTCTACTCTACCTCTACTGTGCTCCACTGTATCCTACCTCTACTGTACTCCACTGTACTCTATCTCAACTGTGCTCCACTGTACTCTATCTCTACTGTACTCCACTGTACTCTACCTCTACTGTGCTCCACTGTATCCTACCTCTACTGTACTCCACTGTACTCTATCTCTACTGTGCTCCACTGTACTCTATCTCTACTGTACTCCACTGTACTCTACCTCTACTGTGCTCTACTGTTCTCTACCTCTACTGTGCTCTACTGTACTCCACCTCTACTGTTCTCCACTGTACCCTACCTCTATTGTGCTCCACTGTACTCTACCTCTACTGTGCTCCACTGTACTCTACCTCTACTGTACTCCACTGTATTCTATCTCTACTGTGCTCCACTGTACTCTACCTCTACTGTGCTCAACTGTACTCTACTGTACTCCACTGTACTCTACCTCTACTGTACTCCACTGTACTCTATCTCTACTGTACTCCACTGTACTCTACCTCTACTGTACTCCACTGTACTCTATCTCTACTGTGCTCTACTGTACTCTACCTATACTGTGCCCAACTGTACTGTACTCTACTCCACTGTACTCTACCTCTACTGTACTCCACTGTACTCTACATCTACTGTACTCCACTTTACTCTACCTCTACTGTACTCAACTGTACTCTATCTCTACTGTGCTCCACTGTTCTCTACCTCTACTGTACTCCACTGTACTCTATCTCTACTGTACTCCACTGTACTCTACCTATACTGTACTCTACTGTTCTCTTCCTCTACTGTACTCCACTGTACTCTATCTCTACTGTGATCCACTGTACTCTACCTCTACTGTACTCCACTGTACTCTATCTCTACTCCACTCCACTGTACTCTACCTCTACTGTACTCTACTGTTCTCTACCTCTACTGTGCTCTACTGTACTCTTCTCTACTGTACTCCACTGTACTCTATCTCTACTGTGATCCACTGTACTCTACCTCTACTGTACTCCACTGTACTCTATCTCTACTGTGATCCACTGTACTCTATCTCTACTGTGCTCCACTGTACTCTACCTCTACTATGCTCCACTGTACTCTATCTGTACTGTGCTCCACTCTACTCTACCTCTACTGTGCTCCACTGTCCTCTACCTCTACTGTACTCCACTCTACTCTATCTCTACTGTGCTCCACTGTACTCTATCTCTACTGTACTCCACTGTACTCTACCTCTACTGTGCTCTACTGTTCTCTACCTCTACTGTGCTCTACTGTACTCCACCTCTACTGTGCTCCACTGTACCCTACCTCTACTGTGCTCCACTGTACTCTACCTCTACTGTGCTCCACTGTACTCTACCTCTACTGTGCTCTACTGTACTCTACCTCTACTGTGCTCCACTGTACTCTACCTCTACTGTGCTCCACTGTACTCTATCTCTACTGTGCTCCACTGTACTCTATTTCTACTGTACTCCTCTGTACTCTACCTCTACTGTGCTCCACTGTACTCTACCTCTACTGTGCTCCACTGTACTCTATCTGTAATGTACTCTACTGTACTCTATCTCTACTGTGATCCACTGTACTCTACCTCTGCTGTGCTCCACTGTACTCTATCTCTACTGTACTCCACTGTACTCTACTGTTCTCTACCTCTACTGTACTCTACTGTGCTCCACTGTACTTCACTGTAGTCTACCTCTACTGTGCTCCACTGTACTCTACCTCTACTGTGCTCCACTATAATTTACCTCTACTGTGCTCCACTGTACTCTACCTCTACTGTCCTCCACTGTACTCTACCTCTACTGTGCTCCACTGTACTCTCTCTCTACTGTACTCTACCTCTACTGTACTCTACTGTACTCCACCTCTAATGTGCTCCACTGTACTCTACCTCTACTGTACTCTACCTCTACTGTACTCCACTGTACTCTACCTCTACTGTGCTCTACTGTACTCTATCTCTACTGTGCTCCACTGTACTCTACCTCTACTGTACTCCACTATACTCTAACTCTACTATACTCCACTGTGCTCTATCTCTACTGTGCTCCACTGTACTCTATTTCTACTGTGCTCCACTGTACTCTATCTCGATTGTACTCCACTGTACTCTATTTCTACTGTACTTCACTGTCCTCTATCTCTACTGTACTCCACTGTACTCTACCTCTATTGTGCTCCACTGTACTCTATATCTACTGTACTCTACTGTACTCTATCTCTACTGTACTCCACTGTACTCTATCTCTACTGTACTCCACTGTACTCTACCTCTACTGTACTCTACTGTACTCTATCTCTACTGTACTCCACTGTACTCTATCTCTACTGTACTCCACTGTACTCTACCTCTACTGTACTCTACTGTTCTCTACCTCTACTCGGCTCTACTGTACTCTACTCTACTGTACTACACTGTACTCTATCTCTACTGTGATCCACTGTACTCTACTTCTACTGTACTCCACTGTAATCTATCTCTACTGTATCCACTGTACTCTATCTCTACTGTGCTCCACTGTACTCTACCTCTACTGTGCTCCACTGTACTCTATCTCTACTGTGCTCCTCTCTACTCTACCTCTACTGTGCTCCACTGTATCCTACCTCTACTGTACTCCACTGTACTCTATCTCTACTGTGCTCGACTTTACTCTATCTCTACTGTACTCCACTGTACTCTACCTCTACTGTGCTCTACTGTTCTCTACCTCTACTGTGCTCTACTGTACTCCACCTCTACTGTGCTCCACTCTACTCTACCTCTACTGTGCTCCACTGTATCCTACCTCTACTGTGCTCTACTGTACTCTATCTCTACTGTGCTCCACTGTACTCTACCTCTACTGTACTCCACTATACTCTAACTCTACTATACTCCACTGTACTCTATCTCTACTGTGCTCCACTGTACTCTATTTCTACTGTGCTCCACTGTACTCTATCTCTATTGTACTCCACTGTACTCTATTTCTACTGTACTTCACTGTCCTCTATCTCTACTGTACTCCACTGTACTCTACCTCTATTGTGCTCCACTGTACTCTATATCTACTGTACTCTACTGTACTCTATCTCTACTGTACTCCACTGTACTCTATCTCTACTGTACTCCACTGTACTCTACCTCTACTGTACTCTACTGTACTCTATCTCTACTGTACTCCACTGTACTCTATCTCTACTGTACTCCACTGTACTCTACCTCTACTGTTCTCTACTGTTCTCTACCTCTACTCGGCTCTACTGTACTCTACTCTACTGTACTACACTGTACTCTATCTCTACTGTGATCCACTGTACTCTACTTCTACTGTACTCCACTGTAATCTATCTCTACTGTATCCACTGTACTCTATCTCTACTGTGCTCCACTGTACTCTACCTCTACTGTGCTCCACTGTACTCTACCTCTACCGTACTCCACTGTACTCTATCTCTACTGTACTCCACTGTACTCTACCTCAACTGTACTCTACTGTTCTCTACCTCTACTGTGCTCTACTCTACTCTACTGTACTCCACTGTACTCTATCTCTACTGTGATCCACTGTACTCTACCTCTACTGTACTCTACTGTACTCTATCTCTACTGTGATCTACTGTACTCTATCTCTAATGTGCTCCACTGTACTCTACCTCTACTGTGCTCCACTGTACTCTATCTCTACTGTGCTCCACTCTACTCTACCTCTACTGTGCTCCACTGTATCCTACCTCTACTGTACTCCACTGTACTCTATCTCTACTGTGCCCCACTGTACTCTATCTCTACTGTACTCCACTGTACTCTACCTCTACTGTGCTCTACTGTTCTCTACCTCTACTGTGCTCTACTGTACTCCACCTCTACTGTTCTCCACTGTACCCTACCTCTATTGTGCTCCACTGTACTCTACCTCTACTGTACTCCACTGTATTCTATCTCTACTGTGCTCCACTGTACTCTACCTCTACTGTGCTCAACTGTACTCTACTGTACTCCACTGTACTCTACCTCTACTGTACTCCACTGTACTCTATCTCTACTGTACTCCACTGTACTCTACCTCTACTGTACTCCACTGTACTCTATCTCTACTGTGCTCCACTGTACTCTACCTCTACTGTGCCCAACTGTACTGTACTCTACCTCTACTGTACTCCACTGTACTCTACCTCTACTGTACTCCACTTTACTCTACCTCTACTGTACTCAACTGTACTCTATCTCTACTGTGCTCCACTGTACTCTACCTCTACTGTACTCCACTGTACTCTATCTCTACTGTACTCCACTGTACTCTACCTATACTGTACTCTACTGTTCTCTTCCTCTACTGTACTCCACTGTACTCTATCTCTACTGTGATCCACTGTACTCTACCTCTACTGTACTCCACTGTACTCTATCTCTACTGTACTCCACTGTACTCTACCTATACTGTACTCTACTGTTCTCTTCCTCTACTGTACTCCACTGTACTCTATCTCTACTGTGATCCACTGTACTCTACCTCTACTGTACTCCACTGTACTCTATCTCTACTCTACTCCACTGTACTCTACCTCTACTGTACTCCACTGTACTCTATCTCTACTGTGATCCACTGTACTCTATCTCTACTGTGCTCCACTGTACTCTACCTCTACTATGCTCCACTGTACTCTATATGTACTGTGCTCCACTCTACTCTACCTCTACTGTGCTCCACTGTACTCTACCTCTACTGTACTCCACTCTACTCTATCTCTACTGTGCTCCACTGTACTCTATCTCTACTGTACTCCACTGTACTCTACCTCTACTGTGCTCTACTGTTCTCTACCTCTACTGTGCTCTACTGTACTCCACCTCTACTGTGCTCCACTGTACCCTACCTCTACTGTGCTCCACTGTACTCTACCTCTACTGTGCTCCACTGTACTCTACCTCTACTGTGCTCCACTGTACTCTAACTCTACTGTGCTCCACTGTACTCTACCTCTACTGTGCTCCACTGTACTCTATCTCTACTGTGCTCCACTGTACTCTACCTCTACTGTGCCCAACTGTACTGTACTCTACCTCTACTGTACTCCACTGTACTCTACCTCTACTGTACTCCACTTTACTCTACCTCTACTGTACTCAACTGTACTCTATCTCTACTGTGCTCCACTGTACTCTACCTCTACTGTACTCCACTGTACTCTATCTCTACTGTACTCCACTGTACTCTACCTATACTGTACTCTACTGTTCTCTTCCTCTACTGTACTCCACTGTACTCTATCTCTACTGTGATCCACTGTACTCTACCTCTACTGTACTCCACTGTACTCTATATCTACTGTACTCCACTGTACTCTACCTCTACTGTACTCTACCTCTACTGTACTCCACTGTACTCTACCTCTACTGTGCTCTACTGTACTCTATCTCTACTGTGCTCCACTGTACTCTACCTCTACTGTACTCCACTATACTCTAACTCTACTATACTCCACTGTGCTCTATCTCTACTCTGCCCTACAAAGCAAAAAGGCAGTAACTACGCAGAGTGCAGAACAGAGAAAAATGACTTTAAAGTTATCCTGTCATCCAGCCTAAGTAGTTGAAGGTAGATTATTGGACATGTGGCTGTTTTGTGACTTTATATTAGCTTATTCTTTGTACATATCAATCCTCATATTCAATTTGATATTTTACCCCTATTTTGCAGTTACTGTATTCTTGCTTTGTATTACTTTACAAAAACGTGGCACCAAACCAAGGAAAAAGGCAGTAACTACAGATTCTCCAAAGACGATTTTGCCACAACTTGGGCTCTGGGTGTGTTAGATACACTGTATTTGAAATAATTGGAACCATTTGGACAACATTTTTTTTCAACATTTTTGTGTTGCGAAACTAGTGTTACGGATACGTGGTGTAAATTTTTTGTAATCAAAAATCATGTCTAATTAATTGAAATCATGACACTTTTATTATAAACTATTATTAAACTAATACAATATTTAAAAAAGATTCTATGAATATTACAAATAAAATATATAAAAATTCTAATATATTATTAATTATCCTACATTTCTTTTAATCATATGAAATTAAACAAACGTTTTTTGTCAAACAACATGCTGCACAATTAGCTTTACTGTTAAAATTAAAACATTGAATACAAATTTAGTTTTAATCTTAATTTATTTGTATTAGTGTTAGTATTATTATTACATTGAGACGTTTCTAAATTCTACTGTACAACAGTAATAGGCCTATATTTCTGTCAAGTTAAACCGAACTTTTATTTTGACGGGTTGCCGTGAAGACCTTTGTTTCTGTGTTTATGACATGACGATAGTTTTTCTCAGATGATGCGGTTAAATGCTCACAAAGTGACTTTAAGAGCGGATCTAGAGTCTGGAGAGTAAGTTCATGCAGTCGTGTCCTCATATGCAAAAAACAGTGCTTCAGCGCGCGCGTGTGTGTTTGTTAAATGAAACTGCGCGTCGACTGCCCCATTTATTCACAGAACATGTAGGATTTGTATTTAAATTGTACTATTATTGCGGTTTAATATTCACACAGTAGTCTATCACGATTTAATTTCAAGTGTACTGAACTGCTATATCGCGAAAATCATAGTAACTAACCACTAAACTACATGGAGCTCTTGCACCTTTTTTTTTTCTTTCTGGAATATTTTTTTCATTCTTTCAGGGGAGGGGGGTAGTTTGGTAGGGGAACAATTTGGTGAAGTTAGAAGGGAGAAATCGCAAATGTTAAAATCGTCCCGTGAGGATGCCCGAAAATCAGCTGTGTGTTCACCAAGGCAACAGTAACTACACTGCGCAGAAACACCGTTATTTTTTGTTGGGTAAAACATAACAAGAACACAGTAATGGATGTTACTGTACTCTTGCTTTGTTTCACTAGGGCTTTTTGCAGTTACTGTACAAACGACTACCATTTTTCTCCAAAACGACACACATTTGAGATAAGATGTTTTGTCACATAACAAAGGATGCCTTGAATGTCATGAAAATGATAATAACTCATTTTTGACAAAAAATGCAGTTACTGCCTTTTTGCTTTGTAGGGCAGTACTGTGCTCCACTGTACTCTATTTCTACTGTGCTCCACTGTACTCTATCTCGATTGTACTCCACTGTACTCTATTTCTACTGTACTTCACTGTCCTCTATCTCTACTGTACTCCACTGTACTCTACCTCTATTGTGCTCCACTGTACTCTATATCTACTGTACTCTACTGTACTCTATCTCTACTGTACTCCACTGTACTCTATCTCTACTGTACTCCACTGTACTCTACCTCTACTGTACTCTACTGTACTCTATCTCTACTGTACTCCACTGTACTCTATCTCTACTGTACTCCACTGTACTCTACCTCTACTGTACTCTACTGTTCTCTACCTCTACTCGGCTCTACTGTACTCTACTCTACTGTACTACACTGTACTCTATCTCTACTGTGATCCACTGTACTCTACTTCTACTGTACTCCACTGTAATCTATCTCTACTGTATCCACTGTACTCTATCTCTACTGTGCTCCACTGTACTCTACCTCTACTGTGCTCCACTGTACTCTATCTCTACTGTGCTCCTCTCTACTCTACCTCTACTGTGCTCCACTGTATCCTACCTCTACTGTACTCCACTGTACTCTATCTCTACTGTGCTCGACTTTACTCTATCTCTACTGTACTCCACTGTACTCTACCTCTACTGTGCTCTACTGTTCTCTACCTCTACTGTGCTCTACTGTACTCCACCTCTACTGTGCTCCACTCTACTCTACCTCTACTGTGCTCCACTGTATCCTACCTCTACTGTGCTCTACTGTACTCTATCTCTACTGTGCTCCACTGTACTCTACCTCTACTGTACTCCACTATACTCTAACTCTACTATACTCCACTGTACTCTATCTCTACTGTGCTCCACTGTACTCTATTTCTACTGTGCTCCACTGTACTCTATCTCTATTGTACTCCACTGTACTCTATTTCTACTGTACTTCACTGTCCTCTATCTCTACTGTACTCCACTGTACTCTACCTCTATTGTGCTCCACTGTACTCTATATCTACTGTACTCTACTGTACTCTATCTCTACTGTACTCCACTGTACTCTATCTCTACTGTACTCCACTGTACTCTACCTCTACTGTACTCTACTGTACTCTATCTCTACTGTACTCCACTGTACTCTATCTCTACTGTACTCCACTGTACTCTACCTCTACTGTTCTCTACTGTTCTCTACCTCTACTCGGCTCTACTGTACTCTACTCTACTGTACTACACTGTACTCTATCTCTACTGTGATCCACTGTACTCTACTTCTACTGTACTCCACTGTAATCTATCTCTACTGTATCCACTGTACTCTATCTCTACTGTGCTCCACTGTACTCTACCTCTACTGTGCTCCACTGTACTCTACCTCTACCGTACTCCACTGTACTCTATCTCTACTGTACTCCACTGTACTCTACCTCAACTGTACTCTACTGTTCTCTACCTCTACTGTGCTCTACTCTACTCTACTGTACTCCACTGTACTCTATCTCTACTGTGATCCACTGTACTCTACCTCTACTGTACTCTACTGTACTCTATCTCTACTGTGATCTACTGTACTCTATCTCTAATGTGCTCCACTGTACTCTACCTCTACTGTGCTCCACTGTACTCTATCTCTACTGTGCTCCACTCTACTCTACCTCTACTGTGCTCCACTGTATCCTACCTCTACTGTACTCCACTGTACTCTATCTCTACTGTGCCCCACTGTACTCTATCTCTACTGTACTCCACTGTACTCTACCTCTACTGTGCTCTACTGTTCTCTACCTCTACTGTGCTCTACTGTACTCCACCTCTACTGTTCTCCACTGTACCCTACCTCTATTGTGCTCCACTGTACTCTACCTCTACTGTACTCCACTGTATTCTATCTCTACTGTGCTCCACTGTACTCTACCTCTACTGTGCTCAACTGTACTCTACTGTACTCCACTGTACTCTACCTCTACTGTACTCCACTGTACTCTATCTCTACTGTACTCCACTGTACTCTACCTCTACTGTACTCCACTGTACTCTATCTCTACTGTGCTCCACTGTACTCTACCTCTACTGTGCCCAACTGTACTGTACTCTACCTCTACTGTACTCCACTGTACTCTACCTCTACTGTACTCCACTTTACTCTACCTCTACTGTACTCAACTGTACTCTATCTCTACTGTGCTCCACTGTACTCTACCTCTACTGTACTCCACTGTACTCTATCTCTACTGTACTCCACTGTACTCTACCTATACTGTACTCTACTGTTCTCTTCCTCTACTGTACTCCACTGTACTCTATCTCTACTGTGATCCACTGTACTCTACCTCTACTGTACTCCACTGTACTCTATCTCTACTGTACTCCACTGTACTCTACCTATACTGTACTCTACTGTTCTCTTCCTCTACTGTACTCCACTGTACTCTATCTCTACTGTGATCCACTGTACTCTACCTCTACTGTACTCCACTGTACTCTATCTCTACTCTACTCCACTGTACTCTACCTCTACTGTACTCCACTGTACTCTATCTCTACTGTGATCCACTGTACTCTATCTCTACTGTGCTCCACTGTACTCTACCTCTACTATGCTCCACTGTACTCTATATGTACTGTGCTCCACTCTACTCTACCTCTACTGTGCTCCACTGTACTCTACCTCTACTGTACTCCACTCTACTCTATCTCTACTGTGCTCCACTGTACTCTATCTCTACTGTACTCCACTGTACTCTACCTCTACTGTGCTCTACTGTTCTCTACCTCTACTGTGCTCTACTGTACTCCACCTCTACTGTGCTCCACTGTACCCTACCTCTACTGTGCTCCACTGTACTCTACCTCTACTGTGCTCCACTGTACTCTACCTCTACTGTGCTCCACTGTACTCTAACTCTACTGTGCTCCACTGTACTCTACCTCTACTGTGCTCCACTGTACTCTATCTCTACTGTGCTCCACTGTACTCTATTTCTACTGTACTCTACTGTACTCCACCTCTAATGTTTTCAACTGTACTCTACCTCTACTGTACTCTACCTCTACTGTACTCCACTGTACTCTACCTCTACTGTGCTCTACTGTACTCTATCTCTACTCTGCTCCACTGTACTCTACCTCTACTGTGCTCCACTGTACTCTACCTCTACTGTACTTCACTGTCCTCTATCTCTACTGTACTCCACTGTACTCTACCTCTACTGTGCTCCACTGTACTCTACCTCTACTGTACTCCACTGTACTCTATCTCTACTGTGCTCCACTGTACTCTACCTCTACTGTGCTCCACTGTACTCTACCTCTACTGTGCTCCACTGTACTCTACCTCTACTGTACTCCACTGTACTCTATCTCTACTGTGCTCCACTGTACTCTACCTCTACTGTGCTCAACTGTACTCTACTGTACTCCACTGTACTCTACCTCTACTGTACTCCACTGTACTCTATCTCTACTGTGCTCCACTGTACTCTACCTCTACTGTGCTCAACTGTACTGTACTGTACTCCACTGTAATCTACCTCTACTGTACTCCACTGTACTCTACCTCTACTGTACTCCACTGTACTCTACTCTACTGTACTCCACTGTACTCTATCTCTACTGTGATCCACTGTACTCTACCTCTACTGTACTCCACTGTACTCTATCTCTAATGTACTCCACTGTACTCTACCTCTACTGTACTCTACTGTTCTCTACCTCTACTGTGCTCTACTGTACTCTACTCTACTGTACTCCACTGTACTCTATCTCTACTGTGATCCACTGTACTCTACCTCTACTGTGCTCCACTGTACTCTACCTCTACTATGCTCCACTGTACTCTATCTCTACTGTGCTCCACTCTACTCTACCTCTACTGTGCTCCACTGTACTCTACCTCTACTGTACTCCACTTTACTTTATCTCTACTGTGATCCACTGTACTCTATCTCTACTGTGCTCCACTGTACTCTACCTCTACTATGCTCCACTGTACTCTATCTCTACTGTGCTCCACTCTACTCTACCTCTACTGTGCTCCACTGTACTCTACCTCTACTGTACTCCACTGTACTCTATCTCTACTGTACTCCACTGCACTCTACCTCTACTGTGCTCTACTGTTCTCTACCTCTACTGTGCTCTACTGTACTCCACCTCTACTGTGCTCCACTGTACCCTACCTCCACTGTATCCACTGTACTCTACCTCTACTGTGCTCCACTGTACTCTACCTCTACTGTGCTCCACTGTATCCACTGTACTCTACCTCTACTGTGCTCCACTGTACTCTACCTCTACTGTGCTCCACTGTACTCTACCTCTACTGTACTCTACTGTACTCCACCTCTAATGAGCTCCACTGTACTCTGGCTCTACTGTACTCCACTGTACTTTACCTCTACTGTACTCCACTGTACTCTACCTCTACTGTGCTCCACTGTACTCTATTTCTACTGTACTCCTCTGTACTCTACCTCTACTGTGCTCCACTGTACTCTATCTGTAATGTACTCTACTGTACTCTATCTCTACTGTGATCCACTGTACTCTACCTCTGCTGTGCTCCACTGTACTCTATCTCTACTGTACTCCACTGTACTCTACTGTTCTCTACCTCTACTGTACTCTACTGTGCTCCACTGTACTCCACTGTAGTCTACCTCTACTGTGCTCCACTGTACTCTACGTCTACTGTGCTCCACTATACTCTACTTCTACTCTGCTCCACTGTACTCTACCTCTACTGTCCTCCACTGTACTCTACCTCTACTGTGCTCCACTGTACTCTCTCTCTACTGTACTCTACCTCTACTGTACTCTGCTGTACTCCACCTCTAATGTGCTCCACTGTACTCTACCTCTACTGTACTCTACCTCTACTGTACTCCACTGTACTCTACCTCTACTGTGCTCTACTGTACTCTATCTCTACTGTGCTCCACTGTACTCTACCTCTACTGTGCTCCACTGTACTCTACCTCTACTGTATTTCACTGTCCTCTATCTCTACTGTACTCCACTGTACTCTACCTCTATTGTCCTCCACTGTACTCTATCTCTACTGTACTCTACTGTACTATATCTCTACTGTACTCCACTGTACTCTATCTCTACTGTACTCCACTGTACTCTACCTCCACTGTACTCTACCTCTACCGTACTCCACTGTACTCTATCTCTACTGTACTCCACTGTACTCTACCTCTACTGTACTCTACTGTTCTCTACCTCTACTGTGCTCTACTGTACTTTACTCTACTGTATTCCACTGTACTCTATCTCTACTGTGATCCACTGTACTCTACCTCTACTGTACTCCACTGTACTCTATCTCTACTGTGATCCACTGTACTCTATCTCTATTGTGCTCCACTGTACTCTACCTCTACTGTGCTCCACTGTACTCTATCTCTACTGTGCTCCACTCTACTCTACCTCTACTGTGCTCCACTGTATCCTACCTCTACTGTACTCCACTGTACTCTCTCTCTACTGTGCTCCACTGTACTCTATCTCTACTGTACTCAGCTGTACTCTACCTCTACTGTGCTCTACTGTTCTCCACCTCTACTGTGCTCTACTCTACTCCACCTCTACTGTGCTCCACCGTACTCTACCTCTACTGTGCTCCACTGTACTCTACCTCTACTGTACTCCACTGTACTCTATCTCTACTGTACTCCACTGTATTCTACCTCTACTGTACTCCACTGTACTCTATCTCTACTGTACTCCACTCTAATCTACCTCTACTGTCCTCCACTGTACTCTACCTCTACTGTGCTCCACTGTACTCTCTCTCTACTGTACTCTACCTCTACTGTACTCTACTGTGCTCCACTGTACTCCACTGTAGTCTACCTCTACTGTGCTCCACTGTACTCTACCTCTACTGTGCTCCACTATACTCTACCTCTACTGTGCTCCACTGTACTCTACCTCTACTGTCCTCCACTGTACTCTACCTCTACTGTGCTCCACTGTACTCTCTCTCTACTATACTCTACCTCTACTGTACTCTACTGTACTCCACCTCTAATGTACTCCACTGTACTCTACCTCTACTGTACTCTACCTCTACTGTACTCCACTGTACTCTACCTCTAATGTGCTCCACTGTACTCTATCTCTACTGTGCTCCACTGTACTCTATTTCTACTGTGGTCCACTGTACTCTATCTCTACTGTACTCCACTTTACTCTATCTCTACTGTACTTCACTGTCCTTTATCTCTAATGTACTCTACTGTACTCTACCTCTATTGTGCTCCATTGTACTCTATCTCTACTGTACTCTATTGTACTCTATCTCTACTTTATTCCACTGTACTCTATCTCTACTGTACTCCACTGTACTCTACCTCTACTGTGCTCCACTGTATCCTACCTCTACTGTACTCCACTGTACTCTCTCTCTACTGTGCTCCACTGTACTCTATCTCTACTGTACTCAGCTGTACTCTACCTCTACTGTGCTCTACTGTTCTCTACCTCTACTGTGCTCTACTCTACTCCACCTCTACTGTGCTCCACTGTACCCTACCTCTACTGTGCTCCACCGTACTCTACCTCTATTGTGCTCCACTGTACTCTACCTCTACTGTACTCCACTGTACTCTATCTCTACTGTACTCCACTGTACTCTACCTCTACTGTACTCCACTGTACTCTATCTCTACTGTACTCCACTCTAATCTACCTCTACTGTCCTCCACTGTACTCTACCTCTACTGTGCTCCACTGTACTCTCTCTCTACTGTACTCTACCTCTACTGTACTCTACTGTGCTCCACTGTACTCCACTGTAGTCTACCTCTACTGTGCTCCACTGTACTCTACCTCTACTGTGCTCCACTATACTCTACCTCTACTGTGCTCCACTGTACTCTACCTCTACTGTCCTCCACTGTACTCTACCTCTACTGTGCTCCACTGTACTCTCTCTCTACTGTACTCTACCTCTACTGTACTCTTCTGTACTCCACCTCTAATGTGCTCCACTGTACTCTATCTCTACTGTGCTCCACTGTACTCTATTTCTACTGTGCTCCACTGTACTCTATCTCTACTGTAGTCCACTGTACTCTATCTCTACTGTACTTCACTGTCCTTTATCTCTAATGTACTCCACTGTACTCTACCTCTATTGTGCTCCATTGTACTCTATCTCTACTGTACTCTACTGTACTCTATCTCTACTTTACTCCACTGTATTCTATCTCTACTGTGCTCCACTGTACTCTACCTCTACTGTGCTCAACTGTACTCTACTGTACTCCACTGTACTCTACCTCTACTGTACTCCACTGTACTCTATCTCTACTGTACTCCACTGTACTCTACCTCTACTCTACTCCACTGTACTCTATCTCTACTGTGGTCCACTGTACTCTACCTCTACTGTGCCCAACTGTACTGTACTCTACCTCTACTGTACTCCACTGTACTCTACCTCTACTGTACTCCACTTTACTCTACCTCTACTGTACTCAACTGTACTCTATCTCTACTGTGCTCCACTGTACTCTACCTCTACTGTACTCCACTGTACTCTATCTCTACTGTACTCCACTGTACTCTACCTATACTGTACTCTACTGTTCTCTACCTCTACTGTACTCCACTGTACTCTATCTCTACTGTGATCCACTGTACTCTACCTCTACTGTACTCCACTGTACTCTATATCTACTGTACTCCACTGTACTCTACCTATACTGTACTCTACTGTTCTCTTCCTCTACTGTACTCCACTGTACTCTATCTCTACTGTGATCCACTGTACTCTACCTCTACTGTACTCCACTGTACTCTATCTCTACTCTACTCCACTGTACTCTACCTCTACTGTACTCTACTGTTCTCTACCTCTACTGTGCTCTACTGTACTCTTCTCTACTGTACTCCACTGTACTCTATCTCTACTGTGATCCACTGTACTCTACCTCTACTGTACTCCACTGTACTCTATCTCTACTGTGATCCACTGTACTCTATCTCTACTGTGCTCCACTGTACTCTACCTCTACTATGCTCCACTGTACTCTATCTGTACTGTGCTCCACTCTACTCTACCTCTACTGTGCTCCACTGTACTCTACCTCTACTGTACTCCACTCTACTCTATCTCTACTGTGCTCCACTGTACTCTATCTCTACTGTACTCCACTGTACTATACCTCTACTGTGCTCTACTGTTCTCTACCTCTACTGTGCTCTACTGTACTCCACCTCTACTGTGCTCCACTGTACCCTACCTCTACTGTGCTCCACTGTACTCTACCTCTACTGTGCTCCACTGTACTCTACCTCTACTGTGCTCCACTGTACTCTACCTCTACTGTGCTCCACTGTACTCTACCTCTACTGTGCTCCAATGTACTCTATCTCTACTGTGCTCCACTGTACTCTATTTCTACTGTACTCTACTGTACTCCACCTCTAATGTGCTCCACTGTACTCTACCTCTACTGTACTCTACCTCTACTGTACTCCACTGTACTCTACCTCTACTGTGCTCCACTGTACTCTACCTCTACTGTACTTCACTGTCCTCTATCTCTACTGTACTCCACTGTACTCTACCTCTACTGTGCTCCACTGTACTCTACCTCTACTGTACTCCACTGTACTCTATCTCTACTGTGCTCCACTGTACTCTACCTCTACTGTGCTCCACTGTACTCTACCTCTACTGTGCTCCACTGTACTCTACCTCTACTGTACTCCACTGTACTCTATCTCTACTGTGCTCCACTGTACTCTACCTCTACTGTGCTCAACTGTACTCTACTGTACTCCACTGTACTCTACCTCTACTGTACTCCACTGTACTCTATCTCTACTGTACTCCACTGTACTCTACCTCTACTGTACTCCACTGTACTCTATCTCTACTGTGCTCAACTGTACTCTACTGTACTCCACTGTACTCTACCTCTACTGTACTCCACTGTACTCTATCTCTACTGTACTCCACTGTACTCTACCTCTACTGTACTCCACTGTACTCTATCTCTACTCTGATCCACTGTACTCTACCTCTACTGTGCTCAACTGTACTGTACTGTACTCCACTGTAATCTACCTCTACTGTACTCCACTGTACTCTACCTCTACTGTACTCCACTGTACTCTTCCTCTACTGTACTCTACTGTTCTCTACCTCTACTGTGCTCTACTGTACTCTACTCTACTGTACTCCACTGTACTCTATCTCTACTGTGATCCACTGTACTCTACCTCTACTGTACTCCACTTTACTTTATCTCTACTGTGATCCACTGTACTCTATCTCTACTGTGCTCCGCTGTACTCTACCTCTACTATGCTCCACTGTACTCTATCTCTACTGTGCTCCACTCTACTCTACCTCTACTGTGCTCCACTGTACTCTACCTCTACTGTACTCCACTGTACTCTATCTCTACTGTACTCCACTGCACTCTACCTCTACTGTGCTCTACTGTTCTCTACCTCTACTGTGCTCTACTGTACTCCACCTCTACTGTGCTCCACTGTACCCTACCTCCACTGTATCCACTGTACTCTACCTCTAATGTGCTCCACTGTACTCTACCTCTACTGTGCTCCACTGTATCCACTGTACTCTACCTCTACTGTGCTCCACTGTACTCTACCTCTACTGTGCTCCACTGTACTCTACCTCTACTGTACTCTACTGTACTCCACCTCTAATGAGCTCCACTGTACTCTGGCTCTACTGTACTCCACTGTACTTTACCTCTACTGTACTCCACTGTACTCTACCTCTACTGTGCTCCACTGTACTCTATTTCTACTGTACTCCTCTGTACTCTACCTCTACTGTGCTCCACTGTACTCTATCTGTAATGTACTCTACTGTACTCTATCTCTACTGTGATCCACTGTACTCTACCTCTGCTGTGCTCCACTGTACTCTATCTCTACTGTACTCCACTGTACTCTACTGTTCTCTACCTCTACTGTACTCTACTGTGCTCCACTGTACTCCACTGTAGTCTACCTCTACTGTGCTCCACTATACTCTACTTCTACTCTGCTCCACTGTACTCTACCTCTACTGTCCTCCACTGTACTCTACCTCTACTGTGCTCCACTGTACTCTCTCTCTACTGTACTCTACTTCTACTGTACTCTGCTGTACTCCACCTCTAATGTGCTCCACTGTACTCTACCTCTACTGTACTCTACCTCTACTGTACTCCACTGTACTCTACCTCTACTGTGCTCTACTGTACTCTACCTCTACTGTATTTCACTGTCCTCTATCTCTACTGTACTCCACTGTACTCTACCTCTATTGTCCTCCACTGTACTCTATCTCTACTGTACTCTACTGTACTATATCTCTACTGTACTCCACTGTACTCTATCTCTACTGTACTCCACTGTACTCTACCTCCACTGTACTCTACCTCTACCGTACTCCACTGTACTCTATCTCTACTGTACTCCACTGTACTCTACCTCTACTGTACTCTACTGTTCTCTACCTCTACTGTGCTCTACTGTACTTTACTCTACTGTATTCCACTGTACTCTATCTCTACTGTGATCCACTGTACTCTACCTCTACTGTACTCCACTGTACTCTATCTCTACTGTGATCCACTGTACTCTATCTCTATTGTGCTCCACTGTACTCTACCTCTACTGTGCTCCACTGTACTCTATCTCTACTGTGCTCCACTCTACTCTACCTCTACTGTGCTCCACTGTATCCTACCTCTACTGTACTCCACTGTACTCTCTCTCTACTGTGCTCCACTGTACTCTATCTCTACTGTACTCAGCTGTACTCTACCTCTACTGTGCTCTACTGTTCTCCACCTCTACTGTGCTCTACTCTACTCCACCTCTACTGTGCTCCACTGTACCCTACCTCTACTGTGCTCCACCGTACTCTACCTCTACTGTGCTCCACTGTACTCTACCTCTACTGTACTCAACTGTACTCTATCTCTACTGTACTCCACTGTATTCTACCTCTACTGTACTCCACTGTACTCTATCTCTACTGTACTCCACTCTAATCTACCTCTACTGTCCTCCACTGTACTCTACCTCTACTGTGCTCCACTGTACTCTCTCTCTACTGTACTCTACCTCTACTGTACTCTACTGTGCTCCACTGTACTCCACTGTAGTCTACCTCTACTGTGCTCCACTGTACTCTACCTCTACTGTGCTCCACTATACTCTACCTCTACTGTGCTCCACTGTACTCTACCTCTACTGTCCTCCACTGTACTCTACCTCTACTGTGCTCCACTGTACTCTCTCTCTACTGTACTCTACCTCTACTGTACTCTACTGTACTCCACCTCTAATGTACTCCACTGTACTCTACCTCTACTGTACTCTACCTCTACTGTACTCCACTGTACTCTACCTCTAATGTGCTCCACTGTACTCTATCTCTACTGTGCTCCACTGTACTCTATTTCTACTGTGGTCCACTGTACTCTATCTCTACTGTACTCCACTTTACTCTATCTCTACTGTACTTCACTGTCCTTTATCTCTAATGTACTCCACTGTACTCTACCTCTATTGTGCTCCATTGTACTCTATCTCTACTGTACTCTATTGTACTCTATCTCTACTTTACTCCACTGTACTCTATCTCTACTGTACTCCACTGTACTCTACCTCTACTGTGCTCCACTGTATCCTACCTCTACTGTACTCCACTGTACTCTCTCTCTACTGTGCTCCACTGTACTCTATCTCTACTGTACTCAGCTGTACTCTACCTCTACTGTGCTCTACTGTTCTCTACCTCTACTGTGCTCTACTCTACTCCACCTCTACTGTGCTCCACTGTACCCTACCTCTACTGTGCTCCACGGTACTCTACCTCGATTGTGCTCCACTGTACTCTACCTCTACTGTACTCCACTGTACTCTATCTCTACTGTTGTCCACTGTACTCTACCTCTACTGTACTCCACTGTACTCTATCTCTACTGTACTCCACTCTAATCTACCTCTACTGTCCTCCACTGTACTCTACCTCTACTGTGCTCCACTGTACTCTCTCTCTACTGTACTCTACCTCTACTGTACTCTACTGTGCTCCACTGTACTCCACTGTAGTCTACCTCTACTGTGCTCCACTGTACTCTACCTCTACTGTGCTCCACTATACTCTACCTCTACTGTGCTCCACTGTACTCTACCTCTACTGTCCTCCACTGTACTCTACCTCTACTGTGCTCCACTGTACTCTCTCTCTACTGTACTCTACCTCTACTGTACTCTACTGTACTCCACCTCTAATGTGCTCCACTGTACTCTATCTCTACTGTGCTCCACTGTACTCTATTTCTACTGTGCTCCACTGTACTCTATCTCTACTGTAGTCCACTGTACTCTATCTCTACTGTACTTCACTGTCCTTTATCTCTAATGTACTCCACTGTACTCTACCTCTATTGTACTCCATTGTACTCTATCTCTACTGTACTCTACTGTACTCTATCTCTACTTTACTCCACTGTATTCTATCTCTACTGTGCTCCACTGTACTCTACCTCTACTGTGCTCAACTGTACTCTACTGTACTCCACTGTACTCTACCTCTACTGTACTCCACTGTACTCTATCTCTACTGTACTCCACTGTACTCTACCTCTACTCTACTCCACTGTACTCTATCTCTACTGTGCTCCACTGTACTCTACCTCTACTGTGCCCAACTGTACTGTACTCTACCTCTACTGTACTCCACTGTACTCTACCTCTACTGTACTCCACTTTACTCTACCTCTACTGTACTCAACTGTACTCTATCTCTACTGTGCTCCACTGTACTCTACCTCTACTGTACTCCACTGTACTCTATCTCTACTGTACTCCACTGTACTCTACCTATACTGTACTCTACTGTTCTCTTCCTCTACTGTACTCCACTGTACTCTATCTCTACTGTGATCCACTGTACTCTACCTCTACTGTACTCCACTGTACTCTATATCTACTGTACTCCACTGTACTCTACCTATACTGTACTCTACTGTTCTCTTCCTCTACTGTACTCCACTGTACTCTATCTCTACTGTGATCCACTGTACTCTACCTCTACTGTACTCCACTGTACTCTATCTCTACTCTACTCCACTGTACTCTACCTCTACTGTACTCTACTGTTTTCTACCTCTACTGTGCTCTACTGTACTCTTCTCTACTGTACTCCACTGTACTCTATATCTACTGTGATCCACTGTACTCTACCTCTACTGTACTCCACTGTACTCTATCTCTACTGTGATCCACTGTACTCTATCTCTACTGTGCTCCACTGTACTCTACCTCTACTATGCTCCACTGTACTCTATCTGTACTGTGCTCCACTCTACTCTACCTCTACTGTGCTCCACTGTACTCTACCTCTACTGTACTCCACTCTACTCTATCTCTACTGTGCTCCACTGTACTCTATCTCTACTGTACTCCACTGTACTATACCTCTACTGTGCTCTACTGTTCTCTACCTCTACTGTGCTCTACTGTACTCCACCTCTACTGTGCTCCACTGTACCCTACCTCTACTGTGCTCCACTGTACTCTACCTCTACTGTGCTCCACTGTACTCTACCTCTACTGTGCTCCACTGTACTCTACCTCTACTGTGCTCCACTGTACTCTACCTCTACTGTGCTCCACTGTACTCTATCTCTACTGTGCTCCACTGTACTCTATTTCTACTGTACTCTACTGTACTCCACCTCTAATGTGCTCCACTGTACTCTACCTCTACTGTACTCTACCTCTACTGTACTCCACTGTACTCTACCTCTACTGTGCTCTACTGTACTCTATCTCTACTCTGCTCCACTGTACTCTACCTCTACTGTGCTCCACTGTACTCTACCTCTACTGTACTTCACTGTCCTCTATCTCTACTGTACTCCACTGTACTCTACCTCTACTGTGCTCCACTGTACTCTACCTCTACTGTACTCCACTGTACTCTATCTCTACTGTGCTCCACTGTACTCTACCTCTACTGTGCTCCACTGTACTCTACCTCTACTGTGCTCCACTGTACTCTACCTCTACTGTACTCCACTGTACTCTATCTCTACTGTGCTCCACTGTACTCTACCTCTACTGTGCTCAACTGTACTCTACTGTACTCCACTGTACTCTACCTCTACTGTACTCCACTGTACTCTATCTCTACTGTACTCCACTGTACTCTACCTCTACTGTACTCCACTGTACTCTATCTCTACTGTGCTCCACTGTACTCTACCTCTACTGTGCTCAACTGTACTGTACTGTACTCCACTGTAATCTACCTCTACTGTACTCCACTGTACTCTACTCTACTGTACTCCACTGTACTCTATCTCTACTGTGATCCACTGTACTCTACCTCTACTGTACTCCACTGTACTCTATCTCTACTGTACTCCACTGTACTCTACCTCTACTGTACTCTACTGTTCTCTACCTCTACTGTGCTCTACTGTACTCTACTCTACTGTACTCCACTGTACTCTATCTCTACTGTGATCCACTGTACTCTACCTCTACTGTACTCCACTTTACTTTATCTCTACTGTGATCCACTGTACTCTATCTCTACTGTGCTCCACTGTAGTCTACCTCTACTATGCTCCACTGTACTCTATCTCTACTGTGCTCCACTCTACTCTACCTCTACTGTGCTCCACTGTACTCTACCTCTACTGTGCTCCACTGTACTCTACCTCTACTGTACTCTACTGTACTCCACCTCTAATGAGCTCCACTGTACTCTGGCTCTACTGTACTCCACTGTACTTTACCTCTACTGTACTCCACTGTACTCTACCTCTACTGTGCTCCACTGTACTCTATTTCTACGTTACTCCTCTGTACTCTACCTCTACTGTGCTCCACTGTACTCTATCTGTAATGTACTCTACTGTACTCTATATCTACTGTGATCCACTGTACTCTACCTCTGCTGTGCTCCACTGTACTCTATCTCTACTGTACTCCACTGTACTCTACTGTTCTCTACCTCTACTGTACTCTACTGTGCTCCACTGTACTCCACTGTAGTCTACCTCTACTGTGCTCCACTGTACTCTACGTCTACTTTGCTCCAATATACTCTACCTCTACTGTGCTCCACTGTACTCTACCTCTACTGTCCTCCACTGTACTCTACCTCTACTGTGCTCCACTGTACTCTCTCTCTACTGTACTCTACCTCTACTGTACTCTGCTGTACTCCACCTCTAATGTGCTCCACTGTACTCTACCTCTACTGTACTCTACCTCTACTGTAATCCACTGTACTCTACCTCTACTGTGCTCTACTGTACTCTATCTCTACTGTGCTCCACTGTACTCTACCTCTACTGTGCTCCACTGTACTCTACCTCTACTGTACTTCACTGTCCTCTATCTCTACTGTACTCCACTGTACTCTCTCTCTACTGTACTCTACCTCTACTGTACTCTGCTGTACTCCACCTCTAATGTGCTCCACTGTACTCTACCTCGACTGTACTCTACCTCTACTGTAATCCACTGTACTCTACCTCTACTGTGCTCTACTGTACTCTATCTCTACTGTGCTCCACTGTACTCTACCTCTACTGTACTCTACTGTACTATATATCTACTGTACTCCACTGTACTCTATCTCTACTGTACTCCACTGTACTCTACCTCCACTGTACTCTACCTCTACCGTACTCCACTGTACTCTATCTCTACTGTACTCCACTGTACTCTACCTCTACTGTACTCTACTGTTCTCTACCTCTACTGTGCTCTACTGTACTTTACTCTACTGTACTCCACTGTACTCTATCTCTACTGTGATCCACTGTACTCTACCTCTACTGTACTCCACTGTACTCTATCTCTACTGTGATCCACTGTACTCTATCTCTATTGTGCTCCACTGTACTCTACCTCTACTGTGCTCCACTGTACTCTATCTCTACTGTGCTCCACTCTACTCTACCTCTACTGTGCTCCACTGTATCCTACCTCTACTGTACTCCACTGTACTCTCTCTCTACTGTGCTCCACTGTACTCTATCTCTACTGTACTCAGCTGTACTCTACCTCTACTGTGCTCTACTGTTCTCCACCTCTACTGTGCTCTACTCTACTCCACCTCTACTGTGCTCCACTGTACCCTACCTCTACTGTACTCCACCGTACTCTACCTCTACTGTGCTCCACTGTACTCTACCTCTACTGTACTCCACTGTACTCTATCTCTACTGTACTCCACTGTACTCTACCTCTACTGTACTCCACTGTACTCTATCTCTACTGTACTCCACTCTAATCTACCTCTACTGTCCTCCACTGTACTCTACCTCTACTGTGCTCCACTGTACTCTCTCTCTACTGTACTCTACCTCTACTGTACTCTACTGTGCTCCACTGTACTCCACTGTAGTCTACCTCTACTGTGCTCCACTGTACTCTACCTCTACTGTGCTCCACTATACTCTACCTCTACTGTGCTCCACTGTACTCTACCTCTACTGTCCTCCACTGTACTCTACCTCTACTGTGCTCCACTGTACTCTCTCTCTACTGTACTCTACCTCTACTGTACTCTTCTGTACTCCACCTCTAATGTGCTCCACTGTACTCTATCTCTACTGTGCTCCACTGTACTCTATTTCTACTGTGCTCCACTGTACTCTATCTCTACTGTAGTCCACTGTACTCTATCTCTACTGTACTTCACTGTCCTTTATCTCTAATGTACTCCACTGTACTCTACCTCTATTGTGCTCCATTGTACTCTATCTCTACTGTACTCTACTGTACTCTATCTCTACTTTACTCCACTGTATTCTATCTCTACTGTGCTCCACTGTACTCTACCTCTACTGTGCTCAACTGTACTCTACTGTACTCCACTGTACTCTACCTCTACTGTACTCCACTGTACTCTATCTCTACTGTACTCCACTGTACTCTACCTCTACTCTACTCCACTGTACTCTATCTCTACTGTGGTCCACTGTACTCTACCTCTACTGTGCCCAACTGTACTGTACTCTACCTCTACTGTACTCCACTGTACTCTACCTCTACTGTACTCCACTTTACTCTACCTCTACTGTACTCAACTGTACTCTATCTCTACTGTGCTCCACTGTACTCTACCTCTACTGTACTCCACTGTACTCTATCTCTACTGTACTCCACTGTACTCTACCTATACTGTACTCTACTGTTCTCTACCTCTACTGTACTCCACTGTACTCTATCTCTACTGTGATCCACTGTACTCTACCTCTACTGTACTCCACTGTACTCTATATCTACTGTACTCCACTGTACTCTACCTATACTGTACTCTACTGTTCTCTTCCTCTACTGTACTCCACTGTACTCTATCTCTACTGTGATCCACTGTACTCTACCTCTACTGTACTCCACTGTACTCTATCTCTACTCTACTCCACTGTACTCTACCTCTACTGTACTCTACTGTTCTCTACCTCTACTGTGCTCTACTGTACTCTTCTCTACTGTACTCCACTGTACTCTATCTCTACTGTGATCCACTGTACTCTACCTCTACTGTACTCCACTGTACTCTATCTCTACTGTGATCCACTGTACTCTATCTCTACTGTGCTCCACTGTACTCTACCTCTACTATGCTCCACTGTACTCTATCTGTACTGTGCTCCACTCTACTCTACCTCTACTGTGCTCCACTGTACTCTACCTCTACTGTACTCCACTCTACTCTATCTCTACTGTGCTCCACTGTACTCTATCTCTACTGTACTCCACTGTACTATACCTCTACTGTGCTCTACTGTTCTCTACCTCTACTGTGCTCTACTGTACTCCACCTCTACTGTGCTCCACTGTACCCTACCTCTACTGTGCTCCACTGTACTCTACCTCTACTGTGCTCCACTGTACTCTACCTCTACTGTGCTCCACTGTACTCTACCTCTACTGTGCTCCAATGTACTCTATCTCTACTGTGCTCCACTGTACTCTATTTCTACTGTACTCTACTGTACTCCACCTCTAATGTGCTCCACTGTACTCTACCTCTACTGTACTCTACCTCTACTGTACTCCACTGTACTCTACCTCTACTGTGCTCTACTGTACTCTATCTCTACTCTGCTCCACTGTACTCTACCTCTACTGTGCTCCACTGTACTCTACCTCTACTGTACTTCACTGTCCTCTATCTCTACTGTACTCCACTGTACTCTACCTCTACTGTGCTCCACTGTACTCTACCTCTACTGTACTCCACTGTACTCTATCTCTACTGTGCTCCACTGTACTCTACCTCTACTGTGCTCCACTGTACTCTACCTCTACTGTGCTCCACTGTACTCTACCTCTACTGTACTCCACTGTACTCTATCTCTACTGTGCTCCACTGTACTCTACCTCTACTGTGCTCAACTGTACTCTACTGTACTCCACTGTACTCTACCTCTACTGTACTCCACTGTACGCTATCTCTACTGTACTCCACTGTACTCTACCTCTACTGTACTCCACTGTACTCTATCTCTACTGTGCTCCACTGTACTCTACCTCTACTGTGCTCAACTGTACTGTACTGTACTCCACTGTAATCTACCTCTACTGTACTCCACTGTACTCTACCTCTACTGTACTCCACTGTACTCTACCTCTACTGTACTCCACTGTACTCTACTCTACTGTACTCCACTGTACTCTATCTCTACTGTGATCCACTGTACTCTACCTCTACTGTACTCCACTGTACTCTATCTCTACTGTACTCCACTGTACTCTTCCTCTACTGTACTCTACTGTTCTCTACCTCTACTGTGCTCTACTGTACTCTACTCTACTGTACTCCACTGTACTCTATCTCTACTGTGATCCACTGTACTCTACCTCTACTGTACTCCACTTTACTTTATCTCTACTGTGATCCACTGTACTCTATCTCTACTGTGCTCCGCTGTACTCTACCTCTACTATGCTCCACTGTACTCTATCTCTACTGTGCTCCACTCTACTCTACCTCTACTGTGCTCCACTGTACTCTACCTCTACTGTACTCCACTGTACTCTATCTCTACTGTACTCCACTGCACTCTACCTCTACTGTGCTCTACTGTTCTCTACCTCTACTGTGCTCTACTGTACTCCACCTCTACTGTGCTCCACTGTACCCTACCTCCACTGTATCCACTGTACTCTACCTCTAATGTGCTCCACTGTACTCTACCTCTACTGTGCTCCACTGTATCCACTGTACTCTACCTCTACTGTGCTCCACTGTACTCTACCTCTACTGTGCTCCACTGTACTCTACCTCTACTGTACTCTACTG
Source organism: Tiaroga cobitis (assembly GCA_030578255.1). Lineage (NCBI taxonomy): Eukaryota > Metazoa > Chordata > Actinopteri > Cypriniformes > Leuciscidae > Tiaroga > Tiaroga cobitis. Next base: position 30,181,250 of record CM060611.1, on the reverse strand, counting down.
TACTCCACCTCTAATGAGCTCCACTGTACTCTGGCTCTACTGTACTCCACTGTACTTTACCTCTACTGTACTCCACTGTACTCTACCTCTACTGTGCTCCACTGTACTCTATTTCTACTGTACTCCTCTGTACTCTACCTCTACTGTGCTCCACTGTACTCTATCTGTAATGTACTCTACTGTACTCTATCTCTACTGTGATCCACTGTACTCTACCTCTGCTGTGCTCCACTGTACTCTATCTCTACTGTACTCCACTGTACTCTACTGTTCTCTACCTCTACTGTACTCTACTGTGCTCCACTGTACTCCACTGTAGTCTACCTCTACTGTGCTCCACTGTACTCTACGTCTACTGTGCTCCACTATACTCTACTTCTACTCTGCTCCACTGTACTCTACCTCTACTGTCCTCCACTGTACTCTACCTCTACTGTGCTCCACTGTACTCTCTCTCTACTGTACTCTACCTCTACTGTACTCTGCTGTACTCCACCTCTAATGTGCTCCACTGTACTCTACCTCTACTGTACTCTACCTCTACTGTACTCCACTGTACTCTACCTCTACTGTGCTCTACTGTACTCTACCTCTACTGTATTTCACTGTCCTCTATCTCTACTGTACTCCACTGTACTCTACCTCTATTGTCCTCCACTGTACTCTATCTCTACTGTACTCTACTGTACTATATCTCTACTGTACTCCACTGTACTCTATCTCTACTGTACTCCACTGTACTCTACCTCCACTGTACTCTACCTCTACCGTACTCCACTGTACTCTATCTCTACTGTACTCCACTGTACTCTACCTCTACTGTACTCTACTGTTCTCTACCTCTACTGTGCTCTACTGTACTTTACTCTACTGTATTCCACTGTACTCTATCTCTACTGTGATCCACTGTACTCTACCTCTACTGTACTCCACTGTACTCTATCTCTACTGTGATCCACTGTACTCTATCTCTATTGTGCTCCACTGTACTCTACCTCTACTGTGCTCCACTGTACTCTATCTCTACTGTGCTCCACTCTACTCTACCTCTACTGTGCTCCACTGTATCCTACCTCTACTGTACTCCACTGTACTCTCTCTCTACTGTGCTCCACTGTACTCTATCTCTACTGTACTCAGCTGTACTCTACCTCTACTGTGCTCTACTGTTCTCCACCTCTACTGTGCTCTACTCTACTCCACCTCTACTGTGCTCCACTGTACCCTACCTCTACTGTGCTCCACGGTACTCTACCTCGATTGTGCTCCACTGTACTCTACCTCTACTGTACTCCACTGTACTCTATCTCTACTGTACTCCACTGTACTCTACCTCTACTGTACTCCACTGTACTCTATCTCTACTGTACTCCACTCTAATCTACCTCTACTGTCCTCCACTGTACTCTACCTCTACTGTGCTCCACTGTACTCTCTCTCTACTGTACTCTACCTCTACTGTACTCTACTGTGCTCCACTGTACTCCACTGTAGTCTACCTCTACGTTGCTCCACTGTACTCTACCTCTACTGTGCTCCACTATACTCTACCTCTACTGTGCTCCACTGTACTCTACCTCTACTGTCCTCCACTGTACTCTACCTCTACTGTGCTCCACTGTACTCTCTCTCTACTGTACTCTACCTCTACTGTACTCTACTGTACTCCACCTCTAATGTGCTCCACTGTACTCTATCTCTACTGTGCTCCACTGTACTCTATTTCTACTGTGCTCCACTGTACTCTATCTCTACTGTAGTCCACTGTACTCTATCTCTACTGTACTTCACTGTCCTTTATCTCTAATGTACTCCACTGTACTCTACCTCTATTGTACTCCATTGTACTCTATCTCTACTGTACTCTACTGTACTCTATCTCTACTTTACTCCACTGTATTCTATCTCTACTGTGCTCCACTGTACTCTACCTCTACTGTGCTCAACTGTACTCTACTGTACTCCACTGTACTCTACCTCTACTGTACTCCACTGTACTCTATCTCTACTGTACTCCACTGTACTCTACCTCTACTCTACTCCACTGTACTCTATCTCTACTGTGCTCCACTGTACTCTACCTCTACTGTGCCCAACTGTACTGTACTCTACCTCTACTGTACTCCACTGTACTCTACCTCTACTGTACTCCACTTTACTCTACCTCTACTGTACTCCACTGTACTCTATCTCTACTGTACTCCACTGTACTCTACCTATACTGTACTCTACTGTTCTCTACCTCTACTGTACTCCACTGTACTCTATCTCTACTGTGATCCACTGTACTCTACCTCTACTGTACTCCACTGTACTCTATATCTACTGTACTCCACTGTACTCTACCTATACTGTACTCTACTGTTCTCTTCCTCTACTGTACTCCACTGTACTCTATCTCTACTGTGATCCACTGTACTCTACCTCTACTGTACTCCACTGTACTCTATCTCTACTCTACTCCACTGTACTCTACCTCTACTGTACTCTACTGTTCTCTACCTCTACTGTGCTCTACTGTACTCTTCTCTACTGTACTCCACTGTACTCTATCTCTACTGTGATCCACTGTACTCTACCTCTACTGTACTCCACTGTACTCTATCTCTACTGTGATCCACTGTACTCTATCTCTACTGTGCTCCACTGTACTCTACCTCTACTATGCTCCACTGTACTCTATCTGTACTGTGCTCCACTCTACTCTACCTCTACTGTGCTCCACTGTACTCTACCTCTACTGTACTCCACTCTACTCTATCTCTACTGTGCTCCACTGTACTCTATCTCTACTGTACTCCACTGTACTATACCTCTACTGTGCTCTACTGTTCTCTACCTCTACTGTGCTCTACTGTACTCCACCTCTACTGTGCTCCACTGTACCCTACCTCTACTGTGCTCCACTGTACTCTACCTCTACTGTGCTCCACTGTACTCTACCTCTACTGTGCTCCACTGTACTCTACCTCTACTGTGCTCCACTGTACTCTACCTCTACTGTGCTCCAATGTACTCTATCTCTACTGTGCTCCACTGTACTCTATTTCTACTGTACTCTACTGTACTCCACCTCTAATGTGCTCCACTGTACTCTACCTCTACTGTACTCTACCTCTACTGTACTCCACTGTACTCTACCTCTACTGTGCTCCACTGTACTCTACCTCTACTGTACTTCACTGTCCTCTATCTCTACTGTACTCCACTGTACTCTACCTCTACTGTGCTCCACTGTACTCTACCTCTACTGTACTCCACTGTACTCTATCTCTACTGTGCTCCACTGTACTCTACCTCTACTGTGCTCCACTGTACTCTACCTCTACTGTGCTCCACTGTACTCTACCTCTACTGTACTCCACTGTACTCTATCTCTACTGTGCTCCACTGTACTCTACCTCTACTGTGCTCAACTGTACTCTACTGTACTCCACTGTACTCTACCTCTACTGTACTCCACTGTACTCTATCTCTACTGTACTCCACTGTACTCTACCTCTACTGTACTCCACTGTACTCTATCTCTACTGTGCTCAACTGTACTCTACTGTACTCCACTGTACTCTACCTCTACTGTACTCCACTGTACTCTATCTCTACTGTACTCCACTGTACTCTACCTCTACTGTACTCCACTGTACTCTATCTCTACTCTGATCCACTGTACTCTACCTCTACTGTGCTCAACTGTACTGTACTGTACTCCACTGTAATCTACCTCTACTGTACTCCACTGTACTCTACCTCTACTGTACTCCACTGTACTCTTCCTCTACTGTACTCTACTGTTCTCTACCTCTACTGTGCTCTACTGTACTCTACTCTACTGTACTCCACTGTACTCTATCTCTACTGTGATCCACTGTACTCTACCTCTACTGTACTCCACTTTACTTTATCTCTACTGTGATCCACTGTACTCTATCTCTACTGTGCTCCGCTGTACTCTACCTCTACTATGCTCCACTGTACTCTATCTCTACTGTGCTCCACTCTACTCTACCTCTACTGTGCTCCACTGTACTCTACCTCTACTGTACTCCACTGTACTCTATCTCTACTGTACTCCACTGCACTCTACCTCTACTGTGCTCTACTGTTCTCTACCTCTACTGTGCTCTACTGTACTCCACCTCTACTGTGCTCCACTGTACCCTACCTCCACTGTATCCACTGTACTCTACCTCTAATGTGCTCCACTGTACTCTACCTCTACTGTGCTCCACTGTATCCACTGTACTCTACCTCTACTGTGCTCCACTGTACTCTACCTCTACTGTGCTCCACTGTACTCTACCTCTACTGTACTCTACTGTACTCCACCTCTAATGAGCTCCACTGTACTCTGGCTCTACTGTACTCCACTGTACTTTACCTCTACTGTACTCCACTGTACTCTACCTCTACTGTGCTCCACTGTACTCTATTTCTACTGTACTCCTCTGTACTCTACCTCTACTGTGCTCCACTGTACTCTATCTGTAATGTACTCTACTGTACTCTATCTCTACTGTGATCCACTGTACTCTACCTCTGCTGTGCTCCACTGTACTCTATCTCTACTGTACTCCACTGTACTCTACTGTTCTCTACCTCTACTGTACTCTACTGTGCTCCACTGTACTCCACTGTAGTCTACCTCTACTGTGCTCCACTATACTCTACTTCTACTCTGCTCCACTGTACTCTACCTCTACTGTCCTCCACTGTACTCTACCTCTACTGTGCTCCACTGTACTCTCTCTCTACTGTACTCTACCTCTACTGTACTCTGCTGTACTCCACCTCTAATGTGCTCCACTGTACTCTACCTCTACTGTACTCTACCTCTACTGTACTCCACTGTACTCTACCTCTACTGTGCTCTACTGTACTCTACCTCTACTGTATTTCACTGTCCTCTATCTCTACTGTACTCCACTGTACTCTACCTCTATTGTCCTCCACTGTACTCTATCTCTACTGTACTCTACTGTACTATATCTCTACTGTACTCCACTGTACTCTATCTCTACTGTACTCCACTGTACTCTACCTCCACTGTACTCTACCTCTACCGTACTCCACTGTACTCTATCTCTACTGTACTCCACTGTACTCTACCTCTACTGTACTCTACTGTTCTCTACCTCTACTGTGCTCTACTGTACTTTACTCTACTGTATTCCACTGTACTCTATCTCTACTGTGATCCACTGTACTCTACCTCTACTGTACTCCACTGTACTCTATCTCTACTGTGATCCACTGTACTCTATCTCTATTGTGCTCCACTGTACTCTACCTCTACTGTGCTCCACTGTACTCTATCTCTACTGTGCTCCACTCTACTCTACCTCTACTGTGCTCCACTGTATCCTACCTCTACTGTACTCCACTGTACTCTCTCTCTACTGTGCTCCACTGTACTCTATCTCTACTGTACTCAGCTGTACTCTACCTCTACTGTGCTCTACTGTTCTCCACCTCTACTGTGCTCTACTCTACTCCACCTCTACTGTGCTCCACTGTACCCTACCTCTACTGTGCTCCACCGTACTCTACCTCTACTGTGCTCCACTGTACTCTACCTCTACTGTACTCAACTGTACTCTATCTCTACTGTACTCCACTGTATTCTACCTCTACTGTACTCCACTGTACTCTATCTCTACTGTACTCCACTCTAATCTACCTCTACTGTCCTCCACTGTACTCTACCTCTACTGTGCTCCACTGTACTCTCTCTCTACTGTACTCTACCTCTACTGTACTCTACTGTGCTCCACTGTACTCCACTGTAGTCTACCTCTACTGTGCTCCACTGTACTCTACCTCTACTGTGCTCCACTATACTCTACCTCTACTGTGCTCCACTGTACTCTACCTCTACTGTCCTCCACTGTACTCTACCTCTACTGTGCTCCACTGTACTCTCTCTCTACTGTACTCTACCTCTACTGTACTCTACTGTACTCCACCTCTAATGTACTCCACTGTACTCTACCTCTACTGTACTCTACCTCTACTGTACTCCACTGTACTCTACCTCTAATGTGCTCCACTGTACTCTATCTCTACTGTGCTCCACTGTACTCTATTTCTACTGTGGTCCACTGTACTCTATCTCTACTGTACTCCACTTTACTCTATCTCTACTGTACTTCACTGTCCTTTATCTCTAATGTACTCCACTGTACTCTACCTCTATTGTGCTCCATTGTACTCTATCTCTACTGTACTCTATTGTACTCTATCTCTACTTTACTCCACTGTACTCTATCTCTACTGTACTCCACTGTACTCTACCTCTACTGTGCTCCACTGTATCCTACCTCTACTGTACTCCACTGTACTCTCTCTCTACTGTGCTCCACTGTACTCTATCTCTACTGTACTCAGCTGTACTCTACCTCTACTGTGCTCTACTGTTCTCTACCTCTACTGTGCTCTACTCTACTCCACCTCTACTGTGCTCCACTGTACCCTACCTCTACTGTGCTCCACGGTACTCTACCTCGATTGTGCTCCACTGTACTCTACCTCTACTGTACTCCACTGTACTCTATCTCTACTGTTGTCCACTGTACTCTACCTCTACTGTACTCCACTGTACTCTATCTCTACTGTACTCCACTCTAATCTACCTCTACTGTCCTCCACTGTACTCTACCTCTACTGTGCTCCACTGTACTCTCTCTCTACTGTACTCTACCTCTACTGTACTCTACTGTGCTCCACTGTACTCCACTGTAGTCTACCTCTACTGTGCTCCACTGTACTCTACCTCTACTGTGCTCCACTATACTCTACCTCTACTGTGCTCCACTGTACTCTACCTCTACTGTCCTCCACTGTACTCTACCTCTACTGTGCTCCACTGTACTCTCTCTCTACTGTACTCTACCTCTACTGTACTCTACTGTACTCCACCTCTAATGTGCTCCACTGTACTCTATCTCTACTGTGCTCCACTGTACTCTATTTCTACTGTGCTCCACTGTACTCTATCTCTACTGTAGTCCACTGTACTCTATCTCTACTGTACTTCACTGTCCTTTATCTCTAATGTACTCCACTGTACTCTACCTCTATTGTACTCCATTGTACTCTATCTCTACTGTACTCTACTGTACTCTATCTCTACTTTACTCCACTGTATTCTATCTCTACTGTGCTCCACTGTACTCTACCTCTACTGTGCTCAACTGTACTCTACTGTACTCCACTGTACTCTACCTCTACTGTACTCCACTGTACTCTATCTCTACTGTACTCCACTGTACTCTACCTCTACTCTACTCCACTGTACTCTATCTCTACTGTGCTCCACTGTACTCTACCTCTACTGTGCCCAACTGTACTGTACTCTACCTCTACTGTACTCCACTGTACTCTACCTCTACTGTACTCCACTTTACTCTACCTCTACTGTACTCAACTGTACTCTATCTCTACTGTGCTCCACTGTACTCTACCTCTACTGTACTCCACTGTACTCTATCTCTACTGTACTCCACTGTACTCTACCTATACTGTACTCTACTGTTCTCTTCCTCTACTGTACTCCACTGTACTCTATCTCTACTGTGATCCACTGTACTCTACCTCTACTGTACTCCACTGTACTCTATATCTACTGTACTCCACTGTACTCTACCTATACTGTACTCTACTGTTCTCTTCCTCTACTGTACTCCACTGTACTCTATCTCTACTGTGATCCACTGTACTCTACCTCTACTGTACTCCACTGTACTCTATCTCTACTCTACTCCACTGTACTCTACCTCTACTGTACTCTACTGTTTTCTACCTCTACTGTGCTCTACTGTACTCTTCTCTACTGTACTCCACTGTACTCTATATCTACTGTGATCCACTGTACTCTACCTCTACTGTACTCCACTGTACTCTATCTCTACTGTGATCCACTGTACTCTATCTCTACTGTGCTCCACTGTACTCTACCTCTACTATGCTCCACTGTACTCTATCTGTACTGTGCTCCACTCTACTCTACCTCTACTGTGCTCCACTGTACTCTACCTCTACTGTACTCCACTCTACTCTATCTCTACTGTGCTCCACTGTACTCTATCTCTACTGTACTCCACTGTACTATACCTCTACTGTGCTCTACTGTTCTCTACCTCTACTGTGCTCTACTGTACTCCACCTCTACTGTGCTCCACTGTACCCTACCTCTACTGTGCTCCACTGTACTCTACCTCTACTGTGCTCCACTGTACTCTACCTCTACTGTGCTCCACTGTACTCTACCTCTACTGTGCTCCACTGTACTCTACCTCTACTGTGCTCCACTGTACTCTATCTCTACTGTGCTCCACTGTACTCTATTTCTACTGTACTCTACTGTACTCCACCTCTAATGTGCTCCACTGTACTCTACCTCTACTGTACTCTACCTCTACTGTACTCCACTGTACTCTACCTCTACTGTGCTCTACTGTACTCTATCTCTACTCTGCTCCACTGTACTCTACCTCTACTGTGCTCCACTGTACTCTACCTCTACTGTACTTCACTGTCCTCTATCTCTACTGTACTCCACTGTACTCTACCTCTACTGTGCTCCACTGTACTCTACCTCTACTGTACTCCACTGTACTCTATCTCTACTGTGCTCCACTGTACTCTACCTCTACTGTGCTCCACTGTACTCTACCTCTACTGTGCTCCACTGTACTCTACCTCTACTGTACTCCACTGTACTCTATCTCTACTGTGCTCCACTGTACTCTACCTCTACTGTGCTCAACTGTACTCTACTGTACTCCACTGTACTCTACCTCTACTGTACTCCACTGTACTCTATCTCTACTGTACTCCACTGTACTCTACCTCTACTGTACTCCACTGTACTCTATCTCTACTGTGCTCCACTGTACTCTACCTCTACTGTGCTCAACTGTACTGTACTGTACTCCACTGTAATCTACCTCTACTGTACTCCACTGTACTCTACTCTACTGTACTCCACTGTACTCTATCTCTACTGTGATCCACTGTACTCTACCTCTACTGTACTCCACTGTACTCTATCTCTACTGTACTCCACTGTACTCTACCTCTACTGTACTCTACTGTTCTCTACCTCTACTGTGCTCTACTGTACTCTACTCTACTGTACTCCACTGTACTCTATCTCTACTGTGATCCACTGTACTCTACCTCTACTGTACTCCACTTTACTTTATCTCTACTGTGATCCACTGTACTCTATCTCTACTGTGCTCCACTGTAGTCTACCTCTACTATGCTCCACTGTACTCTATCTCTACTGTGCTCCACTCTACTCTACCTCTACTGTGCTCCACTGTACTCTACCTCTACTGTGCTCCACTGTACTCTACCTCTACTGTACTCTACTGTACTCCACCTCTAATGAGCTCCACTGTACTCTGGCTCTACTGTACTCCACTGTACTTTACCTCTACTGTACTCCACTGTACTCTACCTCTACTGTGCTCCACTGTACTCTATTTCTACGTTACTCCTCTGTACTCTACCTCTACTGTGCTCCACTGTACTCTATCTGTAATGTACTCTACTGTACTCTATATCTACTGTGATCCACTGTACTCTACCTCTGCTGTGCTCCACTGTACTCTATCTCTACTGTACTCCACTGTACTCTACTGTTCTCTACCTCTACTGTACTCTACTGTGCTCCACTGTACTCCACTGTAGTCTACCTCTACTGTGCTCCACTGTACTCTACGTCTACTTTGCTCCAATATACTCTACCTCTACTGTGCTCCACTGTACTCTACCTCTACTGTCCTCCACTGTACTCTACCTCTACTGTGCTCCACTGTACTCTCTCTCTACTGTACTCTACCTCTACTGTACTCTGCTGTACTCCACCTCTAATGTGCTCCACTGTACTCTACCTCTACTGTACTCTACCTCTACTGTAATCCACTGTACTCTACCTCTACTGTGCTCTACTGTACTCTATCTCTACTGTGCTCCACTGTACTCTACCTCTACTGTGCTCCACTGTACTCTACCTCTACTGTACTTCACTGTCCTCTATCTCTACTGTACTCCACTGTACTCTCTCTCTACTGTACTCTACCTCTACTGTACTCTGCTGTACTCCACCTCTAATGTGCTCCACTGTACTCTACCTCGACTGTACTCTACCTCTACTGTAATCCACTGTACTCTACCTCTACTGTGCTCTACTGTACTCTATCTCTACTGTGCTCCACTGTACTCTACCTCTACTGTACTCTACTGTACTATATATCTACTGTACTCCACTGTACTCTATCTCTACTGTACTCCACTGTACTCTACCTCCACTGTACTCTACCTCTACCGTACTCCACTGTACTCTATCTCTACTGTACTCCACTGTACTCTACCTCTACTGTACTCTACTGTTCTCTACCTCTACTGTGCTCTACTGTACTTTACTCTACTGTACTCCACTGTACTCTATCTCTACTGTGATCCACTGTACTCTACCTCTACTGTACTCCACTGTACTCTATCTCTACTGTGATCCACTGTACTCTATCTCTATTGTGCTCCACTGTACTCTACCTCTACTGTGCTCCACTGTACTCTATCTCTACTGTGCTCCACTCTACTCTACCTCTACTGTGCTCCACTGTATCCTACCTCTACTGTACTCCACTGTACTCTCTCTCTACTGTGCTCCACTGTACTCTATCTCTACTGTACTCAGCTGTACTCTACCTCTACTGTGCTCTACTGTTCTCCACCTCTACTGTGCTCTACTCTACTCCACCTCTACTGTGCTCCACTGTACCCTACCTCTACTGTACTCCACCGTACTCTACCTCTACTGTGCTCCACTGTACTCTACCTCTACTGTACTCCACTGTACTCTATCTCTACTGTACTCCACTGTACTCTACCTCTACTGTACTCCACTGTACTCTATCTCTACTGTACTCCACTCTAATCTACCTCTACTGTCCTCCACTGTACTCTACCTCTACTGTGCTCCACTGTACTCTCTCTCTACTGTACTCTACCTCTACTGTACTCTACTGTGCTCCACTGTACTCCACTGTAGTCTACCTCTACTGTGCTCCACTGTACTCTACCTCTACTGTGCTCCACTATACTCTACCTCTACTGTGCTCCACTGTACTCTACCTCTACTGTCCTCCACTGTACTCTACCTCTACTGTGCTCCACTGTACTCTCTCTCTACTGTACTCTACCTCTACTGTACTCTTCTGTACTCCACCTCTAATGTGCTCCACTGTACTCTATCTCTACTGTGCTCCACTGTACTCTATTTCTACTGTGCTCCACTGTACTCTATCTCTACTGTAGTCCACTGTACTCTATCTCTACTGTACTTCACTGTCCTTTATCTCTAATGTACTCCACTGTACTCTACCTCTATTGTGCTCCATTGTACTCTATCTCTACTGTACTCTACTGTACTCTATCTCTACTTTACTCCACTGTATTCTATCTCTACTGTGCTCCACTGTACTCTACCTCTACTGTGCTCAACTGTACTCTACTGTACTCCACTGTACTCTACCTCTACTGTACTCCACTGTACTCTATCTCTACTGTACTCCACTGTACTCTACCTCTACTCTACTCCACTGTACTCTATCTCTACTGTGGTCCACTGTACTCTACCTCTACTGTGCCCAACTGTACTGTACTCTACCTCTACTGTACTCCACTGTACTCTACCTCTACTGTACTCCACTTTACTCTACCTCTACTGTACTCAACTGTACTCTATCTCTACTGTGCTCCACTGTACTCTACCTCTACTGTACTCCACTGTACTCTATCTCTACTGTACTCCACTGTACTCTACCTATACTGTACTCTACTGTTCTCTACCTCTACTGTACTCCACTGTACTCTATCTCTACTGTGATCCACTGTACTCTACCTCTACTGTACTCCACTGTACTCTATATCTACTGTACTCCACTGTACTCTACCTATACTGTACTCTACTGTTCTCTTCCTCTACTGTACTCCACTGTACTCTATCTCTACTGTGATCCACTGTACTCTACCTCTACTGTACTCCACTGTACTCTATCTCTACTCTACTCCACTGTACTCTACCTCTACTGTACTCTACTGTTCTCTACCTCTACTGTGCTCTACTGTACTCTTCTCTACTGTACTCCACTGTACTCTATCTCTACTGTGATCCACTGTACTCTACCTCTACTGTACTCCACTGTACTCTATCTCTACTGTGATCCACTGTACTCTATCTCTACTGTGCTCCACTGTACTCTACCTCTACTATGCTCCACTGTACTCTATCTGTACTGTGCTCCACTCTACTCTACCTCTACTGTGCTCCACTGTACTCTACCTCTACTGTACTCCACTCTACTCTATCTCTACTGTGCTCCACTGTACTCTATCTCTACTGTACTCCACTGTACTATACCTCTACTGTGCTCTACTGTTCTCTACCTCTACTGTGCTCTACTGTACTCCACCTCTACTGTGCTCCACTGTACCCTACCTCTACTGTGCTCCACTGTACTCTACCTCTACTGTGCTCCACTGTACTCTACCTCTACTGTGCTCCACTGTACTCTACCTCTACTGTGCTCCAATGTACTCTATCTCTACTGTGCTCCACTGTACTCTATTTCTACTGTACTCTACTGTACTCCACCTCTAATGTGCTCCACTGTACTCTACCTCTACTGTACTCTACCTCTACTGTACTCCACTGTACTCTACCTCTACTGTGCTCTACTGTACTCTATCTCTACTCTGCTCCACTGTACTCTACCTCTACTGTGCTCCACTGTACTCTACCTCTACTGTACTTCACTGTCCTCTATCTCTACTGTACTCCACTGTACTCTACCTCTACTGTGCTCCACTGTACTCTACCTCTACTGTACTCCACTGTACTCTATCTCTACTGTGCTCCACTGTACTCTACCTCTACTGTGCTCCACTGTACTCTACCTCTACTGTGCTCCACTGTACTCTACCTCTACTGTACTCCACTGTACTCTATCTCTACTGTGCTCCACTGTACTCTACCTCTACTGTGCTCAACTGTACTCTACTGTACTCCACTGTACTCTACCTCTACTGTACTCCACTGTACGCTATCTCTACTGTACTCCACTGTACTCTACCTCTACTGTACTCCACTGTACTCTATCTCTACTGTGCTCCACTGTACTCTACCTCTACTGTGCTCAACTGTACTGTACTGTACTCCACTGTAATCTACCTCTACTGTACTCCACTGTACTCTACCTCTACTGTACTCCACTGTACTCTACCTCTACTGTACTCCACTGTACTCTACTCTACTGTACTCCACTGTACTCTATCTCTACTGTGATCCACTGTACTCTACCTCTACTGTACTCCACTGTACTCTATCTCTACTGTACTCCACTGTACTCTTCCTCTACTGTACTCTACTGTTCTCTACCTCTACTGTGCTCTACTGTACTCTACTCTACTGTACTCCACTGTACTCTATCTCTACTGTGATCCACTGTACTCTACCTCTACTGTACTCCACTTTACTTTATCTCTACTGTGATCCACTGTACTCTATCTCTACTGTGCTCCGCTGTACTCTACCTCTACTATGCTCCACTGTACTCTATCTCTACTGTGCTCCACTCTACTCTACCTCTACTGTGCTCCACTGTACTCTACCTCTACTGTACTCCACTGTACTCTATCTCTACTGTACTCCACTGCACTCTACCTCTACTGTGCTCTACTGTTCTCTACCTCTACTGTGCTCTACTGTACTCCACCTCTACTGTGCTCCACTGTACCCTACCTCCACTGTATCCACTGTACTCTACCTCTAATGTGCTCCACTGTACTCTACCTCTACTGTGCTCCACTGTATCCACTGTACTCTACCTCTACTGTGCTCCACTGTACTCTACCTCTACTGTGCTCCACTGTACTCTACCTCTACTGTACTCTACTGTACTCCACCTCTAATGAGCTCCACTGTACTCTGGCTCTACTGTACTCCACTGTACTTTACCTCTACTGTACTCCACTGTACTCTACCTCTACTGTGCTCCACTGTACTCTATTTCTACTGTACTCCTCTGTACTCTACCTCTACTGTGCTCCACTGTACTCTATCTGTAATGTACTCTACTGTACTCTATCTCTACTGTGATCCACTGTACTCTACCTCTGCTGTGCTCCACTGTACTCTATCTCTACTGTACTCCACTGTACTCTACTGTTCTCTACCTCTACTGTACTCTACTGTGCTCCACTGTACTCCACTGTAGTCTACCTCTACTGTGCTCCACTGTACTCTACGTCTACTGTGCTCCACTATACTCTACTTCTACTCTGCTCCACTGTACTCTACCTCTACTGTCCTCCACTGTACTCTACCTCTACTGTGCTCCACTGTACTCTCTCTCTACTGTACTCTACCTCTACTGTACTCTGCTGTACTCCACCTCTAATGTGCTCCACTGTACTCTACCTCTACTGTACTCTACCTCTACTGTACTCCACTGTACTCTACCTCTACTGTGCTCTACTGTACTCTACCTCTACTGTATTTCACTGTCCTCTATCTCTACTGTACTCCACTGTACTCTACCTCTATTGTCCTCCACTGTACTCTATCTCTACTGTACTCTACTGTACTATATCTCTACTGTACTCCACTGTACTCTATCTCTACTGTACTCCACTGTACTCTACCTCCACTGTACTCTACCTCTACCGTACTCCACTGTACTCTATCTCTACTGTACTCCACTGTACTCTACCTCTACTGTACTCTACTGTTCTCTACCTCTACTGTGCTCTACTGTACTTTACTCTACTGTATTCCACTGTACTCTATCTCTACTGTGATCCACTGTACTCTACCTCTACTGTACTCCACTGTACTCTATCTCTACTGTGATCCACTGTACTCTATCTCTATTGTGCTCCACTGTACTCTACCTCTACTGTGCTCCACTGTACTCTATCTCTACTGTGCTCCACTCTACTCTACCTCTACTGTGCTCCACTGTATCCTACCTCTACTGTACTCCACTGTACTCTCTCTCTACTGTGCTCCACTGTACTCTATCTCTACTGTACTCAGCTGTACTCTACCTCTACTGTGCTCTACTGTTCTCCACCTCTACTGTGCTCTACTCTACTCCACCTCTACTGTGCTCCACTGTACCCTACCTCTACTGTGCTCCACGGTACTCTACCTCGATTGTGCTCCACTGTACTCTACCTCTACTGTACTCCACTGTACTCTATCTCTACTGTACTCCACTGTACTCTACCTCTACTGTACTCCACTGTACTCTATCTCTACTGTACTCCACTCTAATCTACCTCTACTGTCCTCCACTGTACTCTACCTCTACTGTGCTCCACTGTACTCTCTCTCTACTGTACTCTACCTCTACTGTACTCTACTGTGCTCCACTGTACTCCACTGTAGTCTACCTCTACGTTGCTCCACTGTACTCTACCTCTACTGTGCTCCACTATACTCTACCTCTACTGTGCTCCACTGTACTCTACCTCTACTGTCCTCCACTGTACTCTACCTCTACTGTGCTCCACTGTACTCTCTCTCTACTGTACTCTACCTCTACTGTACTCTACTGTACTCCACCTCTAATGTGCTCCACTGTACTCTATCTCTACTGTGCTCCACTGTACTCTATTTCTACTGTGCTCCACTGTACTCTATCTCTACTGTAGTCCACTGTACTCTATCTCTACTGTACTTCACTGTCCTTTATCTCTAATGTACTCCACTGTACTCTACCTCTATTGTACTCCATTGTACTCTATCTCTACTGTACTCTACTGTACTCTATCTCTACTTTACTCCACTGTATTCTATCTCTACTGTGCTCCACTGTACTCTACCTCTACTGTGCTCAACTGTACTCTACTGTACTCCACTGTACTCTACCTCTACTGTACTCCACTGTACTCTATCTCTACTGTACTCCACTGTACTCTACCTCTACTCTACTCCACTGTACTCTATCTCTACTGTGCTCCACTGTACTCTACCTCTACTGTGCCCAACTGTACTGTACTCTACCTCTACTGTACTCCACTGTACTCTACCTCTACTGTACTCCACTTTACTCTACCTCTACTGTACTCAACTGTACTCTATCTCTACTGTGCTCCACTGTACTCTACCTCTACTGTACTCCACTGTACTCTATCTCTACTGTACTCCACTGTACTCTACCTATACTGTACTCTACTGTTCTCTTCCTCTACTGTACTCCACTGTACTCTATCTCTACTGTGATCCACTGTACTCTACCTCTACTGTACTCCACTGTACTCTATATCTACTGTACTCCACTGTACTCTACCTATACTGTACTCTACTGTTCTCTTCCTCTACTGTACTCCACTGTACTCTATCTCTACTGTGATCCACTGTACTCTACCTCTACTGTACTCCACTGTACTCTATCTCTACTCTACTCCACTGTACTCTACCTCTACTGTACTCTACTGTTTTCTACCTCTACTGTGCTCTACTGTACTCTTCTCTACTGTACTCCACTGTACTCTATATCTACTGTGATCCACTGTACTCTACCTCTACTGTACTCCACTGTACTCTATCTCTACTGTGATCCACTGTACTCTATCTCTACTGTGCTCCACTGTACTCTACCTCTACTATGCTCCACTGTACTCTGTCTGTACTGTGCTCCACTCTACTCTACCTCTACTGTGCTCCACTGTACTCTACCTCTACTGTACTCCACTCTACTCTATCTCTACTGTGCTCCACTGTACTCTATCTCTACTGTACTCCACTGTACTATACCTCTACTGTGCTCTACTGTTCTCTACCTCTACTGTGCTCTACTGTACTCCACCTCTACTGTGCTCCACTGTACCCTACCTCTACTGTGCTCCACTGTACTCTACCTCTACTGTGCTCCACTGTACTCTACCTCTACTGTGCTCCACTGTACTCTACCTCTACTGTGCTCCACTGTACTCTACCTCTACTGTGCTCCACTGTACTCTATCTCTACTGTGCTCCACTGTACTCTATTTCTACTGTACTCTACTGTACTCCACCTCTAATGTGCTCCACTGTACTCTACCTCTACTGTACTCTACCTCTACTGTACTCCACTGTACTCTACCTCTACTGTGCTCTACTGTACTCTATCTCTACTCTGCTCCACTGTACTCTACCTCTACTGTGCTCCACTGTACTCTACCTCTACTGTACTTCACTGTCCTCTATCTCTACTGTACTCCACTGTACTCTACCTCTACTGTGCTCCACTGTACTCTACCTCTACTGTACTCCACTGTACTCTATCTCTACTGTGCTCCACTGTACTCTACCTCTACTGTGCTCCACTGTACTCTACCTCTACTGTGCTCCACTGTACTCTACCTCTACTGTACTCCACTGTACTCTATCTCTACTGTGCTCCACTGTACTCTACCTCTACTGTGCTCAACTGTACTCTACTGTACTCCACTGTACTCTACCTCTACTGTACTCCACTGTACTCTATCTCTACTGTACTCCACTGTACTCTACCTCTACTGTACTCCACTGTACTCTATCTCTACTGTGCTCCACTGTACTCTACCTCTACTGTGCTCAACTGTACTGTACTGTACTCCACTGTAATCTACCTCTACTGTACTCCACTGTACTCTACTCTACTGTACTCCACTGTACTCTATCTCTACTGTGATCCACTGTACTCTACCTCTACTGTACTCCACTGTACTCTATCTCTACTGTACTCCACTGTACTCTACCTCTACTGTACTCTACTGTTCTCTACCTCTACTGTGCTCTACTGTACTCTACTCTACTGTACTCCACTGTACTCTATCTCTACTGTGATCCACTGTACTCTACCTCTACTGTACTCCACTTTACTTTATCTCTACTGTGATCCACTGTACTCTATCTCTACTGTGCTCCACTGTAGTCTACCTCTACTATGCTCCACTGTACTCTATCTCTACTGTGCTCCACTCTACTCTACCTCTACTGTGCTCCACTGTACTCTACCTCTACTGTGCTCCACTGTACTCTACCTCTACTGTACTCTACTGTACTCCACCTCTAATGAGCTCCACTGTACTCTGGCTCTACTGTACTCCACTGTACTTTACCTCTACTGTACTCCACTGTACTCTACCTCTACTGTGCTCCACTGTACTCTATTTCTACTGTACTCCTCTGTACTCTACCTCTACTGTGCTCCACTGTACTCTATCTGTAATGTACTCTACTGTACTCTATATCTACTGTGATCCACTGTACTCTACCTCTGCTGTGCTCCACTGTACTCTATCTCTACTGTACTCCACTGTACTCTACTGTTCTCTACCTCTACTGTACTCTACTGTGCTCCACTGTACTCCACTGTAGTCTACCTCTACTGTGCTCCACTGTACTCTACGTCTACTTTGCTCCAATATACTCTACCTCTACTGTGCTCCACTGTACTCTACCTCTACTGTCCTCCACTGTACTCTACCTCTACTGTGCTCCACTGTACTCTCTCTCTACTGTACTCTACCTCTACTGTACTCTGCTGTACTCCACCTCTAATGTGCTCCACTGTACTCTACCTCTACTGTACTCTACCTCTACTGTAATCCACTGTACTCTACCTCTACTGTGCTCTACTGTACTCTATCTCTACTGTGCTCCACTGTACTCTACCTCTAATGTGCTCCACTGTACTCTACCTCTACTGTACTTCACTGTCCTCTATCTCTACTGTACTCCACTGTACTCTCTCTCTACTGTACTCTACCTCTACTGTACTCTGCTGTACTCCACCTCTAATGTGCTCCACTGTACTCTACCTCTACTGTACTCTACCTCTACTGTAATCCACTGTACTCTACCTCTACTGTGCTCTACTGTACTCTATCTCTACTGTGCTCCACTGTACTCTACCTCTACTGTACTCTACTGTACTATATATCTACTGTACTCCACTGTACTCTATCTCTACTGTACTCCACTGTACTCTACCTCCACTCTACTCTACCTCTACCGTACTCCACTGTACTCTATCTCTACTGTACTCCACTGTACTCTACCTCTACTGTACTCTACTGTTCTCTACCTCTACTGTGCTCTACTGTACTTTACTCTACTGTACTCCACTGTACTCTATCTCTACTGTGATCCACTGTACTCTACCTCTACTGTACTCCACTGTACTCTATCTCTACTGTGATCCACTGTACTCTATCTCTATTGTGCTCCACTGTACTCTACCTCTACTGTGCTCCACTGTACTCTATCTCTACTGTGCTCCACTCTACTCTACCTCTACTGTGCTCCACTGTATCCTACCTCTACTGTACTCCACTGTACTCTCTCTCTACTGTGCTCCACTGTACTCTATCTCTACTGTACTCAGCTGTACTCTACCTCTACTGTGCTCTACTGTTCTCCACCTCTACTGTGCTCTACTCTACTCCACCTCTACTGTGCTCCACTGTACCCTACCTCTACTGTGCTCCACCGTACTCTACCTCTACTGTGCTCCACTGTACTCTACCTCTACTGTACTCCACTCTACTCTATCTCTACTGTACTCCACTGTATTCTACCTCTACTGTACTCCACTGTACTCTATCTCTACTGTACTCCACTCTAATCTACCTCTACTGTCCTCCACTGTACTCTACCTCTACTGTGCTCCACTGTACTCTCTCTCTACTGTACTCTACCTCTACTGTACTCTACTGTGCTCCACTGTACTCCACTGTAGTCTACCTCTACTGTGCTCCACTGTACTCTACCTCTACTGTGCTCCACTATACTCTACCTCTACTGTGCTCCACTGTACTCTACCTCTACTGTCCTCCACTGTACTCTACCTCTACTGTGCTCCACTGTACTCTCTCTCTACTGTACTCTACCTCTACTGTACTCTACTGTACTCCACCTCTAATGTGCTCCACTGTACTCTACCTCTACTGTACTCTACCTCTACTGTACTCCACTGTACTCTACCTCTACTGTGCTCTACTGTACTCTATCTCTACTGTGCTGCACTGTACTCTACCTCTACTGTAGTCCACTATACTCTAACTCTACTATACTCCACTGTGCTCTATCTCTACTGTGCTCCACTGTACTCTATTTCTACTGTGCTCCACTGTACTCTATCTCGATTGTACTCCACTGTACTCTATTTCTACTGTACTTCACTGTCCTCTATCTCTACTGTACTCCACTGTACTCTACCTCTATTGTGCTCCACTGTACTCTATATCTACTGTACTCTACTGTACTCTATCTCTACTGTACTCCACTGTACTCTATCTCTACTGTACTCCACTGTACTCTACCTCTACTGTACTCTACTGTACTCTATCTCTACTGTACTCCACTGTACTCTATCTCTACTGTACTCCACTGTACTCTACCTCTACTGTACTCTACTGTTCTCTACCTCTACTCGGCTCTACTGTACTCTACTCTACTGTACTACACTGTACTCTATCTCTACTGTGATCCACTGTACTCTACTTCTACTGTACTCCACTGTAATCTATCTCTACTGTATCCACTGTACTCTATCTCTACTGTGCTCCACTGTACTCTACCTCTACTGTGCTCCACTGTACTCTATCTCTACTGTGCTCCTCTCTACTCTACCTCTACTGTGCTCCACTGTATCCTACCTCTACTGTACTCCACTGTACTCTATCTCTAATGTGCTCCACTTTACTCTATCTCTACTGTACTCCACTGTACTCTACCTCTACTGTGCTCTACTGTTCTCTACCTCTACTGTGCTCTACTGTACTCCACCTCTACTGTGCTCCACTCTACTCTACCTCTACTGTGCTCCACTGTATCCTACCTCTACTGTGCTCTACTGTACTCTATCTCGACTGTGCTCCACTGTACTCTACCTCTACTGTACTCCAATATACTCTAACTCTACTATACTCCACTGTACTCTATCTCTACTGTGCTCCACTGTACTCTATTTCTACTGTGCTCCACTGTACTCTATCTCTATTGTACTCCACTGTACTCTATTTCTACTGTACTTCACTGTCCTCTATCTCTACTGTACTCCACTGTACTCTACCTCTATTGTGCTCCACTGTACTCTATATCTACTGTACTCTACTGTACTCTATCTCTACTGTACTCCACTGTACTCTATCTCTACTGTACTCCACTGTACTCTACCTCTACTGTACTCTACTGTACTCTATCTCTACTGTACTCCACTGTACTCTATCTCTACTGTACTCCACTGTACTCTACCTCTACTGTACTCTACTGTTCTCTACCTCTACTCGGCTCTACTGTACTCTACTCTACTGTACTACACTGTACTCTATCTCTACTGTGATCCACTGTACTCTACTTCTACTGTACTTCACTGTAATCTATCTCTACTGTATCCACTGTACTCTATCTCTACTGTGCTCCACTGTACTCTACCTCTACTGTGCTCCACTGTACTCTACCTCTACCGTACTCCACTGTACTCTATCTCTACTGTACTCCACTGTACTCTACCTCAACTGTACTCTACTGTTCTCTACCTCTACTGTGCTCTACTCTACTCTACTGTACTCCACTGTACTCTATCTCTACTGTGATCCACTGTACTCTACCTCTACTGTACACTACTGTACTCTATCTCTACTGTGATCTACTGTACTCTATCTCTACTGTGCTCCACTGTACTCTACCTCTACTGTGCTCCACTGTACTCTATCTCTACTGTGCTCCACTCTACTCTACCTCTACTGTGCTCCACTGCATCCTACCTCTACTGTACTCCACTGTACTCTATCTCTACTGTGCTCCACTGTACTCTATCTCTACTGTACTCCACTGTACTCTACCTCTACTGTGCTCTACTGTTCTCTACCTCTACTGTGCTCTACTGTACTCCACCTCTACTGTTCTCCACTGTACCCTACCTCTATTGTGCTCCACTGTACTCTACCTCTACTGTACTCCACTGTATTCTATCTCTACTGTGCTCCACTGTACTCTACCTCTACTGTGCTCAACTGTACTCTACTGTACTCCACTGTACTCTACCTCTACTGTACTCCACTGTACTCTATCTCTACTGTACTCCACTGTACTCTACCTCTACTGTACTCCACTGTACTCTATCTCTACTGTGCTCCACTGTACTCTACCTCTACTGTGCCCAACTGTACTGTACTCTACCTCTACTGTACTCCACTGTACTCTACCTCTACTGTACTCCACTTTACTCTACCTTTACTGTACTCAACTGTACTCTATCTCTACTGTGCTCCACTGTACTCTACCTCTACTTTACTCCACTGTACTCTATCTCTACTGTACTCCACTGTACTCTACCTATACTGTACTCTACTGTTCTCTTCCTCTACTGTACTCCACTGTACTCTATCTCTACTGTGATCCACTGTACTCTACCTCTACTGTACTCCACTGTACTCTATCTCTACTGTACTCCACTGTACTCTACCTATACTGTACTCTACTGTTCTCTTCCTCTACTGTACTCCACTGTACTCTATCTCTACTGTGATCCACTGTACTCTACCTCTACTGTACTCCACTGTACTCTATCTCTACTCTACTCCACTGTACTCTACCTCTACTGTACTCTACTGTTCTCTACCTCTACTGTGCTCTACTGTACTCTTCTCTACTGTACTCCACTGTACTCTATCTCTACTGTGATCCACTGTACTCTACCTCTACTGTACTCCACTGTACTCTATCTCTACTGTGATCCACTGTACTCTATCTCTACTGTGCTCCACTGTACTCTACCTCTACTATGCTCCACTGTACTCTATCTGTACTCTGCTCCACTCTACTCTACCTCTACTGTGCTCCACTGTACTCTACCTCTACTGTACTCCACTCTACTCTATCTCTACTGTGCTCCACTGTACTCTATCTCTACTGTACTCCACTGTACTCTACCTCTACTGTGCTCTACTGTTCTCTACCTCTACTGTGCTCTACTGTACTCCACCTCTACTGTGCTCCACTGTACCCTACCTCTACTGTGCTCCACTGTACTCTACCTCTACTGTGCTCCACTGTACTCTACCTCTACTGTGCTCCACTGTACTCTAACTTTACTGTGCTCCACTGTACTCTACCTCTACTGTGCTCCACTGTACTCTATCTCTACTGTGCTCCACTGTACTCTATTTCTACTGTACTCTACTGTACTCCACCTCTAATGTTTTCCACTGTACTCTACCTCTACTGTACTCTACCTCTACTGTACTCCACTGTACTCTACCTCTACTGTGCTCTACTGTACTCTATCTCTACTCTGCTCCACTGTACTCTACCTCTACTGTGCTCCACTGTACTCTACCTCTACTGTACTTCACTGTCCTCTATCTCTACTGTACTCCACTGTACTCTACCTCTACTGTGCTCCACTGTACTCTACATCTACTGTACTCCACTGTACTCTATCTCTACTGTGCTCCACTGTACTCTACCTCTACTGTGCTCCACTGTACTCTACCTCTACTGTGCTCCACTGTACTCTACCTCTACTGTACTCCACTGTACTCTATCTCTACTGTGCTCCACTGTACTCTACCTCTACTGTGCTCAACTGTACTCTACTGTACTCCACTGTACTCTACCTCTACTGTACTCCACTGTACTCTATCTCTACTGTACTCCACTGTACTCTACCTCTACTGTACTCCACTGTACTCTATCTCTACTGTGCTCCACTGTACTCTACCTCTACTGTGTTCAACTGTACTGTACTGTACTCCACTGTAATCTACCTCTACTGTACTCCACTGTACTCTACCTCTACTGTACTCCACTGTACTCTACTCTACTGTACTCCACTGTACTCTATCTCTACTGTGATCCACTGTACTCTACCTCTACTGTACTCCACTGTACTCTATCTCTACTGTACTCCACTGTACTCTACCTCTACTGTACTCTACTGTTCTCTACCTCTACTGTGCTCTACTGTACTCTACTCTACTGTACTCCACTGTACTCTATCTCTACTGTGATCCACTGTACTCTACCTCTACTGTACTCCACTTTACTTTATCTCTACTGTGATCCACTGTACTCTATCTCTACTGTGCTCCACTGTACTCTACCTCTACTATGCTCCACTGTACTCTATCTCTACTGTGCTCCACTCTACTCTACCTCTACTGTGCTCCACTGTACTCTACCTCTACTGTACTCCACTGTACTCTATCTCTACTGTACTCCACTGCACTCTACCTCTACTGTTCTCTACTGTTCTCTACCTCTACTGTGCTCTACTGTACTCCACCTCTACTGTGCTCCACTGTACCCTACCTCCACTGTATCCACTGTACTCTACCTCTACTGTGCTCCACTGTACTCTACCTCTACTGTGCTCCACTGTATCCACTGTACTCTACCTCTACTGTGCTCCACTGTACTCTACCTCTACTGTGCTCCACTGTACTCTACCTCTACTGTACTCTACTGTACTCCACCTCTAATGAGCTCCACTGTACTCTGGCTCTACTGTACTCCACTGTACTTTACCTCTACTGTACTCCACTGTACTCTACCTCTACTGTGCTCCACTGTACTCTATTTCTACTGTACTCCTCTGTACTCTACCTCTACTGTGCTCCACTGTACTCTATCTGTAATGTACTCTACTGTACTCTATCTCTACTGTGATCCACTGTACTCTACCTCTGCTGTGCTCCACTGTACTCTATCTCTACTGTACTCCACTGTACTCTACTGTTCTCTACCTCTACTGTACTCTACTGTGCTCCACTGTACTCCACTGTAGTCTACCTCTACTGTGCTCCACTGTACTCTACGTCTACTGTGCTCCACTATACTCTACATCTACTCTGCTCCACTGTACTCTACCTCTACTGTCCTCCACTGTACTCTACCTCTACTGTGCTCCACTGTACTCTCTCTCTACTGTACTCTACCTCTACTGTACTCTGCTGTACTCCACCTCTAATGTGCTCCACTGTACTCTACCTCTACTGTACTCTACCTCTACTGTACTCCACTGTACTCTACCTCTACTGTGCTCTACTGTACTCTATCTCTACTGTGCTCCACTGTACTCTACCTCTACTGTGCTCCACTGTACTCTACCTCTACTGTACTTCACTGTCCTCTATCTCTACTGTACTCCACTGTACTCTACCTCTACTGTACTTCACTGTCCTCTATCTCTACTGTACTCCACTGTACTCTACCTCTATTGTCCTCCACTGTACTCTATCTCTACTGTACTCTACTGTACTATATCTCTACTGTACTCCACTGTACTCTATCTCTACTGTACTCCACTGTACTCTACCTCCACTGTACTCTACCTCTACCGGACTCCACTGTACTTTATCTCTACTGTACTCCACTGTACTCTACCTCTACTGTACTCTACTGTTCTCTACCTCTACTGTGCTCTACTGTACTTTACTCTACTGTACTCCACTGTACTCTATCTCTACTGTGATCCACTGTACTCTACCTCTACTGTACTCCACTGTACTCTATCTCTACTGTGATCCACTGTACTCTATCTCTATTGTGCTCCACTGTACTCTACCTCTACTGTGCTCCACTGTACTCTATCTCTACTGTGCTCCACTCTACTCTACCTCTACTGTGCTCCACTGTATCCTACCTCTACTGTACTCCACTGTACTCTCTCTCTACTGTGCTCCACTGTACTCTATCTCTACTGTACTCAGCTGTACTCTACCTCTACTGTGCTCTACTGTTCTCCACCTCTACTGTGCTCTACTCTACTCCACCTCTACTGTGCTCCACTGTACCCTACCTCTACTGTGCTCCACCGTACTCTACCTCTACTGTGCTCCACTGTACTCTACCTCTACTGTACTCCACTGTACTCTATCTCTACTGTACTCCACTGTTTTCTACCTCTACTGTACTCCACTGTACTCTATCTCTACTGTACTCCACTCTAATCTACCTCTACTGTCCTCCACTGTACTCTACCTCTACTGTGCTCCACTGTACTCTCTCTCTCTACTGTACTCTACCTCTACTGTACTCTACTGTGCTCCACTGTACTCCACTGTAGTCTACCTCTACTGTGCTCCACTGTACTCTACCTCTACTGTGCTCCACTATACTCTACCTCTACTGTGCTCCACTGTACTCTACCTCTACTGTCCTCCACTGTACTCTACCTCTACTGTGCTCCACTGTACTCTCTCTCTACTGTACTCTACCTCTACTGTACTCTACTGTACTCCACCTCTAATGTACTCCACTGTACTCTACCTCTACTGTACTCTACCTCTACTGTACTCCACTGTACTCTACCTCTAATATGCTCCACTGTACTCTATCTCTACTGTGCTCCACTGTACTCTATTTCTACTGTGCTCCACTGTACTCTATCTCTACTGTACTCCACTTTACTCTATCTCTACTGTACTTCACTGTCCTTTATCTCTAATGTACTCCACTGTACTCTACCTCTATTGTGCTCCATTGTACTCTATCTCTACTGTACTCTATTGTACTCTATCTCTACTTTACTCCACTGTACTCTATCTCTACTGTACTCCACTGTACTCTACCTCTACTGTGCTCCATGGTATCCTACCTCTACTGTACTCCACTGTACTCTCTCTCTACTGTGCTCCACTGTACTCTATCTCTACTGTACTCAGCTGTACTCTACCTCTACTGTGCTCTACTGTTCTCTACCTCTATTGTGCTCTACTCTACTCCACCTCTACTGTGCTCCACTGTACCCTACCTCTACTGTGCTCCACCGTACTCTACCTCTATTGTGCTCCACTGTACTCTACCTCTACTGTACTCCACTGTACTCTATCTCTACTGTACTCCACTGTACTCTACCTCTACTGTACTCCACTGTACTCTATCTCTACTGTACTCCACTCTAATCTACCTCTACTGTCCTCCACTGTACTCTACCTCTAGTGTGCTTCACTGTACTCTCTCTCTACTGTACTCTACCTCTACTGTACTCTACTGTGCTCCACTGTACTCCACTGTAGTCTACCTCTACTGTGCTCCACTGTACTCTACCTCTACTGTGCTCCACTATACTCTACCTCTACTGTGCTCCACTGTACTCTACCTCTACTGTCCTCCACTGTACTCTACCTCTACTGTGCTCCACTGTACTCTCTCTCTACTGTACTCTACCTCTACTGTACTCTACTGTACTCCACCTCTAATGTGCTCCACTGTACTCTATCTCTACTGTGCTCCACTGTACTCTATTTCTACTGTGCTCCACTGTACTCTATCTCTACTGTACTCCACTGTACTCTATCTCTACTGTACTTCACTGTCCTTTATCTCTAATGTACTCCACTGTACTCTACGTCTATTGTTTTCCATTGTACTCTATCTCTACTGTACTCTACTGTACTCTATCTCTACTTTACTCCACTGTATTCTATCTCTACTGTGCTCCACTGTACTCTACCTCTACTGTGCTCCACTATACTCTACCTCTACTGTGCTCCACTGTACTCTACCTCTACTGTCCTCCACTGTACTCTACCTCTACTGTGCTCCACTGTACTCTCTCTCTACTGTACTCTACCTCTACTGTACTCTGCTGTACTCCACCTCTAATGTGCTCCACTGTACTCCACCTCTACTGTACTCTACCTCTACTGTACTCCACTGTACTCTACCTCTACTGTGCTCTACTGTACTCTACCTCTACTGTGCTCCACTGTACTCTACCTCTACTCTGCTCCACTGTACTCTACCTCTACTGTACTTCACTGTCCTCTATCTCTACTGTACTCCACTGTACTCTACCTCTATTGTCCTCCACTGTACTCTATCTCTACTGTACTCCACTGTACTCTACCTCCACTGTACTCTACCTCTACCGTACTCCACTGTACTCTATCTCTACTGTACTCCACTGTACTCTACCTCTACTGTACTCTACTGTTCTCTACCTCTACTGTGCTCTACTGTACTTTACTCTACTGTACTCCACTGTACTCTATCTCTACTGTGATCCACTGTACTCTACCTCTACTGTACTCCACTGTACTCTATCTCTACTGTGATCCACTGTACTCTATCTCTATTGTGCTCCACTGTACTCTACCTCTACTGTGCTCCACTGTACTCTATCTCTACTGTGCTCCACTCTACTCTACCTCTACTGTGCTCCACTGTATCCTACCTCTACTGTACTCCACTGTACTCTCTCTCTACTGTGCTCCACTGTACTCTATCTCTACTGTACTCAGCTGTACTCTACCTCTACTGTGCTCTACTGTTCTCCACCTCTACTGTGCTCTACTCTACTCCACCTCTACTGTGCTCCACTGTACCCTACCTCTACTGTGCTCCACCGTACTCTACCTCTACTGTGCTCCACTGTACTCTACCTCTACTGTACTCCACTGTACTCTATCTCTACTGTACTCCACTGTATTCTACCTCTACTGTACTCCACTGTACTCTATCTCTACTGTACTCCACTCTAATCTACCTCTACTGTCCTCCACTGTACTCTACCTCTACTGTGCTCCATTGTACTCTCTCTCTACTGTACTCTACCTCTACTGTACTCTACTGTGCTCCACTGTACTCCACTGTAGTCTACCTCTACTGTGCTCCACTGTACTCTACATCTACTGTGCTCCACTATACTCTACCTCTACTGTGCTCCACTGTACTCTACCTCTACTGTCCTCCACTGTACTCTACCTCTACTGTGCTCCACTGTACTCTCTCTCTACTGTACTCTACCTCTACTGTACTCTACTGTACTCCACCTCTAATGTGCTCCACTGTACTCTACCTCTACTGTACTCTACCTCTACTGTACTCCACTGTACTCTACCTCTACTGTGCTCTACTGTACTCTATCTCTACTGTGCTCCACTGTACTCTACCTCTACTGTACTCCACTATACTCTAACTCTACTATACTCCACTGTGCTCTATCTCTACTGTGCTCCACTGTACTCTATTTCTACTGTGCTCCACTGTACTCTATCTCGATTGTACTCCACTGTACTCTATTTCTACTGTACTCCACTGTACTCTACCTCTACTGTACTCCACTGTACTCTATCTCTACTGTGCTCCACTGTACTCTACCTCTACTGTGCTCAACTGTACTGTACTGTACTCCACTGTAATCTACCTCTACTGTACTCCACTGTACTCTACTCTACTGTACTCCACTGTACTCTATCTCTACTGTGATCCACTGTACTCTACCTCTACTGTACTCCACTGTACTCTATCTCTACTGTACTCCACTGTACTCTACCTCTACTGTACTCTACTGTTCTCTACCTCTACTGTGCTCTACTGTACTCTACTCTACTGTACTCCACTGTACTCTATCTCTACTGTGATCCACTGTACTCTACCTCTACTGTACTCCACTTTACTTTATCTCTACTGTGATCCACTGTACTCTATCTCTACTGTGCTCCACTGTAGTCTACCTCTACTATGCTCCACTGTACTCTATCTCTACTGTGCTCCACTCTACTCTACCTCTACTGTGCTCCACTGTACTCTACCTCTACTGTGCTCCACTGTACTCTACCTCTACTGTACTCTACTGTACTCCACCTCTAATGAGCTCCACTGTACTCTGGCTCTACTGTACTCCACTGTACTTTACCTCTACTGTACTCCACTGTACTCTACCTCTACTGTGCTCCACTGTACTCTATCTGTAATGTACTCTACTGTACTCTATATCTACTGTGATCCACTGTACTCTACCTCTGCTGTGCTCCACTGTACTCTATCTCTACTGTACTCCACTGTACTCTACTGTTCTCTACCTCTACTGTACTCTACTGTGCTCCACTGTACTCCACTGTAGTCTACCTCTACTGTGCTCCACTGTACTCTACGTCTACTTTGCTCCAATATACTCTACCTCTACTGTGCTCCACTGTACTCTACCTCTACTGTCCTCCACTGTACTCTACCTCTACTGTGCTCCACTGTACTCTCTCTCTACTGTACTCTACCTCTACTGTACTCTGCTGTACTCCACCTCTAATGTGCTCCACTGTACTCTACCTCTACTGTACTCTACCTCTACTGTAATCCACTGTACTCTACCTCTACTGTGCTCTACTGTACTCTATCTCTACTGTGCTCCACTGTACTCTACCTCTACTGTGCTCCACTGTACTCTACCTCTACTGTACTTCACTGTCCTCTATCTCTACTGTACTCCACTGTACTCTCTCTCTACTGTACTCTACCTCTACTGTACTCTGCTGTACTCCACCTCTAATGTGCTCCACTGTACTCTACCTCTACTGTACTCTACCTCTACTGTAATCCACTGTACTCTACCTCTACTGTGCTCTACTGTACTCTATCTCTACTGTGCTCCACTGTACTCTACCTCTACTGTACTCTACTGTACTATATATCTACTGTACTCCACTGTACTCTATCTCTACTGTACTCCACTGTACTCTACCTCCACTGTACTCTACCTCTACCGTACTCCACTGTACTCTATCTCTACTGTACTCCACTGTACTCTACCTCTACTGTACTCTACTGTTCTCTACCTCTACTGTGCTCTACTGTACTTTACTCTACTGTACTCCACTGTACTCTATCTCTACTGTGATCCACTGTACTCTACCTCTACTGTACTCCACTGTACTCTATCTCTACTGTGATCCACTGTACTCTATCTCTATTGTGCTCCACTGTACTCTACCTCTACTGTGCTCCACTGTACTCTATCTCTACTGTGCTCCACTCTACTCTACCTCTACTGTGCTCCACTGTATCCTACCTCTACTGTACTCCACTGTACTCTCTCTCTACTGTGCTCCACTGTACTCTATCTCTACTGTACTCAGCTGTACTCTACCTCTACTGTGCTCTACTGTTCTCCACCTCTACTGTGCTCTACTCTACTCCACCTCTACTGTGCTCCACTGTACCCTACCTCTACTGTGCTCCACCGTACTCTACCTCTACTGTGCTCCACTGTACTCTACCTCTACTGTACTCCACTGTACTCTATCTCTACTGTACTCCACTGTATTCTACCTCTACTGTACTCCACTGTACTCTATCTCTACTGTACTCCACTCTAATCTACCTCTACTGTCCTCCACTGTACTCTACCTCTACTGTGCTCCACTGTACTCTCTCTCTACTGTACTCTACCTCTACTGTACTCTACTGTGCTCCACTGTACTCCACTGTAGTCTACCTCTACTGTGCTCCACTGTACTCTACCTCTACTGTGCTCCACTATACTCTACCTCTACTGTGCTCCACTGTACTCTACCTCTACTGTCCTCCACTGTACTCTACCTCTACTGTGCTCCACTGTACTCTCTCTCTACTGTACTCTACCTCTACTGTACTCTACTGTACTCCACCTCTAATGTACTCCACTGTACTCTACCTCTACTGTACTCTACCTCTACTGTACTCCACTGTACTCTACCTCTAATGTGCTCCACTGTACTCTATCTCTACTGTGCTCCACTGTACTCTATTTCTACTGTGCTCCACTGTACTCTATCTCTACTGTACTCCACTTTACTCTATCTCTACTGTACTTCACTGTCCTTTATCTCTAATGTACTCCACTGTACTCTACCTCTATTGTGCTCCATTGTACTCTATCTCTACTGTACTCTATTGTACTCTATCTCTACTTTACTCCACTGTACTCTATCTCTACTGTATTCCACTGTACTCTACCTCTACTGTGCTCCACTGTATCCTACCTCTACTGTACTCCACTGTACTCTCTCTCTACTGTGCTCCACTGTACTCTATCTCTACTGTACTCAGCTGTACTCTACCTCTACTGTGCTCTACTGTTCTCTACCTCTACTGTGCTCTACTCTACTCCACCTCTACTGTGCTCCACTGTACCCTACCTCTACTGTGCTCCACCGTACTCTACCTCTATTGTGCTCCACTGTACTCTACCTCTACTGTACTCCACTGTACTCTATCTCTACTGTACTCCACTGTACTCTACCTCTACTGTACTCCACTGTACTCTATCTCTACTGTACTCCACTCTAATCTACCTCTACTGTCCTCCACTGTACTCTACCTCTACTGTGCTCCACTGTACTCTCTCTCTACTGTACTCTACCTCTACTGTACTCTACTGTGCTCCACTGTACTCCACTGTAGTCTACCTCTACTGTGCTCCACTGTACTCTACCTCTACTGTGCTCCACTATACTCTACCTCTACTGTGCTCCACTGTACTCTACCTCTACTGTCCTCCACTGTACTCTACCTCTACTGTGCTCCACTGTACTCTCTCTCTACTGTACTCTACCTCTACTGTACTCTACTGTACTCCACCTCTAATGTGCTCCACTGTACTCTATCTCTACTGTGCTCCACTGTACTCTATTTCTACTGTGCTCCACTGTACCCTATCTCTACTGTACTCCACTGTACTCTATCTCTACTGTACTTCACTGTCCTTTATCTCTAATGTACTCCACTGTACTCTACCTCTATTGTGCTCCATTGTACTCTATCTCTACTGTACTCTACTGTACTCTATCTCTACTTTACTCCACTGTATTCTATCTCTACTGTGCTCCACTGTACTCTACCTCTACTGTGCTCCACTATACTCTACCTCTACTGTGCTCCACTGTACTCTACCTCTACTGTCCTCCACTGTACTCTACCTCTACTGTGCTCCACTGTACTCTCTCTCTACTGTACTCTACCTCTACTGTACTCTGCTGTACTCCACCTCTAATGTCTTCCACTGTACTCTACCTCTACTGTACTCTACCTCTACTGTACTCCACTGTACTCTACCTCTACTGTGCTCTACTGTACTCTATCTCTACTGTGCTCCACTGTACTCTACCTCTACTGTGCTCCACTGTACTCTACCTCTACTGTACTTCACTGTCCTCTATCTCTACTGTACTCCACTGTACTCTACCTCTATTGTCCTCCACTGTACTCTATCTCTACTGTACTCCACTGTACTCTACCTCCACTGTACTCTACCTCTACCGTACTCCACTGTACTCTATCTCTACTGTACTCCACTGTACTCTACCTCTACTGTACTCTACTGTTCTCTACCTCTACTGTGCTCTACTGTACTTTACTCTACTGTACTCCACTGTACTCTATCTCTACTGTGATCCACTGTACTCTACCTCTACTGTACTCCACTGTACTCTATCTCTACTGTGATCCACTGTACTCTATCTCTATTGTGCTCCACTGTACTCTACCTCTACTGTGCTCCACTGTACTCTATCTCTACTGTGCTCCACTCTACTCTACCTCTACTGTGCTCCACTGTATCCTACCTCTACTGTACTCCACTGTACTCTCTCTCTACTGTGCTCCACTGTACTCTATCTCTACTGTACTCAGCTGTACTCTACCTCTACTGTGCTCTACTGTTCTCCACCTCTACTGTGCTCTACTCTACTCCACCTCTACTGTGCTCCACTGTACCCTACCTCTACTGTGCTCCACCGTACTCTACCTCTACTGTGCTCCACTGTACTCTACCTCTACTGTACTCCACTGTACTCTATCTCTACTGTACTCCACTGTATTCTACCTCTACTGTACTCCACTGTACTCTATCTCTACTGTACTCCACTCTAATCTACCTCTACTGTCCTCCACTGTACTCTACCTCTACTGTGCTCCACTGTACTCTCTCTCTACTGTACTCTACCTCTACTGTACTCTACTGTGCTCCACTGTACTCCACTGTAGTCTACCTCTACTGTGCTCCACTGTACTCTACCTCTACTGTGCTCCACTATACTCTACCTCTACTGTGCTCCACTGTACTCTACCTCTACTGTCCTCCACTGTACTCTACCTCTACTGTGCTCCACTGTACTCTCTCTCTACTGTACTCTACCTCTACTGTACTCTACTGTACTCCACCTCTAATGTGCTCCACTGTACTCTACCTCTACTGTACTCTACCTCTACTGTACTCCACTGTACTCTACCTCTACTGTGCTCTACTGTACTCTATCTCTACTGTGCTGCACTGTACTCTACCTCTACTGTAGTCCACTATACTCTAACTCTACTATACTCCACTGTGCTCTATCTCTACTGTGCTCCACTGTACTCTATTTCTACTGTGCTCCACTGTACTCTATCTCGATTGTACTCCACTGTACTCTATTTCTACTGTACTTCACTGTCCTCTATCTCTACTGTACTCCACTGTACTCTACCTCTATTGTGCTCCACTGTACTCTATATCTACTGTACTCTACTGTACTCTATCTCTACTGTACTCCACTGTACTCTATCTCTACTGTACTCCACTGTACTCTACCTCTACTGTACTCTACTGTACTCTATCTCTACTGTACTCCACTGTACTCTATCTCTACTGTACTCCACTGTACTCTACCTCTACTGTACTCTACTGTTCTCTACCTCTACTCGGCTCTACTGTACTCTACTCTACTGTACTACACTGTACTCTATCTCTACTGTGATCCACTGTACTCTACTTCTACTGTACTCCACTGTAATCTATCTCTACTGTATCCACTGTACTCTATCTCTACTGTGCTCCACTGTACTCTACCTCTACTGTGCTCCACTGTACTCTATCTCTACTGTGCTCCTCTCTACTCTACCTCTACTGTGCTCCACTGTATCCTACCTCTACTGTACTCCACTGTACTCTATCTCTAATGTGCTCCACTTTACTCTATCTCTACTGTACTCCACTGTACTCTACCTCTACTGTGCTCTACTGTTCTCTACCTCTACTGTGCTCTACTCTACTCCACCTCTACTGTGCTCCACTCTACTCTACCTCTACTGTGCTCCACTGTATCCTACCTCTACTGTGCTCTACTGTACTCTATCTCGACTGTGCTCCACTGTACTCTACCTCTACTGTACTCCACTATACTCTAACTCTACTATACTCCACTGTACTCTATCTCTACTGTGCTCCACTGTACTCTATTTCTACTGTGCTCCACTGTACTCTATCTCTATTGTACTCCACTGTACTCTATTTCTACTGTACTTCACTGTCCTCTATCTCTACTGTACTCCACTGTACTCTACCTCTATTGTGCTCCACTGTACTCTATATCTACTGTACTCTACTGTACTCTATCTCTACTGTACTCCACTGTACTCTATCTCTACTGTACTCCACTGTACTCTACCTCTACTGTACTCTACTGTACTCTATCTCTACTGTACTCCACTGTACTCTATCTCTACTGTACTCCACTGTACTCTACCTCTACTGTACTCTACTGTTCTCTACCTCTACTCGGCTCTACTGTACTCTACTCTACTGTACTACACTGTACTCTATCTCTACTGTGATCCACTGTACTCTACTTCTACTGTACTCCACTGTAATCTATCTCTACTGTATCCACTGTACTCTATCTCTACTGTGCTCCACTGTACTCTACCTCTACTGTGCTCCACTGTACTCTACCTCTACCGTACTCCACTGTACTCTATCTCTACTCTACTCCACTGTACTCTACCTCAACTGTACTCTACTGTTCTCTACCTCTACTGTGCTCTACTCTACTCTACTGTACTCCACTGTACTCTATCTCTACTGTGATCCACTGTACTCTACCTCTACTGTACACTACTGTACTCTATCTCTACTGTGATCTACTGTACTCTATCTCTACTGTGCTCCACTGTACTCTACCTCTACTGTGCTCCACTGTACTCTATCTCTACTGTGCTCCACTCTACTCTACCTCTACTGTGCTCCACTGTATCCTACCTCTACTGTACTCCACTGTACTCTATCTCTACTGTGCTCCACTGTACTCTATCTCTACTGTACTCCACTGTACTCTACCTCTACTGTGCTCTACTGTTCTCTACCTCTACTGTGCTCTACTGTACTCCACCTCTACTGTTCTCCACTGTACCCTACCTCTATTGTGCTCCACTGTACTCTACCTCTACTGTACTCCACTGTATTCTATCTCTACTGTGCTCCACTGTACTCTACCTCTACTGTGCTCAACTGTACTCTACTGTACTCCACTGTACTCTACCTCTACTGTACTCCACTGTACTCTATCTCTACTGTACTCCACTGTACTCTACCTCTACTGTACTCCACTGTACTCTATCTCTACTGTGCTCCACTGTACTCTACCTCTACTGTGCCCAACTGTACTGTACTCTACCTCTACTGTACTCCACTGTACTCTACCTCTACTGTACTCCACTTTACTCTACCTTTACTGTACTCAACTGTACTCTATCTCTACTGTGCTCCACTGTACTCTACCTCTACTTTACTCCACTGTACTCTATCTCTACTGTACTCCACTGTACTCTACCTATACTGTACTCTACTGTTCTCTTCCTCTACTGTACTCCACTGTACTCTATCTCTACTGTGATCCACTGTACTCTACCTCTACTGTACTCCACTGTACTCTATCTCTACTGTACTCCACTGTACTCTACCTATACTGTACTCTACTGTTCTCTTCCTCTACTGTACTCCACTGTACTCTATCTCTACTGTGATCCACTGTACTCTACCTCTACTGTACTCCACTGTACTCTATCTCTACTCTACTCCACTGTACTCTACCTCTACTGTACTCTACTGTTCTCTACCTCTACTGTGCTCTACTGTACTCTTCTCTACTGTACTCCACTGTACTCTATCTCTACTGTGATCCACTGTACTCTACCTCTACTGTACTCCACTGTACTCTATCTCTACTGTGATCCACTGTACTCTATCTCTACTGTGCTCCACTGTACTCTACCTCTACTATGCTCCACTGTACTCTATCTGTACTCTGCTCCACTCTACTCTACCTCTACTGTGCTCCACTGTACTCTACCTCTACTGTACTCCACTCTACTCTATCTCTACTGTGCTCCACTGTACTCTATCTCTACTGTACTCCACTGTACTCTACCTCTACTGTGCTCTACTGTTCTCTACCTCTACTGTGCTCTACTGTACTCCACCTCTACTGTGCTCCACTGTACCCTACCTCTACTGTGCTCCACTGTACTCTACCTCTACTGTGCTCCACTGTACTCTACCTCTACTGTGCTCCACTGTACTCTAACTTTACTGTGCTCCACTGTACTCTACCTCTACTGTGCTCCACTGTACTCTATCTCTACTGTGCTCCACTGTACTCTATTTCTACTGTACTCTACTGTACTCCACCTCTAATGTTTTCCACTGTACTCTACCTCTACTGTACTCTACCTCTACTGTACTCCACTGTACTCTACCTCTACTGTGCTCTACTGTACTCTATCTCTACTCTGCTCCACTGTACTCTACCTCTACTGTGCTCCACTGTACTCTACCTCTACTGTACTTCACTGTCCTCTATCTCTACTGTACTCCACTGTACTCTACCTCTACTGTGCTCCACTGTACTCTACATCTACTGTACTCCACTGTACTCTATCTCTACTGTGCTCCACTGTACTCTACCTCTACTGTGCTCCACTGTACTCTACCTCTACTGTGCTCCACTGTACTCTACCTCTACTGTACTCCACTGTACTCTATCTCTACTGTGCTCCACTGTACTCTACCTCTACTGTGCTCAACTGTACTCTACTGTACTCCACTGTACTCTACCTCTACTGTACTCCACTGTACTCTATCTCTACTGTACTCCACTGTACTCTACCTCTACTGTACTCCACTGTACTCTATCTCTACTGTGCTCCACTGTACTCTACCTCTACTGTGCTCAACTGTACTGTACTGTACTCCACTGTAATCTACCTCTACTGTACTCCACTGTACTCTACCTCTACTGTACTCCACTGTACTCTACTCTACTGTACTCCACTGTACTCTATCTCTACTGTGATCCACTGTACTCTACCTCTACTGTACTCCACTGTACTCTATCTCTACTGTACTCCACTGTACTCTACCTCTACTGTACTCTACTGTTCTCTACCTCTACTGTGCTCTACTGTACTCTACTCTACTGTACTCCACTGTACTCTATCTCTACTGTGATCCACTGTACTCTACCTCTACTGTACTCCACTTTACTTTATCTCTACTGTGATCCACTGTACTCTATCTCTACTGTGCTCCACTGTACTCTACCTCTACTATGCTCCACTGTACTCTATCTCTACTGTGCTCCACTCTACTCTACCTCTACTGTGCTCCACTGTACTCTACCTCTACTGTACTCCACTGTACTCTATCTCTACTGTACTCCACTGCACTCTACCTCTACTGTGCTCTACTGTTCTCTACCTCTACTGTGCTCTACTGTACTCCACCTCTACTGTGCTCCACTGTACCCTACCTCCACTGTATCCACTGTACTCTACCTCTACTGTGCTCCACTGTACTCTACCTCTACTGTGCTCCACTGTATCCACTGTACTCTACCTCTACTGTGCTCCACTGTACTCTACCTCTACTGTGCTCCACTGTACTCTAC
Organism: Tiaroga cobitis; assembly: GCA_030578255.1. Lineage (NCBI taxonomy): Eukaryota > Metazoa > Chordata > Actinopteri > Cypriniformes > Leuciscidae > Tiaroga > Tiaroga cobitis. Next base: position 30,142,742 of record CM060611.1, on the reverse strand, counting down.
CTCTACTGTACTCTACTGTACTCCTCCTCTAATGAGCTCCACTGTACTCTGGCTCTACTGTACTCCACTGTACTTTACCTCTACTGTACTCCACTGTACTCTACCTCTACTGTGCTCCACTGTACTCTATTTCTACTGTACTCCTCTGTACTCTACCTCTACTGTGCTCCACTGTACTCTATCTGTAATGTACTCTACTGTACTCTATCTCTACTGTGATCCACTGTACTCTACCTCTGCTGTGCTCCACTGTACTCTATCTCTACTGTACTCCACTGTACTCTACTGTTCTCTACCTCTACTGTACTCTACTGTGCTCCACTGTACTCCACTGTAGTCTACCTCTACTGTGCTCCACTGTACTCTACGTCTACTGTGCTCCACTATACTCTACATCTACTCTGCTCCACTGTACTCTACCTCTACTGTCCTCCACTGTACTCTACCTCTACTGTGCTCCACTGTACTCTCTCTCTACTGTACTCTACCTCTACTGTACTCTGCTGTACTCCACCTCTAATGTGCTCCACTGTACTCTACCTCTACTGTACTCTACCTCTACTGTACTCCACTGTACTCTACCTCTACTGTGCTCTACTGTACTCTATCTCTACTGTGCTCCACTGTACTCTACCTCTACTGTGCTCCACTGTACTCTACCTCTACTGTACTTCACTGTCCTCTATCTCTACTGTACTCCACTGTACTCTACCTCTACTGTACTTCACTGTCCTCTATCTCTACTGTACTCCACTGTACTCTACCTCTATTGTCCTCCACTGTACTCTATCTCTACTGTACTCTACTGTACTATATCTCTACTGTACTCCACTGTACTCTATCTCTACTGTACTCCACTGTACTCTACCTCCACTGTACTCTACCTCTACCGTACTCCACTGTACTTTATCTCTACTGTACTCCACTGTACTCTACCTCTACTGTACTCTACTGTTCTCTACCTCTACTGTGCTCTACTGTACTTTACTCTACTGTACTCCACTGTACTCTATCTCTACTGTGATCCACTGTACTCTACCTCTACTGTACTCCACTGTACTCTATCTCTACTGTGATCCACTGTACTCTATCTCTATTGTGCTCCACTGTACTCTACCTCTACTGTGCTCCACTGTACTCTATCTCTACTGTGCTCCACTCTACTCTACCTCTACTGTGCTCCACTGTATCCTACCTCTACTGTACTCCACTGTACTCTCTCTCTACTGTGCTCCACTGTACTCTATCTCTACTGTACTCAGCTGTACTCTACCTCTACTGTGCTCTACTGTTCTCCACCTCTACTGTGCTCTACTCTACTCCACCTCTACTGTGCTCCACTGTACCCTACCTCTACTGTGCTCCACCGTACTCTACCTCTACTGTGCTCCACTGTACTCTACCTCTACTGTACTCCACTGTACTCTATCTCTACTGTACTCCACTGTTTTCTACCTCTACTGTACTCCACTGTACTCTATCTCTACTGTACTCCACTCTAATCTACCTCTACTGTCCTCCACTGTACTCTACCTCTACTGTGCTCCACTGTACTCTCTCTCTCTACTGTACTCTACCTCTACTGTACTCTACTGTGCTCCACTGTACTCCACTGTAGTCTACCTCTACTGTGCTCCACTGTACTCTACCTCTACTGTGCTCCACTATACTCTACCTCTACTGTGCTCCACTGTACTCTACCTCTACTGTCCTCCACTGTACTCTACCTCTACTGTGCTCCACTGTACTCTCTCTCTACTGTACTCTACCTCTACTGTACTCTACTGTACTCCACCTCTAATGTACTCCACTGTACTCTACCTCTACTGTACTCTACCTCTACTGTACTCCACTGTACTCTACCTCTAATATGCTCCACTGTACTCTATCTCTACTGTGCTCCACTGTACTCTATTTCTACTGTGCTCCACTGTACTCTATCTCTACTGTACTCCACTTTACTCTATCTCTACTGTACTTCACTGTCCTTTATCTCTAATGTACTCCACTGTACTCTACCTCTATTGTGCTCCATTGTACTCTATCTCTACTGTACTCTATTGTACTCTATCTCTACTTTACTCCACTGTACTCTATCTCTACTGTACTCCACTGTACTCTACCTCTACTGTGCTCCATGGTATCCTACCTCTACTGTACTCCACTGTACTCTCTCTCTACTGTGCTCCACTGTACTCTATCTCTACTGTACTCAGCTGTACTCTACCTCTACTGTGCTCTACTGTTCTCTACCTCTAGTGTGCTCTACTCTACTCCACCTCTACTGTGCTCCACTGTACCCTACCTCTACTGTGCTCCACCGTACTCTACCTCTATTGTGCTCCACTGTACTCTACCTCTACTGTACTCCACTGTACTCTATCTCTACTGTACTCCACTGTACTCTACCTCTACTGTACTCCACTGTACTCTATCTCTACTGTACTCCACTCTAATCTACCTCTACTGTCCTCCACTGTACTCTACCTCTAGTGTGCTCCACTGTACTCTCTCTCTACTGTACTCTACCTCTACTGTACTCTACTGTGCTCCACTGTACTCCACTGTAGTCTACCTCTACTGTGCTCCACTGTACTCTACCTCTACTGTGCTCCACTATACTCTACCTCTACTGTGCTCCACTGTACTCTACCTCTACTGTCCTCCACTGTACTCTACCTCTACTGTGCTCCACTGTACTCTCTCTCTACTGTACTCTACCTCTACTGTACTCTACTGTACTCCACCTCTAATGTGCTCCACTGTACTCTATCTCTACTGTGCTCCACTGTACTCTATTTCTACTGTGCTCCACTGTACTCTATCTCTACTGTACTCCACTGTACTCTATCTCTACTGTACTTCACTGTCCTTTATCTCTAATGTACTCCACTGTACTCTACCTCTATTGTTTTCCATTGTACTCTATCTCTACTGTACTCTACTGTACTCTATCTCTACTTTACTCCACTGTATTCTATCTCTACTGTGCTCCACTGTACTCTACCTCTACTGTGCTCCACTATACTCTACCTCTACTGTGCTCCACTGTACTCTACCTCTACTGTCCTCCACTGTACTCTACCTCTACTGTGCTCCACTGTACTCTCTCTCTACTGTACTCTACCTCTACTGTACTCTGCTGTACTCCACCTCTAATGTGCTCCACTGTACTCTACCTCTACTGTACTCTACCTCTACTGTACTCCACTGTACTCTACCTCTACTGTGCTCTACTGTACTCTATCTCTACTGTGCTCCACTGTACTCTACCTCTACTCTGCTCCACTGTACTCTACCTCTACTGTACTTCACTGTCCTCTATCTCTACTGTACTCCACTGTACTCTACCTCTATTGTCCTCCACTGTACTCTATCTCTACTGTACTCCACTGTACTCTACCTCCACTGTACTCTACCTCTACCGTACTCCACTGTACTCTATCTCTACTGTACTCCACTGTACTCTACCTCTACTGTACTCTACTGTTCTCTACCTCTACTGTGCTCTACTGTACTTTACTCTACTGTACTCCACTGTACTCTATCTCTACTGTGATCCACTGTACTCTACCTCTACTGTACTCCACTGTACTCTATCTCTACTGTGATCCACTGTACTCTATCTCTATTGTGCTCCACTGTACTCTACCTCTACTGTGCTCCACTGTACTCTATCTCTACTGTGCTCCACTCTACTCTACCTCTACTGTGCTCCACTGTATCCTACCTCTACTGTACTCCACTGTACTCTCTCTCTACTGTGCTCCACTGTACTCTATCTCTACTGTACTCAGCTGTACTCTACCTCTACTGTGCTCTACTGTTCTCCACCTCTACTGTGCTCTACTCTACTCCACCTCTACTGTGCTCCACTGTACCCTACCTCTACTGTGCTCCACCGTACTCTACCTCTACTGTGCTCCACTGTACTCTACCTCTACTGTACTCCACTGTACTCTATCTCTACTGTACTCCACTGTATTCTACCTCTACTGTACTCCACTGTACTCTATCTCTACTGTACTCCACTCTAATCTACCTCTACTGTCCTCCACTGTACTCTACCTCTACTGTGCTCCATTGTACTCTCTCTCTACTGTACTCTACCTCTACTGTACTCTACTGTGCTCCACTGTACTCCACTGTAGTCTACCTCTACTGTGCTCCACTGTACTCTACCTCTACTGTGCTCCACTATACTCTACCTCTACTGTGCTCCACTGTACTCTACCTCTACTGTCCTCCACTGTACTCTACCTCTACTGTGCTCCACTGTACTCTCTCTCTACTGTACTCTACCTCTACTGTACTCTACTGTACTCCACCTCTAATGTGCTCCACTGTACTCTACCTCTACTGTACTCTACCTCTACTGTACTCCACTGTACTCTACCTCTACTGTGCTCTACTGTACTCTATCTCTACTGTGCTCCACTGTACTCTACCTCTACTGTACTCCACTATACTCTAACTCTACTATACTCCACTGTGCTCTATCTCTACTGTGCTCCACTGTACTCTATTTCTACTGTGCTCCACTGTACTCTATCTCGATTGTACTCCACTGTACTCTATTTCTACTGTACTTCACTGTCCTCTATCTCTACTGTACTCCACTGTACTCTACCTCTATTGTGCTCCACTGTACTCTATATCTACTGTACTCTACTGTACTCTATCTCTACTGTACTCCACTGTACTCTATCTCTACTGTACTCCACTGTACTCTACCTCTACTTTACTCTACTGTACTCTACCTCTACTCGGCTCTACTGTACTCTACTCTACTGTACTACACTGTACTCTACCTCTACTGTGCCCAACTGTACTGTACTCTACCTCTACTGTACTCCACTGTACTCTACCTCTACTGTACTCCACTTTACTCTACCTTTACTGTACTCAACTGTACTCTATCTCTACTGTGCTCCACTGTACTCTACCTCTACTTTACTCCACTGTACTCTATCTCTACTGTACTCCACTGTACTCTACCTATACTGTACTCTACTGTTCTCTTCCTCTACTGTACTCCACTGTACTCTATCTCTACTGTGATCCACTGTACTCTACCTCTACTGTACTCCACTGTACTCTATCTCTACTGTACTCCACTGTACTCTACCTATACTGTACTCTACTGTTCTCTTCCTCTACTGTACTCCACTGTACTCTATCTCTACTGTGATCCACTGTACTCTACCTCTACTGTACTCCACTGTACTCTATCTCTACTCTACTCCACTGTACTCTACCTCTACTGTACTCTACTGTTCTCTACCTCTACTGTGCTCTACTGTACTCTTCTCTACTGTACTCCACTGTACTCTATCTCTACTGTGATCCACTGTACTCTACCTCTACTGTACTCCACTGTACTCTATCTCTACTGTGATCCACTGTACTCTATCTCTACTGTGCTCCACTGTACTCTACCTCTACTATGCTCCACTGTACTCTATCTGTACTGTGCTCCACTCTACTCTACCTCTACTGTGCTCCACTGTACTCTACCTCTACTGTACTCCACTCTACTCTATCTCTACTGTGCTCCACTGTACTCTATCTCTACTGTACTCCACTGTACTCTACCTCTACTGTGCTCTACTGTTCTCTACCTCTACTGTGCTCTACTGTACTCCACCTCTACTGTGCTCCACTTTACCCTACCTCTACTGTGCTCCACTGTACTCTACCTCTACTGTGCTCCACTGTACTCTACCTCTACTGTGCTCCACTGTACTCTAACTCTACTGTGCTCCACTGTACTCTACCTCTACTGTGCTCCACTGTACTCTATCTCTACTGTGCTCCACTGTACTCTATTTCTACTGTACTCTACTGTACTCCACCTCTAATGTTTTCCACTGTACTCTACCTCTACTGTACTCTACCTCTACTGTACTCCACTGTACTCTACCTCTACTGTGCTCTACTGTACTCTATCTCTACTCTGCTCCACTGTACTCTACCTCTACTGTGCTCCACTGTACTCTACCTCTACTGTACTTCACTGTCCTCTATCTCTACTGTACTCCACTGTACTCTACCTCTACTGTGCTCCACTGTACTCTACATCTACTGTACTCCACTGTACTCTATCTCTACTGTGCTCCACTGTACTCTACCTCTACTGTGCTCCACTGTACTCTACCTCTACTGTGCTCCACTGTACTCTACCTCTACTGTACTCCACTGTACTCTATCTCTACTGTGCTCCACTGTACTCTACCTCTACTGTGCTTAACTGTACTCTACTGTACTCCACTGTACTCTACCTCTACTGTACTCCACTGTACTCTATCTCTACTGTACTCCACTGTACTCTACCTCTACTGTACTCCACTGTACTCTATCTCTACTGTGCTCCACTGTACTCTACCTCTACTGTGCTCAACTGTACTGTACTGTACTCCACTGTAATCTACCTCTACTGTACTCCACTCTACTCTACCTCTACTGTACTCCACTGTACTCTACTCTACTGTACTCCACTGTACTCTATCTCTACTGTGATCCACTGTACTCTACCTCTACTGTACTCCACTGTACTCTATCTCTACTGTACTCCACTGTACTCTACCTCTACTGTACTCTACTGTTCTCTACCTCTACTGTGCTCTACTGTACTCTACTCTACTGTACTCCACTGTACTCTATCTCTACTGTGATCCACTGTACTCTACCTCTACTGTACTCCACTTTACTTTATCTCTACTGTGATCCACTGTACTCTACCTCTACTGTGCTCTACTGTTCTCTACCTCTACTGTGCTCTACTGTACTCCACCTCTACTGTGCTCCACTTTACCCTACCTCTACTGTGCTCCACTGTACTCTACCTCTACTGTGCTCCACTGTACTCTACCTCTACTGTGCTCCACTGTACTCTAACTCTACTGTGCTCCACTGTACTCTACCTCTACTGTGCTCCACTGTACTCTATCTCTACTGTGCTCCACTGTACTCTATTTCTACTGTACTCTACTGTACTCCACCTCTAATGTTTTCCACTGTACTCTACCTCTACTGTACTCTACCTCTACTGTACTCCACTGTACTCTACCTCTACTGTGCTCTACTGTACTCTATCTCTACTCTGCTCCACTGTACTCTACCTCTACTGTGCTCCACTGTACTCTACCTCTACTGTACTTCACTGTCCTCTATCTCTACTGTACTCCACTGTACTCTACCTCTACTGTGCTCCACTGTACTCTACATCTACTGTACTCCACTGTACTCTATCTCTACTGTGCTCCACTGTACTCTACCTCTACTGTGCTCCACTGTACTCTACCTCTACTGTGCTCCACTGTACTCTACCTCTACTGTACTCCACTGTACTCTATCTCTACTGTGCTCCACTGTACTCTACCTCTACTGTGCTTAACTGTACTCTACTGTACTCCACTGTACTCTACCTCTACTGTACTCCACTGTACTCTATCTCTACTGTACTCCACTGTACTCTACCTCTACTGTACTCCACTGTACTCTATCTCTACTGTGCTCCACTGTACTCTACCTCTACTGTGCTCAACTGTACTGTACTGTACTCCACTGTAATCTACCTCTACTGTACTCCACTGTACTCTACCTCTACTGTACTCCACTGTACTCTACTCTACTGTACTCCACTGTACTCTATCTCTACTGTGATCCACTGTACTCTACCTCTACTGTACTCCACTGTACTCTATCTCTACTGTACTCCACTGTACTCTACCTCTACTGTACTCTACTGTTCTCTACCTCTACTGTGCTCTACTGTACTCTACTCTACTGTACTCCACTGTACTCTATCTCTACTGTGATCCACTGTACTCTACCTCTACTGTACTCCACTTTACTTTATCTCTACTGTGATCCACTGTACTCTATCTCTACTGTGCTCCACTGTACTCTACCTCTACTATGCTCCACTGTACTCTATCTCTACTGTGCTCCACTCTACTCTACCTCTACTGTGCTCCACTGTACTCTACCTCTACTGTACTCCACTTTACTTTATCTCTACTGTGATCCACTGTACTCTATCTCTACTGTGCTCCACTGTACTCTACCTCTACTATGCTCCACTGTACTCTATCTCTACTGTGCTCCACTCTACTCTACCTCTACTGTGCTCCACTGTACTCTACCTCTACTGTACTCCACTGTACTCTATCTCTACTGTACTCCACTGCACTCTACCTCTACTGTGCTCTACTGTTCTCTACCTCTACTGTGCTCTACTGTACTCCACCTCTACTGTGCTCCACTGTACCCTACCTCCACTGTATCCACTGTACTCTACCTCTACTGTGCTCCACTGTACTCTACCTCTACTGTGCTCCACTGTATCCACTGTACTCTACCTCTACTGTGCTCCACTGTACTCTACCTCTACTGTGCTCCACTGTACTCTACCTCTACTGTACTCTACTGTACTCTACCTCTAATGAGCTCCACTGTACTCTGGCTCTACTGTACTCCACTGTACTTTACCTCTACTGTACTCCACTGTACTCTACCTCTACTGTGCTCAACTGTACTCTATTTCTACTGTACTCCTCTGTACTCTACCTCTACTGTGCTCCACTGTACTCTATCTGTAATGTACTCTACTGTACTCTATCTCTACTGTGATCCACTGTACTCTACCTCTGCTGTGCTCCACTGTACTCTATCTCCACTGTACTCCACTGTACTCTACTGTTCTCTACCTCTACTGTACTCTACTGTGCTCCACTGTACTCCACTGTAGTCTACCTCTACTGTGCTCCACTGTACTCTACGTCTACTGTGCTCCACTATACTCTACCTCTACTCTGCTCCACTGTACTCTACCTCTACTGTCCTCCACTGTACTCTACCTCTACTGTGCTCCACTGTACTCTCTCTCTACTGTACTCTACCTCTACTGTACTCTGCTGTACTCCACCTCTAATGTGCTCCACTGTACTCTACCTCTACTGTACTCTACCTCTACTGTACTCCACTGTACTCTACCTCTACTGTGCTCTACTGTACTCTATCTCTACTGTGCTCCACTGTACTCTACCTCTACTGTGCTCCACTGTACTCTACCTCTACTGTACTTCACTGTCCTCTATCTCTACTGTACTCCACTGTACTCTACCTCTACTGTACTTCACTGTCCTCTATCTCTACTGTACTCCACTGTACTCTACCTCTACTGTACTCTACTGTTCTCTACCTCTACTGTGCTCTACTGTACTCTACTCTACTGTACTCCACTGTACTCTATCTCTACTGTGATCCACTGTACTCTACCTCTACTGTACTCCACTTTACTTTATCTCTACTGTGATCCACTGTACTCTATCTCTACTGTGCTCCACTGTACTCTACCTCTACTATGCTCCACTGTACTCTATCTCTACTGTGCTCCACTCTACTCTACCTCTACTGTGCTCCACTGTACTCTACCTCTACTGTACTCCACTGTACTCTATCTCTACTGTACTCCACTTTACTTTATCTCTACTGTGATCCACTGTACTCTATCTCTACTGTGCTCCACTGTACTCTACCTCTACTATGCTCCACTGTACTCTATCTCTACTGTGCTCCACTGTACTCTACCTCTACTGTGCTCAACTGTACTGTACTGTACTCCACTGTAATCTACCTCTACTGTACTCCACTGTACTCTACCTCTACTGTACTCCACTGTACTCTACTCTACTGTACTCCACTGTACTCTATCTCTACTGTGATCCACTGTACTCTACCTCTACTGTACTCCACTGTACTCTATCTCTACTGTACTCCACTGTACTCTACCTCTACTGTACTCTACTGTTCTCTACCTCTACTGTGCTCTACTGTACTCTACTCTACTGTACTCCACTGTACTCTATCTCTACTGTGATCCACTGTACTCTACCTCTACTGTACTCCACTTTACTTTATCTCTACTGTGATCCACTGTACTCTATCTCTACTGTGCTCCACTGTACTCTACCTCTACTATGCTCCACTGTACTCTATCTCTACTGTGCTCCACTCTACTCTACCTCTACTGTGCTCCACTGTACTCTACCTCTACTGTACTCCACTGTACTCTATCTCTACTGTACTCCACTGCACTCTACCTCTACTGTGCTCTACTGTTCTCTACCTCTACTGTGCTCTACTGTACTCCACCTCTACTGTGCTCCACTGTACCCTACCTCCACTGTATCCACTGTACTCTACCTCTACTGTGCTCCACTGTACTCTACCTCTACTGTGCTCCACTGTATCCACTGTACTCTACCTCTACTGTGCTCCACTGTACTCTACCTCTACTGTGCTCCACTGTACTCTACCTCTACTGTACTCTACTGTACTCCACCTCTAATGAGCTCCACTGTACTCTGGCTCTACTGTACTCCACTGTACTTTACCTCTACTGTACTCCACTGTACTCTACCTCTACTGTGCTCCACTGTACTCTATTTCTACTGTACTCCTCTGTACTCTACCTCTACTGTGCTCCACTGTACTCTATCTGTAATGTACTCTACTGTACTCTATCTCTACTGTGATCCACTGTACTCTACCTCTGCTGTGCTCCACTGTACTCTACTGTTCTCTACCTCTACTGTACTCTACTGTGCTCCACTGTACTCCACTGTAGTCTACCTCTACTTTGCTCCACTGTACTCTACGTCTACTGTGCTCCACTATACTCTACCTCTACTCTGCTCCACTGTACTCTACCTCTACTGTCCTCCACTGTACTCTACCTCTACTGTACTCCACTGTACTCTCTCTCTACTGTACTCTACCTCTACTGTACTCTGCTGTACTCCACCTCTAATGTGCTCCACTGTACTCTACCTCTACTGTACTCTACCTCTACTGTACTCCACTGTACTCTACCTCTACTGTGCTCTACTGTACTCTATCTCTACTGTGCTCCACTGTACTCTACCTCTACTGTGCTCCACTGTACTCTACCTCTACTGTACTTCACTGTCCTCTATCTCTACTGTACTCCACTGTACTCTACCTCTATTGTCCTCCACTGTACTCTATCTCTACTGTACTCTACTGTACTATATCTCTACTGTACTCCACTGTACTCTATCTCTACTGTACTCCACTGTACTCTACCTCCACTGTACTCTACCTCTACCGTACTCCACTGTACTCTATCTCTACTGTACTCCACTGTACTCTACCTCTACTGTACTCTACTGTTCTCTACCTCTACTGTGCTCTACTGTACTTTACTCTACTGTACTCCACTGTACTCTATCTCTACTGTGATCCACTGTACTCTACCTCTACTGTACTCCTCTGTACTCTATCTCTACTGTGATCCACTGTACTCTATCTCTATTGTGCTCCACTGTACTCTACCTCTACTGTGCTCCACTGTACTCTATCTCTACTGTGCTCCACTCTACTCTACCTCTACTGTGCTCCACTGTATCCTACCTCTACTGTACTCCACTGTACTCTCTCTCTACTGTGCTCCACTGTACTCTATCTCTACTGTACTCAGCTGTACTCTACCTCTACTGTGCTCTACTGTTCTTCACCTCTACTGTGCTCTACTCTACTCCACCTCTACTGTGCTCCACTGTACCCTACCTCTACTGTGCTCCACCGTACTCTACCTCTACTGTGCTCCACTGTACTCTACCTCTACTGTACTCCACTGTACTTTATCTCTACTGTACTCCACTGTATTCTACCTCTACTGTACTCCACTGTACTCTATCTCTACTGTACTCCACTCTAATCTACCTCTACTGTCCTCCACTGTACTCTACCTCTACTGTGCTCCACTGTACTCTCTCTCTACTGTACTCTACCTCTACTGTACTCTACTGTGCTCAAATGTACTCCACTGTAGTCTACCTCTACTGTGCTCCACTGTACTCTACCTCTACTGTGCTCCACTATACTCTATCTCTACTGTGCTCCACTGTACTCTACCTCTACTGTCCTCCACTGTACTCTACCTCTACTGTGCTCCACTGTACTCTCTCTCTACTGTACTCTACCTCTACTGTACTCTACTGTACTCCACCTCTAATGTACTCCACTGTACTCTACCTCTACTGTACTCTACCTCTACTGTACTCCACTGTACTCTACCTCTAATGTGCTCCACTGTACTCTATCTCTACTGTGCTCCACTGTACTCTATTTCTACTGTGCTCCACTGTACTCTATCTCTACTGTACTCCACTTTACTCTATCTCTACTGTACTTCACTGTCCTTTATCTCTAATGTACTCCACTGTACTCTACCTCTATTGTGCTCCATTGTACTCTATCTCTACTGTACTCTATTGTACTCTATCTCTACTTTACTCCACTGTACTCTATCTCTACTGTACTCCACTGTACTCTACCTCTACTGTGCTCCACTGTATCCTACCTCTACTGTACTCCACTGTACTCTCTCTCTACTGTGCTCCACTGTACTCTATCTCTACTGTACTCAGCTGTACTCTACCTCTACTGTGCTCTACTGTTCTCTACCTCTACTGTGCTCTACTCTACTCCACCTCTACTGTGCTCCACTGTACCCTACCTCTACTGTGCTCCACCGTACTCTACCTCTATTGTGCTCCACTGTACTCTACCTCTACTGTACTCCACTGTACTCTATCTCTACTGTACTCCACTGTACTCTACCTCTACTGTACTCCACTGTACTCTATCTCTACTGTACTCCACTCTAATCTACCTCTACTGTCCTCCACTGTACTCTACCTCTACTGTGCTCCACTGTACTCTATCTCTACTGTACTCTACCTCTACTGTACTCTACTGTGCTCCACTGTACTCCACTGTAGTCTACCTCTACTGTGCTCCACTGTACTCTACCTCTACTGTGCTCCACTATACTCTACCTCTACTGTGCTCCACTGTACTCTACCTCTACTGTCCTCCACTGTACTCTACCTCTACTGTGCTCCACTGTACTCTCTCTCTACTGTACTCTACTTCTACTGTACTCTACTGTACTCCACCTCTAATGTGCTCCACTGTACTCTATCTCTACTGTGCTCCACTGTACTCTATTTCTACTGTGCTCCACTGTACTCTATCTCTACTGTACTCCACTGTACTCTATCTCTACTGTACTTCACTGTCCTTTATCTCTAATGTACTCCACTGTACTCTACCTCTATTGTGCTCCATTGTACTCTATCTCTACTGTACTCTACTGTACTCTATCTCTACTTTACTCCACTGTATTCTATCTCTACTGTGCTCCACTGTACTCTACCTCTACTGTGCTCAACTGTACTCTACTGTACTCCACTGTACTCTACCTCTACTGTACTCCACTGTACTCTATCTCTACTGTACTCCACTGTACTCTACCTCTACTCTACTCCACTGTACTCTATCTCTACTGTGCTCCACTGTACTCTACCTCTACTGTGCCCAACTGTACTGTACTCTACCTCTACTGTACTCCACTGTACTCTACCTCTACTGTACTCCACTTTACTCTACCTCTACTGTACTCAACTTTACTCTATCTCTACTGTGCTCCACTGTACTCTACCTCTACTGTACTCCACTGCACTCTATCTCTACTGTACTCCACTGTACTCTACCTATACTGTACTCTACTGTTCTCTTCCTCTACTGTACTCCACTGTACTCTATCTCTACTGTGATCCACTGTACTCTACCTCTACTGTACTCCACTGTACTCTATCTCTACTGTACTCCACTGTACTCTACCTATACTGTACTCTACTGTTCTCTTCCTCTACTGTACTCCACTGTACTCTATCTCTACTGTGATCCACTGTACTCTACCTCTACTGTACTCCACTGTACTCTATCTCTACTCTACTCCACTGTACTCTACCTCTACTGTACTCTACTGTTCTCTACCTCTACTGTGCTCTACTGTACTCTTCTCTACTGTACTCCACTGTACTCTATCTCTACTGTGATCCACTGTACTCTACCTCTACTGTACTCCACTGTACTCTATCTCTACTATGCTCCACTGTACTCTATCTCTACTGTGCTCCACTCTACTCTACCTCTACTGTGCTCCACTGTACTCTACCTCTACTGTACTCCACTTTACTTTATCTCTACTGTGATCCACTGTACTCTATCTCTACTGTGCTCCACTGTACTCTACCTCTACTATGCTCCACTGTACTCTATCTCTACTGTGCTCCACTGTACTCTACCTCTACTGTGCTCAACTGTACTGTACTGTACTCCACTGTAATCTACCTCTACTGTACTCCACTGTACTCTACCTCTACTGTACTCCACTGTACTCTACTCTACTGTACTCCACTGTACTCTATCTCTACTGTGATCCACTGTACTCTACCTCTACTGTACTCCACTGTACTCTATCTCTACTGTACTCCACTGTACTCTACCTCTACTGTACTCTACTGTTCTCTACCTCTACTGTGCTCTACTGTACTCTACTCTACTGTACTCCACTGTACTCTATCTCTACTGTGATCCACTGTACTCTACCTCTACTGTACTCCACTTTACTTTATCTCTACTGTGATCCACTGTACTCTATCTCTACTGTGCTCCACTGTACTCTACCTCTACTATGCTCCACTGTACTCTATCTCTACTGTGCTCCACTCTACTCTACCTCTACTGTGCTCCACTGTACTCTACCTCTACTGTACTCCACTGTACTCTATCTCTACTGTACTCCACTGCACTCTACCTCTACTGTGCTCTACTGTTCTCTACCTCTACTGTGCTCTACTGTACTCCACCTCTACTGTGCTCCACTGTACCCTACCTCCACTGTATCCACTGTACTCTACCTCTACTGTGCTCCACTGTACTCTACCTCTACTGTGCTCCACTGTATCCACTGTACTCTACCTCTACTGTGCTCCACTGTACTCTACCTCTACTGTGCTCCACTGTACTCTACCTCTACTGTACTCTACTGTACTCCACCTCTAATGAGCTCCACTGTACTCTGGCTCTACTGTACTCCACTGTACTTTACCTCTACTGTACTCCACTGTACTCTACCTCTACTGTGCTCCACTGTACTCTATTTCTACTGTACTCCTCTGTACTCTACCTCTACTGTGCTCCACTGTACTCTATCTGTAATGTACTCTACTGTACTCTATCTCTACTGTGATCCACTGTACTCTACCTCTGCTGTGCTCCACTGTACTCTACTGTTCTCTACCTCTACTGTACTCTACTGTGCTCCACTGTACTCCACTGTAGTCTACCTCTACTTTGCTCCACTGTACTTTACGTCTACTGTGCTCCACTATACTCTACCTCTACTCTGCTCCACTGTACTCTACCTCTACTGTCCTCCACTGTACTCTACCTCTACTGTGCTCCACTGTACTCTCTCTCTACTGTACTCTACCTCTACTGTACTCTGCTGTACTCCACCTCTAATGTGCTCCACTGTACTCTACCTCTACTGTACTCTACCTCTACTGTACTCCACTGTACTCTACCTCTACTGTGCTCTACTGTACTCTATCTCTACTGTGCTCCACTGTACTCTACCTCTACTGTGCTCCACTGTACTCTACCTCTACTGTACTTAACTGTCCTCTATCTCTACTGTACTCCACTGTACTCTACCTCTATTGTCCTCCACTGTACTCTATCTCTACTGTACTCTACTGTACTATATCTCTACTGTACTCCACTGTACTCTATCTCTACTGTACTCCACTGTACTCTACCTCCACTGTACTCTACCTCTACCGTACTCCACTGTACTCTATCTCTACTGTACTCCACTGTACTCTACCTCTACTGTACTCTACTGTTCTCTACCTCTACTGTGCTCTACTGTACTTTACTCTACTGTACTCCACTGTACTCTATCTCTACTGTGATCCACTGTACTCTACCTCTACTGTACTCCACTGTACTCTATCTCTACTGTGATCCACTGTACTCTATCTCTATTGTGCTCCACTGTACTCTACCTCTACTGTGCTCCACTGTACTCTATCTCTACTGTGCTCCACTCTACTCTACCTCTACTGTGCTCCACTGTATCCTACCTCTACTGTACTCCACTGTACTCTCTCTCTACTGTGCTCCACTGTACTCTATCTCTACTGTACTCAGCTGTACTCTACCTCTACTGTGCTCTACTGTTCTCCACCTCTACTGTGCTCTACTCTACTCCACCTCTACTGTGCTCCACTGTACCCTACCTCTACTGTGCTCCACCGTACTCTACCTCTACTGTGCTCCACTGTACTCTACCTCTACTGTACTCCACTGTACTTTATCTCTACTGTACTCCACTGTATTCTACCTCTACTGTACTCCACTGTACTCTATCTCTACTGTACTCCACTCTAATCTACCTCTACTGTCCTCCACTGTACTCTACCTCTACTGTACTCTACCTCTACTTTACTCTACTGTGCTCAAATGTACTCCACTGTAGTCTACCTCTACTGTGCTCCACTGTACTCTACCTCTACTGTGCTCCACTATACTCTACCTCTACTGTGCTCCACTGTACTCTACCTCTACTGTCCTCCACTGTACTCTACCTCTACTGTGTTCCACTGTACTCTCTCTCTACTGTACTCTACCTCTACTGTACTCTACTGTACTCCACCTCTAATGTACTCCACTGTACTCTACCTCTACTGTACTCTACCTCTACTGTACTCCACTGTACTCTACCTCTAATGTGCTCCACTGTACTCTATCTCTACTGTGCTCCACTGTACTCTATTTCTACTGTGCTCCACTGTACTCTATCTCTACTGTACTCCACTTTACTCTATCTCTACTGTACTTCACTGTCCTTTATCTCTAATGTACTCCACTGTACTCTACCTCTATTGTGCTCCATTGTACTCTATCTCTACTGTACTCTATTGTACTCTATCTCTACTTTACTCCACTGTACTCTATCTCTACTGTACTCCACTGTACTCTACCTCTACTGTGCTCCACTGTATCCTACCTCTACTGTACTCCACTGTACTCTCTCTCTACTGTGCTCCACTGTACTCTATCTCTACTGTACTCAGCTGTACTCTACCTCTACTGTGCTCTACTGTTCTCTACCTCTACTGTGCTCTACTCTACTCCACCTCTACTGTGCTCCACTGTATCCTACCTCTACTGTACTCCACTGTACTCTCTCTCTACTGTGCTCCACTGTACTCTATCTCTACTGTACTCAGCTGTACTCTACCTCTACTGTGCTCTACTGTTCTCTACCTCTATTGTGCTCCACTGTACTCTACCTCTACTGTACTCCACTGTACTCTATCTCTACTGTACTCCACTGTACTCTACCTCTACTGTACTCCACTGTACTCTATCTCTACTGTACTCCACTCTAATCTACCTCTACTGTCCTCCACTGTACTCTACCTCTACTGTGCTCCACTGTACTCTATCTCTACTGTACTCTACCTCTACTGTACTCTACTGTGCTCCACTGTACTCCACTGTAGTCTACCTCTACTGTGCTCCACTGTACTCTACCTCTACTGTGCTCCACTATACTCTACCTCTACTGTGCTCCACTGTACTCTACCTCTACTGTCCTCCACTGTACTCTACCTCTACTGTGCTCCACTGTACTCTCTCTCTACTGTACTCTACCTCTACTGTACTCTACTGTACTCCACCTCTAATGTGCTCCACTGTACTCTATCTCTACTGTGCTCCACTGTACTCTATTTCTACTGTGCTCCACTGTACTCTATCTCTACTGTACTCCACTGTACTCTATCTCTACTGTACTTCACTGTCCTTTATCTCTAATGTACTCCACTGTACTCTACCTCTATTGTGCTCCATTGTACTCTATCTCTACTGTACTCTACTGTACTCTATCTCTACTTTACTCCACTGTATTCTATCTCTACTGTGCTCCACTGTACTCTACCTCTACTGTGCTCAACTGTACTCTACTGTACTCCACTGTACTCTACCTCTACTGTACTCCACTGTACTCTATCTCTACTGTACTCCACTGTACTCTACCTCTACTCTACTCCACTGTACTCTATCTCTACTGTGCTCCACTGTACTCTACCTCTACTGTACTCCACTGTACTCTACCTCTACTGTACTCCACTTTACTCTACCTCTACTGTACTCAACTTTACTCTATCTCTACTGTGCTCCACTGTACTCTACCTCTACTGTACTCCACTGCACTCTATCTCTACTGTACTCCACTGTACTCTACCTATACTGTACTCTACTGTTCTCTTCCTCTACTGTACTCCACTGTACTCTATCTCTACTGTGATCCACTGTACTCTACCTCTACTGTACTCCACTGTACTCTATCTCTACTGTACTCCACTGTACTCTACCTATACTGTACTCTACTGTTCTCTTCCTCTACTGTACTCCACTGTACTCTATCTCTACTGTGATCCACTGTACTCTACCTCTACTGTACTCCACTGTACTCTATCTCTACTCTACTCCACTGTACTCTACCTCTACTGTACTCTACTGTTCTCTACCTCTACTGTGCTCTACTGTACTCTTCTCTACTGTACTCCACTGTACTCTATCTCTACTGTGATCCACTGTACTCTACCTCTACTGTACTCCACTGTACTCTATCTCTACTGTGATCCACTGTACTCTATCTCTACTGTGCTCCACTGTACTCTACCTCTACTATGCTCCACTGTACTCTATCTGTACTGTGCTCCACTCTACTCTACCTCTACTGTAATCCACTGTACTCTACCTCTACTGTACTCCACTCTACTCTATCTCTACTGTGCTCCACTGTACTCTATCTCTACTGTACTCCACTGTACTATACCTCTACTGTGCTCTACTGTTCTCTACCTCTACTGTGCTCTACTGTACTCCACCTCTACTGTGCTCCACTGTACCCTACCTCTACTGTGCTCCACTGTACTCTACCTCTACTGTGCTCCACTCTACTCTACCTCTACTGTGCTCCACTTTACTCTACCTCTACTGTGCTCCACTGTACTCTACCTCTACTGTGCTCCACTGTACTCTATCTCTACTGTGCTCCACTGTACTCTATTTCTACTGTACTCTACTGTACTCCACCTCTAATGTGCTCCACTGTACTCTACCTCTACTGTACTCTACCTCTACTGTACTCCACTGTACTCTACCTCTACTCTGCTCTACTGTACTCTATCTCTACTCTGCTCCACTGTACTCTACCTCTACTGTGCTCCACTGTACTCTACCTCTACTGTACTTCACTGTCCTCTATCTCTACTGTACTCCACTGTACTCTACCTCTACTGTGCTCCACTGTACTCTACCTCTACTGTACTCCACTGTACTCTATCTCTACTGTGCTCCACTGTACTCTACCTCTACTGTGCTCCACTGTACTCTACCTCTACTGTGCTCCACTGTACTCTACCTCTACTGTACTCCACTGTACTCTATCTCTACTGTGCTCCACTGTACTCTACCTCTACTGTGCTCAACTGTACTCTACTGTACTCCACTGTACTCTACCTCTACTGTACTCCACTGTACTCTATCTCTACTGTACTCCACTGTACTCTACCTCTACTGTACTCCACTGTACTCTATCTCTACTGTGCTCCACTGTACTCTACCTCTACTGTGCTCAACTGTACTGTACTGTACTCCACTGTAATCTACCTCTACTGTACTCCACTGTACTCTACCTCTACTGTACTCCACTGTACTCTACCTCTACTGTACTCCACTGTACTCTACTCTACTGTACTCCACTGTACTCTATCTCTACTGTGATCCACTGTACTCTACCTCTACTGTACTCCACTGTACTCTATCTCTACTGTACTCCACTGTACTCTACCTCTACTGTACTCTACTGTTCTCTACCTCTACTGTGCTCTACTGTACTCTACTCTACTGTACTCCACTGTACTCTATCTCTACTGTGATCCACTGTACTCTACCTCTACTGTACTCCACTTTACTTTATCTCTACTGTGATCCACTGTACTCTATCTCTACTGTGCTCCACTGTACTCTACCTCTACTATGCTCCACTGTACTCTATCTCTACTGTGCTCCACTCTACTCTACCTCTACTGTGCTCCACTGTACTCTACCTCTACTGTACTCCACTTTACTTTATCTCTACTGTGATCCACTGTTCTCTATCTATACTGTGCTCCACTGTACTCTACCTCTACTATGCTCCACTGTACTCTATCTCTACTGTGCTCCACTCTACTCTACCTCTACTGTGCTCCACTGTACTCTACCTCTACTGTACTCCACTGTACTCTATCTCTACTGTACTCCACTGCACTCTACCTCTACTGTGCTCTACTGTTCTCTACCTCTACTGTGCTCTACTGTACTCCACCTCTACTGTGCTCCACTGTACCCTACCTCTACTGTGCTCCACTGTACTCTACCTCTACTGTGCTCCACTGTACTCTACCTCTACTCTGCTCCACTGTATCCGCTGTACTCTACCTCTACTGTGCTCCACTGTACTCTACCTCTACTGTGCTCCACTGTACTCTACCTCTACTGTACTCTACTGTACTCCACCTCTAATGAGCTCCACTGTACTCTGGCTCTACTGTACTCCACTGTACTTTACCTCTACTGTACTCCACTGTACTCTACCTCTACTGTGCTCCACTGTACTCTATTTCTACTGTACTCCTCTGTACTCTACCTCTACTGTGCTCCACTGTACTCTATCTGTAATGTACTCTACTGTACTCTATCTCTACTGTGATCCACTGTACTCTACCTCTGCTGTGCTCCACTGTACTCTATCTCTACTGTACTCCACTGTACTCTACTGTTCTCTACCTCTACTGTACTCTACTGTGCTCCACTGTACTCCACTGTAGTCTACCTCTACTGTGCTCCACTCTACTCTACCTCTACTGTGCTCAACTATACTCTACCTCTACTGTGCTCCACTGTACTCTACCTCTTCTGTCCTCCACTGTACTCTACCTCTACTGTGCTCCACTGTACTCTCTCTCTACTGTACTCTACCTCTACTGTACTCTGCTGTACTCCACCTCTAATGTGCTCCACTGTACTCTACCTCTACTGTACTCTACCTCTACTGTACTCCACTGTACTCTAACTCTACTGTGCTCTACTGTACTCTATCTCTACTGTGCTCCACTGTACTCTACCTCTACTGTGCTCCACTGTACTCTACCTCTACTGTACTTCACTGTCCTCTATCTCTACTGTACTCCACTGTACTCTACCTCTATTGTCCTCCACTGTACTCTATCTCTACTGTACTCTACTGTACTATATCTCTACTGTACTCCACTGTACTCTATCTCTACTGTACTCCACTGTAGTCTACCTCCACTGTACTCTACCTCTACCGTACTCCACTGTACTCTATCTCTACTGTACTCCACTGTACTCTACCTCTACTGTACTCTACTGTTCTCTACCTCTACTGTGCTCTACTGTACTTTACTCTACTGTACTCCACTGTACTCTATCTCTACTGTGATCCACTGTACTCTACCTCTACTGTACTCCACTGTACTCTATCTCTACTGTGATCCACTGTACTCTATCTCTATTGTGCTCCACTGTACTCTACCTCTACTGTGCTCCACTGTACTCTATCTCTACTGTGCTCCACTCTACTCTACCTCTACTGTGCTCCACTGTATCCTACCTCTACTGTACTCCACTGTACTCTCTCTCTACTGTGCTCCACTGTACTCTATCTCTACTGTACTCAGCTGTACTCTACCTCTACTGTGCTCTACTGTTCTCCACCTCTACTGTGCTCTACTCTACTCCACCTCTACTGTGCTCCACTGTACCCTACCTCTACTGTGCTCCACCGTACTCTACCTCTACTGTGCTCCACTGTACTCTACCTCTACTGTACTCCACTGTACTCTATCTCTACTGTACTCCACTGTATTCTACCTCTACTGTACTCCACTGTACTCTATCTCTACTGTACTCCACTCTAATCTACCTCTACTGTCCTCCACTGTACTCTACCTCTACTGTGCTCCACTGTACTCTCTCTCTAATGTACTCTACCTCTACTGTACTCTACTGTGCTCCACTGTACTCCACTGTAGTCTACCTCTACTGTGCTCCACTGTACTCTACCTCTACTGTGCTCCACTATACTCTACCTCTACTGTGCTCCACTGTACTCTACCTCTACTGTCCTCCACTGTACTCTACCTCTACTGTGCTCCACTGTACTCTCTCTCTACTGTACTCTACCTCTACTGTACTCTACTGTACTCCACCTCTAATATGTTCCACTGTACTCTACCTCTACTGTACTCTACCTCTACTGTACTCCACTTTACTCTACCTCTAATGTGCTCCACTGTACTCTATCTCTACGGTGCTCCACTGTACTCTATTTCTACTGTGCTCCACTGTACTCTATCTCTACTGTACTCAACTGTACTCTATCTCTACTGTACTTCACTGTCCTTTATCTCTAATGTACTCCACTGTAATCTACCTCTATTGTGCTCCATTGTACTCTATCTCTACTGTACTCTACTGTACTCTATCTCTACTTTACTCCACTGTACTCTATCTCTACTGTACTACACTGTACTCTACCTCTACTGTGCTCCACTGTATCCTACCTCTACTGTACTCCACTGTACTCTCTCTCTACTGTGCTCCACTGTACTCTTTCTCTACTGTACTCAGCTGTACTCTACCTCTACTGTGCTCTACTGTTCTCTACCTCTACTGTGCTCTACTCTACTCCACCTCTACTGTGCTCCACTGTACCCTACCTCTACTGTGCTCCACCGTACTCTACCTCTACTGTGCTCCACTGTACTCTACCTCTACTGTACTCCATTGTACTCTATCTCTACTGTACTCCACTGTACTCTACCTCTACTGTACTCCACTGTACTCTATCTCTACTGTACTCTACTCTAATCTACCTCTACTGTCCTCCACTGTACTCTACCTCTACTGTGCTCCACTGTACTCTCTCTCTACTGTACTCTACCTCTACTGTACTCTACTGTGCTCCACTGTACTCCACTGTAGTCTACCTCTACTGTGCTCCACTGTACTCTACCTCTACTGTGCTCCACTATACTCTACCTCTACTGTTCTCCACTGTACTCTACCTCTACTGTCCTCCACTGTACTCTACCTCTACTGTGCTCCACTGTACTCTCTCTCTACTGTACTCTACCTCTACTGTACTCTACTGTACTCCACCTCTAATGTGCTCCACTGTACTCTATCTCTACTGTGCTCCACTGTACTCTATTTCTACTGTGCTCCACTGTACTCTATCTCTACTGTACTCCACTGTACTCTATCTCTACTGTACTTCACTGTCCTTTATCTCTAATGTACTCCACTGTACTCTACATCTATTGTGCTCCATTGTACTCTATCTCTACTGTACTCTACTGTACTCTATCTCTACTTTACTCCACTGTACTCTATCTCTACTGTACTCCACTGTACTCTACCTCTACTGTGCTCCACTTTACTCTACCTCTACCGTACTCCACTGTACTCTATCTCTACTGTACTCCACTGTACTCTACCTCAACTGTACTCTACTGTTCTCTACCTCTACTGTGCTCCACTCTACTCTACTGTACTCCACTGTACTCTATCTCTACTGTGATCCACTGTACTCTACCTCTACTGTACTCTACTGTACTCTATCTCTACTGTGATCTACTGTACTCTATCTCTACTGTGCTCCACTGTACTCTACCTCTACTGTGCTCCACTGTACTCTATCTCTACTGTGCTCCACTCTACTCTACCTCTACTGTGCTCCACTGTATCCTACCTCTACTGTACTCCACTGTACTCTATCTCTACTGTGCTCCACTGTACTCTATCTCTACTGTACTCCACTGTACTCTACCTCTACTGTGCTCTACTGTTCTCTACCTCTACTGTGCTCTACTGTACTCCACCTCTACTGTTCTCCACTGTACCCTACCTCTATTGTGCTCCACTGTACTCTACCTCTACTGTACTCCACTGTATTCTATCTCTACTGTGCTCCACTGTACTCTACCTCTACTGTGCTCAACTGTACTCTACTGTACTCCACTGTACTCTACCTCTACTGTACTCCACTGTACTCTATCTCTACTGTACTCCACTGTACTTACCTCTACTGTACTCCACTGTACTCTATATCTACTGTGCTCCACTGTACTCTACCTCTACTGTGCCCAACTGTACTGTACTCTACCTCTACTGTACTCCACTGTACTCTACCTCTACTGTACTCCACTTTACTCTACCTCTACTGTACTCAACTGTACTCTATCTCTACTGTGCTCCACTGTACTCTACCTCTACTGTACTCCACTGTACTCTATCTCTACTGTACTCCACTGTATTCTACCTATACTGTACTCTACTGTTCTCTTCCTCTACTGTACTCCACTGTACTCTATCTCTACTGTGATCCACTGTACTCTACCTCTACTGTACTCCACTGTACTCTATCTCTACTATACTCCACTGTACTCTACCTATACTGTACTCTACTGTTCTCTTCCTCTACTGTACTCCACTGTACTCTATCTCTACTGTGATCCACTGTACTCTACCTCTACTGTACTCCACTGTACTCTATCTCTACTCTACTCCACTGTACTCTACCTCTACTGTACTCTACTGTTCTCTACCTCTACTGTGCTCTACTGTACTCTTCTCTACTGTACTCCACTGTACTCTATCTCTACTGTGATCCACTGTACTCTTCCTCTACTGTACTCCACTGTACTCTATCTCTACTGTGATCCACTGTACTCTATCTCTACTGTGCTCCACTGTACTCTACCTCTACTATGCTCCACTGTACTCTATCTGTACTGTGCTCCACTCTACTCTACCTCTACTGTGCTCCACTGTACTCTACCTCTACTGTACTCCACTCTACTCTATCTCTACTGTGCTCCACTGTACTCTATCTCTACTATACTCCACTGTACTCTACCTCTACTGTGCTCTACTGTTCTCTACCTCTACTGTGCTCTACTGTACTCCACCTCTACTGTGCTCCACTGTACCCTACCTCTACTGTGCTCCACTGTACTCTACCTCTACTGTGCTCCACTGTACTCTACCTCTACTGTGCTCCACTGTACTCTACCTCTACTGTGCTCCACTGTGCTCTACCTCTACTGTGCTCCACTGTACTCTATCTCTACTGTGCTCCACTGTACTCTATTTCTACTGTACTCTACTGTACTCCACCTCTAATGTGCTCCACTGTACTCTACCTCTACTGTACTCTACCTCTACTGTACTCCACTGTACTCTACCTCTACTGTGCTGTACTGTACTCTATCTCTACTCTGCTCCACTGTACTCTACCTCTACTGTGCTCCACTGTACTCTACCTCTACTGTACTTCACTGTCCTCTATCTCTACTGTACTCCACTGTACTCTACCTCTACTGTGCTCCACTGTACTCTACCTCTACTGTACTCCACTGTACTCTATCTCTACTGTGCTCCACTGTACTCTACCTCTACTGTGCTCCACTGTACTCTACCTCTACTGTGCTCCACTGTACTCTACCTCTACTGTACTCCACTGTACTCTATCTCTACTGTGCTCCACTGTACTCTACCTCTACTGTGCTCAACTGTACTCTACTGTACTCCACTGTACTCTACCTCTACTGTACTCCACTGTACTCTATCTCTACTGTACTCCACTGTACTCTACCTCTACTGTGCCCCACTATACTCTACCTCTACCGTACTCCACTGTACTCTATCTCTACTGTACTCCACTGTACTCTACCTCAACTGTACTCTACTGTTCTCTACCTCTACTGTGCTCCACTCTACTCTACTGTACTCCACTGTACTCTATCTCTACTGTGATCGACTGTACTCTACCTCTACTGTACTCTACTGTACTCTATCTCTACTGTGATCTACTGTACTCTATCTCTACTGTGCTCCACTCTACTCTACCTCTACTGTGCTCCACTGTATCCTACCTCTACTGTACTCCACTGTACTCTATCTCTACTGTGCTCCACTGTACTCTATCTCTACTGTACTCCACTGTACTCTACCTCTCCTGTACTCTACTGTTCTCTACCTCTACTGTGCTCTACTGTACTCCACCTCTACTGTTCTCCACTGTACCCTACCTCTATTGTGCTCCACTGTACTCTACCTCTACTGTACTCCACTGTATTCTATCTCTACTGTGCTCCACTGTACTCTACCTCTACTCTGCTCAACTGTACTCTACTGTACTCCACTGTACTCTACCTCTACTGTACTCCACTGTACTCTATCTCTACTGTACTCCACTGTACTCTACCTCTACTGTACTCCACTGTACTCTATATCTACTGTGCTCCACTGTACTCTACCTCTACTGTGCCCAACTGTACTGTACTCTACCTCTACTGTACTCCACTGTACTCTACCTCTACTGTACTCCACTTTACTCTACCTCTACTGTACTCAACTGTACTCTATCTCTACTGTGCTCCACTGTACTCTACCTCTACTGTACTCCACTGTACTCTATCTCTACTGTACTCCACTGTATTCTACCTATACTGTACTCTACTGTTCTCTTCCTCTACTGTACTCCACTGTACTCTATCTCTACTGTGATCCACTGTACTCTACCTCTACTGTACTCCACTGTACTCTATCTCTACTATACTCCACTGTACTCTACCTATACTGTACTCTACTGTTCTCTTCCTCTACTGTACTCCACTGTACTCTATCTCTACTGTGATCCACTGTACTCTACCTCTACTGTACTCCACTGTACTCTATCTCTACTCTACTCCACTGTACTCTACCTCTACTGTACTCTACTGTTCTCTACCTCTACTGTGCTCTACTGTACTCTTCTCTACTGTACTCCACTGTACTCTATCTCTACTGTGATCCACTGTACTCTTCCTCTACTGTACTCCACTGTACTCTATCTCTACTGTGATCCACTGTACTCTACCTCTACTGTGCTCCACTGTACTCTACCTCTACCGTACTCCACTGTACTCTATCTCTACTGTACTCCACTGTACTCTACCTCAACTGTACTCTACTGTTCTCTACCTCTACTGTGCTCCAATCTACTCTACTGTACTCCACTGTACTCTATCTCTACTGTGATCCACTGTACTCTACCTCTACTGTACTCTACTGTACTCTATCTCTACTGTGATCTACTGTACTCTATCTCTACTGTGCTCCACTGTACTCTACCTCTACTGTGCTCCACTGTACTCTATCTCTACTGTGCTCCACTCTACTCTACCTCTACTGTGCTCCACTGTATCCTACCTCTACTGTACTCCACTGTACTCTATCTCTACTGTGCTCCACTGTACTCTATCTCTACTGTACTCCACTGTACTCTACCTCTACTGTGCTCTACTGTTCTCTACCTCTACTGTGCTCTACTGTACTCCACCTCTACTGTTCTCCACTGTACCCTACCTCTATTGTGCTCCACTGTACTCTACCTCTACTGTACTCCACTGTATTCTATCTCTACTGTGCTCCACTGTACTCTACCTCTACTGTGCTCAACTGTACTCTACTGTACTCCACTGTACTCTACCTCTACTGTACTCCACTGTACTCTATCTCTACTGTACTCCACTGTACTCTACCTCTACTGTACTCCACTGTACTCTATATCTACTGTGCTCCACTGTACTCTACCTCTACTGTGCCCAACTGTACTGTACTCTACCTCTACTGTACTCCACTGTACTCTACCTCTACTGTACTCCACTTTACTCTACCTCTACTGTACTCAACTCTACTCTATCTCTACTGTGCTCCACTGTACTCTACCTCTACTGTACTCCACTGTACTCTATCTCTACTGTACTCCACTGTATTCTACCTATACTGTACTCTACTGTTCTCTTCCTCTACTGTACTCCACTGTACTCTATCTCTACTGTGATCCACTGTACTCTACCTCTACTGTACTCCACTGTACTCTATCTCTACTATACTCCACTGTACTCTACCTATACTGTACTCTACTGTTCTCTTCCTCTACTGTACTCCACTGTACTCTACCTATACTGTACTCTACTGTTCTCTTCCTCTACTCTACTCCACTGTACTCTATCTCTACTGTGATCCACTGTACTCTACCTCTACCGTACTCCACTGTACTCTATCTCTACTGTACTCCACTGTACTCTACCTCTACTGTACTCTACTGTTCTCTACCTCTACTGTGCTCTACTCTACTCTACTGTACTCCACTGTACTCTATCTCTACTGTGATCCACTGTACTCTACCTCTACTGTACTCTACTGTATTCTATCTCTACTGTGATCTACTGTACTCTATCTCTACTGTGCTCCACTGTACTCTACCTCTACTCTGCTCCAATGTACTCTATCTCTACTGTGCTCCACTCTACTCTACCTCTACTGTGCTCCACTGTATACTATCTCTACTGTACTCCACTGTACTCTACCTCTACTGTGCTCTACTGTTCTCTACCTCTACTGTGCTCTACTGTACTCCACCTCCACTGTGCTCCACTGTACCCTACCTCTACTGTGCTCCACTGTACTCTACCTCTACTGTGCTCCACTGTACTCTACCTCTACTGTGCTCCACTGTACTCTACCTCTACTGTGCTCCACTGTACTCTACCTCTACTGTGCTCCACTGTACTCTATCTCTACTGTGCTCCACTGTACTCTATTTCTACTGTACTCTACTGTACTCCACCTCTAATGTGCTCCACTGTACTCTACCTCTACTGTACTCTACCTCTACTGTACTCCACTGTACTCTACCTCTACTGTGCTGTACTGTACTCTATCTCTACTCTGCTCCACTGTACTCTACCTCTACTGTGCTCCACTGTACTCTACCTCTACTGTACTTCACTGTCCTCTATCTCTACTGTACTCCACTGTACTCTACCTCTACTGTGCTCCACTGTACTCTACCTCTACTGTACTCCACTGTACTCTATCTCTACTGTGCTCCACTGTACTCTACCTCTACTGTGCTCCACTGTACTCTACCTCTACTGTGCTCCACTGTACTCTACCTCTACTGTACTCCACTGTACTCTATCTCTACTGTGCTCCACTGTACTCTACCTCTACTGTGCTCAACAGTACTCTACTGTACTCCACTGTACTCTACCTCTACTGTACTCCACTGTACTCTATCTCTACTGTACTCCACTGTACTCTACCTCTACTGTACTCCACTGTACTCTATCTCTACTGTGCTCCACTGTACTCTACCTCTACTGTGCTCAAATGTACTGTACTGTACTCCACTGTACTCTACCTCTACTGTACTCCACTGTACTCTACCTCTACTGTACTCCACTGTACTCTACTCTAATGTACTCCACTGTACTCTATCTCTACTGTGATCCACTGTACTCTACCTCTACTGTACTCCACTGTACTCTATCTCTACTGTACTCCACTGTACTCTACCTCTACTGTACTCTACTGTTCTCTACCTCTACTGTGCTCTACTGTACTCTACTCTACTGTACTCCACTGTACTCTATCTCTACTGTGATCCACTGTACTCTACCTCTACTGTACTCCACTTTACTTTATCTCTACTGTGATCCACTGTACTCTATCTCTACTGTGCTCCACTGTACTCTACCTCTACTGTGCTCCACTGTACTCTACCTCTACTGTACTCCACTTTACTTTATCTCTACTGTGATCCACTGTACTCTATCTCTACTGTGCTCCACTGTACTCTACCTCTACTATGCTCAACTGTACTCTATCTCTACTGTGCTCCACTCTACTCTACCTCTACTGTGCTCCACTGTACTCTACCTCTACTGTACTCCACTGTACTCTATCTCTACTGTACTCCACTGTACTCTACCTCTACTGTGCTCTACTGTTCTCTACCTCTACTGTGCTCTACTGTACTCCACCTCTACTGTGCTCCACTGTACCCTACCTCTACTGTGCTCCACTGTACTCTACCTCTACTGTGCTCCACTGTACTCTACCTCTACTCTGCTCCACTGTATCCACTGTACTCTACCTCTACTGTGCTCCACTGTACTCTACCTCTACTGTGCTCCACTGTACTCTACCTATACTGTACTCTACTGTACTCCACCTCTAATGAGCTCCACTGTACTCTGGCTCTACTGTACTCCACTGTACTTTACCTCTACTGTACTCCACTGTACTCTACCTCTACTGTGCTCCACTGTACTCTATTTCTACTGTACTCCTCTGTACTCTACCTCTACTGTGCTCCACTGTACTCTATCTGTAATGTACTCTAGTGTACTCTATCTCTACTGTGATCCACTGTACTCTACCTCTGCTGTGCTCCACTGTACTCTATCTCTACTGTACTCCACTGTACTCTACTGTTCTCTACCTCTACTGTACTCTACTGTGCTCCACTGTACTCCACTTTAGTCTACCTCTACTGTGCTCCACTGTACTCTACCTCTACTCTGCTCCACTATACTCTACCTCTACTGTGCTCCACTGTACTCTACCTCTACTGTGCTCCACTGTACTCTACCTCTACTGTACTCTACTGTACTCCACCTCTAATGAGCTCCACTGTACTCTGGCTCTACTGTACTCCACTGCACTTTACCTCTACTGTACTCCACTGTACTCTACCTCTACTGTGCTCCACTGTACTCTATTTCTACTGTACTCCTCTGTACTCTACCTCTACTGTGCTCCACTGTACTCTATCTGTAATGTACTCTACTGTACTCTATCTCTACTGTGATCCACTGTACTCTACCTCTGCTGTGCTCCACTGTACTCTATCTCTACTGTACTCCACTGTACTCTACTGTTCTCTACCTCTACTGTACTCTACTGTGCTCCACTGTACTCCACTGTAGTCTACCTCTACTGTGCTCCACTGTACTCTACCTCTACTGTGCTCCACTATACTCTACCTCTACTGTGCTCCACTGTACTCTACCTCTACTGTCCTCCACTGTACTCTACCTCTACTGTGCTCCACTGTACTCTCTCTCTACTGTACTCTACCTCTACTGTACTCTACTGTACTCCACCTCTAATGTGCTCCACTGTACTCTACCTCGACTGTACTCTACCTCTACTGCACTCCACTGTACTCTACCTCTACTGTGCTCTACTGTACTCTATCTCTACTGTGCTCCACTGTACTCTACCTCTACTGTGCTCCACTGTACTCTACCTCTACAGTACTTCACTGTCCTCTATCTCTACTGTACTCTACTGTACTCTACCTCTATTGTCCTCCACTGTACTCTATCTCTACTGTACTCCACTGTACTCTACCTCCACTGTACTCTACCTCTACCGTACTCCACTGTACTCTATCTCTACTGTACTCCACTGTACTCTACCTCTACTGTACTCTACTGTTCTCTACCTCTACTGTGCTCTACTGTACTTTACTCTACTGTACTCCACTGTACTCTATCTCTACTGTACTCCACTATACTCGAACTCTACTATACTCCACTGTACTCTATCTCTACTGTGCTCCACTGTACTCTATTTCTACTGTGCTCCACTGTACTCTATCTCTATTGTACTCCATTGTACTCTATTTCTACTGTACTTCACTGTCCTCTATCTCTACTGTACTCCACTGTACTCTACCTCTATTGTGCTCCACTGTACTCTATATCTACTGTACTCTACTGTACTCTATCTCTACTGTACTCCACTGTACTCTATCTCTACTGTACTCCACTGTACTCTACCTCTACTGTACTCTACTGTACTCTATCTCTACTGTACTCCACTGTACTCTATCTCTACTGTACTCCACTGTACTCTACCTCTACTGTACTCTACTGTTCTCTACCTCTACTCGGCTCTACTGTACTACACTGTACTCTATCTCTACTGTGATCCACTGTACTCTACTTCTACTGTACTCCACTGTAGTCTATCTCTACTGTATCCACTGTACTCTATCTCTACTGTGCTCCACTGTACTCTACCTCTACTGTGCTCCACTGTACTCTACCTCTACCGTACTCCACTGTACTCTATCTCTACTGAACTCCACTGTACTCTACCTCAACTGTACTCTACTGTTCTCTACCTCTACTGTGCTCTACTCTACTCTACTGTACTCCACTGTACTCTATCTCTACTGTGATCCACTGTACTCTACCTCTACTGTACTCTACTGTACTCTATCTCTACTGTGATCTACTGTACTCTATCTCTACTGTGCTCCACTGTACTCTACCTCTACTGTGCTCCACTGTACTCTATCTCTACTGTGCTCCACTCTACTCTACCTCTACTGTGCTCCACTGTATCCTACCTCTACTGTACTCCACTGTACTCTATCTCTACTGTGCTCCACTGTACTCTATCTCTACTGTACTCCACTGTACTCTACCTCTACTGTGCTCTACTGTTCTCTACCTCTACTGTGCTCTACTGTACTCCACCTCTACTGTTCTCCACTGTACCCTACCTCTATTGTGCTCCACTGTACTCTACCTCTACTGTACTCCACTGTATTCTATCTCTACTGTGCTCCACTGTACTCTACCTCTACTGTGCTCAACTGTACTCTACTGTACTCCACTGTACTCTACCTCTACTGTACTCCACTGTACTCTATCTCTACTGTACTCCACTGTACTCTACCTCTACTGTACTCCACTGTACTCTATCTCTACTTTGCTCCACTGTACTCTACCTCTACTGTGCCCAACTGTACTGTACTCTACCTCTACTGTACTCCACTGTACTCTACCTCTACTGTACTCCACTTTACTCTACCTCTACTGTACTCAACTGTACTCTATCTCTACTGTGCTCCACTGTACTCTACCTCTACTGTACTCCACTGTACTCTATCTCTACTGTACTCCACTGTACTCTACCTATACTGTACTCTACTGTTCTCTTCCTCTACTGTACTCCACTGTACTCTATCTCTACTGTGATCCACTGTACTCTACCTCTACTGTACTCCACTGTACTCTATCTCTACTGTACTCCACTGTACTCTACCTATACTGTACTCTACTGTTCTCTTCCTCTACTGTACTCCACTGTACTCTATCTCTACTGTGATCCACTGTACTCTACCTCTACTGTACTCCACTGTACTCTATCTCTACTCTACTCCACTGTACTCTACCTCTACTGTACTCTACTGTTCTCTGCCTCTACTGTGCTCTACTGTACTCTTCTCTACTGTACTCCACTGTACTCTATCTCTACTGTGATCCACTGTACTCTACCTCTACTGTACTCCACTGTACTCTATCTCTACTGTGATCCACTGTACTCTATCTCTACTGTGCTCCACTGTACTCTACCTCTACTATGCTCCACTGTACTCTATCTGTACTGTGCTCCACTCTACTCTACCTCTACTGTGCTCCACTCTACTCTACCTCTACTGTGCTCCACTGTACTCTACCTCTACTGTACTCCACTCTACTCTATCTCTACTGTGCTCCACTGTACTCTATCTCTACTGTACTCCACTGTACTCTACATCTACTGTGCTCTACTGTTCTCTACCTCTACTGTGCTCTACTGTACTCCTCCTCTACTGTGCTCCACTGTACCCTACCTCTACTGTGCTCCACTGTACTCTACCTCTACTGTGCTCCACTGTACTCTACCTCTACTGTGCTCCACTGTACTCTAACTCTACTGTGCTCCACTGTACTCTACCTCTACTGTGCTCCACTGTACTCTATCTCTACTGTGCTCCACTGTACTCTATTTCTACTGTACTCCACTGTACTCTACCTCTACTGTGCTCCACTGTACTCTACCTCTACTGTGCTCTACTGTACTCTATCTCTACTCTGCTCCACTGTACTCTACCTCTACTGTGCTCCACTGTACTCTACCTCTACTGTACTTCACTGTCCTCTATCTCTACTGTACTCCACTGTACTCTACCTCTACTGTGCTCCACTGTACTCTACCTCTACTGTACTCCACTGTACTCTATCTCTACTGTGCTCCACTGTACTCTACCTCTACTGTGCTCCACTGTACTCTACCTCTACTGTGCTCCACTGTACTCTACCTCTACTGTACTCCACTGTACTCTATCTCTACTGTGCTCCACTGTACTCTACCTCCACTGTGCTCAACTGTACTCTACTGTACTCCACTGTACTCTACCTCTACTGTACTCCACTGTACTCTATCTCTACTGTACCCCACTGTACTCTACCTCTACTGTACTCCACTGTACTCTATCTCTACTGTGCTCCACTGTACTCTACCTCTACTGTGCTCAACTGTACTGTACTGTACTCCACTGTAATCTACCTCTACTGTACTCCACTGTACTCTACCTCTACTGTACTCCACTGTACTCTACTCTACTGTACTCCACTGTACTCTATCTCTACTGTGATCCACTGTACTCTACCTCTACTGTACTCCACTGTACTCTACCTCTACTGTACTCCACTTTACTCTACCTCTACTGTACTCAACTGTACTCTATCTCTACTGTGCTCCACTGTACTCTACCTCTACTGTACTCCACTGTACTCTATCTCTACTGTACTCCACTGTACTCTACCTATACTGTACTCTACTGTTCTCTTCCTCTACTGTACTCCACTGTACTCTATATCTACTGTGATCCACTGTACTCTACCTCTACTGTACTCCACTGTAGTCTATCTCTACTGTACTCCACTGTACTCTACCTATACTGTACTCTACTGTTCTCTTCCTCTACTGTACTCCACTGTACTCTATCTCTACTGTGATCCACTGTACTCTACCTCTACTGTACTCCACTGTACTCTATCTCTACTCTACTCCACTGTACTCTACCTCTACTGTACTCTACTGTTCTCTGCCTCTACTGTGCTCTACTGTACTCTTCTCTACTGTACTCCACTGTACTCTATCTCTACTGTGATCCACTGTACTCTACCTCTACTGTACTCCACTGTACTCTATCTCTACTGTGATCCACTGTACTCTATCTCTACTGTGCTCCACTGTACTCTACCTCTACTATGCTCCACTGTACTCTATCTGTACTGTGCTCCACTCTACTCTACCTCTACTGTGCTCCACTGTACTCTACCTCTACTGTACTCCACTCTACTCTATCTCTACTGTGCTCCACTGTACTCTATCTCTACTGTACTCCACTGTACTCTACATCTACTGTGCTCTACTGTTCTCTACCTCTACTGTGCTCTACTGTACTCCACCTCTACTGTGCTCCACTGTACCCTACCTCTACTGTGCTCCACTGTACTCTACCTCTACTGTGCTCCACTGTACTCTACCTCTACTGTGCTCCACTGTACTCTAACTCTACTGTGCTCCACTGTACTCTACCTCTACTGTGCTCCACTGTACTCTATCTCTACTGTGCTCCACTGTACTCTATTTCTACTGTACTCCACTGTACTCTACCTCTACTGTGCTCCACTGTACTCTACCTCTACTGTACTCCACTGTACTCTATCTCTACTGTGCTCCACTGTACTCTACCTCTACTGTGCTCCACTGTACTCTATCTCTACTCTGCTCCACTGTACTCTACCTCTACTGTGCTCCACTGTACTCTACCTCTACTGTACTTCACTGTCCTCTATCTCTACTGTACTCCACTGTACTCTACCTCTACTGTGCTCTACTGTACTCTATCTCTACTCTGCTCCACTGTACTCTACCTCTACTGTGCTCCACTGTACTCTACCTCTACTGTACTTCACTGTCCTCTATCTCTACTGTACTCCACTGTACTCTACCTCTACTGTGCTCCACTGTACTCTACCTCTACTGTACTCCACTGTACTCTATCTCTACTGTGCTCCACTGT
The DNA here is from genome assembly GCA_030578255.1 of Tiaroga cobitis. Lineage (NCBI taxonomy): Eukaryota > Metazoa > Chordata > Actinopteri > Cypriniformes > Leuciscidae > Tiaroga > Tiaroga cobitis. The sequence goes on along the minus strand of CM060611.1, from coordinate 30,106,945 downwards.
ACTCTACCTCTACTGTGCTCCACTGTACTCTACCTCTACTGTGCTCCACTGTACTCTACCTCTACTGTACTCCACTGTACTCTATCTCTACTGTGCTCCACTGTACTCTACCTCCACTGTGCTCAACTGTACTCTACTGTACTCCACTGTACTCTACCTCTACTGTACTCCACTGTACTCTATCTCTACTGTACCCCACTGTACTCTACCTCTACTGTACTCCACTGTACTCTATCTCTACTGTGCTCCACTGTACTCTACCTCTACTGTGCTCAACTGTACTGTACTGTACTCCACTGTAATCTACCTCTACTGTACTCCACTGTACTCTACCTCTACTGTACTCCACTGTACTCTACTCTACTGTACTCCACTGTACTCTATCTCTACTGTGATCCACTGTACTCTACCTCTACTGTACTCCACTGTACTCTATCTCTACTGTACTCCACTGTACTCTACCTCTACTGTACTCTACTGTTCTCTACCTCTACTGTGCTCTACTGTACTCTACTCTACTGTACTCCACTGTACTCTATCTCTACTGTGATCCACTGTACTCTACCTCTACTGTACTCCACTTTACTTTATCTCTACTGTGATCCACTGTACTCTATCTCTACTGTGCTCCACTGTACTCTACCTCTACTATGCTCCACTGTACTCTATCTCTACTGTGCTCCACTCTACTCTACCTCTACTGTGCTCCACTGTACTCTACCTCTACTGTACTCCACTTTACTTTATCTCTACTGTGATCCACTGTACTCTACCTCTACTGTGCTCCACTGTACTCTACCTCTACTATGCTCCACTGTACTCTATCTCTACTGTGCTCCACTGTACTCTACCTCTACTGTGCTCAACTGTACTGTACTGTACTCCACTGTAATCTACATCTACTGTACTCCACTGTACTCTACCTCTACTGTACTCCACTGTACTCTACTCTACTGTACTCCACTGTACTCTATCTCTACTGTGATCCACTGTACTCTACCTCTACTGTACTCCACTGTACTCTATCTCTACTGTACTCCACTGTACTCTACCTCTACTGTACTCTACTGTTCTCTACCTCTACTGTGCTCTACTGTACTCTACTCTACTGTACTCCACTGTACTCTATCTCTACTGTGATCCACTGTACTCTACCTCTACTGTACTCCACTTTACTTTATCTCTACTGTGATCCACTGTACTCTATCTCTACTGTGCTCCACTGTACTCTACCTCTACTATGCTCCACTGTACTCTATCTCTACTGTGCTCCACTCTACTCTACCTCTACTGTGCTCCACTGTACTCTACCTCTACTGTACTCCACTGTACTCTATCTCTACTGTACTCCACTGCACTCTACCTCTACTGTGCTCTACTGTTCTCTACCTCTACTGTGCTCTACTGTACTCCACCTCTACTGTGCTCCACTGTACCCTACCTCCACTGTATCCACTGTACTCTACCTCTACTGTGCTCCACTGTACTCTACCTCTACTGTGCTCCACTGTATCCACTGTACTCTACCTCTACTGTGCTCCACTGTACTCTACCTCTACTGTGCTCCACTGTACTCTACCTCTACTGTACTCTACTGTACTCCACCTCTAATGAGCTCCACTGTACTCTGGCTCTACTGTACTCCACTGTACTTTACCTCTACTGTACTCCACTGTACTCTACCTCTACTGTGCTCCACTGTACTCTATTTCTACTGTACTCCTCTGTACTCTACCTCTACTGTGCTCCACTGTACTCTATCTGTAATGTACTCTACTGTACTCTATCTCTACTGTGATCCACTGTACTCTACCTCTGCTGTGCTCCACTGTACTCTACTGTTCTCTACCTCTACTGTACTCTACTGTGCTCCACTGTACTCCACTGTAGTCTACCTCTACTTTGCTCCACTGTACTCTACGTCTACTGTGCTCCACTATACTCTACCTCTACTCTGCTCCACTGTACTCTACCTCTACTGTCCTCCACTGTACTCTACCTCTACTGTGCTCCACTGTACTCTCTCTCTACTGTACTCTACCTCTACTGTACTCTGCTGTACTCCACCTCTAATGTGCTCCACTGTACTCTACCTCTACTGTACTCTACCTCTACTGTACTCCACTGTACTCTACCTCTACTGTGCTCTACTGTACTCTATCTCTACTGTGCTCCACTGTACTCTACCTCTACTGTGCTCCACTGTACTCTACCTCTACTGTACTTCACTGTCCTCTATCTCTACTGTACTCCACTGTACTCTACCTCTATTGTCCTCCACTGTACTCTATCTCTACTGTACTCTACTGTACTATATCTCTACTGTACTCCACTGTACTCTATCTCTACTGTACTCCACTGTACTCTACCTCCACTGTACTCTACCTCTACCGTACTCCACTGTACTCTATCTCTACTGTACTCCACTGTACTCTACCTCTACTGTACTCTACTGTTCTCTACCTCTACTGTGCTCTACTGTACTTTACTCTACTGTACTCCACTGTACTCTATCTCTACTGTGATCCACTGTACTCTACCTCTACTGTACTCCACTGTACTCTATCTCTACTGTGATCCACTGTACTCTATCTCTATTGTGCTCCACTGTACTCTACCTCTACTGTGCTCCACTGTACTCTATCTCTACTGTGCTCCACTCTACTCTACCTCTACTGTGCTCCACTGTATCCTACCTCTACTGTACTCCACTGTACTCTCTCTCTACTGTGCTCCACTGTACTCTATCTCTACTGTACTCAGCTGTACTCTACCTCTACTGTGCTCTACTGTTCTCCACCTCTACTGTGCTCTACTCTACTCCACCTCTACTGTGCTCCACTGTACCCTACCTCTACTGTGCTCCACCGTACTCTACCTCTACTCTGCTCCACTGTACTCTACCTCTACTGTACTCCACTGTACTTTATCTCTACTGTACTCCACTGTATTCTACCTCTACTGTACTCCACTGTACTCTACCTCTACTGTACTCCACTCTAATCTACCTCTACTGTCCTCCACTGTACTCTACCTCTACTGTGCTCCACTGTACTCTCTCTCTACTGTACTCTACCTCTACTGTACTCTACTGTGCTCAAATGTACTCCACTGTAGTCTACCTCTACTGTGCTCCACTGTACTCTACCTCTACTGTGCTCCACTATACTCTACCTCTACTGTGCTCCACTGTACTCTACCTCTACTGTCCTCCACTGTACTCTACCTCTACTGTGCTCCACTGTACTCTCTCTCTACTGTACTCTACCTCTACTGTACTCTACTGTACTCCACCTCTAATGTACTCCACTGTACTCTACCTCTACTGTACTCTACCTCTACTGTACTCCACTGTACTCTACCTCTAATGTGCTCCACTGTACTCTATCTCTACTGTGCTCCACAGTACTCTATTTCTACTGTGCTCCACTGTACTCTATCTCTACTGTACTCCACTTTACTCTATCTCTACTGTACTTCACTGTCCTTTATCTCTAATGTACTCCACTGTACTCTACCTCTATTGTGCTCCATTGTACTCTATCTCTACTGTACTCTATTGTACTATATCTCTACTTTACTCCACTGTACTCTATCTCTACTGTACTCCACTGTACTCTACCTCTACTGTGCTCCACTGTATCCTACATCTACTGTACTCCACTGTACTCTCTCTCTACTGTGCTCCACTGTACTCTATCTCTACTGTACTCAGCTGTACTCTACCTCTACTGTGCTCTACTGTTCTCTACCTCTACTGTGCTCTACTCTACTCCACCTCTACTGTGCTCCACTGTACCCTACCTCTACTGTGCTCCACCGTACTCTACCTCTATTGTGCTCCACTGTACTCTACCTCTACTGTACTCCACTGTACTCTATCTCTACTGTACTCCACTGTACTCTACCTCTACTGTACTCCACTGTACTCTATCTCTACTGTACTCCACTCTAATCTACCTCTACTGTCCTCCACTGTACTCTACCTCTACTGTGCTCCACTGTACTCTATCTCTACTGTACTCTACCTCTACTGTACTCTACTGTGCTCCACTGTACTCCACTGTAGTCTACCTCTACTGTGCTCCACTGTACTCTACCTCTACTGTGCTCCACTATACTCTACCTCTACTGTGCTCCACTGTACTCTACCTCTACTGTCCTCCACTGTACTCTACCTCTACTGTGCTCCACTGTACTCTCTCTCTACTGTACTCTACCTCTACTGTACTCTACTGTACTCCACCTCTAATGTGCTCCACTGTACTCTATCTCTACTGTGCTCCACTGTACTCTATTTCTACTGTGCTCCACTGTACTCTATCTCTACTGTACTCCACTGTACTCTATCTCTACTGTACTTCACTGTCCTTTATCTCTAATGTACTCCACTGTACTCTACCTCTATTGTGCTCCATTGTACTCTATCTCTACTGTACTCTACTGTACTCTATCTCTACTTTACTCCACTGTATTCTATCTCTACTGTGCTCCACTGTACTCTACCTCTACTGTGCTCAACTGTACTCTACTGTACTCCACTGTACTCTACCTCTACTGTACTCCACTGTACTCTATCTCTACTGTACTCCACTGTACTCTACCTCTACTCTACTCCACTGTACTCTATCTCTACTGTGCTCCACTGTACTCTACCTCTACTGTGCCCAACTGTACTGTACTCTACCTCTACTGTACTCCACTGTACTCTACCTCTACTGTACTCCACTTTACTCTACCTCTACTGTACTCAACTTTACTCTATCTCTACTGTGCTCCACTGTACTCTACCTCTACTGTACTCCACTGCACTCTATCTCTACTGTACTCCACTGTACTCTACCTATACTGTACTCTACTGTTCTCTTCCTCTACTGTACTCCACTGTACTCTATCTCTACTGTGATCCACTGTACTCTACCTCTACTGTACTCCACTGTACTCTATCTCTACTGTACTCCACTGTACTCTACCTATACTGTACTCTACTGTTCTCTTCCTCTACTGTACTCCACTGTACTCTATCTCTACTGTGATCCACTGTACTCTACCTCTACTGTACTCCACTGTACTCTATCTCTACTCTACTCCACTGTACTCTACCTCTACTGTACTCTACTGTTCTCTACCTCTACTGTGCTCTACTGTACTCTTCTCTACTGTACTCCACTGTACTCTATCTCTACTGTGATCCACTGTACTCTACCTCTACTGTACTCCACTGTACTCTATCTCTACTGTGATCCACTGTACTCTATCTCTACTGTGCTCCACTGTACTCTACCTCTACTATGCTCCACTGTACTCTATCTGTACTGTGCTCCACTCTACTCTACCTCTACTGTAATCCACTGTACTCTACCTCTACTGTACTCCACTCTACTCTATCTCTACTGTGCTCCACTGTACTCTATCTCTACTGTACTCCACTGTACTATACCTCTACTGTGCTCTACTGTTCTCTACCTCTACTGTGCTCTACTGTACTCCACCTCTACTGTGCTCCACTGTACCCTACCTCTACTGTGCTCCACTGTACTCTACCTCTACTGTGCTCCACTCTACTCTACCTCTACTGTGCTCCACTGTACTCTACCTCTACTGTGCTCCACTGTACTCTACCTCTACTGTGCTCCACTGTACTCTATCTCTACTGTGCTCCACTGTACTCTATTTCTACTGTACTCTACTGTACTCCACCTCTAATGTGCTCCACTGTACTCTACCTCTACTGTACTCTACCTCTACTGTACTCCACTGTACTCTACCTCTACTCTGCTCTACTGTACTCTATCTCTACTCTGCTCCACTGTACTCTACCTCTACTGTGCTCCACTGTACTCTACCTCTACTGTACTTCACTGTCCTCTATCTCTACTGTACTCCACTGTACTCTACCTCTACTGTGCTCCACTGTACTCTACCTCTACTGTACTCCACTGTACTCTATCTCTACTGTGCTCCACTGTACTCTACCTCTACTGTGCTCCACTGTACTCTACCTCTACTGTGCTCCACTGTACTCTACCTCTACTGTACTCCACTGTACTCTATCTCTACTGTGCTCCACTGTACTCTACCTCTACTGTGCTCAACTGTACTCTACTGTACTCCACTGTACTCTACCTCTACTGTACTCCACTGTACTCTATCTCTACTGTACTCCACTGTACTCTACCTCTACTGTACTCCACTGTACTCTATCTCTACTGTGCTCCACTGTACTCTACCTCTACTGTGCTCAACTGTACTGTACTGTACTCCACTGTAATCTACCTCTACTGTACTCTACTGTACTCTACCTCTACTGTACTCCACTGTACTCTACCTCTACTGTACTCCACTGTACTCTACTCTACTGTACTCCACTGTACTCTATCTCTACTGTGATCCACTGTACTCTACCTCTACTGTACTCCACTGTACTCTATCTCTACTGTACTCCACTGTACTCTACCTCTACTGTACTCTACTGTTCTCTACCTCTACTGTGCTCTACTGTACTCTACTCTACTGTACTCCACTGTACTCTATCTCTACTGTGATCCACTGTACTCTACCTCTACTGTACTCCACTTTACTTTATCTCTACTGTGATCCACTGTACTCTATCTCTACTGTGCTCCACTGTACTCTACCTCTACTATGCTCCACTGTACTCTATCTCTACTGTGCTCCACTCTACTCTACCTCTACTGTGCTCCACTGTACTCTACCTCTACTGTACTCCACTTTACTTTATCTCTACTGTGATCCACTGTTCTCTATCTATACTGTGCTCCACTGTACTCTACCTCTACTATGCTCCACTGTACTCTATCTCTACTGTGCTCCACTCTACTCTACCTCTACTGTGCTCCACTGTACTCTACCTCTACTGTACTCCACTGTACTCTATCTCTACTGTACTCCACTGCACTCTACCTCTACTGTGCTCTACTGTTCTCTACCTCTACTGTGCTCTACTGTACTCCACCTCTACTGTGCTCCACTGTACCCTACCTCTACTGTGCTCCACTGTACTCTACCTCTACTGTGCTCCACTGTACTCTACCTCTACTCTGCTCCACTGTATCCGCTGTACTCTACCTCTACTGTGCTCCACTGTACTCTACCTCTACTGTGCTCCACTGTACTCTACCTCTACTGTACTCTACTGTACTCCACCTCTAATGAGCTCCACTGTACTCTGGCTCTACTGTACTCCACTGTACTTTACCTCTACTGTACTCCACTGTACTCTACCTCTACTGTGCTCCACTGTACTCTATTTCTACTGTACTCCTCTGTACTCTACCTCTACTGTGCTCCACTGTACTCTATCTGTAATGTACTCTACTGTACTCTATCTTTACTGTGATCCACTGTACTCTACCTCTGCTGTGCTCCACTGTACTCTATCTCTACTGTACTCCACTCTACTCTACTGTTCTCTACCTCTACTGTACTCTACTGTGCTCCACTGTACTCCACTGTAGTCTACCTCTACTGTGCTCCACTGTACTCTACCTCTACTGTGCTCAACTATACTCTACCTCTACTGTGCTCCACTGTACTCTACCTCTTCTGTCCTCCACTGTACTCTACCTCTACTGTGCTCCACTGTACTCTCTCTCTACTGTACTCTACCTCTACTGTACTCTGCTGTACTCCACCTCTAATGTGCTCCACTGTACTCTACCTCTACTGTACTCTACCTCTACTGTACTCCACTGTACTCTAACTCTACTGTGCTCTACTGTACTCTATCTCTACTGTGCTCCACTGTACTCTACCTCTACTGTGCTCCACTGTACTCTACCTCTACTGTACTTCACTGTCCTCTATCTCTACTGTACTCCACTGTACTCTACCTCTATTGTCCTCCACTGTACTCTATCTCTACTGTACTCTACTGTACTATATCTCTACTGTACTCCACTGTACTCTATCTCTACTGTACTCCACTGTAGTCAACCTCCACTGTACTCTACCTCTACCGTACTCCACTGTACTCTATCTCTACTGTACTCCACTGTACTCTACCTCTACTGTACTCTACTGTTCTCTACCTCTACTGTGCTCTACTGTACTTTACTCTACTGTACTCCACTGTACTCTATCTCTACTGTGATCCACTGTACTCTACCTCTACTGTACTCCACTGTACTCTATCTCTACTGTGATCCACTGTACTCTATCTCTATTGTGCTCCACTGTACTCTACCTCTACTGTGCTCCACTGTACTCTATCTCTACTGTGCTCCACTCTACTCTACCTCTACTGTGCTCCACTGTATCCTACCTCTACTGTACTCCACTGTACTCTCTCTCTACTGTGCTCCACTGTACTCTATCTCTACTGTACTCAGCTGTACTCTACCTCTACTGTGCTCTACTGTTCTCCACCTCTACTGTGCTCTACTCTACTCCACCTCTACTGTGCTCCACTGTACCCTACCTCTACTGTGCTCCACCGTACTCTACCTCTACTGTGCTCCACTGTACTCTACCTCTACTGTACTCCACTGTACTCTATCTCTACTGTACTCCACTGTATTCTACCTCTACTGTACTCCACTGTACTCTATCTCTACTGTACTCCACTCTAATCTACCTCTACTGTCCTCCACTGTACTCTACCTCTATTGTGCTCCACTGTACTCTCTCTCTAATGTACTCTACCTCTACTGTACTCTACTGTGCTCCACTGTACTCCACTGTAGTCTACCTCTACTGTGCTCCACTGTACTCTACCTCTACTGTGCTCCACTATACTCTACCTCTACTGTGCTCCACTGTACTCTACCTCTACTGTCCTCCACTGTACTCTACCTCTACTGTGCTCCACTGTACTCTCTCTCTACTGTACTCTACCTCTACTGTACTCTACTCTACTCCACCTCTAATATGTTCCACTGTACTCTACCTCTACTGTACTCTACCTCTACTGTACTCCACTTTACTCTACCTCTAATGTGCTCCACTGTACTCTATCTCTACTGTGCTCCACTGTACTCTATTTCTACTGTGCTCCACTGTACTCTATCTCTACTGTACTCAACTGTACTCTATCTCTACTGTACTTCACTGTCCTTTATCTCTAATGTACTCCACTGTAATCTACCTCTATTGTGCTCCATTGTACTCTATCTCTACTGTACTCTACTGTACTCTATCTCTACTTTACTCCACTGTACTCTATCTCTACTGTACTCCACTGTACTCTACCTCTACTGTGCTCCACTGTATCCTACCTCTACTGTACTCCACTGTACTCTCTCTCTACTGTGCTCCACTGTACTCTTTCTCTACTGTACTCAGCTGTACTCTACCTCTACTGTGCTCTACTGTTCTCTACCTCTACTGTGCTCTACTCTACTCCACCTCTACTGTGCTCCACTGTACCCTACCTCTACTGTGCTCCACCGTACTCTACCTCTACTGTGCTCCACTGTACTCTACCTCTACTGTACTCCATTGTACTCTATCTCTACTGTACTCCACTGTACTCTACCTCTACTGTACTCCACTGTACTCTATCTCTACTGTACTCCACTCTAATCTACCTCTACTGTCCTCCACTGTACTCTACCTCTACTGTGCTCCACTGTACTCTCTCTCTACTGTACTCTACCTCTACTGTACTCTACTGTGCTCCACTGTACTCCACTGTAGTCTACCTCTACTGTGCTCCACTGTACTCTACCTCTACTGTGCTCCACTATACTCTACCTCTACTGTTCTCCACTGTACTCTACCTCTACTGTCCTCCACTGTACTCTACCTCTACTGTGCTCCACTGTACTCTCTCTCTACTGTACTCTACCTCTACTGTACTCTACTGTACTCCACCTCTAATGTGCTCCACTGTACTCTATCTCTACTGTGCTCCACTGTACTCTATTTCTACTGTGCTCCACTGTACTCTATCTCTACTGTACTCCACTGTACTCTATCTCTACTGTACTTCACTGTCCTTTATCTCTAATGTACTCCACTGTACTCTACATCTATTGTGCTCCATTGTACTCTATCTCTACTGTACTCTACTGTACTCTATCTCTACTTTACTCCACTGTACTCTATCTCTACTGTACTCCACTGTACTCTACCTCTACTGTGCTCCACTGTACTCTACCTCTACCGTACTCCACTGTACTCTATCTCTACTGTACTCCACTGTACTCTACCTCAACTGTACTCTACTGTTCTCTACCTCTACTGTGCTCCACTCTACTCTACTGTACTCCACTGTACTCTATCTCTACTGTGATCCACTGTACTCTACCTCTACTGTACTCTACTGTACTCTATCTCTACTGTGATCTACTGTACTCTATCTCTACTGTGCTCCACTGTACTCTACCTCTACTGTGCTCCACTGTACTCTATCTCTACTGTGCTCCACTCTACTCTACCTCTACTGTGCTCCACTGTATCCTACCTCTACTGTACTCCACTGTACTCTATCTCTACTGTGCTCCACTGTACTCTATCTCTACTGTACTCCACTGTACTCTACCTCTACTGTGCTCTACTGTTCTCTACCTCTACTGTGCTCTACTGTACTCCACCTCTACTGTTCTCCACTGTACCCTACCTCTATTGTGCTCCACTGTACTCTACCTCTACTGTACTCCACTGTATTCTATCTCTACTGTGCTCCACTGTACTCTACCTCTACTGTGCTCAACTGTACTCTACTGTACTCCACTGTACTCTACCTCTACTGTACTCCACTGTACTCTATCTCTACTGTACTCCACTGTACTCTACCTCTACTGTACTCCACTGTACTCTATATCTACTGTGCTCCACTGTACTCTACCTCTACTGTGCCCAACTGTACTGTACTCTACCTCTACTGTACTCCACTGTACTCTACCTCTACTGTACTCCACTTTACTCTACCTCTACTGTACTCAACTGTACTCTATCTCTACTGTGCTCCACTGTACTCTACCTCTACTGTACTCCACTGTACTCTATCTCTACTGTACTCCACTGTATTCTACCTATACTGTACTCTACTGTTCTCTTCCTCTACTGTACTCCACTGTACTCTATCTCTACTGTGATCCACTGTACTCTACCTCTACTGTACTCCACTGTACTCTATCTCTACTATACTCCACTGTACTCTACCTATACTGTACTCTACTGTTCTCTTCCTCTACTGTACTCCACTGTACTCTATCTCTACTGTGATCCACTGTACTCTACCTCTACTGTACTCCACTGTACTCTATCTCTACTCTACTCCACTGTACTCTACCTCTACTGTACTCTACTGTTCTCTACCTCTACTGTGCTCTACTGTACTCTTCTCTACTGTACTCCACTGTACTCTATCTCTACTGTGATCCACTGTACTCTTCCTCTACTGTACTCCACTGTACTCTATCTCTACTGTGATCCACTGTACTCTATCTCTACTGTGCTCCACTGTACTCTACCTCTACTATGCTCCACTGTACTCTATCTGTACTGTGCTCCACTCTACTCTACCTCTACTGTGCTCCACTGTACTCTACCTCTACTGTACTCCACTCTACTCTATCTCTACTGTGCTCCACTGTACTCTATCTCTACTGTACTCCACTGTACTCTACCTCTACTGTGCTCTACTGTTCTCTACCTCTACTGTGCTCTACTGTACTCCACCTCTACTGTGCTCCACTGTACCCTACCTCTACTGTGCTCCACTGTACTCTACCTCTACTGTGCTCCACTGTACTCTACCTCTACTGTGCTCCACTGTACTCTACCTCTACTGTGCTCCACTGTGCTCTACCTCTACTGTGCTCCACTGTACTCTATCTCTACTGTGCTCCACTGTACTCTATTTCTACTGTACTCTACTGTACTCCACCTCTAATGTGCTCCACTGTACTCTACCTCTACTGTACTCTACCTCTACTGTACTCCACTGTACTCTACCTCTACTGTGCTGTACTGTACTCTATCTCTACTCTGCTCCACTGTACTCTACCTCTACTGTGCTCCACTGTACTCTACCTCTACTGTACTTCACTGTCCTCTATCTCTACTGTACTCCACTGTACTCTACCTCTACTGTGCTCCACTGTACTCTACCTCTACTGTACTCCACTGTACTCTATCTCTACTGTGCTCCACTGTACTCTACCTCTACTGTGCTCCACTGTACTCTACCTCTACTGTGCTCCACTGTACTCTACCTCTACTGTACTCCACTGTACTCTATCTCTACTGTGCTCCACTGTACTCTACCTCTACTGTGCTCAACTGTACTCTACTGTACTCCACTGTACTCTACCTCTACTGTACTCCACTGTACTCTATCTCTACTGTACTCCACTGTACTCTACCTCTACTGTGCCCCACTATACTCTACCTCTACCGTACTCCACTGTACTCTATCTCTACTGTACTCCACTGTACTCTACCTCAACTGTACTCTACTGTTCTCTACCTCTACTGTGCTCCACTCTACTCTACTGTACTCCACTGTACTCTATCTCTACTGTGATCCACTGTACTCTACCTCTACTGTACTCTACTGTACTCTATCTCTACTGTGATCTACTGTACTCTATCTCTACTGTGCTCCACTCTACTCTACCTCTACTGTGCTCCACTGTATCCTACCTCTACTGTACTCCACTGTACTCTATCTCTACTGTGCTCCACTGTACTCTATCTCTACTGTACTCCACTGTACTCTACCTCTCCTGTACTCTACTGTTATCTACCTCTACTGTGCTCTACTGTACTCCACCTCTACTGTTCTCCACTGTACCCTACCTCTATTGTGCTCCACTGTACTCTACCTCTACTGTACTCCACTGTATTCTATCTCTACTGTGCTCCACTGTACTCTACCTCTACTCTGCTCAACTGTACTCTACTGTACTCCACTGTACTCTACCTCTACTGTACTCCACTGTACTCTATCTCTACTGTACTCCACTGTACTCTACCTCTACTGTACTCCACTGTACTCTATATCTACTGTGCTCCACTGTACTCTACCTCTACTGTGCCCAACTGTACTGTACTCTACCTCTACTGTACTCCACTGTACTCTACCTCTACTGTACTCCACTTTACTCTACCTCTACTGTACTCAACTGTACTCTATCTCTACTGTGCTCCACTGTACTCTACCTCTACTGTACTCCACTGTACTCTATCTCTACTGTACTCCACTGTATTCTACCTATACTGTACTCTACTGTTCTCTTCCTCTACTGTACTCCACTGTACTCTATCTCTACTGTGATCCACTGTACTCTACCTCTACTGTACTCCACTGTACTCTATCTCTACTATACTCCACTGTACTCTACCTATACTGTACTCTACTGTTCTCTTCCTCTACTGTACTCCACTGTACTCTATCTCTACTGTGATCCACTGTACTCTACCTCTACTGTACTCCACTGTACTCTATCTCTACTCTACTCCACTGTACTCTACCTCTACTGTACTCTACTGTTCTCTACCTCTACTGTGCTCTACTGTACTCTTCTCTACTGTACTCCACTGTACTCTATCTCTACTGTGATCCACTGTACTCTTCCTCTACTGTACTCCACTGTACTCTATCTCTACTGTGATCCACTGTACTCTACCTCTACTGTGCTCCACTGTACTCTACCTCTACCGTACTCCACTGTACTCTATCTCTACTGTACTCCACTGTACTCTACCTCAACTGTACTCTACTGTTCTCTACCTCTACTGTGCTCCACTCTACTCTACTGTACTCCACTGTACTCTATCTCTACTGTGATCCACTGTACTCTACCTCTACTGTACTCTACTGTACTCTATCTCTACTGTGATCTACTGTACTCTATCTCTACTGTGCTCCACTGTACTCTACCTCTACTGTGCTCCACTGTACTCTATCTCTACTGTGCTCCACTCTACTCTACCTCTACTGTGCTCCACTGTATCCTACCTCTACTGTACTCCACTGTACTCTATCTCTACTGTGCTCCACTGTACTCTATCTCTACTGTACTCCACTGTACTCTACCTCTACTGTGCTCTACTGTTCTCTACCTCTACTGTGCTCTACTGTACTCCACCTCTACTGTTCTCCACTGTACCCTACCTCTATTGTGCTCCACTGTACTCTACCTCTACTGTACTCCACTGTATTCTATCTCTACTGTGCTCCACTGTACTCTACCTCTAATGTGCTCAACTGTACTCTACTGTACTCCACTGTACTCTACCTCTACTGTACTCCACTGTACTCTATCTCTACTGTACTCCACTGTACTCTACCTCTACTGTACTCCACTGTACTCTATATCTACTGTGCTCCACTGTACTCTACCTCTACTGTGCCCAACTGTACTGTACTCTACCTCTACTGTACTCCACTGTACTCTACCTCTACTGTACTCCACTTTACTCTACCTCTACTGTACTCAACTCTACTCTATCTCTACTGTGCTCCACTGTACTCTACCTCTACTGTACTCCACTGTACTCTATCTCTACTGTACTCCACTGTATTCTACCTATACTGTACTCTACTGTTCTCTTCCTCTACTGTACTCCACTGTACTCTATCTCTACTGTGATCCACTGTACTCTACCTCTACTGTACTCCACTGTACTCTATCTCTACTATACTCCACTGTACTCTACCTATACTGTACTCTACTGTTCTCTTCCTCTACTGTACTCCACTGTACTCTACCTATACTGTACTCTACTGTTCTCTTCCTCTACTCTACTCCACTGTACTCTATCTCTACTGTGATCCACTGTACTCTACCTCTACCATACTCCACTGTACTCTATCTCTACTGTACTCCACTGTACTCTACCTCTACTGTACTCTACTGTTCTCTACCTCTACTGTGCTCTACTCTACTCTACTGTACTCCACTGTACTCTATCTCTACTGTGATCCACTGTACTCTACCTCTACTGTACTCTACTGTACTCTATCTCTACTGTGATCTACTGTACTCTATCTCTACTGTGCTCCACTGTACTCTACCTCTACTCTGCTCCAATGTACTCTATCTCTACTGTGCTCCACTCTACTCTACCTCTACTGTGCTCCACTGTATACTATCTCTACTGTACTCCACTGTACTCTACCTCTACTGTGCTCTACTGTTCTCTACCTCTACTGTGCTCTACTGTACTCCACCTCTACTGTGCTCCACTGTACCCTACCTCTACTGTGCTCCACTGTACTCTACCTCTACTGTGCTCCACTGTACTCTACATCTACTGTGCTCCACTGTACTCTACCTCTACTGTGCTCCACTGTACTCTACCTCTACTGTGCTCCACTGTACTCTATCTCTACTGTGCTCCACTGTACTCTATTTCTACTGTACTCTACTGTACTCCACCTCTAATGTGCTCCACTGTACTCTACCTCTACTGTACTCTACCTCTACTGTACTCCACTGTACTCTACCTCTACTGTGCTGTACTGTACTCTATCTCTACTCTGCTCCACTGTACTCTACCTCTACTGTGCTCCACTGTACTCTACCTCTACTGTACTTCACTGTCCTCTATCTCTACTGTACTCCACTGTACTCTACCTCTACTGTGCTCCACTGTACTCTACCTCTACTGTACTCCACTGTACTCTATCTCTACTGTGCTCCACTGTACTCTACCTCTACTGTGCTCCACTGTACTCTACCTCTACTGTGCTCCACTGTACTCTACCTCTACTGTACTCCACTGTACTCTATCTCTACTGTGCTCCACTGTACTCTACCTCTACTGTGCTCAACAGTACTCTACTGTACTCCACTGTACTCTACCTCTACTGTACTCCACTGTACTCTATCTCTACTGTACTCCACTGTACTCTACCTCTACTGTACTCCACTGTACTCTATCTCTACTGTGCTCCACTGTACTCTACCTCTACTGTGCTCAAATGTACTGTACTGTACTCCACTGTACTCTACCTCTACTGTACTCCACTGTACTCTACCTCTACTGTACTCCACTGTACTCTACTCTAATGTACTCCACTGTACTCTATCTCTACTGTGATCCACTGTACTCTACCTCTACTGTACTCCACTGTACTCTATCTCTACTGTACTCCACTGTACTCTACCTCTACTGTACTCTACTGTTCTCTACCTCTACTGTGCTCTACTGTACTCTACTCTACTGTACTCCACTGTACTCTATCTCTACTGTGATCCACTGTACTCTACCTCTACTGTACTCCACTTTACTTTATCTCTACTGTGATCCACTGTACTCTATCTCTACTGTGCTCCACTGTACTCTACCTCTACTGTGCTCCACTGTACTCTACCTCTACTGTACTCCACTTTACTTTATCTCTACTGTGATCCACTGTACTCTATCTCTACTGTGCTCCACTGTACTCTACCTCTACTATGCTCCACTGTACTCTACCTCTACTGTGCTCTACTGTACTCTACTCTACTGTACTCCACTGTACTCTATCTCTACTGTGATCCACTGTACTCTACCTCTACTGTACTCCACTTTACTTTATCTCTACTGTGATCCACTGTACTCTATCTCTACTGTGCTCCACTGTACTCTACCTCTACTATGCTCCACTGTACTCTACCTCTACTGTACTCCACTGTACTCTACTCTAATGTACTCCACTGTACTCTATCTCTACTGTGATCCACTGTACTCTACCTCTACTGTACTCCACTGTACTCTATCTCTACTGTACTCCACTGTACTCTACCTCTACTGTACTCTACTGTTCTCTACCTCTACTGTGCTCTACTGTACTCTACTCTACTGTACTCCACTGTACTCTATCTCTACTGTGATCCACTGTACTCTACCTCTACTGTACTCCACTTTACTTTATCTCTACTGTGATCCACTGTACTCTATCTCTACTATGCTCCACTGTACTCTATCTCTACTGTGCTCCACTCTACTCTACCTCTACTGTGCTCCACTGTACTCTACCTCTACTGTACTCCACTGTACTCTATCTCTACTGTACTCCACTGTACTCTACCTCTACTGTGCTCTACTGTTCTCTACCTCTACTGTGCTCTACTGTACTCCACCTCTACTGTGCTCCACTGTACCCTACCTCTACTGTGCTCCACTGTACTCTACCTCTACTGTGCTCCACTGTACTCTACCTCTACTCTGCTCCACTGTATCCACTGTACTCTACCTCTACTGTGCTCCACTGTACTCTACCTCTACTGTGCTCCACTGTACTCTACCTATACTGTACTCTACTGTACTCCACCTCTAATGAGCTCCACTGTACTCTGGCTCTACTGTACTCCACTGTACTTTACCTCTACTGTACTCCACTGTACTCTACCTCTACTGTGCTCCACTGTACTCTATTTCTACTGTACTCCTCTGTACTCTACCTCTACTGTGCTCCACTGTACTCTATCTGTAATGTACTCTAGTGTACTCTATCTCTACTGTGATCCACTGTACTCTACCTCTGCTGTGCTCCACTGTACTCTATCTCTACTGTACTCCACTGTACTCTACTGTTCTCTACCTCTACTGTACTCTACTGTGCTCCACTGTACTCCACTTTAGTCTACCTCTACTGTGCTCCACTGTACTCTACCTCTACTCTGCTCCACTATACTCTACCTCTACTGTGCTCCACTGTACTCTACCTCTACTGTGCTCCACTGTACTCTACCTCTACTGTACTCTACTGTACTCCACCTCTAATGAGCTCCACTGTACTCTGGCTCTACTGTACTCCACTGCACTTTACCTCTACTGTACTCCACTGTACTCTACCTCTACTGTGCTCCACTGTACTCTATTTCTACTGTACTCCTCTGTACTCTACCTCTACTGTGCTCCACTGTACTCTATCTGTAATGTACTCTACTGTACTCTATCTCTACTGTGATCCACTGTACTCTACCTCTGCTGTGCTCCACTGTACTCTATCTCTACTGTACTCCACTGTACTCTACTGTTCTCTACCTCTACTGTACTCTACTGTGCTCCACTGTACTCCACTGTAGTCTACCTCTACTGTGCTCCACTGTACTCTACCTCTACTGTGCTCCACTATACTCTACCTCTACTGTGCTCCACTGTACTCTACCTCTACTGTCCTCCACTGTACTCTACCTCTACTGTGCTCCACTGTACTCTCTCTCTACTGTACTCTACCTCTACTGTACTCTACTGTACTCCACCTCTAATGTGCTCCACTGTACTCTACCTCGACTGTACTCTACCTCTACTGCACTCCACTGTACTCTACCTCTACTGTGCTCTACTGTACTCTATCTCTACTGTGCTCCACTGTACTCTACCTCTACTGTGCTCCACTGTACTCTACCTCTACAGTACTTCACTGTCTTCTATCTCTACTGTACTCCACTGTACTCTACCTCTATTGTCCTCCACTGTACTCTATCTCTACTGTACTCTACTGTACTATATCTCTACTGTACTCCACTGTACTCTATCTCTACTGTACTCCACTGTACTCTACCTCCACTGTACTCTACCTCTACCGTACTCCACTGTACTCTATCTCTACTGTACTCCACTGTACTCTACCTCTACTGTACTCTACTGTTCTCTACCTCTACTGTGCTCTACTGTACTTTACTCTACTGTACTCCACTGTACTCTATCTCTACTGTGATCCACTGTACTCTACCTCTACTGTACTCCACTGTACTCTATCTCTACTGTGATCCACTGTACTCTATCTCTATTGAGCTCCACTGTACTCTATCTCTACTGTGCTCCACTGTACTCTATCTCTACTGTGCTCCACTCTACTCTACCTCTACTGTGCTCCACTGTATCCTACCTCTACTGTACTCCACTGTACTCTCTCTCTACTGTGCTCCACTGTACTCTATCTCTACTGTACTCAGCTGTACTCTACCTCTACTGTGCTCTACTGTTCTCTACCTCTACTGTGCTCTACTCTACTCCACCTCTACTGTGCTCCACTGTACCCTACCTCTACTGTGCTCCACCGTACTCTACCTCTACTGTGCTCCACTGTACTCTACCTCTACTGTACTCCACTGTACTCTATCTCTACTGTACTCCACTGTACTCAACCTCTACTGTACTCCACTGTACTCTATCTCTACTGTACTCCACTCTAATCTACCTCTACTGTCCTCCACTGTACTCTACCTCTACTATGCTCCACTGTACTCTCTCTCTACTGTACTCTACCTCTACTGTACTCTACTGTACTCCACCTCTAATGTGCTCCACTGTACTCTACCTCTACTGTACTCTACCTCTACTGTCCTCCACTGTACTCTACCTCTACTGTGCTCCACTGTACTCTCTCTCTACTGTACTCTACCTCTACTGTACTCTACTGTGCTCCACTGTACTCCACTGTAGTCTACCTCTACTGTGCTCCACTGTACTCTACCTCTACTGTGCTCCACTATACTCTACCTCAACTGTGCTCCACTGTACTCTACCTCTACTGTCCTCCACTGTCCTCTATCTCTACTGTACTCCACTGTACTCTACCTCTATTGTCCTCCACTGTACTCTATCTCTACTGTACTCTACTGTACTATATCTCTACTGTACTCCACTGTACTCTATCTCTACTGTACTCCACTGTACTCTACCTCCACTGTACTCTACCTCTACCGTACTCCACTGTACTCTATCTCTACTGTACTCCACTGTACTCTACCTCTACTGTACTCTACTGTTCTCTACCTCTACTGTGCTCTACTGTACTTTACTCTACTGTACTCCACTGTACTCTATCTCTACTGTGATCCACTGTACTCTACCTCTACTGTACTCCACTGTACTCTATCTCTACTGTGATTCACTGTACTCTATCTCTATTGAGCTCCACTGTACTCTATCTCTACTGTGCTCCACTGTACTCTATCTCTACTGTGCTCCACTCTACTCTACCTCTACTGTGCTCCACTGTATCCTACCTCTACTGTACTCCACTGTACTCTCTCTCTACTGTGCTCCACTGTACTCTATCTCTACTGTACTCAGCTGTACTCTACCTCTACTGTGCTCTACTGTTCTCTACCTCTACTGTGCTCTACTCTACTCCACCTCTACTGTGCTCCACTGTACCCTACCTCTACTGTGCTCCACCGTACTCTACCTCTACTGTGCTCCACTGTACTCTACCTCTACTGTACTCCACTGTACTCTATCTCTACTGTACTCCACTGTACTCAACCTCTACTGTACTCCACTGTACTCTATCTCTACTGTACTCCACTCTAATCTACCTCTACTGTCCTCCACTGTACTCTACCTCTACTATGCTCCACTGTACTCTCTCTCTACTGTACTCTACCTCTACTGTACTCTACTGTACTCCACCTCTAATGTGCTCCACTGTACTCTACCTCTACTGTACTCTACCTCTACTGTCCTCCACTGTACTCTACCTCTACTGTGCTCCACTGTACTCTCTCTCTACTGTACTCTACCTCTACTGTACTCTACTGTGCTCCACTGTACTCCACTGTAGTCTACCTCTACTGTGCTCCACTGTACTCTACCTCTACTGTGCTCCACTATACTCTACCTCAACTGTGCTCCACTGTACTCTACCTCTACTGTCCTCCACTGTACTCTATCTCTACTGTGCTCCACTGTACTCTCTCTCTACTGTACTCTACCTCTACTGTACTCTACTGTACTCCACCTCTAATGTGCTCCACTGTACTCTACCTCTACTGTACTCTACCTCTACTGTACTCCACTGTACTCTACCTCTAATGTGCTCCACTGTACTCTATCTCTACTGTGCTCCACTGTACTCTATTTCTACTGTGCTCCACTGTACTCTATCTCTACTGTACTCCACTGTACTCTATCTCTACTGTACTTCACTATCCTTTATCTCTAATGTACTCCACTGTACTCTACCTCTATTGTGCTCCATTGTACTCTATCTCTACTGTACTCTACTGTACTCTATCTCTACTTTACTCCACTGTACTCTATCTCTACTGTACTCCACTGTACTCTACCTCTACTGTGCTCCACTGTACTCTACCTCTACCGTACTCCACTGTACTCTATCTCTACTGTACTCCACTGTACTCTACCTCTACTGTACTCTACTGTTCTCTACCTCTACTGTGCTCTACTCTACTCTACTGTACTCCACTGTACTCTATCTCTACTGTGATCCACTGTACTCTACCTCTACTGTACTCTACTGTACTCTATCTCTACTGTGATCTACTGTACTCTATCTCTACTGTGCTCCACTGTACTCTACCTCTACTCTGCTCCACTGTACTCTATCTCTACTGTGCTCCACTCTACTCTACCTCTACTGTGCTCCACTGTATACTACCTCTACTGTACTCCACTGTACTCTATCTCTACTGTGCTCCACTGTACTCTATCTCTACTGTACTCCACTGTACTCTACCTCTACTGTGCTCCACTGTATCCTACCTCTACTGTACTCCACTGTACTCTATCTCTACTGTGCTCCACTGTACTCTATCTCTACTGTACTCCACTGTACTCTACCTCTACTGTGCTCTACTGTTCTCTACCTCTACTGTGCTCTACTGTACTCCACCTCTACTGTTCTCCACTGTACCCTACCTCTATTGTGCTCCACTGTACTCTACCTCTACTGTGCTCCACTGTACTCTACCTCTACTGTACTCCACTGTATTCTATCTCTACTGTGCTCCACTGTACTCTACCTCTACTGTGCTCAACTGTACTCTACTGTACTCCACTGTACTCTACCTCTACTGTACTCCACTGTACTCTATCTCTACTGTACTCCACTGTACTCTACCTCTACTGTACTCCACTGTACTCTATCTCTACTGTGCTCTACTGTACTCTACCTCTACTGTGCCCAACTGTACTGTACTCTACTCCACTGTACTCTACCTCTACTGTACTCCACTGTACTCTACATCTACTGTACTCCACTTTACTCTACCTCTACTGTACTCAACTGTACTCTATCTCTACTGTGCTCCACTGTTCTCTACCTCTATTGTACTCCACTGTACTCTATCTCTACTGTACTCCACTGTACTCTACCTATACTGTACTCTACTGTTCTCTTCCTCTACTGTACTCCACTGTACTCTATCTCTACTGTGATCCACTGTACTCTACCTCTACTGTACTCCACTGTACTCTATCTCTACTCCACTCCACTGTACTCTACCTCTACTGTACTCTACTGTTCTCTACCTCTACTGTGCTCTACTGTACTCTTCTCTACTGTACTCCACTGTACTCTATCTCTACTGTGATCCACTGTACTCTACCTCTACTGTACTCCACTGTACTCTATCTCTACTGTGATCCACTGTACTCTATCTCTACTGTGCTCCACTGTACTCTACCTCTACTATGCTCCACTGTACTCTATCTGTACTGTGCTCCACTCTACTCTACCTCTACTGTGCTCCACTGTACTCTACCTCTACTGTACTCCACTCTACTCTATCTCTACTGTGCTCCACTGTACTCTATCTCTACTGTACTCCACTGTACTCTACCTCTACTGTGCTCTACTGTTCTCTACTTCTACTGTGCTCTACTGTACTCCACCTCTACTGTGCTCCACTGTACCCTACCTCTACTGTGCTCCACTGTACTCTACCTCTACTGTGCTCCACTGTACTCTACCTCTACTGTGCTCTACTGTACTCTACCTCTACTGTGCTCCACTGTACTCTACCTCTACTGTGCTCCACTGTACTCTATCTCTACTGTGCTCCACTGTACTCTATTTCTACTGTACTCCTCTGTACTCTACCTCTACTGTGCTCCACTGTACTCTACCTCTACTGTGCTCCACTGTACTCTATCTGTAATGTACTCTACTGTACTCTATCTCTACTGTGATCCACTGTACTCTACCTCTGCTGTGCTCCACTGTACTCTATCTCTACTGTACTCCACTGTACTCTACTGTTCTCTACCTCTACTGTACTCTACTGTGCTCCACTGTACTTCACTGTAGTCTACCTCTACTGTGCTCCACTGTACTCTACCTCTACTGTGCTCCACTATAATTTACCTCTACTGTGCTCCACTGTACTCTACCTCTACTGTCCTCCACTGTACTCTACCTCTACTGTGCTCCACTGTACTCTCTCTCTACTGTACTCTACCTCTAATGTACTCTACTGTACTCCACCTCTAATGTGCTCCACTGTACTCTACCTCTACTGTACTCTACCTCTACTGTACTCCACTGTACTCTACCTCTACTGTGCTCTACTGTACTCTATCTCTACTGTGCTCCACTGTACTCTACCTCTACTGTACTCCACTATACTCTAACTCTACTATACTCCACTGTGCTCTATCTCTACTGTGCTCCACTGTACTCTATTTCTACTGTGCTCCACTGTACTCTATCTCGATTGTACTCCACTGTACTCTATTTCTACTGTACTTCACTGACCTCTATCTCTACTGTACTCCACTGTACTCTACCTCTATTGTGCTCCACTGTACTCTATATCTACTGTACTCTACTGTACTCTATCTCTACTGTACTCCACTGTACTCTATCTCTACTGTACTCCACTGTACTCTACCTCTACTGTACTCTACTGTACTCTATCTCTACTGTACTCCACTGTACTCTATCTCTACTGTACTCCAATGTACTCTACCTCTACTGTACTCTACTGTTCTCTACCTCTACTCGGCTCTACTGTACTCTACTCTACTGTACTACACTGTACTCTATCTCTACTGTGATCCACTGTACTCTACTTCTACTGTACTCCACTGTAATCTATCTCTACTGTATCCACTGTACTCTATCTCTACTGTGCTCCACTGTACTCTACCTCTACTGTGCTCCACTGTACTCTATCTCTACTGTGCTCCTCTCTACTCTACCTCTACTGTGCTCCACTGTATCCTACCTCTACTGTACTCCACTGTACTCTATCTCTACTGTGCTCCACTTTACTCTATCTCTACTGTACTCCACTGTACTCTACCTCTACTGTGCTCTACTGTTCTCTACCTCTACTGTGCTCTACTGTACTCCACCTCTACTGTGCTCCACTCTACTCTACCTCTACTGTGCTCCACTGTATCCTACCTCTACTGTGCTCTACTGTACTCTATCTCTACTGTGCTCCACTGTACTCTACCTCTACTGTACTCCACTATACTCTAACTCTACTATACTCCACTGTACTCTATCTCTACTGTGCTCCACTGTACTCTATTTCTACTGTGCTCCACTGTACTCTATCTCTATTGTACTCCACTGCACTCTATTTCTACTGTACTTCACTGTCCTCTATCTCTACTGTACTCCACTGTACTCTACCTCTATTGTGCTCAACTGTACTCTATATCTACTGTACTCTACTGTACTCTATCTCTACTGTACTCCACTGTACTCTATCTCTACTGTACTCCACTGTACTCTACCTCTACTGTACTCTACTGTACTCTATCTCTACTGTAATCCACTGTACTCTACCTCTACTGTACTCCACTGTACTCTACCTCTACTGTACTCTACTGTTCTCTACCTCTACTCGGCTCTACTGTACTCTACTTCTACTGTACTCCACTGTACTCTATCTCTACTGTGCTCCACTGTACTCTACCTCTACTGTGCTCAACTGTACTCTACTGTACTCCACTGTACTCTACCTCTACTGTACTCCACTGTACTCTATCTCTACTGTACTCCACTGTACTCTACCTCTACTGTGCCCCACTGTACTCTACCTCTACCGTACTCCACTGTACTCTATCTCTACTGTACTCCACTGTACTCTACCTCAACTGTACTCTACTTTTCTCTACCTCTACTGTGCTCCACTCTACTCTACTGTACTCCACTGTACTCTATCTCTACTGTGATCCACTGTACTCTACCTCTACTGTACTCTACTGTACTCTATCTCTACTGTGATCTACTGTACTCTATCTCTACTGTGCTCCACTGTACTCTACCTCTACTGTGCTCCACTGTACTCTATCTCTACTGTGCTCCACTCTACTCTACCTCTACTGTGCTCCACTGTATCCTACCTCTACTGTACTCCACTGTACTCTATCTCTACTGTGCTCCACTGTACTCTATCTCTACTGTACTCCACTGTACTCTACCTCTACTGTGCTCTACTGTTCTCTACCTCTACTGTGCTCTACTGTACTCCACCTCTACTGTTCTCCACTGTACCCTACCTCTATTGTGCTCCACTGTACTCTACCTCTACTGTACTCCACTGTATTCTATCTCTACTGTGCTCCACTGTACTCTACCTCTACTGTGCTCAACTGTACTCTAGTGTACTCCACTGTACTCTACCTCTACTGTACTCCACTGTACTCTATCTCTACTGTACTCCACTGTACTCTACCTCTACTGTACTCCACTGTACTCTATATCTACTGTGCTCCACTGTACTCTACCTCTACTGTGCCCAACTGTACTGTACTCTACCTCTACTGTACTCCACTGTACTCTACCTCTACTGTACTCAACTGTACTCTATCTCTACTGTGCTCCACTGTACTCTACCTCTACTGTACTCCACTGTACTCTATCTCTACTGTACTCCACTGTATTCTACCTATACTGTACTCTACTGTTCTCTTCCTCTACTGTACTCCACTGTACTCTATCTCTACTGTGATCCACTGTACTCTACCTCTACTGTACTCCACTGTACTCTATCTCTACTATACTCCACTGTACTCTACCTATACTGTACTCTACTGTTCTCTTCCTCTACTGTACTCCACTGTACTCTATCTCTACTGTGATCCACTGTACTCTACCTCTACTGTACTCCACTGTACTCTATCTCTACTCTACTCCACTGTACTCTACCTCTACTGTACTCTACTGTTCTCTACCTCTACTGTGCTCTACTGTACTCTTCTCTACTGTACTCCACTGTACTCTATCTCTACTGTGATCCACTGTACTCTTCCTCTACTGTACTCCACTGTACTCTATCTCTACTGTGAATCACTGTACTCTACCTCTACTGTGCTCCACTGTACTCTACCTCTACCGTACTCCACTGTACTCTATCTCTACTGTACTCCACTGTACTCTACCTCAACTGTACTCTACTGTTCTCTACCTCTACTGTGCTCCACTCTACTCTACTGTACTCCACTGTACTCTATCTCTACTGTGATCCACTGTACTCTACCTCTACTGTACTCTACTGTACTCTATCTCTACTGTGATCTACTGTACTCTATCTCTACTGTGCTCCACTGTACTCTACCTCTACTGTGCTCCACTGTACTCTATCTCTACTGTGCTCCACTCTACTCTACCTCTACTGTGCTCCACTGTATCCTACCTCTACTGTACTCCACTCTACTCTATCTCTACTGTGCTCCACTGTACTCTATCTCTACTGTACTCCACTGTACTCTACCTCTACTGTGCTCAACTGTTCTCTACCTCTACTGTGCTCTACTGTACTCCACCTCTACTGTTCTCCACTGTACCCTACCTCTATTGTGCTCCACTGTACTCTACCTCTACTGTACTCCACTGTATTCTATCTCTACTGTGCTCCACTGTACTCTACCTCTACTGTGCTCAACTTTACTCTACTGTACTCCACTGTACTCTACCTCTACTGTACTCCACTGTACTCTATCTCTACTGTACTCCACTGTACTCTACCTCTACTGTACTCCACTGTACTCTATATCTACTGTGCTCCACTGTACTCTACCACTACTGTGCCCAACTGTACTGTACTCTACCTCTACTGTACTCCACTGTACTCTACCTCTACTGTACTCCACTTTACTCTACCTCTACTGTACTCAACTCTACTCTATCTCTACTGTGCTCCACTGTACTCTACCTCTACTGTACTCCACTGTACTCTATCTCTACTGTACTCCACTGTATTCTACCTATACTGTACTCTACTGTTCTCTTCCTCTACTGTACTCCACTGTACTCTATCTCTACTGTGATCCACTGTACTCTACCTCTACTGTACTCCACTGTACTCTATCTCTACTATACTCCACTGTACTCTACCTATACTGTACTCTACTGTTCTCTTCCTCTACTGTACTCCACTGTACTCTACCTATACTGTACTCTACTGTTCTCTTCCTCTACTGTACTCCACTGTACTCTATCTCTACTGTGATCCACTGTACTCTACCTCTACCGTACTCCACTGTACTCTATCTCTACTGTACTCCACTGTACTCTACCTCTACTGTACTCTACTGTTCTCTACCTCTACTGTGCTCTACTCTACTCTACTGTACTCCACTGTACTCTATCTCTACTGTGATCCACTGTACTCTACCTCTACTGTACTCTACTGTACTCTATCTCTACTGTGATCTACTGTACTCTATCTCTACTGTGCTCCACTGTACTCTACCTCTACTATGCTCCAATGTACTCTATCTCTACTGTGCTCCACTCTACTCTACCTCTACTGTGCTCCACTGTATACTATCTCTACTGTACTCCACTGTACTCTACCTCTACTGTGCTCTACTGTTCTCTACCTCTACTGTGCTCTACTGTACTCCACCTCTACTGTGCTCCACTGTACCCTACCTCTACTGTGCTCCACTGTACTCTACCTCTACTGTGCTCCACTGTACTCTACCTCTACTGTGCTCCACTGTACTCTACCTCTACTGTGCTCCACTGTACTCTACCTCTACTGTACTCCACTGTACTCTATCTCTACTGTGCTCCACTGTACTCTATTTCTACTGTACTCTACTGTACTCCACCTCTAATGTGCTCCACTGTACTCTACCTCTACTGTACTCTACCTCTACTGTACTCCAATGTACTCTACCTCTACTGTGCTGTACTGTACTCTATCTCTACTCTGCTCCACTGTACTCTACCTCTACTGTGCTCCACTGTACTCTACCTCTACTGTACTTCACTGTCCTCTATCTCTACTGTACTCCACTGTACTCTACCTCTACTGTGCTCCACTGTACTCTACCTCTACTGTACTCCACTGTACTCTATCTCTACTGTGCTCCACTGTACTCTACCTCTACTGTGCTCCACTGTACTCTACCTCTACTGTGCTCCACTGTACTCTACCTCTACTGTACTCCACTGTACTCTATCTCTACTGTGCTCCACTGTACTCTACATCTACTGTGCTCAACTGTACTCTACTGTACTCCACTGTACTCTACCTCTACTGTACTCCACTGTACTCTATCTCTACTTTACTCCACTGTACTCTACCTCTACTGTACTCCACTGTACTCTATCTCTACTGTGCTCCACTGTACTCTACCTCTACTGTGCTCAAATGTACTGTACTGTACTCCACTGTAATCTACCTCTACTGTACTCCACTGTACTCTACCTCTACTGTACTCCACTGTACTCTACCTCTACTGTACTCCACTGTACTCTACTCTACTGTACTCCACTGTACTCTATCTCTACTGTGATCCACTGTACTCTACCTCTACTGTACTCCACTGTACTCTGTCTCTACTGTACTCCACTGTACTCTACCTCTACTGTACTCTACTGTTCTCTTCCTCTACTGTGCTCTACTGTACTCTACTCTACTGTACTCCACTGTACTCTATCTCTACTGTGATCCACTGTACTCTACCTCTACTGTACTCCACTGTACTCTATCTCTACTGTGCTCCACTGTACTCTACCTCTACTGTGCTCCACTGTACTCTACCTCTACTGTGCTCCACTGTACTCTACCTCTACTGTACTCCACTGTACTCTATCTCTACTGTGCTCCACTGTACTCTACCTCTACTGTGCTCAACTGTACTCTACTGTACTCCACTGTACTCTACCTCTACTGTACTCCACTGTACTCTATCTCTACTGTACTCCACTGTACTCTACCTCTACTGTACTCCACTGTACTCTATCTCTACTGTGCTCCACTGTACTCTACCTCTACTGTGCTCAAATGTACTGTACTGTACTCCACTGTACTCTACCTCTACTGTACTCCACTGTACTCTACCTCTACTGTACTCCACTGTACTCTACTCTACTGTACTCCACTGTACTCTATCTCTACTGTGATCCACTGTACTCTACCTCTACTGTACTCCACTGTACTCTATCTCTACTGTACTCCACTGTACTCTACCTCTACTGTACTCTACTGTTCTCTACATCTACTGTGCTCTACTGTACTCTACTCTACTGTAATCCACTGTACTCTATCTCTACTGTGATCCACTGTACTCTACCTCTACTGTACTCCACTTTACTTTATCTCTACTGTGATCCACTGTACTCTATCTCTACTGTGCTCCACTGTACTCTACCTCTACTGTGCTCCACTGTACTCTACCTCTACTGTACTCCACTTTACTTTATCTCTACTGTGATCCACTGTACTCTATCTCTACTGTGCTCCACTGTACTCTACCTCTACTATGCTCCACTGTACTCTATCTCTACTGTGCTCCACTCTACTCTACCTCTACTGTGCTCCACTGTACTCTACCTCTACTGTACTCCACTGTACTCTATCTCTACTGTACTCCACTGTACTCTACCTCTACTGTGCTCTACTGTTCTCTACCTCTACTGTGCTCTACTGTACTCCACCTCTACTGTGCTCCACTGTACCCTACCTCTACTGTGCTCCACTGTACTCTACCTCTACTCTGCTCCACTGTACTCTACCTCTACTCTGCTCCACTGTATCCACTGTACACTATCTCTACTGTACTCCACTGTACTCTACATCTACTGTACTCTACTGTTCTCTACCTCTACTGTGCTCTACTGTACTTTACTCTACTGTACTCCACTGTACTCTATCTCTACTGTGATCCACTGTACTCTACCTCTACTGTACTCCACTGTACTCTATCTCTACTGTGATCCACTGTACTCTATCTCTATTGAGCTCCACTGTACTCTATCTCTACTGTGCTCCACTGTACTCTATCTCTACTGTGCTCCACTCTACTCTACCTCTACTGTGCTCCACTGTATCCTACCTCTACTGTACTCCACTGTACTCTCTCTCTACTGTGCTCCACTGTACTCTATCTCTACTGTACTCAGCTGTACTCTACCTCTACTGTGCTCTACTGTTCTCTACCTCTACTGTGCTCTACTCTACTCCACCTCTACTGTGCTCCACTGTACCCTACCTCTACTGTGCTCCACCGTACTCTACCTCTACTGTGCTCCACTGTACTCTACCTCTACTGTACTCCACTGTACTCTATCTCTACTGTACTCCACTGTACTCAACCTCTACTGTACTCCACTGTACTCTATCTCTACTGTACTCCACTCTAATCTACCTCTACTGTCCTCCACTGTACTCTACCTCTACTATGCTCCACTGTACTCTCTCTCTACTGTACTCTACCTCTACTGTACTCTACTGTACTCCACCTCTAATGTGCTCCACTGTACTCTACCTCTACTGTACTCTACCTCTACTGTCCTCCACTGTACTCTACCTCTACTGTGCTCCACTGTACTCTCTCTCTACTGTACTCTACCTCTACTGTACTCTACTGTGCTCCACTGTACTCCACTGTAGTCTACCTCTACTGTGCTCCACTGTACTCTACCTCTACTGTGCTCCACTATACTCTACCTCAACTGTGCTCCACTGTACTCTACCTCTACTGTCCTCCACTGTACTCTATCTCTACTGTGCTCCACTGTACTCTCTCTCTACTGTACTCTACCTCTACTGTACTCTACTGTACTCCACCTCTAATGTGCTCCACTGTACTCTACCTCTACTGTACTCTACCTCTACTGTACTCCACTGTACTCTACCTCTAATGTGCTCCACTGTACTCTATCTCTACTGTGCTCCACTGTACTCTATTTCTACTGTGCTCCACTGTACTCTATCTCTACTGTACTCCACTGTACTCTATCTCTACTGTACTTCACTATCCTTTATCTCTAATGTACTCCACTGTACTCTACCTCTATTGTGCTCCATTGTACTCTATCTCTACTGTACTCTACTGTACTCTATCTCTACTTTACTCCACTGTACTCTATCTCTACTGTACTCCACTGTACTCTACCTCTACTGTGCTCCACTGTACTCTACCTCTACCGTACTCCACTGTACTCTATCTCTACTGTACTCCACTGTACTCTACCTCTACTGTACTCTACTGTTCTCTACCTCTACTGTGCTCTACTCTACTCTACTGTACTCCACTGTACTCTATCTCTACTGTGATCCACTGTACTCTACCTCTACTGTACTCTACTGTACTCTATCTCTACTGTGATCTACTGTACTCTATCTCTACTGTGCTCCACTGTACTCTACCTCTACTCTGCTCCACTGTACTCTATCTCTACTGTGCTCCACTCTACTCTACCTCTACTGTGCTCCACTGTATACTACCTCTACTGTACTCCACTGTACTCTATCTCTACTGTGCTCCACTGTACTCTATCTCTACTGTACTCCACTGTACTCTACCTCTACTGTGCTCCACTGTATCCTACCTCTACTGTACTCCACTGTACTCTATCTCTACTGTGCTCCACTGTACTCTATCTCTACTGTACTCCACTGTACTCTACCTCTACTGTGCTCTACTGTTCTCTACCTCTACTGTGCTCTACTGTACTCCACCTCTACTGTTCTCCACTGTACCCTACCTATATTGTGCTCCACTGTACTCTACCTCTACTGTGCTCCACTGTACTCTACCTCTACTGTACTCCACTGTATTCTATCTCTACTGTGCTCCACTGTACTCTACCTCTACTGTGCTCAACTGTACTCTACTGTACTCCACTGTACTCTACCTCTACTGTACTCCACTGTACTCTATCTCTACTGTACTCCACTGTACTCTACCTCTACTGTACTCCACTGTACTCTATCTCTACTGTGCTCTACTGTACTCTACCTCTACTGTGCCCAACTGTACTGTACTCTACTCCACTGTACTCTACCTCTACTGTACTCCACTGTACTCTACATCTACTGTACTCCACTTTACTCTACCTCTACTGTACTCAACTGTACTCTATCTCTACTGTGCTCCACTGTTCTCTACCTCTATTGTACTCCACTGTACTCTATCTCTACTGTACTCCACTGTACTCTACCTATACTGTACTCTACTGTTCTCTTCCTCTACTGTACTCCACTGTACTCTATCTCTACTGTGATCCACTGTACTCTACCTCTACTGTACTCCACTGTACTCTATCTCTACTCCACTCCACTGTACTCTACCTCTACTGTACTCTACTGTTCTCTACCTCTACTGTGCTCTACTGTACTCTTCTCTACTGTACTCCACTGTACTCTATCTCTACTGTGATCCACTGTACTCTACCTCTACTGTACTCCACTGTACTCTATCTCTACTGTGATCCACTGTACTCTATCTCTACTGTGCTCCACTGTACTCTACCTCTACTATGCTCCACTGTACTCTATCTGTACTGTGCTCCACTCTACTCTACCTCTACTGTGCTCCACTGTACTCTACCTCTACTGTACTCCACTCTACTCTATCTCTACTGTGCTCCACTGTACTCTATCTCTACTGTACTCCACTGTACTCTACCTCTACTGTGCTCTACTGTTCTCTACTTCTACTGTGCTCTACTGTACTCCACCTCTACTGTGCTCCACTGTACCCTACCTCTACTGTGCTCCACTGTACTCTACCTCTACTGTGCTCCACTGTACTCTACCTCTACTGTGCTCTACTGTACTCTACCTCTACTGTGCTCCACTGTACTCTACCTCTACTGTGCTCCACTGTACTCTATCTCTACTGTGCTCCACTGTACTCTATTTCTACTGTACTCCTCTGTACTCTACCTCTACTGTGCTCCACTGTACTCTACCTCTACTGTGCTCCACTGTACTCTATCTGTAATGTACTCTACTGTACTCTATCTCTACTGTGATCCACTGTACTCTACCTCTGCTCTGCTCCACTGTACTCTATCTCTACTGTACTCCACTGTACTCTACTGTTCTCTACCTCTACTGTACTCTACTGTGCTCCACTGTACTTCACTGTAGTCTACCTCTACTGTGCTCCACTGTACTCTACCTCTACTGTGCTCCACTATAATTTACCTCTACTGTGCTCCACTGTACTCTACCTCTACTGTCCTCCACTGTACTCTACCTCTACTGTGCTCCACTGTACTCTCTCTCTACTGTACTCTACCTCTAATGTACTCTACTGTACTCCACCTCTAATGTGCTCCACTGTACTCTACCTCTACTGTACTCTACCTCTACTGTACTCCACTGTACTCTACCTCTACTGTGCTCTACTGTACTCTATCTCTACTGTGCTCCACTGTACTCTACCTCTACTGTACTCCACTATACTCTAACTCTACTATACTCCACTGTGCTCTATCTCTACTGTGCTCCACTGTACTCTATTTCTACTGTGCTCCACTGTACTCTATCTCGATTGTACTCCACTGTACTCTATTTCTACTGTACTTCACTGACCTCTATCTCTACTGTACTCCACTGTACTCTACCTCTATTGTGCTCCACTGTACTCTATATCTACTGTACTCTACTGTACTCTATCTCTACTGTACTCCACTGTACTCTATCTCTACTGTACTCCACTGTACTCTACCTCTACTGTACTCTACTGTACTCTATCTCTACTGTACTCCACTGTACTCTATCTCTACTGTACTCCAATGTACTCTACCTCTACTGTACTCTACTGTTCTCTTCCTCTACTGTGCTCTACTGTACTCTACTCTACTGTACTCCACTGTACTCTATCTCTACTGTGATCCACTGTACTCTACCTCTACTGTACTCCACTGTACTCTATCTCTACTGTGCTCCACTGTACTCTACCTCTACTGTGCTCCACTGTACTCTACCTCTACTGTGCTCCACTGTACTCTACCTCTACTGTACTCCACTGTACTCTATCTCTACTGTGCTCCACTGTACTCTACCTCTACTGTGCTCAACTGTACTCTACTGTACTCCACTGTACTCTACCTCTACTGTACTCCACTGTACTCTATCTCTACTGTACTCCACTGTACTCTACCTCTACTGTACTCCACTGTACTCTATCTCTACTGTGCTCCACTGTACTCTACCTCTACTGTGCTCAAATGTACTGTACTGTACTCCACTGTACTCTACCTCTACTGTACTCCACTGTACTCTACCTCTACTGTACTCCACTGTACTCTACTCTACTGTACTCCACTGTACTCTATCTCTACTGTGATCCACTGTACTCTACCTCTACTGTACTCCACTGTACTCTATCTCTACTGTACTCCACTGTACTCTACCTCTACTGTACTCTACTGTTCTCTACATCTACTGTGCTCTACTGTACTCTACTCTACTGTAATCCACTGTACTCTATCTCTACTGTGATCCACTGTACTCTACCTCTACTGTACTCCACTTTACTTTATCTCTACTGTGATCCACTGTACTCTATCTCTACTGTGCTCCACTGTACTCTACCTCTACTGTGCTCCACTGTACTCTACCTCTACTGTACTCCACTTTACTTTATCTCTACTGTGATCCACTGTACTCTATCTCTACTGTGCTCCACTGTACTCTACCTCTACTATGCTCCACTGTACTCTATCTCTACTGTGCTCCACTCTACTCTACCTCTACTGTGCTCCACTGTACTCTACCTCTACTGTACTCCACTGTACTCTATCTCTACTGTACTCCACTGTACTCTACCTCTACTGTGCTCTACTGTTCTCTACCTCTACTGTGCTCTACTGTACTCCACCTCTACTGTGCTCCACTGTACCCTACCTCTACTGTGCTCCACTGTACTCTACCTCTACTCTGCTCCACTGTACTCTACCTCTACTCTGCTCCACTGTATCCACTGTACACTATCTCTACTGTACTCCACTGTACTCTACATCTACTGTACTCTACTGTTCTCTACCTCTACTGTGCTCTACTGTACTTTACTCTACTGTACTCCACTGTACTCTATCTCTACTGTGATCCACTGTACTCTACCTCTACTGTACTCCACTGTACTCTATCTCTACTGTGATCCACTGTACTCTATCTCTATTGAGCTCCACTGTACTCTATCTCTACTGTGCTCCACTGTACTCTATCTCTACTGTGCTCCACTCTACTCTACCTCTACTGTGCTCCACTGTATCCTACCTCTACTGTACTCCACTGTACTCTCTCTCTACTGTGCTCCACTGTACTCTATCTCTACTGTACTCAGCTGTACTCTACCTCTACTGTGCTCTACTGTTCTCTACCTCTACTGTGCTCTACTCTACTCCACCTCTACTGTGCTCCACTGTACCCTACCTCTACTGTGCTCCACCGTACTCTACCTCTACTGTGCTCCACTGTACTCTACCTCTACTGTACTCCACTGTACTCTATCTCTACTGTACTCCACTGTACTCAACCTCTACTGTACTCCACTGTACTCTATCTCTACTGTACTCCACTCTAATCTACCTCTACTGTCCTCCACTGTACTCTACCTCTACTATGCTCCACTGTACTCTCTCTCTACTGTACTCTACCTCTACTGTACTCTACTGTACTCCACCTCTAATGTGCTCCACTGTACTCTACCTCTACTGTACTCTACCTCTACTGTCCTCCACTGTACTCTACCTCTACTGTGCTCCACTGTACTCTCTCTCTACTGTACTCTACCTCTACTGTACTCTACTGTGCTCCACTGTACTCCACTGTAGTCTACCTCTACTGTGCTCCACTGTACTCTACCTCTACTGTGCTCCACTATACTCTACCTCAACTGTGCTCCACTGTACTCTACCTCTACTGTCCTCCACTGTACTCTATCTCTACTGTGCTCCACTGTACTCTCTCTCTACTGTACTCTACCTCTACTGTACTCTACTGTACTCCACCTCTAATGTGCTCCACTGTACTCTACCTCTACTGTACTCTACCTCTACTGTACTCCACTGTACTCTACCTCTAATGTGCTCCACTGTACTCTATCTCTACTGTGCTCCACTGTACTCTATTTCTACTGTGCTCCACTGTACTCTATCTCTACTGTACTCCACTGTACTCTATCTCTACTGTACTTCACTATCCTTTATCTCTAATGTACTCCACTGTACTCTACCTCTATTGTGCTCCATTGTACTCTATCTCTACTGTACTCTACTGTACTCTATCTCTACTTTACTCCACTGTACTCTATCTCTACTGTACTCCACTGTACTCTACCTCTACTGTGCTCCACTGTACTCTACCTCTACCGTACTCCACTGTACTCTATCTCTACTGTACTCCACTGTACTCTACCTCTACTGTACTCTACTGTTCTCTACCTCTACTGTGCTCTACTCTACTCTACTGTACTCCACTGTACTCTATCTCTACTGTGATCCACTGTACTCTACCTCTACTGTACTCTACTGTACTCTATCTCTACTGTGATCTACTGTACTCTATCTCTACTGTGCTCCACTGTACTCTACCTCTACTCTGCTCCACTGTACTCTATCTCTACTGTGCTCCACTCTACTCTACCTCTACTGTGCTCCACTGTATACTACCTCTACTGTACTCCACTGTACTCTATCTCTACTGTGCTCCACTGTACTCTATCTCTACTGTACTCCACTGTACTCTACCTCTACTGTGCTCCACTGTATCCTACCTCTACTGTACTCCACTGTACTCTATCTCTACTGTGCTCCACTGTACTCTATCTCTACTGTACTCCACTGTACTCTACCTCTACTGTGCTCTACTGTTCTCTACCTCTACTGTGCTCTACTGTACTCCACCTCTACTGTTCTCCACTGTACCCTACCTATATTGTGCTCCACTGTACTCTACCTCTACTGTGCTCCACTGTACTCTACCTCTACTGTACTCCACTGTATTCTATCTCTACTGTGCTCCACTGTACTCTACCTCTACTGTGCTCAACTGTACTCTACTGTACTCCACTGTACTCTACCTCTACTGTACTCCACTGTACTCTATCTCTACTGTACTCCACTGTACTCTACCTCTACTGTACTCCACTGTACTCTATCTCTACTGTGCTCTACTGTACTCTACCTCTACTGTGCCCAACTGTACTGTACTCTACTCCACTGTACTCTACCTCTACTGTACTCCACTGTACTCTACATCTACTGTACTCCACTTTACTCTACCTCTACTGTACTCAACTGTACTCTATCTCTACTGTGCTCCACTGTTCTCTACCTCTATTGTACTCCACTGTACTCTATCTCTACTGTACTCCACTGTACTCTACCTATACTGTACTCTACTGTTCTCTTCCTCTACTGTACTCCACTGTACTCTATCTCTACTGTGATCCACTGTACTCTACCTCTACTGTACTCCACTGTACTCTATCTCTACTCCACTCCACTGTACTCTACCTCTACTGTACTCTACTGTTCTCTACCTCTACTGTGCTCTACTGTACTCTTCTCTACTGTACTCCACTGTACTCTATCTCTACTGTGATCCACTGTACTCTACCTCTACTGTACTCCACTGTACTCTATCTCTACTGTGATCCACTGTACTCTATCTCTACTGTGCTCCACTGTACTCTACCTCTACTATGCTCCACTGTACTCTATCTGTACTGTGCTCCACTCTACTCTACCTCTACTGTGCTCCACTGTACTCTACCTCTACTGTACTCCACTCTACTCTATCTCTACTGTGCTCCACTGTACTCTATCTCTACTGTACTCCACTGTACTCTACCTCTACTGTGCTCTACTGTTCTCTACTTCTACTGTGCTCTACTGTACTCCACCTCTACTGTGCTCCACTGTACCCTACCTCTACTGTGCTCCACTGTACTCTACCTCTACTGTGCTCCACTGTACTCTACCTCTACTGTGCTCTACTGTACTCTACCTCTACTGTGCTCCACTGTACTCTACCTCTACTGTGCTCCACTGTACTCTATCTCTACTGTGCTCCACTGTACTCTATTTCTACTGTACTCCTCTGTACTCTACCTCTACTGTGCTCCACTGTACTCTACCTCTACTGTGCTCCACTGTACTCTATCTGTAATGTACTCTACTGTACTCTATCTCTACTGTGATCCACTGTACTCTACCTCTGCTCTGCTCCACTGTACTCTATCTCTACTGTACTCCACTGTACTCTACTGTTCTCTACCTCTACTGTACTCTACTGTGCTCCACTGTACTTCACTGTAGTCTACCTCTACTGTGCTCCACTGTACTCTACCTCTACTGTGCTCCACTATAATTTACCTCTACTGTGCTCCACTGTACTCTACCTCTACTGTCCTCCACTGTACTCTACCTCTACTGTGCTCCACTGTACTCTCTCTCTACTGTACTCTACCTCTAATGTACTCTACTGTACTCCACCTCTAATGTGCTCCACTGTACTCTACCTCTACTGTACTCTACCTCTACTGTACTCCACTGTACTCTACCTCTACTGTGCTCTACTGTACTCTATCTCTACTGTGCTCCACTGTACTCTACCTCTACTGTACTCCACTATACTCTAACTCTACTATACTCCACTGTGCTCTATCTCTACTGTGCTCCACTGTACTCTATTTCTACTGTGCTCCACTGTACTCTATCTCGATTGTACTCCACTGTACTCTATTTCTACTGTACTTCACTGACCTCTATCTCTACTGTACTCCACTGTACTCTACCTCTATTGTGCTCCACTGTACTCTATATCTACTGTACTCTACTGTACTCTATCTCTACTGTACTCCACTGTACTCTATCTCTACTGTACTCCACTGTACTCTACCTCTACTGTACTCTACTGTACTCTATCTCTACTGTACTCCACTGTACTCTATCTCTACTGTACTCCAATGTACTCTACCTCTACTGTACTCTACTGTTCTCTACCTCTACTCGGCTCTACTGTACTCTACTCTACTGTACTACACTGTACTCTATCTCTACTGTGATCCACTGTACTCTACTTCTACTGTACTCCACTGTAATCTATCTCTACTGTATCCACTGTACTCTATCTCTACTGTGCTCCACTGTACTCTACCTCTACTGTGCTCCACTGTACTCTATCTCTACTGTGCTCCTCTCTACTCTACCTCTACTGTGCTCCACTGTATCCTACCTCTACTGTACTCCACTGTACTCTATCTCTACTGTGCTCCACTTTACTCTATCTCTACTGTACTCCACTGTACTCTACCTCTACTGTGCTCTACTGTTCTCTACCTCTACTGTGCTCTACTGTACTCCACCTCTACTGTGCTCCACTCTACTCTACCTCTACTGTGCTCCACTGTATCCTACCTCTACTGTGCTCTACTGTACTCTATCTCTACTGTGCTCCACTGTACTCTACCTCTACTGTACTCCACTATACTCTAACTCTACTATACTCCACTGTACTCTATCTCTACTGTGCTCCACTGTACTCTATTTCTACTGTGCTCCACTGTACTCTATCTCTATTGTACTCCACTGCACTCTATTTCTACTGTACTTCACTGTCCTCTATCTCTACTGTACTCCACTGTACTCTACCTCTATTGTGCTCAACTGTACTCTATATCTACTGTACTCTACTGTACTCTATCTCTACTGTACTCCACTGTACTCTATCTCTACTGTACTCCACTGTACTCTACCTCTACTGTACTCTACTGTACTCTATCTCTACTGTAATCCACTGTACTCTACCTCTACTGTACTCCACTGTACTCTACCTCTACTGTACTCTACTGTTCTCTACCTCTACTCGGCTCTACTGTACTCTACTTCTACTGTACTCCACTGTACTCTATCTCTACTGTGCTCCACTGTACTCTACCTCTACTGTGCTCAACTGTACTCTACTGTACTCCACTGTACTCTACCTCTACTGTACTCCACTGTACTCTATCTCTACTGTACTCCACTGTACTCTACCTCTACTGTGCCCCACTGTACTCTACCTCTACCGTACTCCACTGTACTCTATCTCTACTGTACTCCACTGTACTCTACCTCAACTGTACTCTACTTTTCTCTACCTCTACTGTGCTCCACTCTACTCTACTGTACTCCACTGTACTCTATCTCTACTGTGATCCACTGTACTCTACCTCTACTGTACTCTACTGTACTCTATCTCTACTGTGATCTACTGTACTCTATCTCTACTGTGCTCCACTGTACTCTACCTCTACTGTGCTCCACTGTACTCTATCTCTACTGTGCTCCACTCTACTCTACCTCTACTGTGCTCCACTGTATCCTACCTCTACTGTACTCCACTGTACTCTATCTCTACTGTGCTCCACTGTACTCTATCTCTACTGTACTCCACTGTACTCTACCTCTACTGTGCTCTACTGTTCTCTACCTCTACTGTGCTCTACTGTACTCCACCTCTACTGTTCTCCACTGTACCCTACCTCTATTGTGCTCCACTGTACTCTACCTCTACTGTACTCCACTGTATTCTATCTCTACTGTGCTCCACTGTACTCTACCTCTACTGTGCTCAACTGTACTCTAGTGTACTCCACTGTACTCTACCTCTACTGTACTCCACTGTACTCTATCTCTACTGTACTCCACTGTACTCTACCTCTACTGTACTCCACTGTACTCTATATCTACTGTGCTCCACTGTACTCTACCTCTACTGTGCCCAACTGTACTGTACTCTACCTCTACTGTACTCCACTGTACTCTACCTCTACTGTACTCAACTGTACTCTATCTCTACTGTGCTCCACTGTACTCTACCTCTACTGTACTCCACTGTACTCTATCTCTACTGTACTCCACTGTATTCTACCTATACTGTACTCTACTGTTCTCTTCCTCTACTGTACTCCACTGTACTCTATCTCTACTGTGATCCACTGTACTCTACCTCTACTGTACTCCACTGTACTCTATCTCTACTATACTCCACTGTACTCTACCTATACTGTACTCTACTGTTCTCTTCCTCTACTGTACTCCACTGTACTCTATCTCTACTGTGATCCACTGTACTCTACCTCTACTGTACTCCACTGTACTCTATCTCTACTCTACTCCACTGTACTCTACCTCTACTGTACTCTACTGTTCTCTACCTCTACTGTGCTCTACTGTACTCTTCTCTACTGTACTCCACTGTACTCTATCTCTACTGTGATCCACTGTACTCTTCCTGTACTGTACTCCACTGTACTCTATCTCTACTGTGAATCACTGTACTCTACCTCTACTGTGCTCCACTGTACTCTACCTCTACCGTACTCCACTGTACTCTATCTCTACTGTACTCCACTGTACTCTACCTCAACTGTACTCTACTGTTCTCTACCTCTACTGTGCTCCACTCTACTCTACTGTACTCCACTGTACTCTATCTCTACTGTGATCCACTGTACTCTACCTCTACTGTACTCTACTGTACTCTATCTCTACTGTGATCTACTGTACTCTATCTCTACTGTGCTCCACTGTACTCTACCTCTACTGTGCTCCACTGTACTCTATCTCTACTCTGCTCCACTCTACTCTACCTCTACTGTGCTCCACTGTATCCTACCTCTACTGTACTCCACTCTACTCTATCTCTACTGTGCTCCACTGTACTCTATCTCTACTGTACTCCACTGTACTCTACCTCTACTGTGCTCAACTGTTCTCTACCTCTACTGTGCTCTACTGTACTCCACCTCTACTGTTCTCCACTGTACCCTACCTCTATTGTGCTCCACTGTACTCTACCTCTACTGTACTCCACTGTATTCTATCTCTACTGTGCTCCACTGTACTCTACCTCTACTGTGCTCAACTTTACTCTACTGTACTCCACTGTACTCTACCTCTACTGTACTCCACTGTACTCTATCTCTACTGTACTCCACTGTACTCTACCTCTACTGTACTCCACTGTACTCTATATCTACTGTGCTCCACTGTACTCTACCACTACTGTGCCCAACTGTACTGTACTCTACCTCTACTGTACTCCACTGTACTCTACCTCTACTGTACTCCACTTTACTCTACCTCTACTGTACTCAACTCTACTCTATCTCTACTGTGCTCCACTGTACTCTACCTCTACTGTACTCCACTGTACTCTATCTCTACTGTACTCCACTGTATTCTACCTATACTGTACTCTACTGTTCTCTTCCTCTACTGTACTCCACTGTACTCTATCTCTACTGTGATCCACTGTACTCTACCTCTACTGTACTCCACTGTACTCTATCTCTACTATACTCCACTGTACTCTACCTATACTGTACTCTACTGTTCTCTTCCTCTACTGTACTCCACTGTACTCTACCTATACTGTACTCTACTGTTCTCTTCCTCTACTGTACTCCACTGTACTCTATCTCTACTGTGATCCACTGTACTCTACCTCTACCGTACTCCACTGTACTCTATCTCTACTGTACTCCACTGTACTCTACCTCTACTGTACTCTACTGTTCTCTACCTCTACTGTGCTCTACTCTACTCTACTGTACTCCACTGTACTCTATCTCTACTGTGATCCACTGTACTCTACCTCTACTGTACTCTACTGTACTCTATCTCTACTGTGATCTACTGTACTCTATCTCTACTGTGCTCCACTGTACTCTACCTCTACTATGCTCCAATGTACTCTATCTCTACTGTGCTCCACTCTACTCTACCTCTACTGTGCTCCACTGTATACTATCTCTACTGTACTCCACTGTACTCTACCTCTACTGTGCTCTACTGTTCTCTACCTCTACTGTGCTCTACTGTACTCCACCTCTACTGTGCTCCACTGTACCCTACCTCTACTGTGCTCCACTGTACTCTACCTCTACTGTGCTCCACTGTACTCTACCTCTACTGTGCTCCACTGTACTCTACCTCTACTGTGCTCCACTGTACTCTACCTCTACTGTACTCCACTGTACTCTATCTCTACTGTGCTCCACTGTACTCTATTTCTACTGTACTCTACTGT
This sequence comes from Tiaroga cobitis, assembly GCA_030578255.1. Lineage (NCBI taxonomy): Eukaryota > Metazoa > Chordata > Actinopteri > Cypriniformes > Leuciscidae > Tiaroga > Tiaroga cobitis. The sequence continues at coordinate 30,064,001 of CM060611.1, read as the reverse complement.
ACTCCACCTCTAATGTGCTCCACTGTACTCTACCTCTACTGTACTCTACCTCTACTGTACTCCAATGTACTCTACCTCTACTATGCTGTACTGTACTCTATCTCTACTCTGCTCCACTGTACTCTACCTCTACTGTGCTCCACTGTACTCTACCTCTACTGTACTTCACTGTCCTCTATCTCTACTGTACTCCACTGTACTCTACCTCTACTGTGCTCCACTGTACTCTACCTCTACTGTACTCCACTGTACTCTATCTCTACTGTGCTCCACTGTACTCTACCTCTACTGTGCTCCACTGTACTCTACCTCTACTGTGCTCCACTGTACTCTACCTCTACTGTACTCCACTGTACTCTATCTCTACTGTGCTCCACTGTACTCTACATCTACTGTGCTCAACTGTACTCTACTGTACTCCACTGTACTCTACCTCTACTGTACTCCACTGTACTCTATCTCTACTTTACTCCACTGTACTCTACCTCTACTGTACTCCACTGTACTCTATCTCTACTGTGCTCCACTGTACTCTACCTCTACTGTGCTCAAATGTACTGTACTGTACTCCACTGTAATCTACCTCTACTGTACTCCACTGTACTCTACCTCTACTGTACTCCACTGTACTCTACCTCTACTGTACTCCACTGTACTCTACTCTACTGTACTCCACTGTACTCTATCTCTACTGTGATCCACTGTACTCTACCTCTACTGTACTCCACTGTACTCTGTCTCTACTGTACTCCACTGTACTCTACCTCTACTGTACTCTACTGTTCTCTACCTCTACTGTGCTCTACTGTACTCTACTCTACTGTACTCCACTGTACTCTATCTCTACTGTGATCCACTGTACTCTACCTCTACTGTACTCCACTGTACTCTATCTCTACTGTGCTCCACTGTACTCTACCTCTACTGTGCTCCACTGTACTCTACCTCTACTGTGCTCCACTGTACTCTACCTCTACTGTACTCCACTGTACTCTATCTCTACTGTGCTCCACTGTACTCTACCTCTACTGTGCTCAACTGTACTCTACTGTACTCCACTGTACTCTACCTCTACTGTACTCCACTGTACTCTATCTCTACTTTACTCCACTGTACTCTACCTCTACTGTACTCCACTGTACTCTATCTCTACTGTGCTCCACTGTACTCTACCTCTACTGTGCTCAAATGTACTGTACTGTACTCCACTGTAATCTACCTCTACTGTACTCCACTGTACTCTACCTCTACTGTACTCCACTGTACTCTACCTCTACTGTACTCCACTGTACTCTACTCTACTGTACTCCACTGTACTCTATCTCTACTGTGATCCACTGTACTCTACCTCTACTGTACTCCACTGTACTCTGTCTCTACTGTACTCCACTGTACTCTACCTCTACTGTACTCTACTGTTCTCTACCTCTACTGTGCTCTACTGTACTCTACTCTACTGTACTCCACTGTACTCTATCTCTACTGTGATCCACTGTACTCTACCTCTACTGTACTCCACTGTACTCTATCTCTACTGTGCTCCACTGTACTCTACCTCTACTGTGCTCCACTGTACTCTACCTCTACTGTGCTCCACTGTACTCTACCTCTACTGTACTCCACTGTACTCTATCTCTACTGTGCTCCACTGTACTCTACCTCTACTGTGCTCAACTGTACTCTACTGTACTCCACTGTACTCTACCTCTACTGTACTCCACTGTACTCTATCTCTACTGTACTCCACTGTACTCTACCTCTACTGTACTCCATTGTACTCTATCTCTACTGTGCTCCACTGTACTCTACCTCTACTGTGCTCAAATGTACTGTACTGTACTCCACTGTACTCTACCTCTACTGTACTCCACTGTACTCTACCTCTACTGTACTCCACTGTACTCTACTCTACTGTACTCCACTGTACTCTATCTCTACTGTGATCCACTGTACTCTACCTCTACTGTACTCCACTGTACTCTATCTCTACTGTACTCCACTGTACTCTACCTCTACTGTACTCTACTGTTCTCTACATCTACTGTGCTCTACTGTACTCTACTCTACTGTAATCCACTGTACTCTATCTCTACTGTGATCCACTGTACTCTACCTCTACTGTACTCCACTTTACTTTATCTCTACTGTGATCCACTGTACTCTATCTCTACTGTGCTCCACTGTACTCTACCTCTACTGTGCTCCACTGTACTCTACCTCTACTGTACTCCACTTTACTTTATCTCTACTGTGATCCACTGTACTCTATCTCTACTGTGCTCCACTGTACTCTACCTCTACTATGCTCCACTGTACTCTATCTCTACTGTGCTCCACTCTACTCTACCTCTACTGTGCTCCACTGTACTCTACCTCTACTGTACTCCACTGTACTCTATCTCTACTGTACTCCACTGTACTCTACCTCTACTGTGCTCTACTGTTCTCTACCTCTACTGTGCTCTACTGTACTCCACCTCTACTGTGCTCCACTGTACCCTACCTCTACTGTGCTCCACTGTACTCTACCTCTACTCTGCTCCACTGTACTCTACCTCTACTCTGCTCCACTGTATCCACTGTACTCTACCTCTACTGTGCTCCACTGTACTCTACCTCTACTGTGCTCCACTGTACTCTACCTATACTGTACTCTACTGTACTCCACCTCTAATGAGCTCCACTGTACTCTGGCTCTACTGTACTCCACTGTACTTTACCTCTACTGTACTCCACTGTACTCTACCTCTACTGTGCTCCACTGTACTCTATTTCTACTGTACTCCTCTGTACTCTACCTCTACTGTGCTCCACTGTACTCTATCTGTAATGTACTCTAGTGTACTCTATCTCTACTGTGATCCACTGTACTCTACCTCTGCTGTGCTCTACTGTACTCTATCTCTACTGTGCTCCACTGTACTCTACCTCTACTGTACTCCACTATACTCTAACTCTACTATACTCCACTGTGCTCTATCTCTACTGTGCTCCACTGTACTCTATTTCTACTGTGCTCCACTGTACTCTATCTCGATTGTACTCCACTGTACTCTATTTCTACTGTACTTCACTGACCTCTATCTCTACTGTACTCCACTGTACTCTACCTCTATTGTGCTCCACTGTACTCTATATCTACTGTACTCTACTGTACTCTATCTCTACTGTACTCCACTGTACTCTATCTCTACTGTACTCCACTGTACTCTACCTCTACTGTACTCTACTGTACTCTATCTCTACTGTACTCCACTGTACTCTATCTCTACTGTACTCCAATGTACTCTACCTCTACTGTACTCTACTGTCCTCTACCTCTACTCGGCTCTACTGTACTCTACTCTACTGTACTACACTGTACTCTATCTCTACTGTGATCCACTGTACTCTACTTCTACTGTACTCCACTGTAATCTATCTCTACTGTATCCACTGTACTCTATCTCTACTGTGCTCCACTGTACTCTACCTCTACTGTGCTCCACTGTACTCTATCTCTACTGTGCTCCTCTCTACTCTACCTCTACTGTGCTCCACTGTATCCTACCTCTACTGTACTCCACTGTACTCTATCTCTACTGTGCTCCACTTTACTCTATCTCTACTGTACTCCACTGTACTCTACCTCTACTGTGCTCTACTGTTCTCTACCTCTACTGTGCTCTACTGTACTCCACCTCTACTGTGCTCCACTCTACTCTACCTCTACTGTGCTCCACTGTATCCTACCTCTACTGTGCTCTACTGTACTCTATCTCTACTGTGCTCCACTGTACTCTACCTCTACTGTACTCCACTATACTCTAACTCTACTATACTCCACTGTACTCTATCTCTACTGTGCTCCACTGTACTCTATTTCTACTGTGCTCCACTGTACTCTATCTCTATTGTACTCCACTGCACTCTATTTCTACTGTACTTCACTGTCCTCTATCTCTACTGTACTCCACTGTACTCTACCTCTATTGTGCTCCACTGTACTCTATATCTACTGTACTCTACTGTACTCTATCTCTACTGTACTCCACTGTACTCTATCTCTACTGTACTCCACTGTACTCTACCTCTACTGTACTCTACTGTACTCTATCTCTACTGTAATCCACTGTACTCTACCTCTACTGTACTCCACTGTACTCTACCTCTACTGTACTCTACTGTTCTCTACCTCTACTCGGCTCTACTGTACTCTACTTCTACTGTACTCCACTGTACTCTATCTCTACTGTGCTCCACTGTACTCTACCTCTACTGTGCTCAACTGTACTCTACTGTACTCCACTGTACTCTACCTCTACTGTACTCCAGTGTACTCTATCTCTACTGTACTCCACTGTACTCTACCTCTACTGTGCCCCACTGTACTCTACCTCTACCGTACTCCACTGTACTCTATCTCTACTGTACTCCACTGTACTCTACCTCAACTGTACTCTACTTTTCTCTACCTCTACTGTGCTCCACTCTACTCTACTGTACTCCACTGTACTCTATCTCTACTGTGATCCACTGTACTCTACCTCTACTGTACTCTACTGCACTCTATCTCTACTGTGATCTACTGTACTCTATCTCTACTGTGCTCCACTGTACTCTACCTCTACTGTGCTCCACTGTACTCTATCTCTACTGTGCTCCACTCTACTCTACCTCTACTGTGCTCCACTGTATCCTACCTCTACTGTACTCCACTGTACTCTATCTCTACTGTGCTCCACTGTACTCTATCTCTACTGTACTCCACTGTACTCTACCTCTACTGTGCTCTACTGTTCTCTACCTCTACTGTGCTCTACTGTACTCCACCTCTACTGTTCTCCACTGTACCCTACCTCTATTGTGCTCCACTGTACTCTACCTCTACTGTACTCCACTGTATTCTATCTCTACTGTGCTCCACTGTACTCTACCTCTACTGTGCTCAACTGTACTCTAGTGTACTCCACTGTACTCTACCTCTACTGTACTCCACTGTACTCTATCTCTACTGTACTCCACTGTACTCTACCTCTACTGTACTCCACTGTACTCTATATCTACTGTGCTCCACTGTACTCTACCTCTACTGTGCCCAACTGTACTGTACTCTACCTCTACTGTACTCCACTGTACTCTACCTCTACTGTACTCAACTGTACTCTATCTCTACTGTGCTCCATTGTACTCTACCTCTACTGTACTCCACTGTACTCTATCTCTACTGTACTCCACTGTATTCTACCTATACTGTACTCTACTGTTCTCTTCCTCTACTGTACTCCACTGTACTCTATCTCTACTGTGATCCACTGTACTCTACCTCTACTGTACTCCACTGTACTCTATCTCTACTATACTCCACTGTACTCTACCTATACTGTACTCTACTGTTCTCTTCCTCTACTGTACTCCACTGTACTCTATCTCTACTGTGATCCACTGTACTCTACCTCTACTGTACTCCACTGTACTCTATCTCTACTCTACTCCACTGTACTCTACCTCTACTGTACTCTACTGTTCTCTACCTCTACTGTGCTCTACTGTACTCTTCTCTACTGTACTCCACTGTACTCTATCTCTACTGTGATCCACTGTACTCTTCCTCTACTGTACTCCACTGTACTCTATCTCTACTGTGATCCACTGTACTCTACCTCTACTGTGCTCCACTGTACTCTACCTCTACCGTACTCCACTGTACTCTATCTCTACTGTACTCCACTGTACTCTACCTCAACTGTACTCTACTGTTATCTACCTCTACTGTGCTCCACTCTACTCTACTGTACTCCACTGTACTCTATCTCTACTGTGATCCACTGTACTCTACCTCTACTGTACTCTACTGTACTCTATCTCTACTGTGATCTACTGTACTCTATCTCTACTGTGCTCCACTGTACTCTACCTCTACTGTGCTCCACTGTACTCTATCTCTACTGTGCTCCACTCTACTCTACCTCTACTGTGCTCCACTGTATCCTACCTCTACTGTACTCCACTCTACTCTATCTCTACTGTGCTCCACTGTACTCTATCTCTACTGTACTCCACTGTACTCTACCTCTACTGTGCTCTACTTTTCTCTACCTCTACTGTGCTCTACTGTACTCCACCTCTACTGTTCTCCACTGTACCCTACCTCTATTGTGCTCCACTGTACTCTACCTCTACTGTACTCCACTGTATTCTATCTCTACTGTGCTCCACTGTACTCTACCTCTACTGTGCTCAACTGTACTCTACTGTACTCCACTGTACTCTACCTCTACTGTACTCCACTGTACTCTATCTCTACTGTACTCCACTGTACTCTACCTCTACTGTACTCCACTGTACTCTATATCTACTGTGCTCCACTGTACTCTACCACTACTGTGCCCAACTGTACTGTACTCTACCTCTACTGTACTCCACTGTACTCTACCTCTACTGTACTCCACTTTACTCTACCTCTACTGTACTCAACTCTACTCTATCTCTACTGTGCTCCACTGTACTCTACCTCTACTGTACTCCACTGTACTCTATCTCTACTGTACTCCACTGTATTCTACCTATACTGTACTCTACTGTTCTCTTCCTCTACTGTACTCCACTGTACTCTATCTCTACTGTGATCCACTGTACTCTACCTCTACTGTACTCCACTGTACTCTATCTCTACTATACTCCACTGTACTCTACCTATACTGTACTCTACTGTTCTCTTCCTCTACTCTACTCCACTGTACTCTACCTATACTGTACTCTACTGTTCTCTTCCTCTACTGTACTCCACTGTACTCTATCTCTACTGTGATCCACTGTACTCTACCTCTACCGTAATCCACTGTACTCTATCTCTACTGTACTCCACTGTACTCTACCTCTACTGTACTCTACTGTTCTCTACCTCTACTGTGCTCTACTCTACTCTACTGTACTCCACTGTACTCTATCTCTACTGTGATCCACTGTACTCTAACTCTAATGTACTCTACTGTACTCTATCTCTACTGTGATCTACTGTACTCTATCTCTACTTTGCTCCACTGTACTCTACCTCTACTCTGCTCCAATGTACTCTATCTCTACTGTGCTCCACTCTACTCTACCTCTACTGTGCTCCACTGTATACTATCTCTACTGTACTCCACTGTACTCTACCTCTACTGTGCTCTACTGTTCTCTACCTCTACTGTGCTCTACTGTACTCCACCTCTACTGTGCTCCACTGTACCCTACCTCTACTGTGCTCCACTGTACTCTACCTCTACTGTGCTCCACTGTACTCCACCTCTACTGTGCTCCACTGTACCCTACCTCTACTGTGCTCCACTGTACTCTACCTCTACTCTGCTCCACTGTACTCTACCTCTACTCTGCTCCACTGTATCCACTGTACTCTACCTCTACTGTGCTCCACTGTACTCTACCTCTACTGTGCTCCACTGTACTCTACCTATACTGTACTCTACTGTACTCCACCTCTAATGAGCTCCACTGTACTCTGGCTCTACTGTACTCCACTGTACTTTACCTCTACTGTACTCCACTGTACTCTACCTCTACTGTGCTCCACTGTACTCTATTTCTACTGTACTCCTCTGTACTCTACCTCTACTGTGCTCCACTGTACTCTATCTGTAATGTACTCTAGTGTACTCTATCTCTACTGTGATCCACTGTACTCTACCTCTGCTGTGCTCTACTGTACTCTATCTCTACTGTGCTCCACTGTACTCTACCTCTACTGTACTCCACTATACTCTAACTCTACTATACTCCACTGTGCTCTATCTCTACTGTGCTCCACTGTACTCTATTTCTACTGTGCTCCACTGTACTCTATCTCGATTGTACTCCACTGTACTCTATTTCTACTGTACTTCACTGACCTCTATCTCTACTGTACTCCACTGTACTCTACCTCTATTGTGCTCCACTGTACTCTATATCTACTGTACTCTACTGTACTCTATCTCTACTGTACTCCACTGTACTCTATCTCTACTGTACTCCACTGTACTCTACCTCTACTGTACTCTACTGTACTCTATCTCTACTGTACTCCACTGTACTCTATCTCTACTGTACTCCAATGTACTCTACCTCTACTGTACTCTACTGTCCTCTACCTCTACTCGGCTCTACTGTACTCTACTCTACTGTACTACACTGTACTCTATCTCTACTGTGATCCACTGTACTCTACTTCTACTGTACTCCACTGTAATCTATCTCTACTGTATCCACTGTACTCTATCTCTACTGTGCTCCACTGTACTCTACCTCTACTGTGCTCCACTGTACTCTATCTCTACTGTGCTCCTCTCTACTCTACCTCTACTGTGCTCCACTGTATCCTACCTCTACTGTACTCCACTGTACTCTATCTCTACTGTGCTCCACTTTACTCTATCTCTACTGTACTCCACTGTACTCTACCTCTACTGTGCTCTACTGTTCTCTACCTCTACTGTGCTCTACTGTACTCCACCTCTACTGTGCTCCACTCTACTCTACCTCTACTGTGCTCCACTGTATCCTACCTCTACTGTGCTCTACTGTACTCTATCTCTACTGTGCTCCACTGTACTCTACCTCTACTGTACTCCACTATACTCTAACTCTACTATACTCCACTGTACTCTATCTCTACTGTGCTCCACTGTACTCTATTTCTACTGTGCTCCACTGTACTCTATCTCTATTGTACTCCACTGCACTCTATTTCTACTGTACTTCACTGTCCTCTATCTCTACTGTACTCCACTGTACTCTACCTCTATTGTGCTCCACTGTACTCTATATCTACTGTACTCTACTGTACTCTATCTCTACTGTACTCCACTGTACTCTATCTCTACTGTACTCCACTGTACTCTACCTCTACTGTACTCTACTGTACTCTATCTCTACTGTAATCCACTGTACTCTACCTCTACTGTACTCCACTGTACTCTACCTCTACTGTACTCTACTGTTCTCTACCTCTACTCGGCTCTACTGTACTCTACTTCTACTGTACTCCACTGTACTCTATCTCTACTGTGCTCCACTGTACTCTACCTCTACTGTGCTCAACTGTACTCTACTGTACTCCACTGTACTCTACCTCTACTGTACTCCACTGTACTCTATCTCTACTGTACTCCACTGTACTCTACCTCTACTGTGCCCCACTGTACTCTACCTCTACCGTACTCCACTGTACTCTATCTCTACTGTACTCCACTGTACTCTACCTCAACTGTACTCTACTTTTCTCTACCTCTACTGTGCTCCACTCTACTCTACTGTACTCCACTGTACTCTATCTCTACTGTGATCCACTGTACTCTACCTCTACTGTACTCTACTGCACTCTATCTCTACTGTGATCTACTGTACTCTATCTCTACTGTGCTCCACTGTACTCTACCTCTACTGTGCTCCACTGTACTCTATCTCTACTGTGCTCCACTCTACTCTACCTCTACTGTGCTCCACTGTATCCTACCTCTACTGTACTCCACTGTACTCTATCTCTACTGTGCTCCACTGTACTCTATCTCTACTGTACTCCACTGTACTCTACCTCTACTGTGCTCTACTGTTCTCTACCTCTACTGTGCTCTACTGTACTCCACCTCTACTGTTCTCCACTGTACCCTACCTCTATTGTGCTCCACTGTACTCTACCTCTACTGTACTCCACTGTATTCTATCTCTACTGTGCTCCACTGTACTCTACCTCTACTGTGCTCAACTGTACTCTAGTGTACTCCACTGTACTCTACCTCTACTGTACTCCACTGTACTCTATCTCTACTGTACTCCACTGTACTCTACCTCTACTGTACTCCACTGTACTCTATATCTACTGTGCTCCACTGTACTCTACCTCTACTGTGCCCAACTGTACTGTACTCTACCTCTACTGTACTCCACTGTACTCTACCTCTACTGTACTCAACTGTACTCTATCTCTACTGTGCTCCATTGTACTCTACCTCTACTGTACTCCACTGTACTCTATCTCTACTGTACTCCACTGTATTCTACCTATACTGTACTCTACTGTTCTCTTCCTCTACTGTACTCCACTGTACTCTATCTCTACTGTGATCCACTGTACTCTACCTCTACTGTACTCCACTGTACTCTATCTCTACTATACTCCACTGTACTCTACCTATACTGTACTCTACTGTTCTCTTCCTCTACTGTACTCCACTGTACTCTATCTCTACTGTGATCCACTGTACTCTACCTCTACTGTACTCCACTGTACTCTATCTCTACTCTACTCCACTGTACTCTACCTCTACTGTACTCTACTGTTCTCTACCTCTACTGTGCTCTACTGTACACTTCTCTACTGTACTCCACTGTACTCTATCTCTACTGTGATCCACTGTACTCTTCCTCTACTGTACTCCACTGTACTCTATCTCTACTGTGATCCACTGTACTCTACCTCTACTGTGCTCCACTGTACTCTACCTCTACCGTACTCCACTGTACTCTATCTCTACTGTACTCCACTGTACTCTACCTCAACTGTACTCTACTGTTCTCTACCTCTACTGTGCTCCACTCTACTCTACTGTACTCCACTGTACTCTATCTCTACTGTGATCCACTGTACTCTACCTCTACTGTACTCTACTGTACTCTATCTCTACTGTGATCTACTGTACTCTATCTCTACTGTGCTCCACTGTACTCTACCTCTACTGTGCTCCACTGTACTCTATCTCTACTGTGCTCCACTCTACTCTACCTCTACTGTGCTCCACTGTATCCTACCTCTACTGTACTCCACTCTACTCTATCTCTACTGTGCTCCACTGTACTCTATCTCTACTGTACTCCACTGTACTCTACCTCTACTGTGCTCTACTGTTCTCTACCTCTACTGTGCTCTACTGTACTCCACCTCTACTGTTCTCCACTGTACCCTACCTCTATTGTGCTCCACTGTACTCTACCTCTACTGTACTCCACTGTATTCTATCTCTACTGTGCTCCACTGTACTCTACCTCTACTGTGCTCAACTGTACTCTACTGTACTCCACTGTACTCTACCTCTACTGTACTCCACTGTACTCTATCTCTACTGTACTCCACTGTACTCTACCTCTACTGTACTCCACTGTACTCTATATCTACTGTGCTCCACTGTACTCTACCACTACTGTGCCCAACTGTACTGTACTCTACCTCTACTGTACTCCACTGTACTCTACCTCTACTGTACTCCACTTTACTCTACCTCTACTGTACTCAACTCTACTCTATCTCTACTGTGCTCCACTGTACTCTACCTCTACTGTACTCCACTGTACTCTATCTCTACTGTACTCCACTGTATTCTACCTATACTGTACTCTACTGTTCTCTTCCTCTACTGTACTCCACTGTACTCTATCTCTACTGTGATCCACTGTACTCTACCTCTACTGTACTCCACTGTACTCTATCTCTACTATACTCCACTGTACTCTACCTATACTGTACTCTACTGTTCTCTTCCTCTACTGTACTCCACTGTACTCTACCAATACTGTACTCTACTGTTCTCTTCCTCTACTGTACTCCACTGTACTCTATCTCTACTGTGATCCACTGTACTCTACCTCTACCGTACTCCACTGTACTCTATCTCTACTGTACTCCACTGTACTCTACCTCTACTGTACTCTACTGTTCTCTACCTCTACTGTGCTCTACTCTACTCTACTGTACTCCACTGTACTCTATCTCTACTGTGATCCACTGTACTCTAACTCTAATGTACTCTACTGTACTCTATCTCTACTGTGATCTACTGTACTCTATCTCTACTGTGCTCCACTGTACTCTACCTCTACTCTGCTCCAATGTACTCTATCTCTACTGTGCTCCACTCTACTCTACCTCTACTGTGCTCCACTGTATACTATCTCTACTGTACTCCACTGTACTCTACCTCTACTGTGCTCTACTGTTCTCTACCTCTACTGTGCTCTACTGTACTCCACCTCTACTGTGCTCCACTGTACCCTACCTCTACTGTGCTCCACTGTACTCTACCTCTACTGTGCTCCACTGTACTCTACCTCTACTGTGCTCCACTGTACTCTACCTCTACTGTGCTCCACTGTACTCTACCTCTACTGTACTCCACTGTACTCTATCTCTACTGTGCTCCACTGTACTCTATTTCTACTGTACTCTACTGTACTCCACCTCTAATGTGCTCCACTGTACTCTACCTCTACTGTACTCTACCTCTACTGTACTCCAATGTACTCTACCTCTACTGTGCTGTACTGTACTCTATCTCTACTCTGCTCCACTGTACTCTACCTCTACTGTGCTCCACTGTACTCTACCTCTACTGTACTTCACTGTCCTCTATCTCTACTGTACTCCACTGTACTCTACCTCTACTGTGCTCCACTGTACTCTACCTCTACTGTACTCCACTGTACTCTATCTCTACTGTGCTCCACTGTACTCTACCTCTACTGTGCTCCACTGTACTCTACCTCTACTGTGCTCCACTGTACTCTACCTCTACTGTACTCCACTGTACTCTATCTCTACTGTGCTCCACTGTACTCTACATCTACTGTGCTCAACTGTACTCTACTGTACTCCACTGTACTCTACCTCTACTGTACTCCACTGTACTCTATCTCTACTGTACTCCACTGTACTCTACCTCTACTGTACTCCGCTGTACTCTATCTCTACTGTGCTCCACTGTACTCTACCTCTACTGTGCTCAAATGTACTGTACTGTACTCCACTGTAATCTACCTCTACTGTACTCCACTGTACTCTACCTCTACTGTACTCCACTGTACTCTACCTCTACTGTACTCCACTGTACTCTACTCTACTGTACTCCACTGTACTCTATCTCTACTGTGATCCACTGTACTCTACCTCTACTGTACTCCACTGTACTCTGTCTCTACTGTACTCCACTGTACTCTACCTCTACTGTACTCTACTGTTCTCTACCTCTACTGTGCTCTACTGTACTCTACTCTACTGTACTCCACTGTACTCTATCTCTACTGTGATCCACTGTACTCTACCTCTACTGTACTCCACTGTACTCTATCTCTACTGTGCTCCACTGTACTCTACCTCTACTGTGCTCCACTGTACTCTACCTCTACTGTGCTCCACTGTACTCTACCTCTACTGTACTCCACTGTACTCTATCTCTACTGTGCTCCACTGTACTCTATCTCTACTGTGATCCACTGTACTCTACCTCTACTGTACTCCACTGTACTCTATCTCTACTGTACTCCACTGTACTCTATCTCTACTGTACTCCACTGTACTCTACCTCTACTGTACTCCACTGTACTCTATCTCTACTGTGCTCCACTGTACTCTACCTCTACTGTGCTCAAATGTACTGTACTGTACTCCACTGTACTCTACCTCTACTGTACTCCACTGTACTCTACCTCTACTGTACTCCACTGTACTCTACTCTACTGTACTCCACTGTACTCTATCTCTACTGTGATCCACTGTACTCTACCTCTACTGTACTCCACTGTACTCTATCTCTACTGTACTCCACTGTACTCTACCTCTACTGTACTCTACTGTTCTCTACATCTACTGTGCTCTACTGTACTCTACTCTACTGTAATCCACTGTACTCTATCTCTACTGTGATCCACTGTACTCTACCTCTACTGTACTCCACTTTACTTTATCTCTACTGTGATCCACTGTACTCTATCTCTACTGTGCTCCACTGTACTCTACCTCTACTGTGCTCCACTGTACTCTACCTCTACTGTACTCCACTTTACTTTATCTCTACTGTGATCCACTGTACTCTATCTCTACTGTGCTCCACTGTACTCTACCTCTACTATGCTCCACTGTACTCTATCTCTACTGTGCTCCACTCTACTCTACCTCTACTGTCCTCCACTGTACTCTACCTCTACTGTACTCCACTGTACTCTATCTCTACTGTACTCCACTGTACTCTACCTCTACTGTGCTCTACTGTTCTCTACCTCTACTGTGCTCTACTGTACTCCACCTCTACTGTGCTCCACTGTACCCTACCTCTACTGTGCTCCACTGTACTCTACCTCTACTCTGCTCCACTGTACTCTACCTCTACTCTGCTCCACTGTATCCACTGTACTCTACCTCTACTGTGCTCCACTGTACTCTACCTCTACTGTGCTCCACTGTACTCTACCTATACTGTACTCTACTGTACTCCACCTCTAACGAGCTCCACTGTACTCTGGCTCTACTGTACTCCACTGTACTTTACCTCTACTGTACTCCACTGTACTCTACCTCTACTGTGCTCCACTGTACTCTATTTCTACTGTACTCCTCTGTACTCTACCTCTACTGTGCTCCACTGTACTCTATCTGTAATGTACTCTAGTGTACTCTATCTCTACTGTGATCCACTGTACTCTACCTCTGCTGTGCTCCACTGTACTCTATCTCTACTGTACTCCACTGTACTCTACTGTTCTCTACCTCTACTGTACTCTACTGTGCTCCACTGTACTCCACTTTAGTCTACCTCTACTGTGCTCCACTGTACTCTACCTCTACTCTGCTCCACTATACTCTACCTCTACTGTGCTCCACTGTACTCTACCTCTACTGTGCTCCACTGTACTCTACCTCTACTGTACTCCACCTCTAATGAGCTCCACTGTACTCTGGCTCTACTGTACTCCACTGCACTTTACCTCTACTGTACTCCACTGTACTCTACCTCTACTGTGCTCCACTGTACTCTATTTCTACTTTACTCCTCTGTACTCTACCTCTACTGTGCTCCACTGTACTCTATCTGTAATGTACTCTACTGTACTCTATCTCTACTGTGATCCACTGTACTCTACCTCTGCTGTGCTCCACTGTACTCTATCTCTACTGTACTCCACTGTACTCTACTGTTCTCTACCTCTACTGTACTCTACTGTGCTCCACTGTACTCCACTGTAGTCTACCTCTACTGTGCTCCACTGTACTCTACCTCTACTGTGCTCCACTATACTCTACCTCTACTGTGCTCCACTGTACTCTACCTCTACTGTCCTCCACTGTACTCTACCTCTACTGTGCTCCACTGTACTCTCTCTCTACTGTACTCTACCTCTACTGTACTCTACTGTACTCCACCTCTAATGTGCTCCACTGTACTCTACCTCTACTGTACTCTACCTCTACTGTACTCCACTGTACTCTACCTCTACTGTGCTCTACTGTACTCTATCTCTACTGTGCTCCACTGTACTCTACCTCTACTGTGCTCCACTGTACTCTACCTCTACTGTACTTCACTGTCCTCTATCTCTACTGTACTCCACTGTACTCTACCTCTATTGTCCTCCACTGTACTCTATCTCTACTGTACTCTACTGTACTATATCTCTACTGTACTCCACTGTACTCTATCTCTACTGTACTCTACTGTACTCTACCTCCACTGTACTCTACCTCTACCGTACTCCACTGTACTCTATCTCTACTGTACTCCACTGTACTCTACCTCTACTGTACTCTACTGTTCTCTACCTCTACTGTGCTCTACTGTACTTTACTCTACTGTACTCCACTGTAATCTATCTCTACTGTGATCCACTGTACTCTACCTCTACTGTACTCCACTGTACTCTATCTCTACTGTGATCCACTGTACTCTATCTCTATTGAGCTCCACTGTACTCTATCTCTACTGTGCTCCACTGTACTCTATCTCTACTGTGCTCCACTCTACTCTACCTCTACTGTGCTCCACTGTATCCTACCTCTACTGTACTCCACTGTACTCTCTCTCTACTGTGCTCCACTGTACTCTATCTCTACTGTACTCAGCTGTACTCTACCTCTACTGTGCTCTACTGTTCTCTACCTCTACTGTGCTCTACTCTACTCCACCTCTACTGTGCTCCACTGTACCCTACCTCTACTGTGCTCCACCGTACTCTACCTCTACTGTGCTCCACTGTACTCTACCTCTACTGTACTCCACTGTACTCTATCTCTACTGTACTCCACTGTACTCAACCTCTACTGTACTCCACTGTACTCTATCTCTACTGTACTCCACTCTAATCTACCTCTACTGTCCTCCACTGTACTCTACCTCTACTATGCTCCACTGTACTCTCTCTCTACTGTACTCTACCTCTACTGTACTCTACTGTACTCCACCTCTAATGTGCTCCACTGTACTCTACCTCTACTGTACTCTACCTCTACTGTCCTCCACTGTACTCTACCTCTACTGTGCTCCACTGTGCTCTCTCTCTACTGTGCTCCACTGTACTCTCTCTCTACTGTACTCTACCTCTACTGTACTCTACTGTACTCCACCTCTAATGTGCTCCACTGTACTCTACCTCTACTGTACTCTACCTCTACTGTACTCCACTGTACTCTACCTCTAATGTACTCCACTGTACTCTATCTCTACTGTGCTCCACTGTACTCTATTTCTACTGTGCTCCACTGTACTCTATCTCTACTGTACTCCACTGTACTCTATCTCTACTGTACTTCACTATCCTTTATCTCTAATGTACTCCACTGTACTCTACCTCTATTGTGCTCCATTGTACTCTATCTCTACTGTACTCTACTGTACTCTATCTCTACTTTACTCCACTGTACTCTATCTCTACTGTACTCCACTGTACTCTACCTCTACTGTGCTCCACTGTACTCTACCTCTACCGTACTCCACTGTACTCTATCTCTACTGTACTCCACTGTACTCTACCTCTACTGTACTCTACTGTTCTCTACCTCTACTGTGCTCTACTCTACTCTACTGTACTCCACTGTACTCTATCTCTACTGTGATCCACTGTACTCTACCTCTACTGTACTCTACTGTACTCTATCTCTACTGTGATCTACTGTACTCTATCTCTACTGTGCTCCACTGTACTCTACCTCTACTCTGCTCCACTGTACTCTATCTCTACTGTGCTCCACTCTACTCTACCTCTACTGTGCTCCACTGTATACTACCTCTACTGTACTCCACTGTACTCTATCTCTACTGTGCTCCACTGTACTCTATCTCTACTGTACTCCACTGTACTCTACCTCTACTGTGCTCCACTGTATCCTACCTCTACTGTACTCCACTGTACTCTATCTCTACTGTGCTCCACTGTACTCTATCTCTACTGTACTCCACTGTACTCTACCTCTACTGTGCTCTACTGTTCTCTACCTCTACTGTGCTCTACTGTACTCCACCTCTACTGTTCTCCACTGTACCCTACCTCTATTGTGCTCCACTGTACTCTACCTCTACTGTGCTCCACTGTACTCTACCTCTACTGTACTCCACTGTATTCTATCTCTACTGTGCTCCACTGTACTCTACCTCTACTGTGCTCAACTGTACTCTACTGTACTCCACAGTACTCTACCTCTACTGTACTCCACTGTACTCTATCTCTACTGTACTCCACTGTACTCTACCTCTACTGTACTCCACTGTACTCTATCTCTACTGTGCTCTACTGTACTCTACCTCTACTGTGCCCAACTGTACTGTACTCTACTCCACTGTACTCTACCTCTACTGTACTCCACTGTACTCTACATCTACTGTACTCCACTTTATTCTACCTCTACTGTACTCAACTGTACTCTATCTCTACTGTGCTCCACTGTTCTCTACCTCTATTGTACTCCACTGTACTCTATCTCTACTGTACTCCACTGTACTCTACCTCTACTGTGCTCTACTGTTCTCTACTTCTACTGTGCTCTACTGTACTCCACCTCTACTGTGCTCCACTGTACCCTACCTGTACTGTGCTCCACTGTACTCTACCTCTACTGTGCTCCACTGTACTCTACCTCTACTGTGCTCTACTGTACTCTACCTCTACTGTGCTCCACTGTACTCTACCTCTACTGTGCTCCACTGTACTCTATCTCTACTGTGCTCCACTGTACTCTATTTCTACTGTACTTCTCTGTACTCTACCTCTACTGTGCTCCACTGTACTCTACCTCTACTGTGCTCCACTGTACTCTACCTCTACTGTACTCCACTCTACTCTATCTCTACTGTGCTCCACTGTACTCTATCTCTACTGTACTCCACTGTACTCTACCTCTACTGTGCTCTACTGTTCTCTACTTCTACTGTGCTCTACTGTACTCCACCTCTACTGTGCTCCACTGTACCCTACCTCTACTGTGCTCCACTGTACTCTACCTCTACTGTGCTCCACTGTACTCTACCTCTACTGTGCTCTACTGTACTCTTCCTCTACTGTACTCCACTGTACTCTATCTCTACTGTGATCCACTGTACTCTACCTCTACTGTGCTCCACTGTACTCTACCTCTACCGTACTCCACTGTACTCTATCTCTACTGTACTCCACTGTACTCTACCTCAACTGTACTCTACTGTTCTCTACCTCTACTGTGCTCCACTCTACTCTACTGTACTCCACTGTACTCTATCTCTACTGTGATCCACTGTACTCTACCTCTACTGTACTCTACTGTACTCTATCTCTACTGTGATCTACTGTACTCTATCTCTACTGTGCTCCACTGTACTCTACCTCTACTGTGCTCCACTGTACTCTATCTCTACTGTGCTCCACTCTACTCTACCTCTACTGTGCTCCACTGTATCCTACCTCTACTGTACTCCACTGTACTCTATCTCTACTGTGCTCCACTGTACTCTATCTCTACTGTACTCCACTGTACTCTACCTCTACTGTGCTCTACTGTTCTCTACCTCTACTGTGCTCTACTGTACTCCACCTCTACTGTTCTCCACTGTACCCTACCTCTATTGTGCTCCACTGTACTCTACCTCTACTGTACTCCACTGTATTCTATCTCTACTGTGCTCCACTGTACTCTACCTCTAGTGTGCTCAACTGTACTCTACTGTACTCCACTGTACTCTACCTCTACTGTACTCCACTGTACTCTATCTCTACTGTACTCCACTGTACTCTACCTCTACTGTACTCCACTGTACTCTATATCTACTGTGCTCCACTGTAATCTACCTCTACTGTGCCCAACTGTACTGTACTCTACCTCTACTGTACTCCACTTTACTCTACCTCTACTGTACTCAACTCTACTCTATCTCTACTGTGCTCCACTGTACTCTACCTCTACTGTACTCCACTGTACTCTATCTCTACTGTACTCCACTGTATTCTACCTATACTGTACTCCACTGTTCTCTTCCTCTACTGTACTCCACTGTACTCTATCTCTACTGTGATCCACTGTACTCTACCTCTACTGTACTCCATGGTACTCTATCTATACTATACTCCTCTGTACTCTACCTATACTGTACTATACTGTTCTCTTCCTCTACTGTACTCCACTGTACTCTACCTATAGTGTACTCTACTGTTCTCTTCCTCTACTGTACTCCACTGTACTCTATCTCTACTGTGATCCACTGTACTCTACCTCTACCGTACTCCACTGTACTCTATCTCTACTGTACTCCACTGTACTCTACCTCTACTGTACTCTACTGTTCTCTACCTCTACTGTGCTCTACTCTACTCTACTGTACTCCACTGTACTCTATCTCTACTGTGATCCACTGTACTCTACCTCTACTGTACTCTACTGTACTCTATCTCTACTGTGATCTACTGTACTCTATCTCTACTGTGCTCCACTGTACTCTACCTCTACTCTGCTCCAATGTACTCTATCTCTACTGTGCTCCACTCTACTCTACCTCTACTGTGCTCCACTGTATACTATCTCTACTGTACTCCACTGTACTCTACCTCTACTGTGCTCTACTGTTCTCTACCTCTACTGTGCTCTACTGTACTCCACCTCTACTGTGCTCCACTGTACCCTACCTCTACTGTGCTCCACTGTACTCTACCTCTACTGTGCTCCACTGTACTCTACCTCTACTGTGCTCCACTGTACTCTACCTCTACTGTGCTCCACTGTACTCTACCTCTACTGTGCTCCACTGTACTCTATCTCTACTGTGCTCCACTGTACTCTATTTCTACTGTACTCTACTGTACTCCACCTCTAATGTGCTCCACTGTACTCTACCTCTACTGTACTCTACCTCTACTGTACTCCACTGTACTCTACCTCTACTGTGCTGTACTGTACTCTATCTCTACTCTGCTCCACTGTACTCTACCTCTACTGTGCTCCACTGTACTCTACCTCTACTGTACTTCACTGTCCTCTATCTCTACTGTACTCCACTGTACTCTACCTCTACTGTGCTCCACTGTACTCTACCTCTACTGTACTCCACTGTACTCTATCTCTACTGTGCTCCACTGTACTCTACCTCTACTGTGCTCCACTGTACTCTACCTCTACTGTGCTCCACTGTACTCTACCTCTACTGTACTCCACTGTACTCTATCTCTACTGTGCTCCACTGTACTCTACCTCTACTGTGCTCAACTGTACTCTACTGTACTCCACTGTACTCTACCTCTACTGTACTCCATTGTACTCTATCTCTACTGTACTCCACTTTACTCTACCTCTACTGTACTCCACTGTACTCTATCTCTACTGTGCTCCACTGTACTCTACCTCTACTCTGCTCAAATGTACTGTACTGTACTCCACTGTAATCTACCTCTACTGTACTCCACTGTACTCTACCTCTACTGTACTCCACTGTACTCTACCTCTACTGTACTCCACTGTACTCTACTCTACTGTACTCCACTGTACTCTATCTCTACTGTGATCCACTGTACTCTACCTCTACTGTACTCCACTGTACTCTATCTCTACTGTACTCCACTGTACTCTACCTCTACTGTACTCTACTGTTCTCTACCTCTACTGTGCTCTACTGTACTCTACCTCTACTGTACTCCACTGTACTCTATCTCTACTGTACTCCACTGTACTCTACCTCTACTGTACTCCACTGTACTCTATATCTACTGTGCTCCACTGTACTCTACCTCTACTGTGCCCAACTGTACTGTACTCTACCTCTACTGTACTCCACTGTACTCTACCTCTACTGTACTCCACTTTACTCTACCTCTACTGTACTCAACTCTACTCTATCTCTACTGTGCTCCACTGTACTCTACCTCTACTGTACTCCACTGTACTCTATCTCTACTGTACTCCACTGTATTCTACCTATACTGTACTCTACTGTTCTCTTCCTCTACTGTACTCCACTGTACTCTATCTCTACTGTGATCCACTGTACTCTACCTCTACTGTACTCCACTGTACTCTATCTCTACTATACTCCACTGTACTCTACCTATACTGTACTCTACTGTTCTCTTCCTCTACTGTACTCCACTGTACTCTACCTATACTGTACTCTACTGTTCTCTTCCTCTACTGTACTCCACTGTACTCTATCTCTACTGTGATCCACTGTACTCTACCTCTACCGTACTCCACTGTACTCTATCTCTACTGTACTCCACTGTACTCTACCTCTACTGTACTCTACTGTTCTCTACCTCTACTGTGCTCTACTCTACTCTACTGTACTCCACTGTACTCTATCTCTACTGTGATCCACTGTACTCTACCTCTACTGTACTCTACTGTACTCTATCTCTACTGTGATCTACTGTACTCTATCTCTACTGTGCTCCACTGTACTCTACCTCTACTCTGCTCCAATGTACTCTATCTCTACTGTGCTCCACTCTACTCTACCTCTACTGTGCTCCACTGTATACTATCTCTACTGTACTCCACTGTACTCTACCTCTACTGTGCTCTACTGTTCTCTACCTCTACTGTGCTCTACTGTACTCCACCTCTACTGTGCTCCACTGTACCCTACCTCTACTGTGCTCCACTGTACTCTACCTCTACTGTGCTCCACTGTACTCTACCTCTACTGTGCTCCACTGTACTCTACCTCTACTGTGCTCCACTGTACTCTACCTCTACTGTGCTCCACTGTACTCTATCTCTACTGTGCTCCACTGTACTCTATTTCTACTGTACTCTACTGTACTCCACCTCTAATGTGCTCCACTGTACTCTACCTCTACTGTACTCTACCTCTACTGTACTCCACTGTACTCTACCTCTACTGTGCTGTACTGTACTCTATCTCTACTCTGCTCCACTGTACTCTACCTCTACTGTGCTCCACTGTACTCTACCTCTACTGTACTTCACTGTCCTCTATCTCTACTGTACTCCACTGTACTCTACCTCTACTGTGCTCCACTGTACTCTACCTCTACTGTACTCCACTGTACTCTATCTCTACTGTGCTCCACTGTACTCTACCTCTACTGTGCTCCACTGTACTCTACCTCTACTGTGCTCCACTGTACTCTACCTCTACTGTACTCCACTGTACTCTATCTCTACTGTGCTCCACTGTACTCTACCTCTACTGTGCTCAACTGTACTCTACTGTACTCCACTGTACTCTACCTCTACTGTACTCCATTGTACTCTATCTCTACTGTACTCCACTTTACTCTACCTCTACTGTACTCCACTGTACTCTATCTCTACTGTGCTCCACTGTACTCTACCTCTACTCTGCTCAAATGTACTGTACTGTACTCCACTGTAATCTACCTCTACTGTACTCCACTGTACTCTACCTCTACTGTACTCCACTGTACTCTACCTCTACTGTACTCCACTGTACTCTACTCTACTGTACTCCACTGTACTCTATCTCTACTGTGATCCACTGTACTCTACCTCTACTGTACTCCACTGTACTCTATCTCTACTGTACTCCACTGTACTCTACCTCTACTGTACTCTACTGTTCTCTACCTCTACTGTGCTCTACTGTACTCTACCTCTACTGTACTCCACTGTACTCTATCTCTACTGTACTCCACTGTACTCTACCTCTACTGTACTCCACTGTACTCTATATCTACTGTGCTCCACTGTACTCTACCTCTACTGTGCCCAACTGTACTGTACTCTACCTCTACTGTACTCCACTGTACTCTACCTCTACTGTACTCCACTTTACTCTACCTCTACTGTACTCAACTCTACTCTATCTCTACTGTGCTCCACTGTACTCTACCTCTACTGTACTCCACTGTACTCTATCTCTACTGTACTCCACTGTATTCTACCTATACTGTACTCTACTGTTCTCTTCCTCTACTGTACTCCACTGTACTCTATCTCTACTGTGATCCACTGTACTCTACCTCTACTGTACTCCACTGTACTCTATCTCTACTATACTCCACTGTACTCTACCTATACTGTACTCTACTGTTCTCTTCCTCTACTGTACTCCACTGTACTCTACCTATACTGTACTCTACTGTTCTCTTCCTCTACTGTACTCCACTGTACTCTATCTCTACTGTGATCCACTGTACTCTACCTCTACCGTACTCCACTGTACTCTATCTCTACTGTACTCCACTGTACTCTACCTCTACTGTACTCTACTGTTCTCTACCTCTACTGTGCTCTACTCTACTCTACTGTACTCCACTGTACTCTATATCTACTGTGATCCACTGTACTCTACCTCTACTGTACTCTACTGTACTCTATCTCTACTGTGATCTACTGTACTCTATCTCTACTGTGCTCCACTGTACTCTACCTCTACTCTGCTCCAATGTACTCTATCTCTACTGTGCTCCACTCTACTCTACCTCTACTGTGCTCCACTGTATACTATCTCTACTGTACTCCACTGTACTCTACCTCTACTGTGCTCTACTGTTCTCTACCTCTACTGTGCTCTACTGTACTCCACCTCTACTGTGCTCCACTGTACCCTACCTCTACTGTGCTCCACTGTACTCTACCTCTACTGTGCTCCACTGTACTCTACCTCTACTGTGCTCCACTGTACTCTACCTCTACTGTGCTCCACTGTACTCTACCTCTACTGTGCTCCACTGTACTCTATCTCTACTGTGCTCCACTGTACTCTATTTCTACTGTACTCTACTGTACTCCACCTCTAATGTGCTCCACTGTACTCTACCTCTACTGTACTCTACCTCTACTGTACTCCACTGTACTCTACCTCTACTGTGCTGTACTGTACTCTATCTCTACTCTGCTCCACTGTACTCTACCTCTACTGTGCTCCACTGTACTCTACCTCTACTGTACTTCACTGTCCTCTATCTCTACTGTACTCCACTGTACTCTACCTCTACTGTGCTCCACTGTACTCTACCTCTACTGTACTCCACTGTACTCTATCTCTACTGTGCTCCACTGTACTCTACCTCTACTGTGCTCCACTGTACTCTACCTCTACTGTGCTCCACTGTACTCTACCTCTACTGTACTCCACTGTACTCTATCTCTACTGTGCTCCACTGTACTCTACCTCTACTGTGCTCAACTGTACTCTACTGTACTCCACTGTACTCTACCTCTACTGTACTCCACTGTACTCTATCTCTACTGTACTCCACTGTACTCTACCTCTACTGTACTCCACTGTACTCTATCTCTACTGTGCTCCACTGTACTCTACCTCTACTGTGCTCAAATGTACTGTACTGTACTCCACTGTAATCTACCTCTACTGTACTCCACTGTACTCTACCTCTACTGTACTCCACTGTACTCTACCTCTACTGTACTCCACTGTACTCTATCTCTACTGTACTCCACTGTACTCTACCTCTACTGCACTCCACTGTACTCTATCTCTACTGTGCTCCACTGTACTCTACCTCTACTGTGCTCAAATGTACTGTACTGTACTCCACTGTAATCTACCTCTACTGTACTCCACTGTACTCTATCTCTACTGTGATCCACTGTACTCTACCTCTACTGTGCTCCACTGTACTCTACCTCTACCGTACTCCACTGTACTCTATCTCTACTGTACTCCACTGTACTCTACCTCAACTGTACTCTACTGTTCTCTACCTCTACTGTGCTCCACTCTACTCTACTGTACTCCACTGTACTCTATCTCTACTGTGATCCACTGTACTCTACCTCTACTGTACTCTACTGTACTCTATCTCTACTGTGATCTACTGTACTCTATCTCTACTGTGCTCCACTGTACTCTACCTCTACTGTGCTCCACTGTACTCTATCTCTACTGTGCTCCACTCTACTCTACCTCTACTGTGCTCCACTGTATCCTACCTCTACTGTACTCCACTGTACTCTATCTCTACTGTGCTCCACTGTACTCTATCTCTACTGTACTCCACTGTACTCTACCTCTACTGTGCTCTACTGTTCTCTACCTCTACTGTGCTCTACTGTACTCCACCTCTACTGTTCTCCACTGTACCCTACCTCTGTTGTGCTCCACTGTACTCTACCTCTACTGTACTCCACTGTATTCTATCTCTACTGTGCTCCACTGTACTCTACCTCTACTGTGCTCAACTGTACTCTACTGTACTCCACTGTACTCTACCTCTACTGTACTCCACTGTACTCTATCTCTACTGTACTCCACTGTACTCTACCTCTACTGTACTCCACTGTACTCTATATCTACTGTGCTCCACTGTACTCTACCTCTACTGTGCCCAACTGTACTGTACTCTACCTCTACTGTACTCCACTGTACTCTACCTCTACTGTACTCCACTTTACTCTACCTCTACTGTACTCAACTCTACTCTATCTCTACTGTGCTCCACTGTACTCTACCTCTACTGTACTCCACTGTACTCTATCTCTACTGTACTCCACTGTATTCTACCTATACTGTACTCTACTGTTCTCTTCCTCTACTGTACTCCACTGTACTCTATCTCTACTGTGATCCACTGTACTCTACCTCTACTGTACTCCACTGTACTCTATCTCTACTATACTCCACTGTACTCTACCTATACTGTACTCTACTGTTCTCTTCCTCTACTGTACTCCACTGTACTCTACCTATACTGTACTCTACTGTTCTCTTCCTCTACTGTACTCCACTGTACTCTATCTCTACTGTGATCCACTGTACTCTACCTCTACCGTACTCCACTGTACTCTATCTCTACTGTACTCCACTGTACTCTACCTCTACTGTACTCTACTGTTCTCTACCTCTACTGTGCTCTACTCTACTCTACTGTACTCCACTGTACTCTATCTCTACTGTGATCCACTGTACTCTACCTCTACTGTACTCTACTGTACTCTATCTCTACTGTGATCTACTGTACTCTATCTCTACTGTGCTCCACTGTACTCTACCTCTACTCTGCTCCAATGTACTCTATCTCTACTGTGCTCCACTCTACTCTACCTCTACTGTGCTCCACTGTATACTATCTCTACTGTACTCCACTGTACTCTACCTCTACTGTGCTCTACTGTTCTCTACCTCTACTGTGCTCTACTGTACTCCACCTCTACTGTGCTCCACTGTACCCTACCTCTACTGTGCTCCACTGTACTCTACCTCTACTGTGCTCCACTGTACTCTACCTCTACTGTGCTCCACTGTACTCTACCTCTACTGTGCTCCACTGTACTCTACCTCTACTGTGATCCACTGTACTCTATCTCTACTGTGCTCCACTGTACTCTATTTCTACTGTACTCTACTGTACTCCACCTCTAATGTGCTCCACTGTACTCTACCTCTACTGTACTCTACCTCTACTGTACTCCACTGTACTCTACCTCTACTGTGCTGTACTGTACTCTATCTCTACTCTGCTCCACTGTACTCTACCTCTACTGTGCTCCACTGTACTCTACCTCTACTGTACTTCACTGTCCTCTATCTCTACTGTACTCCACTGTACTCTACCTCTACTGTGCTCCACTGTACTCTACCTCTACTGTACTCCACTGTACTCTATCTCTACTGTGCTCCACTGTACTCTACCTCTACTGTGCTCCACTGTACTCTACCTCTACTGTGCTCCACTGTACTCTACCTCTACTGTACTCCACTGTACTCTATCTCTACTGTGCTCCACTGTACTCTACCTCTACTGTGCTCAACTGTACTCTACTGTACTCCACTGTATTCTACCTCTACTGTACTCCATTGTACTCTATCTCTACTGTACTCCACTGTACTCTACCTCTACTGTACTCCACTGTACTCTATCTCTACTGTGCTCCACTGTACTCTACCTCTACTGTGCTCAAATGTACTGTACTGTACTCCACTGTAATCTACCTCTACTGTACTCCACTGTACTCTACCTCTACTGTACTCCACTGTACTCTACCTCTACTGTACTCCACTGTACTCTACTCTACTGTACTCCACTGTACTCTATCTCTACTGTGATCCACTGTACTCTACCTCTACTGTACTCCACTGTACTCTATCTCTACTGTACTCCACTGTACTCTACCTCTACTGTACTCTACTGTTCTCTACCTCTACTGTGCTCTACTGTACTCTACCTCTACTGTACTCCACTGTACTCTATCTCTACTGTACTCCACTGTACTCTACCTCTACTGTACTCCACTGTACTCTATATCTACTGTGCTCCACTGTACTCTACCTCTACTGTGCCCAACTGTACT
Organism: Tiaroga cobitis; assembly: GCA_030578255.1. Lineage (NCBI taxonomy): Eukaryota > Metazoa > Chordata > Actinopteri > Cypriniformes > Leuciscidae > Tiaroga > Tiaroga cobitis. The sequence continues at coordinate 30,036,535 of CM060611.1, read as the reverse complement.
GTACTCTACCTCTACTGTACTCCACTGTACTCTACCTCTACTGTACTCCACTTTACTCTACCTCTACTGTACTCAACTCTACTCTATCTCTACTGTGCTCCACTGTACTCTACCTCTACTGTACTCCACTGTACTCTATCTCTACTGTACTCCACTGTATTCTACCTATACTGTACTCTACTGTTCTCTTCCTCTACTGTACTCCACTGTACTCTACCTATACTGTACTCTACTGTTCTCTTCCTCTACTGTACTCCACTGTACTCTATCTCTACTGTGATCCACTGTACTCTACCTCTACCGTACTCCACTGTACTCTATCTCTACTGTACTCCACTGTACTCTACCTCTACTGTACTCTACTGTTCTCTACCTCTACTGTGCTCTACTCTACTCTACTGTACTCCACTGTACTCTATCTCTACTGTGATCCACTGTACTCTACCTCTACTGTACTCTACTGTACTCTATCTCTACTGTGATCTACTGTACTCTATCTCTACTGTGCTCCACTGTACTCTACCTCTACTCTGCTCCAATGTACTCTATCTCTACTGTGCTCCACTCTACTCTACCTCTATTGTGCTCCACTGTATACTATCTCTACTGTACTCCACTGTACTCTACCTCTACTGTGCTCTACTGTTCTCTACCTCTACTGTGCTCTACTGTACTCCACCTCTACTGTGCTCCACTGTACCCTACCTCTACTGTGCTCCACTGTACTCTACCTCTACTGTGCTCCACTGTACTCTACCTCTACTGTGCTCCACTGTACTCTACCTCTACTGTGCTCCACTGTACTCTACCTCTACTGTGCTCCACTGTACTCTATCTCTACTGTGCTCCACTGTACTCTATTTCTACTGTACTCTACTGTACTCCACCTCTAATGTGCTCCACTGTACTCTACCTCTACTGTACTCTACCTCTACTGTACTCCACTGTACTCTACCTCTACTGTGCTGTACTGTACTCTATCTCTACTCTGCTCCACTGTACTCTACCTCTACTGTGCTCCACTGTACTCTACCTCTACTGTACTTCACTGTCCTCTATCTCTACTGTACTCCACTGTACTCTACCTCTACTGTGCTCCACTGTACTCTACCTCTACTGTACTCCACTGTACTCTATCTCTACTGTGCTCCACTGTACTCTACCTCTACTGTGCTCCACTGTACTCTACCTCTACTGTGCTCCACTGTACTCTACCTCTACTGTACTCCACTGTACTCTATCTCTACTGTGCTCCACTGTACTCTACCTCTACTGTGCTCAACTGTACTCTACTGTACTCCACTGTACTCTACCTCTACTGTACTCCACTGTACTCTATCTCTACTGTACTCCACTGTACTCTACCTCTACTGTACTCCACTGTACTCTATCTCTACTGTGCTCCACTGTACTCTACCTCTACTGTGCTCAAATGTACTGTACTGTACTCCACTGTAATCTACCTCTACTGTACTCCACTGTACTCTACCTCTACTGTAGTCCACTGTACTCTACCTCCACTGTACTCCACTGTACTCTATCTCTACTGTGATCCACTGTACTCTACCTCTACTGTACTCCACTGTACTCTATCTCTACTGTACTCCACTGTACTCTACCTCTACTGTACTCTACTGTTCTCTACCTCTACTGTGCTCTACTGTACTCTACTCTACTGTACTCCACTGTACTCTATCTCTACTGTGATCCACTGTACTCTACCTCTACTGTACTCCACTTTACTTTATCTCTACTGTGATCCACTGTACTCTATCTCTACTGTGCTCCACTGTACTCTACCTCTACTGTGCTCCACTGTACTCTACCTCTACTGTACTCCACTTTACTTTATCTCTACTGTGATCCACTGTACTCTATCTCTACTGTGCTCCACTGTACTCTACCTCTACTATGCTCCACTGTACTCTATCTCTACTGTGCTCCACTCTACTCTACCTCTACTGTGCTCCACTGTACTCTACCTCTACTGTACTCCACTGTACTCTATCTCTACTGTACTCCACTGTACTCTACCTCTACTGTGCTCTACTGTTCTCTACCTCTACTGTGCTCTACTGTACTCCACCTCTACTGTGCTCCACTGTACCCTACCTCTACTGTGCTCCACTGTACTCTACCTCTACTGTGCTCCACTGTACTCTACCTCTACTCTGCTCCACTGTATCCACTGTACTCTACCTCTACTGTGCTCCACTGTACTCTACCTCTACTGTGCTCCACTGTACTCTACCTATACTGTACTCTACTGTACTCCACATCTAATGAACTCCACTGTACTCTGGCTCTACTGTACTCCACTGTACTTTACCTCTACTGTACTCCACTGTACTCTACCTCTACTGTGCTCCACTGTACTCTATTTCTACTGTACTCCTCTGTACTCTACCTCTACTGTGCTCCACTGTACTCTATCTGTAATGTACTCTAGTGTACTCTATCTCTACTGTGATCCACTGTACTCTACCTCTGCTGTGCTCCACTGTACTCTATCTCTACTGTACTCCACTGTACTCTACTGTTCTCTACCTCTACTGTACTCTACTGTGCTCCACTGTACTCCACTTTAGTCTACCTCTACTGTGCTCCACTGTACTCTACCTCTACTCTGCTCCACTATACTCTACCTCTACTGTGCTCCACTGTACTCTACCTCTACTGTGCTCCACTGTACTCTACCTCTACTGTACTCTACTGTACTCCACCTCTAATGAGCTCCACTGTACTCTGGCTCTACTGTACTCCACTGTACTTTACCTCTACTGTACTCCACTGTACTCTACCTCTACTGTGCTCCACTGTACTCTATTTCTACTGTACTCCTCTGTACTCTACCTCTACTGTGCTCCACTGTACTCTATCTGTAATGTACTCTACTGTACTCTATCTCTACTGTGATCCACTGTACTCTACCTCTGCTGTGCTCCACTGTACTCTATCTCTACTGTACTCCACTGTACTCTACTGTTCTCTACCTCTACTGTACTCTACTGTGCTCCACTGTACTCCACTGTAGTCTACCTCTACTGTGCTCCACTGTACTCTACCTCTACTGTGCTCCACTATACTCTACCTCTACTGTGCTCCACTGTACTCTACCTCTACTGTCCTCCACTGTACTCTACCTCTACTGTGCTCCACTGTACTCTCTCTCTACTGTACTCTACCTCTACTGTACTCTACTGTACTCCACCTCTAATGTGCTCCACTGTACTCTACCTCTACTGTACTCTACCTCTACTGTACTCCACTGTACTCTACCTCTACTGTGCTCTACTGTACTCTATCTCTACTGTGCTCCACTGTACTCTACCTCTACTGTGCTCCACTGTACTCTACCTCTACTGTACTTCACTGTCCTCTATCTCTACTGTACTCCACTGTACTCTACCTCTATTGTCCTCCACTGTACTCTATCTCTACTGTACTCTACTGTACTATATCTCTACTGTACTCCACTGTACTCTATCTCTACTGTACTCCACTGTACTCTACCTCCACTGTACTCTACCTCTACCGTACTCCACTGTACTCTATCTCTACTGTACTCCACTGTACTCTACCTCTACTGTACTCTACTGTTCTCTACCTCTACTGTGCTCTACTGTACTTTACTCTACTGTACTCCACTGTACTCTATCTCTACTGTGATCCACTGTACTCTACCTCTACTGTACTCCACTGTACTCTATCTCTACTGTGATCCACTGTACTCTATCTCTATTGAGCTCCACTGTACTCTATCTCTACTGTGCTCCACTGTACTCTATCTCTACTGTGCTCCACTCTACTCTACCTCTACTGTGCTCCACTGTATCCTACCTCTACTGTACTCCACTGTACTCTATCTCTACTGTGATCCACTGTACTCTACCTCTACTGTACTCCACTGTACTCTATCTCTACTGTACTCAGCTGTACTCTACCTCTACTGTGCTCTACTGTTCTCTACCTCTACTGTGCTCTACTCTACTCCACCTCTACTGTGCTCCACTGTACCCTACCTCTACTGTGCTCCACCGTACTCTACCTCTACTGTGCTCCACTGTACTCTACCTCTACTGTACTCCACTGTACTCTATCTCTACTGTACTCCACTGTACTCAACCTCTACTGTACTCCACTGTACTCTATCTCTACTGTACTCCACTCTAATCTACCTCTACTGTCCTCCACTGTACTCTACCTCTACTGTGCTCCACTGTACTCTCTCTCTACTGTACTCTACCTCTACTGTACTCTACTGTACTCCACCTCTAATGTGTGTCCACTGTACTCTACCTCTACTGTACTCTACCTCTACTGTCCTCCACTGTACTCTACCTCTACTGTGCTCCACTGTACTCTCTCTCTACTGTACTCTACCTCTACTGTACTCTACTGTGCTCCACTGTACTCCACTGTAGTCTACCTCTACTGTGCTCCACTGTACTCTACCTCTACTGTGCTCCACTATACTCTACCTCAACTGTGCTCCACTGTACTCTACCTCTACTGTCCTCCACTGTACTCTATCTCTACTGTGCTCCACTGTACTCTCTCTCTACTGTACTCTACCTCTACTGTACTCTACTGTACTCCACCTCTAATGTGCTCCACTGTACTCTACCTCTACTGTACTCTACCTCTACTGTACTCCACTGTACTCTACCTCTAATGTGCTCCACTGTACTCTATCTCTACTGTGCTCCACTGTACTCTATTTCTACTGTGCTCCACTGTACTCTATCTCTACTGTACTCCACTGTACTCTATCTCTACTGTACTTCACTATCCTTTATCTCTAATGTACTCCACTGTACTCTACCTCTAGTGTGCTCCATTGTACTCTATCTCTACTGTACTCTACTGTACTCTATCTCTACTTTACTCCACTGTACTCTATCTCTACTGTACTCCACTGTACTCTACCTCTACTGTGCTCCACTGTACTCTACCTCTACCGTACTCCACTGTACTCTATCTCTACTGTACTCCACTGTACTCTACCTCTACTGTACTCTACTGTTCTCTACCTCTACTGTGCTCTACTCTACTCTACTGTACTCCACTGTACTCTATCTCTACTGTGATCCACTGTATTCTACCTCTACTGTACTCCACTGTACTCTATCTCTACTGTGATCCACTGTACTCTATCTCTACTGTGCTCCACTGTACTCTACCTCTACTATGCTCCACTGTACTCTATCTGTACTGTGCTCCACTCTACTCTACCTCTACTGTGCTCCACTGTACTCTACCTCTACTGTACTCCACTCTACTCTATCTCTACTGTGCTCCACTGTACTCTATCTCTACTGTACTCCACTGTACTCTACCTCTACTGTGCTCTACTGTTCTCTACTTCTACTGTGCTCTACTGTACTCCACCTCTACTGTGCTCCACTGTACCCTACCTCTACTGTGCTCCACTGTACTCTACCTCTACTGTGCTCCACTGTACTCTACCTCTACTGTGCTCTACTGTACTCTACCTCTACTGTGCTCCACTGTACTCTACCTCTACTGTGATCCACTGTACTCTATCTCTACTGTGCTCCACTGTACTCTATTTCTACTGTACTCCTCTGTACTCTACCTCTACTGTGCTCCACTGTACTCTACCTCTACTGTGCTCCACTGTACTCTATCTGTAATGTACTCTACTGTACTCTATCTCTACTGTGATCCACTGTACTCTACCTCTGCTGTGCTCCACTGTACTCTATCTCTACTGTACTCCACTGTACTCTACTGTTCTCTACCTCTACTGTACTCTACTGTGCTCCACTGTACTTCACTGTAGTCTACCTCTACTGTGCTCCACTGTACTCTACCTCTACTGTGCTCCACTATAATTTACCTCTACTGTGCTCCACTGTACTCTACCTCTACTGTCCTCCACTGTACTCTACCTCTACTGTGCTCCACTGTACTCTCTCTCTACTGTACTCTACCTCTACTGTACTCTACTGTACTCCACCTCTAATGTGCTCCACTGTACTCTACCTCTACTGTACTCTACCTCTACTGTACTCCACTGTACTCTAGATCTACTGTGCTCTACTGTACTCTATCTCTACTGTGCTCCACTGTACTCTACCTCTACTATACTCCACTGTGCTCTATCTCTACTGTGCTCCACTGTACTCTATTTCTACTGTGCTCCACTGTACTCTATCTCGATTGTACTCCACTGTACTCTATTTCTACTGTACTTCACTGTCCTCTATCTCTACTGTACTCCACTGTACTCTACCTCTATTGTGCTCCACTGTACTCTATATCTACTGTACTCTACTGTACTCTATCTCTACTGTACTCCACTGTACTCTATCTCTACTGTACTCCACTGTACTCTACCTCTACTGTACTCTACTGTACTCTATCTCTACTGTACTCCACTGTACTCTATCTCTACTGTACTCCACTGTACTCTACCTCTACTGTACTCTACTGTTCTCTACCTCTACTCGGCTCTACTGTACTCTACTCTACTGTACTACACTGTACTCTATCTCTACTGTGATCCACTGTACTCTACTTCTACTGTACTCCACTGTAATCTATCTCTACTGTATCCACTGTACTCTATCTCTACTGTGCTCCACTGTACTCTACCTCTACTGTGCTCCACTGTACTCTATCTCTACTGTGCTCCTCTCTAATCTACCTCTACTGTGCTCCACTGTATCCTACCTCTACTGTACTCCACTGTACTCTATCTCTACTGTGCTCCACTTTACTCTATCTCTACTGTACTCCACTGTACTCTACCTCTACTGTGCTCTACTGTTCTCTACCTCTACTGTGCTCTACTGTACTCCACCTCTACTGTGCTCCACTCTACTCTACCTCTACTGTGCTCCACTGTATCCTACCTCTACTGTGCTCTACTGTACTCTATCTCTACTGTGCTCCACTGTACTCTACCTCTACTGTACTCCACTATACTCTAACTCTACTATACTCCACTGTACTCTATCTCTACTGTGCTCCACTGTACTCTATTTCTACTGTGCTCCACTGTACTCTATCTCTATTGTACTCCACTGTACTCTATTTCTACTGTACTTCACTGTCCTCTATCTCTACTGTACTCCACTGTACTCTACCTCTATTGTGCTCCACTGTACTCTATATCTACTGTACTCTACTGTACTCTATCTCTACTGTACTCCACTGTACTCTATCTCTACTGTACTCCACTGTACTCTACCTCTACTGTACTCTACTGTACTCTATCTCTACTGTACTCCACTGTACTCTACCTCTACTGTACTCCACTGTACTCTATCTCTACTGTACTCTACTGTTCTCTACCTCTACTCGGCTCTACTGTACTCTACTCTACTGTACTACACTGTACTCTATCTCTACTGTGATCCACTGTACGCTACTTCTACTGTACTCCACTGTAATCTATCTCTACTGTATCCACTGTACTCTATCTCTACTCTGCTCCACTGTACTCTACCTCTACTGTGCTCCACTGTACTCTATCTCTACTGTGCTCCTCTCTACTCTACCTCTACTGTGCTCCACTGTATCCTACCTCTACTGTACTCCACTGTACTCTATCTCTACTGTGCTCCACTTTACTCTATCTCTACTGTACTCCACTGTACTCTACCTCTACTGTGCTCTACTGTTCTCTACCTCTACTGTGCTCTACTCTACTCCACCTCTACTGTGCTCCACTCTACTCTACCTCTACTGTGCTCCACTGTATCCTACCTCTACTGTGCTCTACTGTACTCTATCTCTACTGTGCTCCACTGTACTCTACCTCTACTGTACTCTACTATACTCTAACTCTACTATACTCCACTGTACTCTATCTCTACTGTGCTCCACTGTACTCTATTTCTACTGTGCTCCACTGTACTCTATCTCTATTGTACTCCACTGTACTCTATTTCTACTGTACTTCACTGTCCTCTATCTCTACTGTACTCCACTGTACTCTACCTCTATTGTGCTCCACTGTACTCTATATCTACTGTACTCTACTGTACTCTATCTCTACTGTACTCCACTGTACTCTATCTCTACTGTACTCCACTGTACTCTACCTCTACTGTACTCTACTGTACTCTATCTCTACTGTACTCCACTGTACTCTACCTCTACTGTACTCCACTGTACTCTATCTCTACTGTACTCTACTGTTCTCTACCTCTACTCGGCTCTACTGTACTCTACTCTACTGTACTACACTGTACTCTATCTCTACTGTGATCCACTTTACTCTACTTCTACTGTACTCCACTGTAATCTATCTCTACTGTATCCACTGTACTCTATCTCTACTGTGCTCCACTGTACTCTACCTCTACTGTGCTCCACTGTACTCTACCTCTACCGTACTCCACTGTACTCTATCTCTACTGTACTCCACTGTACTCTATCTCTACTGTACTCCACTGTACTCTACCTCTACTGTACTCTACTGTTCTCTACCTCTACTCGGCTCTACTGTACTCTACTCTACTGTACTACACTGTACTCTATCTCTACTGTGATCCACTGTACTCTACTTCTACTGTACTCCACTGTAATCTATCTCTACTGTATCCACTGTACTCTATCTCTACTGTGCTCCACTGTACTCTACCTCTACTGTGCTCCACTGTACTCTATCTCTACTGTGCTCCTCTCTAATCTACCTCTACTGTGCTCCACTGTATCCTACCTCTACTGTACTCCACTGTACTCTATCTCTACTGTGCTCCACTTTACTCTATCTCTACTGTACTCCACTGTACTCTACCTCTACTGTGCTCTACTGTTCTCTACCTCTACTGTGCTCTACTGTACTCCACCTCTACTGTGCTCCACTCTACTCTACCTCTACTGTGCTCCACTGTATCCTACCTCTACTGTGCTCTACTGTACTCTATCTCTACTGTGCTCCACTGTACTCTACCTCTACTGTACTCCACTATACTCTAACTCTACTATACTCCACTGTACTCTATCTCTACTGTGCTCCACTGTACTCTATTTCTACTGTGCTCCACTGTACTCTATCTCTATTGTACTCCACTGTACTCTATTTCTACTGTACTTCACTGTCCTCTATCTCTACTGTACTCCACTGTACTCTACCTCTATTGTGCTCCACTGTACTCTATATCTACTGTACTCTACTGTACTCTATCTCTACTGTACTCCACTGTACTCTATCTCTACTGTACTCCACTGTACTCTACCTCTACTGTACTCTACTGTACTCTATCTCTACTGTACTCCACTGTACTCTACCTCTACTGTACTCCACTGTACTCTATCTCTACTCTACTCCACTGTACTCTACCTCTACTGTACTCTACTGTTCTCTACCTCTACTCGGCTCTACTGTACTCTACTCTACTGTACTACACTGTACTCTATCTCTACTGTGATCCACTGTACGCTACTTCTACTGTACTCCACTGTAATCTATCTCTACTGTATCCACTGTACTCTATCTCTACTCTGCTCCACTGTACTCTACCTCTACTGTGCTCCACTGTACTCTATCTCTACTGTGCTCCTCTCTACTCTACCTCTACTGTGCTCCACTGTATCCTACCTCTACTGTACTCCACTGTACTCTATCTCTACTGTGCTCCACTTTACTCTATCTCTACTGTACTCCACTGTACTCTACCTCTACTGTGCTCTACTGTTCTCTACCTCTACTGTGCTCTACTCTACTCCACCTCTACTGTGCTCCACTCTACTCTACCTCTACTGTGCTCCACTGTATCCTACCTCTACTGTGCTCTACTGTACTCTATCTCTACTGTGCTCCACTGTACTCTACCTCTACTGTACTCTACTATACTCTAACTCTACTATACTCCACTGTACTCTATCTCTACTGTGCTCCACTGTACTCTATTTCTACTGTGCTCCACTGTACTCTATCTCTATTGTACTCCACTGTACTCTATTTCTACTGTACTTCACTGTCCTCTATCTCTACTGTACTCCACTGTACTCTACCTCTATTGTGCTCCACTGTACTCTATATCTACTGTACTCTACTGTACTCTATCTCTACTGTACTCCACTGTACTCTATCTCTACTGTACTCCACTGTACTCTACCTCTACTGTACTCTACTGTACTCTATCTCTACTGTACTCCACTGTACTCTACCTCTACTGTACTCCACTGTACTCTATCTCTACTGTACTCTACTGTTCTCTACCTCTACTCGGCTCTACTGTACTCTACTCTACTGTACTACACTGTACTCTATCTCTACTGTGATCCACTTTACTCTACTTCTACTGTACTCCACTGTAATCTATCTCTACTGTATCCACTGTACTCTATCTCTACTGTGCTCCACTGTACTCTACCTCTACTGTGCTCCACTGTACTCTACCTCTACCGTACTCCACTGTACTCTATCTCTACTGTACTCCACTGTACTCTACCTCAACTGTACTCTACTGTTCTCTACCTCTACTGTGCTCTACTCTACTCTACTGTACTCCACTGTACTCTATCTCTACTGTGATCCACTGTACTCTACCTCTACTGTACTCTACTGTACTCTATCTCTACTGTGATCTACTGTACTCTATCTCTACTGTGCTCCACTGTACTCTACCTCTACTGTGCTCCACTGTACTCTTCTCTACTGTACTCCACTGTACTCTATATCTACTGTGATCCACTGTACTCTACCTCTACTGTACTCCACTGTACTCTATCTCTACTGTGATCCACTGTACTCTACTGTACTCCACTGTACTCTACCTCTACTGTACTCCACTGTACTCTATCTCTACTGTACTCCACTGTACTCTACCTCTACTGTACTCCACTGTACTCTATCTCTACTGTGCTCCACTATACTCTACCTCTACTGTGCTCAACTGTACTCTACCTCTACTGTACTCCACTGTACTCTATCTCTACTGTACTCCACTGTACTCAACCTCTACTGTGCTCCACTGTACTCTACCTCTACTGTGCTCCACTGTACTCTATCTCTACTGTGCTCCTCTCTACTCTACCTCTACTGTGCTCCACTGTATCCTACCTCTACTGTACTCCACTGTACTCTATCTCTACTGTGCTCCACTTTACTCTATCTCTACTGTACTCCACTGTACTCTACCTCTACTGTGCTCTACTGTTCTCTACCTCTACTGTGCTCTACTGTACTCCACCTCTACTGTGCTCCACTCTACTCTACCTCTACTGTGCTCCACTGTATCCTACCTCTACTGTGCTCTACTGTACTCTATCTCTACTGTGCTCCACTGTACTCTACCTCTACTGTACTCCACTATACTCTAACTCTACTATACTCCACTGTACTCTATCTCTACTGTGCTCCACTGTACTCTATTTCTACTGTGCTCCACTGTACTCTATCTCTATTGTACTCCACTGTACTCTATTTCTACTGTACTTCACTGTCCTCTATCTCTACTGTACTCCACTGTACTCTACCTCTATTGTGCTCCACTGTACTCTATATCTACTGTACTCTACTGTACTCTATCTCTACTGTACTCCACTGTACTCTATCTCTACTGTACTCCACTGTACTCTACCTCTACTGTACTCTACTGTACTCTATCTCTACTGTACTCCACTGTACTCTACCTCTACTGTACTCCACTGTACTCTATCTCTACTGTACTCTACTGTTCTCTACCTCTACTCGGCTCTACTGTACTCTACTCTACTGTACTACACTGTACTCTATCTCTACTGTGATCCACTTTACTCTACTTCTACTGTACTCCACTGTAATCTATCTCTACTGTATCCACTGTACTCTATCTCTACTGTGCTCCACTGTACTCTACCTCTACTGTGCTCCACTGTACTCTACCTCTCCCGTACTCCACTGTACTCTATCTCTACTGTACTCCACTGTACTCTACCTCAACTGTACTCTACTGTTCTCTACCTCTACTGTGCTCTACTCTACTCTACTGTACTCCACTGTACTCTATCTCTACTGTGATCCACTGTACTCTACCTCTACTGTACTCTACTGTACTCTATCTCTACTGTGATCTACTGTACTCTATCTCTACTGTGCTCCACTGTACTCTACCTCTACTGTGCTCCACTGTACTCTTCTCTACTGTACTCCACTGTACTCTATATCTACTGTGATCCACTGTACTCTACCTCTACTGTACTCCACTGTACTCTATCTCTACTGTGATCCACTGTACTCTACTGTACTCCACTGTACTCTACCTCTACTGTACTCCACTGTACTCTATCTCTACTGTACTCCACTGTACTCTACCTCTACTGTACTCCACTGTACTCTATCTCTACTGTGCTCCACTATACTCTACCTCTACTGTGCTCAACTGTACTCTACCTCTACTGTACTCCACTGTACTCTATCTCTACTGTACTCCACTGTACTCAACCTCTACTGTACTCCACTGTACTCAACCTCTACTGTACTCCACTGTACTCTATCTCTACTGTACTCCACTCTAATCTACCTCTACTGTCCTCCACTGTACTCTACCTCTACTGTGCTCCACTGTACTCTCTCTCTACTGTACTCTACCTCTACTGTACTCTACTGTACTCCACCTCTAATGTGCTCCACTGTACTCTACCTCTACTGTACTCTACCTCTACTGTCCTCCACTGTACTCTACCTCTACTGTGCTCCACTGTATTCTCTCTCTACTGTGCTCTACCTCTACTGTACTCTACTGTGCTCCACTGTACTCCACTGTAGTCTACCTCTACTGTGCACCACTGTACTCTACCTCTACTGTGCTCCACTATACTCTACCTCAACTGTGCTCCACTGTACTCTACCTCTACTGTGCTCCACTGTACTCTCTCTCTACTGTACTCTACCTATACTGTACTCTACTGTACTCCACCTCTAATGTGCTCCACTGTACTCTACCTCTACTGTACTCTACCTCTACTGTACTCCACTGTACTCTACCTCTAATGTGCTCCACTGTACTCTATCTCTACTGTGCTCCACTGTACTCTATTTCTACTGTGCTCCACTGTACTCTATCTCTACTGTACTCCACTGTACTCTATCTCTACTGTACTTCACTATCCTTTATCTCTAATGTACTCCACTGTACTCTACCTCTATTGTGCTCCATTGTACTCTATCTCTACTGTACTCTACTGTACTCTATCTCTACTTTACTCCACTGTACTCTATCTCTACTGTACTCCACTGTACTCTACCTCTACTGTGCTCCTCTGTACTCTACCTCTACCGTACTCCACTGTACTATATCTCTACTGTACTCCACTGTACTCTACCTCTACTGTACTCTACTGTTCTCTACCTCTACTGTGCTCTACTCTACTCTACTGTACTCCACTGTACTCTATCTCTACTGTGATCCACTGTACTCTACCTCTACTGTACTCTACTGTACTCTATCTCTACTGTGATCTACTGTACTCTATCTCTACTGTGCTCCACTGAACTCTACCTCTACTGTGCTCCACTGTACTCTATCTCTACTGTGCTCCACTCTACTCTACCTCTACTGTGCTCCACTGTATCCTACCTCTACTGTACTCCACTGTACTCTATCTCTACTGTGCTCCACTGTACTCTATCTCTACTGTACTCCACTGTACTCTACCTCTACTGTGCTCCACTGTATCCTACCTCTACTGTACTCCACTGTACTCTATCTCTACTGTGCTCCACTGTACTCTATCTCTACTGTACTCCACTGTACTCTACCTCTACTGTGCTCTACTGTTCTCTACCTCTACTGTGCTCTACTGTACTCCACCTCTACTGTTCTCCACTGTACCCTACCTCTATTCTGCTCCACTGTACTCTACCTCTACTGTGCTCCACTGTACTCTACCTCTACTGTACTCCACTGTATTCTATCTCTACTGTGCTCCACTGTACTCTACCTCTACTGTGCTCAACTGTACTCTACTGTACTCCACTGTACTCTACCTCTACTGTACTCCACTGTACTCTATCTCTACTGTACTCCACTGTACTCTACCTCTACTGTACTCCACTGTACTCTATCTCTACTGTGCTCTACTGTACTCTACCTCTACTGTGCCCAACTGTACTGTACTCTACTCCAATGTACTCTACCTCTACTGTACTCCACTGTACTCTACATCTACTGTACTCCACTTTACTCTACCTCTACTGTACTCAACTGTACTCTATCTCTACTGTGCTCCACTGTTCTCTACCTCTACTGTACTCCACTGTACTCTATCTCTACTGTACTCCACTGTACTCTACCTATACTGTACTCTACTGTTCTCTTCCTCTACTGTACTCCACTGTACTCTATCTCTACTGTGATCCACTGTACTCTACCTCTACTGTACTCCACTGTACTCTATCTCTACTCCACTCCACTGTACTCTACCTCTACTGTACTCTACTGTTCTCTACCTCTACTGTGCTCTACTGTACTCTTCTCTACTGTACTCCACTGTACTCTATCTCTACTGTGATCCACTGTACTCTACCTCTACTGTACTCCACTGTACTCTATCTCTACTGTGATCCACTGTACTCTATCTCTACTGTGCTCCACTGTACTCTACCTCTACTATGCTCCACTGTACTCTATCTGTACTGTGCTCCACTCTACTCTACCTCTACTGTGCTCCACTGTACTCTACCTCTAATGTACTCCACTCTACTCTATCTCTACTGTGCTCCACTGTACTCTCTCTCTACTGTACTCTACCTCTACTGTACTCTACTGTACTCCACCTCTAATGTGCTCCACTGTACTCTACCTCTACTGTACTCTACCTCTACTGTACTCCACTGTACTCTACCTCTACTGTGCTCTACTGTACTCTATCTCTACTGTGCTCCACTGTACTCTACCTCTACTGTACTCCACTATACTCTAACTCTACTATACTCCACTGTGCTCTATCTCTACTGTGCTCCACTGTACTCAACCTCTACTGTACTCCACTGTACTCTATCTCTACTGTACTCCACTCTAATCTACCTCTACTGTCCTCCACTGTACTCTACCTCTACTGTGCTCCACTGTACTCTCTCTCTACTGTACTCTACCTCTACTGTACTCTACTGTACTCCACCTCTAATGTGCTCCACTGTACTCTACCTCTACTGTACTCTACCTCTACTGTCCTCCACTGTACTCTACCTCTACTGTGCTCCACTGTACTCTCTCTCTACTGTACTCTACCTCTACTGTACTCTACTGTGCTCCACTGTACTCCACTGTAGTCTACCTCTACTGTGCTCCACTGTACTCTACCTCTACTGTGCTCCACTATACTCTACCTCAACTGTGCTCCACTGTACTCTACCTCTACTGTCCTCCACTGTACTCTATCTCTACTGTGCTCCACTGTACTCTCTCTCTACTGTACTCTACCTCTACTGTACTCTACTGTACTCCACCTCTAATGTGCTCCACTGTACTCAACCTCTACTGTACTCTACCTCTACTGTACTCCACTGTACTCTACCTCTAATGTGCTCCACTGTACTCTATCTCTACTGTGCTCCACTGTACTCTATTTCTACTGTGCTCCACTGTACTCTATCTCTACTGTACTCCACTGTACTCTATCTCTACTGTACTTCACTATCCTTTATCTCTAATGTACTCCACTGTACTCTACCTCTATTGTGCTCCATTGTACTCTATCTCTACTGTACTCTACTGTACTCTATCTCTACTTTACTCCACTGTACTCTATCTCTACTGTACTCCACTGTACTCTACCTCTACTGTGCTCCACTGTACTCTACCTCTACCGTACTCCACTGTACTCTATCTCTACTGTACTCCACTGTACTCTACCTCTACTGTACTCTACTGTTCTCTACCTCTACTGTGCTCTACTCTACTCTACTGTACTCCACTGTACTCTATCTCTACTGTGATCCACTGTACTCTACCTCTACTGTACTCTATCTCTACTGTGATCTACTGTACTCTATCTCTACTGTGCTCCACTGTACTCTACCTCTACTCTGCTCCACTGTACTCTATCTCTACTGTGCTCCACTCTACTCTACCTCTACTGTGCTCCACTGTATACTACCTCTACTGTACTCCACTGTACTCTATCTCTACTGTGCTCCACTGTACTCTATCTCTTCTGTACTCCACTGTACTCTACCTCTACTGTGCTCCACTGTATCCTACCTCTACTGTACTCCACTGTACTCTATCTCTACTGTGCTCCACTGTACTCTATCTCTACTGTACTCCACTGTACTCTACCTCTACTGTGCTCTACTGTTCTCTACCTCTACTGTGCTCTACTGTACTCCACCTCTACTGTTCTCCACTGTACCCTACCTCTATTGTGCTCCACTGTACTCTACCTCTACTGTGCTCCACTGTACTCTACCTCTACTGTACTCCACTGTATTCTATCTCTACTGTGCTCCACTGTACTCTACCTCTACTGTGCTCAACTGTACTCTACTGTACTCCACTGTACTCTACCTCTACTGTACTCCACTGTACTCTATCTCTACTGTACTCCACTGTACTCTACCTCTACTGTACTCCACTGTACTCTATCTCTACTGTGCTCTACTGTACTCTACCTCTACTGTGCCCAACTGTACTGTACTCTACTCCACTGTACTCTACCTCTACTGTACTCCACTGTACTCTACATCTACTGTACTCCACTTTACTCTACCTCTACTGTACTCAACTGTACTCTATCTCTACTGTACTCCACTGTTCTCTACCTCTACTGTACTCCACTGTACTCTATCTCTACTGTACTCCACTGTACTCTACCTATACTGTACTCTACTGTTCTCTTCCTCTACTGTACTCCACTGTACTCTATCTCTACTGTGATCCACTGTACTCTACCTCTACTGTACTCCACTGTACTCTATCTCTACTCCACTCCACTGTACTCTACCTCTACTGTACTCTACTGCTCTCTACCTCTACTGTGCTCTACTGTACTCTTCTCTACTCTACTCCACTGTACTCTATCTCTACTGTGATCCACTGTACTCTACCTCTACTGTACTCCACTGTACTCTATCTCTACTGTGATCCACTGTACTCTATCTCTACTGTGCTCCACTGTACTCTACCTCTACTATGCTCCACTGTACTCTATCTGTACTGTGCTCCACTCTACTCTACCTCTACTGTGCTCCACTGTACTCTACCTCTAATGTACTCCACTCTACTCTATCTCTACTGTGCTCCACTGTACTCTCTCTCTACTGTACTCTACCTCTACTGTACTCTACTGTACTCCACCTCTAATGTGCTCCACTGTACTCTACCTCTACTGTACTCTACCTCTACTGTACTCCACTGTACTCTACCTCTACTGTGCTCTACTGTACTCTATCTCTACTGTGCTCCACTGTACTCTACCTCTACTGTACTCCACTATACTCTAACTCTACTATACTCCACTGTGCTCTATCTCTACTGTGCTCCACTGTACTCAACCTCTACTGTACTCCACTGTACTCTATCTCTACTGTACTCCACTCTAATCTACCTCTACTGTCCTCCACTGTACTCTACCTCTACTGTGCTCCACTGTACTCTCTCTCTACTGTACTCTACCTCTACTGTACTCTACTGTACTCCACCTCTAATGTGCTCCACTGTACTCTACCTCTACTGTACTCTACCTCTACTTTCCTCCACTGTACTCTACCTCTACTGTGCTCCACTGTACTCTCTCTCTACTGTACTCTACCTCTACTGTACTCTACTGTGCTCCACTGTACTCCACTGTAGTCTACCTCTACTGTGCTCCACTGTACTCTACCTCTACTGTGCTCCACTATACTCTACCTCAACTGTGCTCCACTGTACTCTACCTCTACTGTCCTCCACTGTACTCTATCTCTACTGTGCTCCACTGTACTCTCTCTCTACTGTACTCTACTGTACTCCACCTCTAATGTGCTCCACTGTACTCTACCTCTACTGTACTCTACCTCTACTGTACTCCACTGTACTCTACCTCTAATGTGCTCCACTGTACTCTATCTCTACTGTGCTCCACTGTACTCTATTTCTACTGTGCTCCACTGTACTCTATCTCTACTGTACTCCACTGTACTCTATCTCTACTGTACTTCACTATCCTTTATCTCTAATGTACTCCACTGTACTCTACCTCTATTGTGCTCCATTGTACTCTATCTCTACTGTACTCTACTGTACTCTATCTCTACTTTACTCCACTGTACTCTATCTCTACTGTACTCCACTGTACTCTACCTCTACTGTGCTCCACTGTACTCTACCTCTACCGTACTCCACTGTACTCTATCTCTACTGTACTCCACTGTACTCTACCTCTACTGTACTCTACTGTTCTCTACCTCTACTGTGCTCTACTCTACTCTACTGTACTCCACTGTACTCTATCTCTACTGTGATCCACTGTACTCTACCTCTACTGTACTCTACTGTACTCTATCTCTACTGTGATCGCCTGTACTCTATCTCTACTGTGCTCCACTGTACTCTACCTCTACTCTGCTCCACTGTACTCTATCTCTACTGTGCTCCACTCTACTCTACCTCTACTGTGCTCCACTGTATACTACCTCTACTGTACTCCACTGTACTCTATCTCTACTGTGCTCCACTGTACTCTATCTCTTCTGTACTCCACTGTACTCTACCTCTACTGTGCTCCACTGTATCCTACCTCTACTGTACTCCACTGTACTCTATCTCTACTGTGCTCCACTGTACTCTATCTCTACTGTACTCCACTGTACTCTACCTCTACTGTGCTCTACTGTTCTCTACCTCTACTGTGCTCTACTGTACTCCACCTCTACTGTTCTCCACTGTACCCTACCTCTATTGTGCTCCACTGTACTCTACCTCTACTGTGCTCCACTGTACTCTACCTCTACTGTACTCCACTGTATTCTATCTCTACTGTGCTCCACTGTACTCTACCTCTACTGTGCTCAACTGTAATCTACTGTACTCCACTGTACTCTACCTCTACTGTACTCCACTGTACTCTATCTCTACTGTACTCCACTGTACTCTACCTCTACTGTACTCCACTGTACTCTATCTCTACTGTGCTCTACTGTACTCTACCTCTACTGTGCCCAACTGTACTGTACTCTACTCCACTGTACTCTACCTCTACTGTACTCCACTGTACTCTACATCTACTGTACTCCACTTTACTCTACCTCTACTGTACTCCACTGTACTCTATCTCTACTGTACTCCACTGTACTCTACCTATACTGTACTCTACTGTTCTCTTCCTCTACTGTACTCCACTGTACTCTATCTCTACTGTGATCCACTGTACTCTACCTCTACTGTACTCCACTGTACTCTATCTCTACTCCACTCCACTGTACTCTACCTCTACTGTACTCTACTGTTCTCTACCTCTACTGTGCTCTACTGTACTCTTCTCTACTGTACTCCACTGTACTCTATCTCTACTGTGATCCACTGTATTCTACCTCTACTGTACTCCACTGTACTCTATCTCTACTGTGATCCACTGTACTCTATCTCTACTGTGCTCCACTGTACTCTACCTCTACTATGCTCCACTGTACTCTATCTATACTGTGCTCCACTCTACTCTACCTCTACTGTGCTCCACTGTACTCCACCTCTACTGTACTCCACTCTACTCTATCTCTACTGTGCTCCACTGTACTCTATCTCTACTGTACTCCACTGTACTCTACCTCTACTGTGCTCTACTGTTCTCTACTTCTACTGTGCTCTACTGTACTCCACCTCTACTGTGCTCCACTGTACCCTACCTCTACTGTGCTCCACTGTACTCTACCTCTACTGTGCTCCACTGTACTCTACCTCTACTGTGCTCTACTGTACTCTACCTCTACTGTGCTCCACTGTACTCTACCTCTACTGTGCTCCACTGTACTCTATCTCTACTGTGCTCCACTGTACTCTATTTCTACTGTACTCTTCTGTACTCTACCTCTACTGTGCTCCACTGTACTCTACCTCTACTGTGCTCCACTGTACTCTATCTGTAATGTACTCTACTGTACTCTATCTCTACTGTGATCCACTGTACTCTACCTCTGCTGTGCTCCACTGTACTCTATCTCTACTGTACTCCACTGTACTCTACTGTTCTCTACCTCTACTGTACTCTACTGTGCTCCACTGTACTTCACTGTAGTCTACCTCTACTGTGCTCCACTGTACTCTACCTCTACTGTGCTCCACTATAATTTACCTCTACTGTGCTCCACTGTACTCTACCTCTACTGTCCTCCACTGTACTCTACCTCTACTGTGCTCCACTGTACTCTCTCTCTACTGTACTCTACCTCTACTGTACTCTACTGTACTCCACCTCTAATGTGCTCCACTGTACTCTACCTCTACTGTACTCTACCTCTACTGTACTCCACTGTACTCTACCTCTACTGTGCTCTACTGTACTCTATCTCTACTGTGCTCCACTGTACTCTACCTCTACTATACTCCACTGTGCTCTATCTCTACTGTGCTCCACTGTACTCTATTTCTACTGTGCTCCACTGTACTCTATCTCGATTGTACTCCACTGTACTCTATTTCTACTGTACTTCACTGTCCTCTATCTCTACTGTACTCCACTGTACTCTACCTCTATTGTGCTCCACTGTACTCTATATCTACTGTACTCTACTGTACTCTATCTCTACTGTACTCCACTGTACTCTATCTCTACTGTACTCCACTGTACTCTACCTCTACTGTACTCTACTGTACTCTATCTCTACTGTACTCCACTGTACTCAATCTCTACTGTACTCCACTGTACTCTACCTCTACTGTACTCTACTGTTCTCTACCTCTACTCGGCTCTACTGTACTCTACTCTACTGTACTACACTGTACTCTATCTCTACTGTGATCCACTGTACTCTACTTCTACTGTACTCCACTGTAATCTATCTCTACTGTATCCACTGTACTCTATCTCTACTGTGCTCCACTGTACTCTACCTCTACTGTGCTCCACTGTACTCTATCTCTACTGTGCTCCTCTCTACTCTACCTCTACTGTGCTCCACTGTATCCTACCTCTACTGTACTCCACTGTACTCTATCTCTACTGTGCTCCACTTTACTCTATCTCTACTGTACTCCACTGTACTCTACCTCTACTGTGCTCTACTGTTCTCTACCTCTACTGTGCTCTACTGTACTCCACCTCTACTGTGCTCCACTCTACTCTACCTCTACTGTGCTCCACTGTATCCTACCTCTACTGTGCTCTACTGTACTCTATCTCTACTGTGCTCCACTGTACTCTACCTCTACTGTACTCCACTATACTCTAACTCTACTATACTCCACTGTACTCTATCTCTACTGTGCTCCACTGTACTCTATTTCTACTGTGCTCCACTGTACTCTATCTCTATTGTACTCCACTGTACTCTATTTCTACTGTACTTCACTGTCCTCTATCTCTACTGTACTCCACTGTACTCTACCTCTATTGTGCTCCACTGTACTCTATATCTACTGTACTCTACTGTACTCTATCTCTACTGTACTCCACTGTACTCTATCTCTACTGTACTCCACTGTACTCTACCTCTACTGTACTCTACTGTACTCTATCTCTACTGTACTCCACTGTACTCTACCTCTACTGTACTCCACTGTATTCTACCTCTACTGTACTCTACTGTTCTCTACCTCTACTCGGCTCTACTGTACTCTACTCTACTGTACTACACTGTACTCTATCTCTACTGTGATCCACTGTACTCTACTTCTACTGTACTCCACTGTAATCTATCTCTACTGTATCCACTGTACTCTACCTCTACTGTACTCCACTGTACTCTACCTCTACTGTGCTCTACTGTACTCTATCTCTACTGTGCTCCACTGTACTCTACCTCTACTGTACTCCACTATACTCTAACTCTACTATACTCCACTGTGCTCTATCTCTACTGTGCTCCACTGTACTCAACCTCTACTGTACTCCACTGTACTCTATCTCTACTGTACTCCACTCTAATCTACCTCTACTGTCCTCCACTGTACTCTACCTCTACTGTGCTCCACTGTACTCTCTCTCTACTGTACTCTACCTCTACTGTACTCTACTGTACTCCACCTCTAATGTGCTCCACTGTACTCTACCTCTACTGTACTCTACCTCTACTTTCCTCCACTGTACTCTACCTCTACTGTGCTCCACTGTACTCTCTCTCTACTGTACTCTACCTCTACTGTACTCTACTGTGCTCCACTGTACTCCACTGTAGTCTACCTCTACTGTGCTCCACTGTACTCTACCTCTACTGTGCTCCACTATACTCTACCTCAACTGTGCTCCACTGTACTCTACCTCTACTGTCCTCCACTGTACTCTATCTCTACTGTGCTCCACTGTACTCTCTCTCTACTGTACTCTACCTCTACTGTACTCTACTGTACTCCACCTCTAATGTGCTCCACTGTACTCTACCTCTACTGTACTCTACCTCTACTGTACTCCACTGTACTCTACCTCTAATGTGCTCCACTGTACTCTATCTCTACTGTGCTCCACTGTACTCTATTTCTACTGTGCTCCACTGTACTCTATCTCTACTGTACTCCACTGTACTCTATCTCTACTGTACTTCACTATCCTTTATCTCTAATGTACTCCACTGTACTCTACCTCTATTGTGCTCCATTGTACTCTATCTCTACTGTACTCTACTGTACTCTATCTCTACTTTACTCCACTGTACTCTATCTCTACTGTACTCCACTGTACTCTACCTCTACTGTGCTCCACTGTACTCTACCTCTACCGTACTCCACTGTACTCTATCTCTACTGTACTCCACTGTACTCTACCTCTACTGTACTCTACTGTTCTCTACCTCTACTGTGCTCTACTCTACTCTACTGTACTCCACTGTACTCTATCTCTACTGTGATCCACTGTACTCTACCTCTACTGTACTCTACTGTACTCTATCTCTACTGTGATCGCCTGTACTCTATCTCTACTGTGCTCCACTGTACTCTACCTCTACTCTGCTCCACTGTACTCTATCTCTACTGTGCTCCACTCTACTCTACCTCTACTGTGCTCCACTGTATACTACCTCTACTGTACTCCACTGTACTCTATCTCTACTGTGCTCCACTGTACTCTATCTCTTCTGTACTCCACTGTACTCTACCTCTACTGTGCTCCACTGTATCCTACCTCTACTGTACTCCACTGTACTCTATCTCTACTGTGCTCCACTGTACTCTATCTCTACTGTACTCCACTGTACTCTACCTCTACTGTGCTCTACTGTTCTCTACCTCTACTGTGCTCTACTGTACTCCACCTCTACTGTTCTCCACTGTACCCTACCTCTATTGTGCTCCACTGTACTCTACCTCTACTGTGCTCCACTGTACTCTACCTCTACTGTACTCCACTGTATTCTATCTCTACTGTGCTCCACTGTACTCTACCTCTACTGTGCTCAACTGTAATCTACTGTACTCCACTGTACTCTACCTCTACTGTACTCCACTGTACTCTATCTCTACTGTACTCCACTGTACTCTACCTCTACTGTACTCCACTGTACTCTATCTCTACTGTGCTCTACTGTACTCTACCTCTACTGTGCCCAACTGTACTGTACTCTACTCCACTGTACTCTACCTCTACTGTACTCCACTGTACTCTACATCTACTGTACTCCACTTTACTCTACCTCTACTGTACTCCACTGTACTCTATCTCTACTGTACTCCACTGTACTCTACCTATACTGTACTCTACTGTTCTCTTCCTCTACTGTACTCCACTGTACTCTATCTCTACTGTGATCCACTGTACTCTACCTCTACTGTACTCCACTGTACTCTATCTCTACTCCACTCCACTGTACTCTACCTCTACTGTACTCTACTGTTCTCTACCTCTACTGTGCTCTACTGTACTCTTCTCTACTGTACTCCACTGTACTCTATCTCTACTGTGATCCACTGTATTCTACCTCTACTGTACTCCACTGTACTCTATCTCTACTGTGATCCACTGTACTCTATCTCTACTGTGCTCCACTGTACTCTACCTCTACTATGCTCCACTGTACTCTATCTATACTGTGCTCCACTCTACTCTACCTCTACTGTGCTCCACTGTACTCCACCTCTACTGTACTCCACTCTACTCTATCTCTACTGTGCTCCACTGTACTCTATCTCTACTGTACTCCACTGTACTCTACCTCTACTGTGCTCTACTGTTCTCTACTTCTACTGTGCTCTACTGTACTCCACCTCTACTGTGCTCCACTGTACCCTACCTCTACTGTGCTCCACTGTACTCTACCTCTACTGTGCTCCACTGTACTCTACCTCTACTGTGCTCTACTGTACTCTACCTCTACTGTGCTCCACTGTACTCTACCTCTACTGTGCTCCACTGTACTCTATCTCTACTGTGCTCCACTGTACTCTATTTCTACTGTACTCTTCTGTACTCTACCTCTACTGTGCTCCACTGTACTCTACCTCTACTGTGCTCCACTGTACTCTATCTGTAATGTACTCTACTGTACTCTATCTCTACTGTGATCCACTGTACTCTACCTCTGCTGTGCTCCACTGTACTCTATCTCTACTGTACTCCACTGTACTCTACTGTTCTCTACCTCTACTGTACTCTACTGTGCTCCACTGTACTTCACTGTAGTCTACCTCTACTGTGCTCCACTGTACTCTACCTCTACTGTGCTCCACTATAATTTACCTCTACTGTGCTCCACTGTACTCTACCTCTACTGTCCTCCACTGTACTCTACCTCTACTGTGCTCCACTGTACTCTCTCTCTACTGTACTCTACCTCTACTGTACTCTACTGTACTCCACCTCTAATGTGCTCCACTGTACTCTACCTCTACTGTACTCTACCTCTACTGTACTCCACTGTACTCTACCTCTACTGTGCTCTACTGTACTCTATCTCTACTGTGCTCCACTGTACTCTACCTCTACTATACTCCACTGTGCTCTATCTCTACTGTGCTCCACTGTACTCTATTTCTACTGTGCTCCACTGTACTCTATCTCGATTGTACTCCACTGTACTCTATTTCTACTGTACTTCACTGTCCTCTATCTCTACTGTACTCCACTGTACTCTACCTCTATTGTGCTCCACTGTACTCTATATCTACTGTACTCTACTGTACTCTATCTCTACTGTACTCCACTGTACTCTATCTCTACTGTACTCCACTGTACTCTACCTCTACTGTACTCTACTGTACTCTATCTCTACTGTACTCCACTGTACTCTATCTCTACTGTACTCCACTGTACTCTACCTCTACTGTACTCTACTGTTCTCTACCTCTACTCGGCTCTACTGTACTCTACTCTACTGTACTACACTGTACTCTATCTCTACTGTGATCCACTGTACTCTACTTCTACTGTACTCCACTGTAATCTATCTCTACTGTATCCACTGTACTCTATCTCTACTGTGCTCCACTGTACTCTACCTCTACTGTGCTCCACTGTACTCTATCTCTACTGTGCTCCTCTCTACTCTACCTCTACTGTGCTCCACTGTATCCTACCTCTACTGTACTCCACTGTACTCTATCTCTACTGTGCTCCACTTTACTCTATCTCTACTGTACTCCACTGTACTCTACCTCTACTGTGCTCTACTGTTCTCTACCTCTACTGTGCTCTACTGTACTCCACCTCTACTGTGCTCCACTCTACTCTACCTCTACTGTGCTCCACTGTATCCTACCTCTACTGTGCTCTACTGTACTCTATCTCTACTGTGCTCCACTGTACTCTACCTCTACTGTACTCCACTATACTCTAACTCTACTATACTCCACTGTACTCTATCTCTACTGTGCTCCACTGTACTCTATTTCTACTGTGCTCCACTGTACTCTATCTCTATTGTACTCCACTGTACTCTATTTCTACTGTACTTCACTGTCCTCTATCTCTACTGTACTCCACTGTACTCTACCTCTATTGTGCTCCACTGTACTCTATATCTACTGTA
Organism: Tiaroga cobitis; assembly: GCA_030578255.1. Lineage (NCBI taxonomy): Eukaryota > Metazoa > Chordata > Actinopteri > Cypriniformes > Leuciscidae > Tiaroga > Tiaroga cobitis. The sequence continues at coordinate 30,010,482 of CM060611.1, read as the reverse complement.
CTCTACTGTACTCTATCTCTACTGTACTCCACTGTACTCTATCTCTACTGTACTCCACTGTACTCTACCTCTACTGTACTCTACTGTACTCTATCTCTACTGTACTCCACTGTACTCTACCTCTACTGTACTCCACTGTATTCTACCTCTACTGTACTCTACTGTTCTCTACCTCTACTCGGCTCTACTGTACTCTACTCTACTGTACTACACTGTACTCTATCTCTACTGTGATCCACTGTACTCTACTTCTACTGTACTCCACTGTAATCTATCTCTACTGTATCCACTGTACTCTATCTCTACTGTGCTCCACTGTACTCTACCTCTACTGTGCTCCACTGTACTCTACCTCTACCGTACTCCACTGTACTCTATCTCTACTGTACTCCACTGTACTCTACCTCAACTGTACTCTACTGTTCTCTACCTCTACTGTGCTCTACTCTACTCTACTGTACTCCACTGTACTCTATCTCTACTGTGATCCACTGTACTCTACCTCTACTGTACTCTACTGTACTCTATCTCTACTGTGATCTACTGTACTCTATCTCTACTGTGCTCCACTGTACTCTACCTCTACTGTGCTCCACTGTACTCTTCTCTACTGTACTCCACTGTACTCTATCTCTACTGTGATCCACTGTACTCTACCTCTACTGTACTCCACTGTACTCTATCTCTACTGTACTCCACTGTACTCTACCTCTACTGTACTCCACTGTACTCTATCTCTACTGTGCTCCACTATACTCTACCTCTACTGTGCTCAACTGTACTCTACCTCTACTGTACTCCACTGTACTCTATCTCTACTGTACTCCACTGTACTCAACCTCTACTGTACTCCACTGTACTCTATCTCTACTGTACTCCACTCTAATCTACCTCTACTGTCCTCCACTGTACTCTACCTCTACTGTGCTCCACTGTACTCTCTCTCTACTGTACTCTACCTCTACTGTACTCTACTGTACTCCACCTCTAATGTGCTCCACTGTACTCTACCTCTACTGTACTCTACCTCTACTGTCCTCCACTGTACTCTACCTCTACTGTGCTCCACTGTACTCTCTCTCTACTGTGCTCTACCTCTACTGTACTCTACTGTGCTCCACTGTACTCCACTGTAGTCTACCTCTACTGTGCTCAACTGTACTCTACCTCTACTGTGCTCCACTATACTCTACCTCAACTGTGCTCCACTGTACTCTACCTCTACTGTCCTCCACTGTACTCTATCTCTACTGTGCTCCACTGTACTCTCTCTCTACTGTACTCTACCTCTACTGTACTCTACTGTACTCCACCTCTAATGTGCTCCACTGTACTCTACCTCTACTGTACTCTACCTCTACTGTACTCCACTGTACTCTACCTCTAATGTGCTCCACTGTACTCTATCTCTACTGTGCTCCACTGTACTCTATTTCTACTGTGCTCCACTGTACTCTATCTCTACTGTACTCCACTGTACTCTATCTCTACTGTACTTCACTATCCTTTATCTCTAATGTACTCCACTGTACTCTACCTCTATTGTGCTCCATTGTACTCTATCTCTACTGTACTCTACTGTACTCTATCTCTACTTTACTCCACTGTACTCTATCTCTACTGTACTCCACTGTACTCTACCTCTACTGTGCTCCACTGTACTCTACCTCTACCGTACTCCACTGTACTCTATCTCTACTGTACTCCACTGTACTCTACCTCTACTGTACTCTACTGTTCTCTACCTCTACTGTGCTCTACTCTACTCTACTGTACTCCACTGTACTCTATCTCTACTGTGATCCACTGTACTCTACCTCTACTGTACTCTACTGTACTCTATCTCTACTGTGATCTACTGTACTCTATCTCTACTGTGCTCCACTGTACTCTACCTCTACTGTGCTCCACTGTACTCTATCTCTACTGTGCTCCACTCTACTCTACCTCTACTGTGCTCCACTGTATCCTACCTCTACTGTACTCCACTGTACTCTATCTCTACTGTGCTCCACTGTACTCTATCTCTACTGTACTCCACTGTACTCTACCTCTACTGTGCTCCACTGTATCCTACCTCTACTGTACTCCACTGTACTCTATCTCTACTGTGCTCCACTGTACTCTATCTCTACTGTACTCCACTGTACTCTACCTCTACTGTGCTCTACTGTTCTCTACCTCTACTGTGCTCTACTGTACTCCACCTCTACTGTTCTCCACTGTACCCTACCTCTATTCTGCTCCACTGTACTCTACCTCTACTGTGCTCCACTGTACTCTACCTCTACTGTACTCCACTGTATTCTATCTCTACTGTGCTCCACTGTACTCTACCTCTACTGTGCTCAACTGTACTCTACTGTACTCCACTGTACTCTACCTCTACTGTACTCCACTGTACTCTATCTCTACTGTACTCCACTGTACTCTACCTCTACTGTACTCTATCTCTACTGTGCTCTACTGTACTCTACCTCTACTGTGCCCAACTGTACTGTACTCTACTCCACTGTACTCTACCTCTACTGTACTCCACTGTACTCTACATCTACTGTACTCCACTTTACTCTACCTCTACTGTACTCAACTGTACTCTATCTCTACTGTGCTCCACTGTTCTCTACCTCTACTGTACTCCACTGTACTCTATCTCTACTGTACTCCACTGTACTCTACCTATACTGTACTCTACTGTTCTCTTCCTCTACTGTACTCCACTGTACTCTATCTCTACTGTGATCCACTGTACTCTACCTCTACTGTACTCCACTGTACTCTATCTCTACTCCACTCCACTGTACTCTACCTCTACTGTACTCTACTGTTCTCTACCTCTACTGTGCTCTACTGTACTCTTCTCTACTGTACTCCACTGTACTCTATCTCTACTGTGATCCACTGTACTCTACCTCTACTGTACTCCACTGTACTCTATCTCTACTGTGATCCACTGTACTCTGTCTCTACTGTGCTCCACTGTACTCTACCTCTACTATGCTCCACTGTACTCTATCTGTACTGTGCTCCACTCTACTCTACCTCTACTGTGCTCCACTCTACTCTACCTCTACTGTACTCCACTCTACTCTATCTCTACTGTGCTCCACTGTACTCTCTCTCTACTGTACTCTACCTCTACTGTACTCTACTGTACTCCACCTCTAATGTGCTCCACTGTACTCTACCTCTACTGTACTCTACCTCTACTGTACTCCACTGTACTCTACCTCTACTGTGCTCTACTGTACTCTATCTCTACTGTGCTCCACTGTACTCTACCTCTACTGTACTCCACTATACTCTAACTCTACTATACTCCACTGTGCTCTATCTCTACTGTGCTCCACTGTACTCTATTTCTACTGTGCTCCACTGTACTCTATCTCGATTGTACTCCACTGTACTCTATTTCTACTGTACTTCACTGTCCTCTATCTCTACTGTACTCCACTGTACTCTACCTCTATTGTGCTCCACTGTACTCTATATCTACTGTACTCTACTGTACTCTATCTCTACTGTACTCCACTGTACTCTATCTCTACTGTACTCCACTGTACTCTACCTCTACTGTACTCTACTGTACTCTATCTCTACTGTACTCCACTGTACTCTATCTCTACTGTACTCCACTGTACTCTACCTCTACTGTACTCTACTGTTCTCTACCTCTACTCGGCTCTACTGTACTCTACTCTACTGTACTACACTGTACTCTATCTCTACTGTGATCTACTGTACTCTACTTCTACTGTACTCCACTGTAATCTATCTCTACTGTATCCACTGTACTCTATCTCTACTGTGCTCCACTGTACTCTACCTCTACTGTGCTCCACTGTACTCTATCTCTACTGTGCTCCTCTCTACTCTACCTCTACTGTGCTCCACTGTATCCTACCTCTACTGTACTCCACTGTACTCTATCTCTACTGTGCTCCACTTTACTCTATCTCTACTGTACTCCACTGTACTCTACCTCTACTGTGCTCTACTGTTCTCTACCTCTACTGTGCTCTACTGTACTCCACCTCTACTGTGCTCCACTCTACTCTACCTCTACTGTGCTCCACTGTATCCTACCTCTACTGTGCTCTACTGTACTCTATCTCTACTGTGCTCCACTGTACTCTACCTCTACTGTACTCCACTATACTCTAACTCTACTATACTCCACTGTACTCTATCTCTACTGTGCTCCACTGTACTCTATTTCTACTGTGCTCCACTGTACTCTATCTCTATTGTACTCCACTCTACTCTATTTCTACTGTACTTCACTGTCCTCTATCTCTACTGTACTCCACTGTACTCTACCTCTATTGTGCTCCACTGTACTCTATCTCTACTGTGCTCCACTGTACTCTACCTCTACCGTACTCCACTGTACTCTATCTCTACTGTACTCCACTGTACTCTACCTCAACTGTACTCTACTGTTCTCTACCTCTACTGTGCTCTACTCTACTCTACTGTACTCCACTGTACTCTATCTCTACTGTGATCCACTGTACTCTACCTCTACTGTACTCTACTGTACTCTATCTCTACTGTGATCTACTGTACTCTATCTCTACTGTGCTCCACTGTACTCTACCTCTACTGTGCTCCACTGTACTCTTCTCTACTGTACTCCACTGTACTCTATCTCTACTGTGATCCACTGTACTCTACCTCTACTGTACTCCACTGTACTCTATCTCTACTGTGATCCACTGTACTCTACTGTACTCCACTGTACTCTACCTCTACTGTACTCCACTGTACTCTATCTCTACTGTACACCACTGTACTCTACCTCTACTGTACTCCACTGTACTCTATCTCTACTGTGCTCCACTATACTCTACCTCTACTGTGCTCAACTGTACTCTACCTCTACTGTACTCCACTGTACTCTATCTCTACTGTACTCCACTGTACTCAACCTCTATTGTACTCCACTGTACTCTATCTCTACTGTACTCCACTCTAATCTACCTCTACTGTCCTCCACTGTACTCTACCTCTACTGTGCTCCACTGTACTCTCTCTCTACTGTACTCTACCTCTACTGTACTCTACTGTACTCCACCTCTAATGTGCTCCACTGTACTCTACCTCTACTGTACTCTACCTCTACTGTCCTCCACTGTACTCTACCTCTACTGTGCTCCACTGTACTCTCTCTCTACTGTACTCTACCTCTACTGTACTCTACTGTGCTCCACTGTACTCCACTGTAGTCTACCTCTACTGTGCTCCACTGTACTCTACCTCTACTGTGCTCCACTATACTCTACCTCAACTGTGCTCCACTGTACTCTACCTCTACTGTCCTCCACTGTACTCTATCTCTACTGTGCTCCACTGTACTCTCTCTCTACTGTACTCTACCTCTACTGTACTCTACTGTACTCCACCTCTAATGTGCTCCACTGTACTCTACCTCTACTGTACTCAACTGTACTCTATCTCTACTGTGCTCCACTGTACTCTACCTCTACTGTACTCCACTGTACTCTACCTCTACTGTACTCCACTCTACTCTATCTCTACTGTGCTCCACTGTACTCTCTCTCTACTGTACTCTACCTCTACTGTACTCTACTGTACTCCACCTCTAATGTGCTCCACTGTACTCTACCTCTACTGTACTCTACCTCTACTGTACTCCACTGTACTCTACCTCTACTGTGCTCTACTGTACTCTATCTCTACTGTGCTCCACTGTACTCTACCTCTACTGTACTCCACTATACTCTAACTCTACTATACTCCACTGTGCTCTATCTCTACTGTGCTCCACTGTACTCTATTTCTACTGTGCTCCACTGTACTCTATCTCGATTGTACTCCACTGTACTCTATTTCTACTGTACTTCACTGTCCTCTATCTCTACTGTACTCCACTGTACTCTACCTCTATTGTGCTCCACTGTACTCTATATCTACTGTACTCTACTGTACTCTATCTCTACTGTACTCCACTGTACTCTATCTCTACTGTACTCCACTGTACTCTACCTCTACTGTACTCTACTGTACTCTATCTCTACTGTACTCCACTGTACTCTATCTCTACTGTACTCCACTGTACTCTACCTCTACTGTACTCTACTGTTCTCTACCTCTACTCGGCTCTACTGTACTCTACTCTACTGTACTACACTGTACTCTATCTCTACTGTGATCTACTGTACTCTACTTCTACTGTACTCCACTGTAATCTATCTCTACTGTATCCACTGTACTCTATCTCTACTGTGCTCCACTGTACTCTACCTCTACTGTGCTCCACTGTACTCTATCTCTACTGTGCTCCTCTCTACTCTACCTCTACTGTGCTCCACTGTATCCTACCTCTACTGTACTCCACTGTACTCTATCTCTACTGTGCTCCACTTTACTCTATCTCTACTGTACTCCACTGTACTCTACCTCTACTGTGCTCTACTGTTCTCTACCTCTACTGTGCTCTACTGTACTCCACCTCTACTGTGCTCCACTCTACTCTACCTCTACTGTGCTCCACTGTATCCTACCTCTACTGTGCTCTACTGTACTCTATCTCTACTGTGCTCCACTGTACTCTACCTCTACTGTACTCCACTATACTCTAACTCTACTATACTCCACTGTACTCTATCTCTACTGTGCTCCACTGTACTCTATTTCTACTGTGCTCCACTGTACTCTATCTCTATTGTACTCCACTCTACTCTATTTCTACTGTACTTCACTGTCCTCTATCTCTACTGTACTCCACTGTACTCTACCTCTATTGTGCTCCACTGTACTCTATATCTACTGTACTCTACTGTACTCTATCTCTAATGTACTCCACTGTACTCTATCTCTACTGTGCTCCACTGTACTCTACCTCTACTGTACTCTACTGTACTCTATCTCTACTGTACTCCACTGTACTCTATCTCTACTGTACTCCACTGTACTCTACCTCTACTGTACTCTACTGTTCTCTACCTCTACTCGGCTCTACTGTACTCTACTCTACTGTACTACACTGTACTCTATCTCTACTGTGATCCACTGTACTCTACTTCTACTGTACTCCACTGTAATCTATCTCTACTGTATCCACTGTACTCTATCTCTACTGTGCTCCACTGTACTCTACCTCTACTGTGCTCCACTGTACTCTACCTCTATTGTACTCCACTGTACTCTATCTCTACTGTACTCCACTCTACTCTACCTCAACTGTACTCTACTGTTCTCTACCTCTACTGTGCTCTACTCTACTCTACTGTACTCCACTGTACTCTATCTCTACTGTGATCCACTGTACTCTACCTCTACTGTACTCTACTGTACTCTATCTCTACTGTGATCTACTGTACTCTATCTCTACTGTGCTCCACTGTACTCTACCTCTACTGTGCTCCACTGTACTCTATCTCTACTGTGCTCCACTCTACTCTACCTCTACTGTGCTCCACTGTATCCTACCTCTACTGTACTCCACTGTACTCTATCTCTACTGTGCTCCACTGTACTCTATCTCTACTGTACTCCACTGTACTCTACCTCTAATGTGCTCTACTGTTCTCTACCTCTACTGTGCTCTACTGTACTCCACCTCTACTGTTCTCCACTGTACCCTACCTCTATTGTGCTCCACTGTACTCTACCTCTACTGTACTCCACTGTATTCTATCTCTACTGTGCTCCACTGTACTCTACCTCTACTGTGCTCAACTGTACTCTACTGTACTCCACTGTACTCTACCTCTACTGTACTCCACTGTACTCTATCTCTACTGTACTCCACTGTACTCTACCTCTACTGTACTCCACTGTACTCTATCTCTACTGTGCTCCACTGTACTCTACCTCTACTGTACTCTACTGTACTCTATCTCTACTGTACCTCACTGTACTCTACCTCTACTGTACTCCACTGTACTCTACCTCTACTGTACTCTACTGTTCTCTACCTCTACTCGGCTCTACTGTACTCTACTCTACTGTACTACACTGTACTCTATCTCTACTGTGATCCACTGTACTCTACTTCTACTGTACTCCACTGTAATCTATCTCTACTGTATCCACTGTACTCTATCTCTACTGTGCTCCACTGTACTCTACCTCTACTGTGCTCCACTGTACTCTACCTCTACCGTACTCCACTGTACTCTATCTCTACTGTACTCCACTGTACTCTACCTCAACTGTACTCTACTGTTCTCTACCTCTACTGTGCTCTACTCTACTCTACTGTACTCCACTGTACTCTATCTCTACTGTGATCCACTGTACTCTACCTCTACTGTACTCTACTGTACTCTATCTCTACTGTGATCTACTGTACTCTATCTCTACTGTGCTCCACTGTACTCTACCTCTACTGTGCTCCACTGTACTCTTCTCTACTGTACTCCACTGTACTCTATCTCTACTGTGATCCACTGTACTCTACCTCTACTGTACTCCACTGTACTCTATCTCTACTGTGATCCACTGTACTCTACTGTACTCCACTGTACTCTACCTCTACTGTACTCCACTGTACTCTATCTCTACTGTACACCACTGTACTCTACCTCTACTGTACTCCACTGTACTCTATCTCTACTGTGCTCCACTATACTCTACCTCTACTGTGCTCAACTGTACTCTACCTCTACTGTACTCCACTGTACTCTATCTCTACTGTACTCCACTGTACTCAACCTCTATTGTACTCCACTGTACTCTATCTCTACTGTACTCCACTCTAATCTACCTCTACTGTCCTCCACTGTACTCTACCTCTACTGTGCTCCACTGTACTCTCTCTCTACTGTACTCTACCTCTACTGTACTCTACTGTACTCCACCTCTAATGTGCTCCACTGTACTCTACCTCTACTGTACTCTACCTCTACTGTCCTCCACTGTACTCTACCTCTACTGTGCTCCACTGTACTCTCTCTCTACTGTACTCTACCTCTACTGTACTCTACTGTGCTCCACTCTACTCTACCTCTACTGTGCTCCACTGTATCCTACCTCTACTGTGCTCTACTGTACTCTATCTCTACTGTGCTCCACTGTACTCTACCTCTACTGTACTCCACTATACTCTAACTCTACTATACTCCACTGTACTCTATCTCTACTGTGCTCCACTGTACTCTATTTCTACTGTGCTCCACTGTACTCTATCTCTATTGTACTCCACTCTACTCTATTTCTACTGTACTTCACTGTCCTCTATCTCTACTGTACTCCACTGTACTCTACCTCTATTGTGCTCCACTGTACTCTATATCTACTGTACTCTACTGTACTCTATCTCTAATGTACTCCACTGTACTCTATCTCTACTGTGCTCCACTGTACTCTACCTCTACTGTACTCTACTGTACTCTATCTCTACTGTACTCCACTGTACTCTATCTCTACTGTACTCCACTGTACTCTACCTCTACTGTACTCTACTGTTCTCTACCTCTACTCGGCTCTACTGTACTCTACTCTACTGTACTACACTGTACTCTATCTCTACTGTGATCCACTGTACTCTACTTCTACTGTACTCCACTGTAATCTATCTCTACTGTATCCACTGTACTCTATCTCTACTGTGCTCCACTGTACTCTACCTCTACTGTGCTCCACTGTACTCTACCTCTACCGTACTCCACTGTACTCTATCTCTACTGTACTCCACTCTACTCTACCTCAACTGTACTCTACTGTTCTCTACCTCTACTGTGCTCTACTCTACTCTACTGTACTCCACTGTACTCTATCTCTACTGTGATCCACTGTACTCTACCTCTACTGTACTCTACTGTACTCTATCTCTACTGTGATCTACTGTACTCTATCTCTACTGTGCTCCACTGTACTCTACCTCTACTGTGCTCCACTGTACTCTATCTCTACTGTGCTCCACTCTACTCTACCTCTACTGTGCTCCACTGTATCCTACCTCTACTGTACTCCACTGTACTCTATCTCTACTGTGCTCCACTGTACTCTATCTCTACTGTACTCCACTGTACTCTACCTCTAATGTGCTCTACTGTTCTCTACCTCTACTGTGCTCTACTGTACTCCACCTCTACTGTTCTCCACTGTACTCTATCTCTACTCTACTCCACTGTACTCTACCTCTACTGTACTCTACTGTTCTCTACCTCTACTGTGCTCTACTGTACTCTTCTCTACTGTACTCCACTGTACTCTATCTCTACTGTGATCCACTGTACTCTACCTCTACTGTACTCCACTGTACTCTATCTCTACTGTGATCCACTGTACTCTATCTCTACTGTGCTCCACTGTACTCTACCTCTACTATGCTCCACTGTACTCTATCTGTACTGTGCTCCACTCTACTCTACCTCTACTGTGCTCCACTGTACTCTATCTCTACTGTACTCCACTGTACTCTACCTCTACTGTGCTCTACTGTTCTCTACCTCTACTGTGCTCTACTGTACTCCACCTCTACTGTGCTCCACTGTACCCTACCTCTACTGTGCTCCACTGTACTCTACCTCTACTGTGCTCCACTGTACTCTACCTCTACTGTGCTCCACTGTACTCTAACTCTACTGTGCTCCACTGTACTCTACCTCTACTGTGCTCCACTGTACTCTATCTCTACTGTGCTCCACTGTACTCTATTTCTACTGTACTCTACTGTACTCCACCTCTAATGTTTTCCACTGTACTCTACCTCTACTGTACTCTACCTCTACTGTACTCCACTGTACTCTACCTCTACTGTGCTCTACTGTACTCTATCTCTACTCTGCTCCACTGTACTCTACCTCTACTGTGCTCCACTGTACTCTACCTCTACTGTACTTCACTGTCCTCTATCTCTACTGTACTCCACTGTACTCTACCTCTACTGTGCTCCACTGTACTCTACCTCTACTGTACTCCACTGTACTCTATCTCTACTGTGCTCCACTGTACTCTACCTCTACTGTGCTCCACTGTACTCTACCTCTACTGTGCTCCACTGTACTCTACCTCTACTGTACTCCACTGTACTCTATCTCTACTGTGCTCCACTGTACTCTACCTCTACTGTGCTCAACTGTACTCTACTGTACTCCACTGTACTCTACCTCTACTGTACTCCACTGTACTCTATCTCTACTGTACTCCACTGTACTCTACCTCTACTGTACTCCACTGTACTCTATCTCTACTGTGCTCCACTGTACTCTACCTCTACTGTGCTCAACTGTACTGTACTGTACTCCACTGTAATCTACCTCTACTGTACTCCACTGTACTCTACCTCTACTGTACTCCACTGTACTCTACTCTACTGTACTCCACTGTACTCTATCTCTACTGTGATCCACTTTACTCTACCTCTACTGTACTCCACTGTACTCTATCTCTACTGTACTCCACTGTACTCTACCGCTACTGTACTCTACTGTTCTCTACCTCTACTGTGCTCTACTGTACTCTACTCTACTGTACTCCACTGTACTCTATCTCTACTGTGATCCACTGTACTCTACCTCTACTGTACTCCACTTTACTTTATCTCTACTGTGATCCACTGTACTCTATCTCTACTGTGCTCCACTGTACTCTACCTCTACTATGCTCCACTGTACTCTATCTCTACTGTGCTCCACTCTACTCTACCTCTACTGTGCTCCACTGTACTCTACCTCTACTGTACTCCACTGTACTCTATCTCTACTGTACTACACTGCACTCTACCTCTACTGTGCTCTACTGTTCTCTACCTCTACTGTGCTCTACTGTACTCCACCTCTACTGTGCTCCACTGTACCCTACCTCCACTGTATCCACTGTACTCTACCTCTACTGTGCTCCACTGTACTCTACCTCTACTGTACTCTACCTCTACTGTGCTCCACTGTACTCTACCTCTACTGTGCTCCACTGTACTCTACCTCTACTGTACTCTACTGTACTCCACCTCTAATGAGCTCCACTGTACTCTGGCTCTACTGTACTCCACTGTACTTTATCTCTACTGTACTCCACTGTACTCTGGCTCTACTGTACTCCACTGTACTTTATCTCTACTGTACTCCACTGTACTCTACCTCTACTGTGCTCCACTGTACTCTATTTCTACTGTACTCCTCTGTAATCTACCTCTACTGTGCTCCACTGTACTCTATCTGTAATGTACTCTACTGTACTCTATCTCTACTGTGATCCACTGTACTCTACCTCTGCTGTGCTCCACTGTACTCTATCTCTACTGTACTCCACTGTACTCTACTGTTCTCTACCTCTACTGTACTCTACTGTGCTCCACTGTACTCCACTGTAGTCTACCTCTACTGTGCTCCACTGTACTCTACGTCTACTGTGCTCCACTATACTCTACCTCTACTGTGCTCCACTGTACTCTACCTTTACTGTTCTCCACTGTACTCTACCTCTACTGTGCTCCACTGTACTCTCTCTCTACTGTACTCTACCTCTACTGTACTCTGCTGTACTCCACCTCTAATGTGCTCCACTGTACTCTACCTCTACTGTACTCTACCTCTACTGTACTCCACTGTACTCTACCTCTACTGTGCTCTACTGTACTCTACCTCTACTGTGCTCCACTGTACTCTACCTCTACTGTACTTCACTGTCCTCTATCTCTACTGTACTCCACTGTACTCTACCTCTATTGTCCTCCACTGTACTCTATCTCTACTGTACTCTACTGTACTATATCTCTACTGTACTCCACTGTACTCTATCTCTACTGTACTCCACTGTACTCTACCTCCACTGTACTCTACCTCTACCGTACTCCACTGTACTCTATCTCTACTGTACTCCACTGTACTCTACCTCTACTGTACTCTACTGTTCTCTACCTCTACTGTGCTCTACTGTACTTTACTCTACTGTACTCCACTGTACTCTATCTCTACTGTGATCCACTGTACTCTACCTCTACTGTACTCCACTGTACTCTATCTCTGCTGTGATCCACTGTACTCTATCTCTATTGTGCTCCACTGTACTCTACCTCTACTGTGCTCCACTGTACTCTATCTCTACTGTGCTCCACTCTACTCTACCTCTACTGTGCTCCACTGTATCCTACCTCTACTGTACTCCACTATACTCTCTCTCTACTGTGCTCCACTGACCTCTATCTCTACTGTACTCAGCTGTACTCTACCTCTACTGTGCTCTACTGTTCTCCACCTCTACTGTGCTCTACTCTACTCCACCTCTACTGTGCTCCACTGTACCCTACCTCTACTGTGCTCCACCGTACTCTACCTCTACTGTGCTCCACTGTACTCTACCTCTACTGTACTCCACTGTACTCTATCTCTACTGTACTCCACTGTATTCTACCTCTACTGTACTCCACTGTACTCTATCTCTACTGTACTCCACTCTAATCTACCTCTACTGTCCTCCACTGTACTCTACCTCTACTGTGCTCCACTGTACTCTCTCTCTACTGTACTCTACCTCTACTGTACTCTACTGTGCTCCACTGTACTCCACTGTAGTCTACCTCTACTGTGCTCCACTGTACTCTACCTCTCCTGTGCTCCACTATACTCTACCTCTACTGTGCTCCACTGTACTCTACCTCTACTGTCCTCCACTGTACTCTACCTCTACTGTGCTCCACTGTACTCTCTCTCTACTGTACTCTACCTCTACTGTACTCTACTGTACTCCACCTCTAATGTACTCCACTGTACTCTACCTCTACTGTACTCTACCTCTACTGTACTCCACTGTACTCTACCTCTAATGTGCTCCACTGTACTCTATCTCTACTGTGCTCCACTGTACTCTATTTCTACTGTGCTCCACTGTACTCTATCTCTACTGTACTCCACTTTACTCTATCTCTACTGTACTTCACTGTCCTTTATCTCTAATGTACTCCACTGTACTCTACCTCTATTGTGCTCCATTGTACTCTATCTCTACTGTACTCTATTGTACTCTATCTCTACTTTACTCCACTGTACTCTATCTCTACTGTACTCCACTGTACTCTACCTCTACTGTGCTCCACTGTATCCTACCTCTACTGTACTCCACTGTACTCTCTCTCTACTGTGCTCCACTGTACTCTATCTCTACTGTACTCAGCTGTACTCTACCTCTACTGTGCTCTACTGTTCTCTACCTCTACTGTGCTCTACTCTACTCCACCTCTACTGTGCTCCACTGTACCCTACCTCTACTGTGCTCCACCGTACTCTACCTCTATTGTGCTCCACTGTACTCTACCTCTACTGTACTCCACTGTACTCTATCTCTACTGTACTCCACTGTACTCTACCTCTACTGTACTCCACTGTACTCTATCACTACTGTACTCCACTCTAATCTACCTCTACTGTCCTCCACTGTACTCTACCTCTACTGTGCTCCACTGTACTCTCTCTCTACTGTACTCTACCTCTACTGTACTCTACTGTGCTCCACTGTACTCCACTGTAGTCTACCTCTACTGTGCTCCACTGTACTCTACCTCTACTGTGCTCCACTATACTCTACCTCTACTGTGCTCCACTGTACTCTACCTCTACTGTCCTCCACTGTACTCTACCTCTACTGTGCTCCACTGTACTCTCTCTCTACTGTACTCTACCTCTACTGTACTCTACTGTACTCCACCTCTAATGTGCTCCACTGTACTCTATCTCTACTGTGCTCCACTGTACTCTATTTCTACTGTGCTCCACTGTACTCTATCTCTACTGTACTCCACTGTACTCTATCTCTACTGTACTTCACTGTCCTTTATCTCTAATGTACTCCACTGTACTCTACCTCTATTGTGCTCCATTGTACTCTGTCTCTACTGTACTCTACTGTACTCTATCTCTACTTTACTCCACTGTATTCTATCTCTACTGTGCTCCACTGTACTCTACCTCTACTGTGCTCCACTATACTCTACCTCTACTGTGCTCCACTGTACTCTACCTCTACTGTCCTCCACTGTACTCTACCTCTACTGTGCTCCACTGTACTCTCTCTCTACTGTACTCTACCTCTACTGTACTCTGCTGTACTCCACCTCTAATGTGCTCCACTGTACTCTACCTCTACTGTACTCTACCTCTACTGTACTCCACTGTACTCTACCTCTAATTTGCTCTACTGTACTCTATCTCTACTGTGCTCCACTGTACTCTACCTCTACTGTGCTCCACTGTACTCTACCTCTACTGTACTTCACTGTCCTCTATCTCTACTGTACTCCACTGTACTCTACCTCTATTGTCCTCCACTGTACTCTATCTCTACTGTACTCCACTGTACTCTACCTCCACTGTACTCTACCTCTACCGTACTCCACTGTACTCTATCTCTACTGTACTCCACTGTACTCTACCTCTACTGTACTCTACTGTTCTCTACCTCTACTGTGCTCTACTGTACTTTAATCTGCTGTACTCCACTGTACTCTATCTCTACTGTGATCCACTGTACTCTACCTCTACTGTACTCCACTGTACTCTATCTCTACTGTGATCCACTGTACTCTATCTCTATTGTGCTCCACTGTACTCTACCTCTACTGTGCTCCACTGTACTCTATCTCTACTGTGCTCCACTCTACTCTACCTCTACTGTGCTCCACTGTATCCTACCTCTACTGTACTCCACTGTACTCTCTCTCTACTGTGCTCCACTGTACTCTATCTCTACTGTACTCAGCTGTACTCTACCTCTACTGTGCTCTACTGTTCTCCACCTCTACTGTGCTTTACTCTACTCCACCTCTACTGTGCTCCACTGTACCCTACCTCTACTGTGCTCCACCGTACTCTACCTCTACTGTGCTCCACTGTACTCTACCTCTACTGTACTCCACTGTACTCTACCTCTACTGTGCTCCACTATACTCTACCTCTACTGTGCTCCACTGTACTCTACCTCTACTGTCCTCCACTGTACTCTACCTCTACTGTGCTCCACTGTACTCTCTCTCTACTGTACTCTACCTCTACTGTACTCTGCTGTACTCCACCTCTAATGTGCTCCACTGTACTCTACCTCTACTGTACTCTACCTCTACTGTACTCCACTGTACTCTACCTCTACTGTGCTCTACTGTACTCTATCTCTACTGTGCTCCACTGTACTCTACCTCTAATGTGCTCCACTGTACTCTACCTCTACTGTACTTCACTGTCCTCTACCTCTACTGTACTCCACTGTACTCTACCTCTATTGTCCTCCACTGTACTCTCTCTCTACTGTACTCCACTGTACTCTACCTCCACTGTACTCTACCTCTACCGTACTCCACTGTACTCTATCTCTACTGTACTCCACTGTACTCTACCTCTACTGTACTCTACTGTTCTCTACCTCTACTGTGCTCTACTGTACTTTACTCTACTGTACTCCACTGTACTCTATCTCTACTGTACTTCACTGTCCTTTATCTCTAATGTACTCCACTGTACTCTACCTCTATTGTGCTCCATTGTACTCTATCTCTACTGTACTCTATTGTACTCTATCTCTACTTTACTCCACTGTACTCTATCTCTACTGTACTCCACTGTACTCTACCTCTACTGTGCTCCACTGTATCCTACCTCTACTGTACTCCACTGTACTCTCTCTCTACTGTGCTCCACTGTACTCCATCTCTACTGTACTCAGCTGTACTCTACCTCTACTGTGCTCTACTGTTCTCTACCTCTACTGTGCTCTACTCTACTCCACCTCTACTGTGCTCCACTGTACCCTACCTCTACTGTGCTCCACCGTACTCTACCTCTATTGTGCTCCACTGTACTCTACCTCTACTGTACTCCACTGTACTCTATCTCTACTGTACTCCACTGTACTCTACCTCTACTGTACTCCACTGTACTCTATCTCTACTGTACTCCACTCTAATCTAACTCTACTGTCCTCCACTGTACTCTACCTCTACTGTGCTCCACTGTACTCTACCTCTACTGTGCTCCACTATACTCTACCTCTACTGTGCTCCACTGTACTCTACCTCTACTGTCCTCCACTGTACTCTACCTCTACTGTGCTCCACTGTACTCTCTCTCTACTGTACTCTACCTCTACTGTACTCTACTGTACTCCACCTCTAATGTGCTCCACTGTACTCTATCTCTACTGTGCTCCACTGTACTCTATTTCTACTGTGCTCCACTGTACTCTATCTCTACTGTACTCCACTGTACTCTATCTCTACTGTACTTCACTGTCCTTTATCTCTAATGTACTCCACTGTACTCTACCTCTATTGTGCTCCATTGTACTCTATCTCTACTGTACTCTACTGTACTCTATCTCTACTTTACTCCACTGTATTCTATCTCTACTGTGCTCCACTGTACTCTACCTCTACTGTGCTCCACTATACTCTACCTCTACTGTGCTCCACTGTACTCTACCTCTACTGTCCTCCACTGTACTCTACCTCTACTGTGCTCCACTGTACTCTCTCTCTACTGTACTCTACCTCTACTGTACTCTGCTGTACTCCACCTCTAATGTGCTTCACTGTACTCTACCTCTACTGTACTCTACCTCTACTGTACTCCACTGTACTCTACCTCTACTGTGCTCTACTGTACTCTATCTCTACTGTGCTCCACTGTACTCTACCTCTACTGTGCTCCACTGTACTCTACCTCTACTGTACTTCACTGTCCTCTATCTCTACTGTACTCCACTGTACTCTACCTCTATTGTCCTCCACTGTACTCTATCTCTACTGTACTCCACTGTACTCTACCTCCACTGTACTCTACCTCTACCGTACTCTACTGTACTCTATCTCTACTGTACTCCACTGTACTCTACCTCTACTGTACTCTACTGTTCTCTACCTCTACTGTGCTCTACTGTACTTTACTCTACTGTACTCCACTGTACTCTATCTCTACTGTGATCCACTGTACTCTACCTCTACTGTACTCCACTGTACTCTACCTCTACTGTGCTCCACTGTACTCTATCTCTACTGTGCTCCACTCTACTCTACCTCTACTGTGCTCCACTGTATCCTACCTCTACTGTACTCCACTGTACTCTCTCTCTACTGTGCTCCACTGTACTCTATCTCTACTGTACTCAGCTGTACTCTACCTCTACTGTGCTCTACTGTTCTCCACCTCTACTGTGCTCTACTCTACTCCACCTCTACTGTGCTCTACTGTACCCTACCTCTACTGTGCTCCACCGTACTCTACCTCTACTGTGCTCCACTGTACTCTACCTCTACTGTACTCCACTGTACTCTATCTCTACTGTACTCCACTGTATTCTACCTCTACTGTACTCCACTGTACTCTATCTCTACTGTACTCCACTATAATCTACCTCTACTGTCCTCCACTGTACTCTACCTCTACTGTGCTCCACTGTACTCTCTCTCTACTGTACTCTACCTCTACTGTACTCTACTGTGCTCCACTGTACTCCACTGTAGTCTACCTCTACTGTGCTCCACTGTACTCTACCTCTACTGTGCTCCACTATACTCTACCTCTACTGTGCTCCACTGTACTCTACCTCTACTGTCCTCCACTGTACTCTACCTCTACTGTGCTCCACTGTACTCTCTCTCTACTGTACTCTACCTCTACTGTACTCTACTGTACTCCACCTCTAATGAGCTCCACTGTACTCTGGCTCTACTGTACTCCACTGTACTTTATCTCTACTGTACTCCACTGTACTCTGGCTCTACTGTACTCCACTGTACTTTATCTCTACTGTACTCCACTGTACTCTACCTCTACTGTGCTCCACTGTACTCTATTTCTACTGTACTCCTCTGTAATCTACCTCTACTGTGCTCCACTGTACTCTATCTGTAATGTACTCTACTGTACTCTATCTCTACTGTGATCCACTGTACTCTACCTCTGCTGTGCTCCACTGTACTCTATCTCTACTGTACTCCACTGTACTCTACTGTTCTCTACCTCTACTGTACTCTACTGTGCTCCACTGTACTCCACTGTAGTCTACCTCTTCTGTGCTCCACTGTACTCTACGTCTACTGTGCTCCACTATACTCTACCTCTACTGTGCTCCACTGTACTCTACCTTTACTGTTCTCCACTGTACTCTACCTCTACTGTGCTCCACTGTACTCTCTCTCTACTGTACTCTACCTCTACTGTACTCTGCTGTACTCCACCTCTAATGTGCTCCACTGTACTCTACCTCTACTGTACTCTACCTCTACTGTACTCCACTGTACTCTACCTCTACTGTGCTCTACTGTACTCTACCTCTACTGTGCTCCACTGTACTCTACCTCTACTGTACTTCACTGTCCTCTATCTCTACTGTACTCCACTGTACTCTACCTCTATTGTCCTCCACTGTACTCTATCTCTACTGTACTCTACTGTACTATATCTCTACTGTACTCCACTGTACTCTATCTCTACTGTACTCCACTGTACTCTACCTCCACTGTACTCTACCTCTACCGTACTCCACTGTACTCTATCTCTACTGTACTCCACTGTACTCTACCTCTACTGTACTCTACTGTTCTCTACCTCTACTGTGCTCTACTGTACTTTACTCTACTGTACTCCACTGTACTCTATCTCTACTGTGATCCACTGTACTCTACCTCTACTGTACTCCACTGTACTCTATCTCTGCTGTGATCCACTGTACTCTATCTCTATTGTGCTCCACTGTACTCTACCTCTACTGTGCTCCACTGTACTCTATCTCTACTGTGCTCCACTCTACTCTACCTCTACTGTGCTCCACTGTATCCTACCTCTACTGTACTCCACTATACTCTCTCTCTACTGTGCTCCACTGACCTCTATCTCTACTGTACTCAGCTGTACTCTACCTCTACTGTGCTCTACTGTTCTCCACCTCTACTGTGCTCTACTCTACTCCACCTCTACTGTGCTCCACTGTACCCTACCTCTACTGTGCTCCACCGTACTCTACCTCTACTGTGCTCCACTGTACTCTACCTCTACTGTACTCCACTGTACTCTATCTCTACTGTACTCCACTGTATTCTACCTCTACTGTACTCCACTGTACTCTATCTCTACTGTACTCCACTCTAATCTACCTCTACTGTCCTCCACTGTACTCTACCTCTACTGTGCTCCACTGTACTCTCTCTCTACTGTACTCTACCTCTACTGTACTCTACTGTGCTCCACTGTACTCCACTGTAGTCTACCTCTACTGTGCTCCACTGTACTCTACCTCTCCTGTGCTCCACTATACTCTACCTCTACTGTGCTCCACTGTACTCTACCTCTACTGTCCTCCACTGTACTCTACCTCTACTGTGCTCCACTGTACTCTCTCTCTACTGTACTCTACCTCTACTGTACTCTACTGTACTCCACCTCTAATGTACTCCACTGTACTCTACCTCTACTGTACTCTACCTCTACTGTACTCCACTGTACTCTACCTCTAATGTGCTCCACTGTACTCTATCTCTACTGTGCTCCACTGTACTCTATTTCTACTGTGCTCCACTGTACTCTATCTCTACTGTACTCCACTTTACTCTATCTCTACTGTACTTCACTGTCCTTTATCTCTAATGTACTCCACTGTACTCTACCTCTATTGTGCTCCATTGTACTCTATCTCTACTGTACTCTATTGTACTCTATCTCTACTTTACTCCACTGTACTCTATCTCTACTGTACTCCACTGTACTCTACCTCTACTGTGCTCCACTGTATCCTACCTCTACTGTACTCCACTGTACTCTCTCTCTACTGTGCTCCACTGTACTCTATCTCTACTGTACTCAGCTGTACTCTACCTCTACTGTGCTCTACTGTTCTCTACCTCTACTGTGCTCTACTCTACTCCACCTCTACTGTGCTCCACTGTACCCTACCTCTACTGTGCTCCACCGTACTCTACCTCTATTGTGCTCCACTGTACTCTACCTCTACTGTACTCCACTGTACTCTATCTCTACTGTACTCCACTGTACTCTACCTCTACTGTACTCCACTGTACTCTATCACTACTGTACTCCACTCTAATCTACCTCTACTGTCCTCCACTGTACTCTACCTCTACTGTGCTCCACTGTACTCTCTCTCTACTGTACTCTACCTCTACTGTACTCTACTGTGCTCCACTGTACTCCACTGTAGTCTACCTCTACTGTGCTCCACTGTACTCTACCTCTACTGTGCTCCACTATACTCTACCTCTACTGTGCTCCACTGTACTCTACCTCTACTGTCCTCCACTGTACTCTACCTCTACTGTGCTCCACTGTACTCTCTCTCTACTGTACTCTACCTCTACTGTACTCTACTGTACTCCACCTCTAATGTGCTCCACTGTACTCTATCTCTACTGTGCTCCACTGTACTCTATTTCTACTGTGCTCCACTGTACTCTATCTCTACTGTACTCCACTGTACTCTATCTCTACTGTACTTCACTGTCCTTTATCTCTAATGTACTCCACTGTACTCTACCTCTATTGTGCTCCATTGTACTCTGTCTCTACTGTACTCTACTGTACTCTATCTCTACTTTACTCCACTGTATTCTATCTCTACTGTGCTCCACTGTACTCTACCTCTACTGTGCTCCACTATACTCTACCTCTACTGTGCTCCACTGTACTCTACCTCTACTGTCCTCCACTGTACTCTACCTCTACTGTGCTCCACTGTACTCTCTCTCTACTGTACTCTACCTCTACTGTACTCTGCTGTACTCCACCTCTAATGTGCTCCACTGTACTCTACCTCTACTGTACTCTACCTCTACTGTACTCCACTGTACTCTACCTCTAATTTGCTCTACTGTACTCTATCTCTACTGTGCTCCACTGTACTCTACCTCTACTGTGCTCCACTGTACTCTACCTCTACTGTACTTCACTGTCCTCTATCTCTACTGTACTCCACTGTACTCTACCTCTATTGTCCTCCACTGTACTCTATCTCTACTGTACTCCACTGTACTCTACCTCCACTGTACTCTACCTCTACCGTACTCCACTGTACTCTATCTCTACTGTACTCCACTGTACTCTACCTCTACTGTACTCTACTGTTCTCTACCTCTACTGTGCTCTACTGTACTTTAATCTGCTGTACTCCACTGTACTCTATCTCTACTGTGATCCACTGTACTCTACCTCTACTGTACTCCACTGTACTCTATCTCTACTGTGATCCACTGTACTCTATCTCTATTGTGCTCCACTGTACTCTACCTCTACTGTGCTCCACTGTACTCTATCTCTACTGTGCTCCACTCTACTCTACCTCTACTGTGCTCCACTGTATCCTACCTCTACTGTACTCCACTGTACTCTCTCTCTACTGTGCTCCACTGTACTCTATCTCTACTGTACTCAGCTGTACTCTACCTCTACTGTGCTCTACTGTTCTCCACCTCTACTGTGCTTTACTCTACTCCACCTCTACTGTGCTCCACTGTACCCTACCTCTACTGTGCTCCACCGTACTCTACCTCTACTGTGCTCCACTGTACTCTACCTCTACTGTACTCCACTGTACTCTACCTCTACTGTGCTCCACTATACTCTACCTCTACTGTGCTCCACTGTACTCTACCTCTACTGTCCTCCACTGTACTCTACCTCTACTGTGCTCCACTGTACTCTCTCTCTACTGTACTCTACCTCTACTGTACTCTGCTGTACTCCACCTCTAATGTGCTCCACTGTACTCTACCTCTACTGTACTCTACCTCTACTGTACTCCACTGTACTCTACCTCTACTGTGCTCTACTGTACTCTATCTCTACTGTGCTCCACTGTACTCTACCTCTAATGTGCTCCACTGTACTCTACCTCTACTGTACTTCACTGTCCTCTACCTCTACTGTACTCCACTGTACTCTACCTCTATTGTCCTCCACTGTACTCTCTCTCTACTGTACTCCACTGTACTCTACCTCCACTGTACTCTACCTCTACCGTACTCCACTGTACTCTATCTCTACTGTACTCCACTGTACTCTACCTCTACTGTACTCTACTGTTCTCTACCTCTACTGTGCTCTACTGTACTTTACTCTACTGTACTCCACTGTACTCTATCTCTACTGTACTTCACTGTCCTTTATCTCTAATGTACTCCACTGTACTCTACCTCTATTGTGCTCCATTGTACTCTATCTCTACTGTACTCTATTGTACTCTATCTCTACTTTACTCCACTGTACTCTATCTCTACTGTACTCCACTGTACTCTACCTCTACTGTGCTCCACTGTATCCTACCTCTACTGTACTCCACTGTACTCTCTCTCTACTGTGCTCCACTGTACTCCATCTCTACTGTACTCAGCTGTACTCTACCTCTACTGTGCTCTACTGTTCTCTACCTCTACTGTGCTCTACTCTACTCCACCTCTACTGTGCTCCACTGTACCCTACCTCTACTGTGCTCCACCGTACTCTACCTCTATTGTGCTCCACTGTACTCTACCTCTACTGTACTCCACTGTACTCTATCTCTACTGTACTCCACTGTACTCTACCTCTACTGTACTCCACTGTACTCTATCTCTACTGTACTCCACTCTAATCTAACTCTACTGTCCTCCACTGTACTCTACCTCTACTGTGCTCCACTGTACTCTACCTCTACTGTGCTCCACTATACTCTACCTCTACTGTGCTCCACTGTACTCTACCTCTACTGTCCTCCACTGTACTCTACCTCTACTGTGCTCCACTGTACTCTCTCTCTACTGTACTCTACCTCTACTGTACTCTACTGTACTCCACCTCTAATGTGCTCCACTGTACTCTATCTCTACTGTGCTCCACTGTACTCTATTTCTACTGTGCTCCACTGTACTCTATCTCTACTGTACTCCACTGTACTCTATCTCTACTGTACTTCACTGTCCTTTATCTCTAATGTACTCCACTGTACTCTACCTCTATTGTGCTCCATTGTACTCTATCTCTACTGTACTCTACTGTACTCTATCTCTACTTTACTCCACTGTATTCTATCTCTACTGTGCTCCACTGTACTCTACCTCTACTGTGCTCCACTATACTCTACCTCTACTGTGCTCCACTGTACTCTACCTCTACTGTCCTCCACTGTACTCTACCTCTACTGTGCTCCACTGTACTCTCTCTCTACTGTACTCTACCTCTACTGTACTCTGCTGTACTCCACCTCTAATGTGCTTCACTGTACTCTACCTCTACTGTACTCTACCTCTACTGTACTCCACTGTACTCTACCTCTACTGTGCTCTACTGTACTCTATCTCTACTGTGCTCCACTGTACTCTACCTCTACTGTGCTCCACTGTACTCTACCTCTACTGTACTTCACTGTCCTCTATCTCTACTGTACTCCACTGTACTCTACCTCTATTGTCCTCCACTGTACTCTATCTCTACTGTACTCCACTGTACTCTACCTCCACTGTACTCTACCTCTACCGTACTCTACTGTACTCTATCTCTACTGTACTCCACTGTACTCTACCTCTACTGTACTCTACTGTTCTCTACCTCTACTGTGCTCTACTGTACTTTACTCTACTGTACTCCACTGTACTCTATCTCTACTGTGATCCACTGTACTCTACCTCTACTGTACTCCACTGTACTCTACCTCTACTGTGCTCCACTGTACTCTATCTCTACTGTGCTCCACTCTACTCTACCTCTACTGTGCTCCACTGTATCCTACCTCTACTGTACTCCACTGTACTCTCTCTCTACTGTGCTCCACTGTACTCTATCTCTACTGTACTCAGCTGTACTCTACCTCTACTGTGCTCTACTGTTCTCCACCTCTACTGTGCTCTACTCTACTCCACCTCTACTGTGCTCTACTGTACCCTACCTCTACTGTGCTCCACCGTACTCTACCTCTACTGTGCTCCACTGTACTCTACCTCTACTGTACTCCACTGTACTCTATCTCTACTGTACTCCACTGTATTCTACCTCTACTGTACTCCACTGTACTCTATCTCTACTGTACTCCACTATAATCTACCTCTACTGTCCTCCACTGTACTCTACCTCTACTGTGCTCCACTGTACTCTCTCTCTACTGTACTCTACCTCTACTGTACTCTACTGTGCTCCACTGTACTCCACTGTAGTCTACCTCTACTGTGCTCCACTGTACTCTACCTCTACTGTGCTCCACTATACTCTACCTCTACTGTGCTCCACTGTACTCTACCTCTACTGTCCTCCACTGTACTCTACCTCTACTGTGCTCCACTGTACTCTCTCTCTACTGTACTCTACCTCTACTGTACTCTACTGTACTCCACCTCTAATGTACTCCACTGTACTCTACCTCTACTGTACTCTACCTCTACTGTACTCCACTGTACTCTACCTCTACTGTGCTCCAATGTACTCTATTTCTACTGTGCTCCACTGTACTCTATCTCTACTGCACTCCACTGTACTCTATCTCTACTGTACTTCACTGTCCTTTATCTCTAATGTACTCCACTGTACTCTACCTCTATTGTGCTCCATTGTACTCTATCTCTACTGTACTCTACTGTACTCTATCTCTACTGTACTCCACTGTACTCTACCTCTACTGTGCTCCACTGTATCCTACCTCTACTGTACTCCACTGTACTCTCTCTCTACTGTGCTCCACTGTACTCTATCTCTACTGTACTCAGCTGTACTCTACCTCTACTGTGCTCTACTGTTCTCTACCTCTACTGTGCTCTACTCTACTCCACCTCTACTGTGCTCCACTGTACCCTACCTCTACTGTGCTCCAGAGGTAGAGTACACTTTACTTTATCTCTACTGTGATCCACTGTACTCTATCTCTACTGTGCTCCACTGTACTCTACCTCTACTATGCTCCACTGTACTCTATCTCTACTGTGCTCCACTCTACTCTACCTCTACTGCGCTCCACTGTACTCTACCTCTACTGTGCTCTACTGTTCTCCACCTCTACTGTGCTCTACTCTACTCCACCTCTACTGTGCTCTACTGTACCCTACCTCTACTGTGCTCCACCGTACTCTACCTCTACTGTGCTCCACTGTACTCTACCTCTACTGTACTCCACTGTACTCTATCTCTACTGTACTCCACTGTATTCTACCTCTACTGTACTCCACTGTACTCTATCTCTACTGTACTCCACTCTAATCTACCTCTACTGTCCTCCACTGTACTCTACCTCTACTGTGCTCCACTGTACTCTCTCTCTACTGTACTCTACCTCTACTGTACTCTACTGTGCTCCACTGTACTCCACTGTAGTCTACCTCTACTGTGCTCCACTGTACTCTACCTCTACTGTGCTCCACTATACTCTACCTCTACTGTGCTCCACTGTACTCTACCTCTACTGTCCTCCACTGTACTCTACCTCTACTGTGCTCCACTGTACTCTCTCTCTACTGTACTCTACCTCTACTGTACTCTACTGTACTCCACCTCTAATGTACTCCACTGTACTCTACCTCTACTGTACTCTACCTCTACTGTACTCCATTGTACTCTACCTCTACTGTGCTCCACTGTACTCTATTTCTACTGTGCTCCACTGTACTCTATCTCTACTGTACTCCACTGTACTCTATCTCTACTGTACTTCACTGTCCTTTATCTCTAATGTCCTCCACTGTACTCTACCTCTACTGTGCTCTACTGTTCTCTACCTCTACTGTGCTCTACTCTACTCCACCTCTACTGTGCTCCACTGTACCCTACCTCTACTGTGCTCCAGAGGTAGAGTACACTTTACTTTATCTCTACTGTGATCCACTGTACTCTATCTCTACTGTGCTCCACTGTACTCTACCTCTACTATGCTCCACTGTACTCTATCTCTACTGTGCTCCACTCTACTCTACCTCTACTGCGCTCCACTGTACTCTACCTCTACTGTGCTCTACTGTTCTCCACCTCTACTGTGCTCTACTCTACTCCACCTCTACTGTGCTCTACTGTACCCTACCTCTACTGTGCTCCACCGTACTCTACCTCTACTGTGCTTCACTGTACTCTACCTCTACTGTACTCCACTGTACTCTATCTCTACTGTACTCCACTGTATTCTACCTCTACTGTACTCCACTGTACTCTATCTCTACTGTACTCCACTCTAATCTACCTCTACTGTCCTCCACTGTACTCTACCTCTACTGTGCTCCACTGTACTCTCTCTCTACTGTACTCTACCTCTACTGTACTCTACTGTGCTCCACTGTACTCCACTGTAGTCTACCTCTACTGTGCTCCACTGTACTCTACCTCTACTGTGCTCCACTATACTCTACCTCTACTGTGCTCCACTGTACTCTACCTCTACTGTCCTCCACTGTACTCTACCTCTACTGTGCTCCACTGTACTCTCTCTCTACTGTACTCTACCTCTACTGTACTCTACTGTACTCCACCTCTAATGTACTCCACTGTACTCTACCTCTACTGTACTCTACCTCTACTGTACTCCACTGTACTCTACCTCTACTGTGCTCCACTGTACTCTATTTCTACTGTGCTCCACTGTACTCTATCTCTACTGTACTCCACTGTACTCTATCTCTACTGTACTTCACTGTCCTTTATCTCTAATGTACTCCACTGTACTCTACCTCTATTGTGCTCCATTGTACTCTATCTCTACTGTACTCTACTGTACTCTATCTCTACTTTACTCCACTGTACTCTATCTCTACTGTACTCCACTGTACTCTACCTCTACTGTGCTCCACTGTATCCTATCTCTACTGTACTCCACTGTACTCTCTCTCTACTGTGCTCCACTGTACTCTATCTCTACTGTACTCAGCTGTACTCTACCTCTACTGTGCTCTACTGTTCTCTACCTCTACTGTGCTCTACTCTACTCCACCTCTACTGTGCTCCACTGTACCCTACCTCTACTGTGCTCCAGAGGTAGAGTACACTTTACTTTATCTCTACTGTGATCCACTGTACTCTATCTCTACTGTGCTCCACTGTACTCTACCTCTACTATGCTCCACTGTACTCTATCTCTACTGTGCTCCACTCTACTCTACCTCTACTGTGCTCCACTGTACTCTACCTCTACTGTACTCCACTTTACTTTATCTCTACTGTGATCCACTGTACTCTATCTCTACTGTGCTCCACTGTACTCTACCTCTACTATGCTCCACTGTACTCTATCTCTACTGTGCTCCACTCTACTCTACCTCTACTGTGCTCCACTGTACTCTACCTCTACTGTACTCCACTGTACTCTATCTCTACTGTGCTCTACTGTTCTCTACCTCTACTGTGCTCTACTGTACTCCACCTCTACTGTGCTCCACTGTACCCTACCTCTACTGTGCTCCACTGTACTCTACCTCTACTGTGCTCCACTGTACTCTACCTCTACTCTGCTCCACTGTATCCACTGTACTCTACCTCTACTGTACTCCACTGTACTCTACCTCTACTGTGCTCCACTGTACTCTATTTCTACTGTACTCCTCTGTACTCTACCTCTACTGTGCTCCACTGTACTCTATCTGTAATGTACTCTACTGTACTCTA
Source organism: Tiaroga cobitis (assembly GCA_030578255.1). Classification (NCBI taxonomy): domain Eukaryota; kingdom Metazoa; phylum Chordata; class Actinopteri; order Cypriniformes; family Leuciscidae; genus Tiaroga; species Tiaroga cobitis. The sequence goes on along the minus strand of CM060611.1, from coordinate 29,981,977 downwards.
TCTCTACTGTGATCCACTGTACTCTACCTCTGCTGTGCTCCACTGTACTCTATCTCTACTGTACTCCACTGTACTCTACTGTTCTCTACCTCTACTGTACTCTACTGTGCTCCACTGTACTCCACTGTACTCTACCTCTACTGTGCTCCACTGTACTCTACCTCTACTGTGCTCCACTATACTCTACCTCTACTGTGCTCCACTGTACTCTACCTCTACTGTCCTCCACTGTACTCTACCTCTACTGTGCTCCACTGTACTCTCTCTCTACTGTACTCTACCTCTACTGTACTCTACTGTACTCCACCTCTAATGTGCTCCACTGTACTCTACCTCTACTGTACTCTACCTCTACTGTACTCCACTGTACTCTACCTCTACTGTGCTCTACTGTACTCTATCTCTACTCTGCTCCACTGTACTGTACCTCTACTGTGCTCCACTGTACTCTACCTCTACTGTACTTCACTGTCCTCTATCTCTACTGTACTCCACTGTACTCTACCTCTATTGTCCTCCACTGTACTCTATCTCTACTGTACTCCACTGTACTCTACCTCCACTGTACTCTACCTCTACCGTACTCCACTGTACTCTATCTCTACTGTACTCCACTGTACTCTACCTCTACTGTACTCTACTGTTCTCTACCTCTACTGTGCTCTACTGTACTTTACTCTACTGTACTCCACTGTACTCTATCTCTACTGTGATCCACTGTACTCTACCTCTACTGTACTCCACTGTACTCTATCTCTACTGTGATCCACTGTACTCTATCTCTATTGTGCTCCACTGTACTCTACCTCTACTGTGCTCCACTGTACTCTATCTCTACTGTGCTCCACTCTACTCTACCTCTACTGTGCTCCACTGTATCCTACCTCTACTGTACTCCACTGTACTCTCTCTCTACTGTGCTCCACTGTACTCTATCTCTACTGTACTCAGCTGTACTCTACCTCTACTGTGCTCTACTGTTCTCCACCTCTACTGTGCTCTACTCTACTCCACCTCTACTGTGCTCCACTGTACCCTACCTCTACTGTGCTCCACCGTACTCTACCTCTACTGTGCTCCACTGTACTCTACCTCTACTGTACTCCACTGTACTCTATCTCTACTGTACTCCACTGTATTCTACCTCTACTGTACTCCACTGTACTCTATCTCTACTGTACTCCACTCTAATCTACCTCTACTGTCCTCCACTGTACTCTACCTCTACTGTGCTCCACTGCACTCTCTCTCTACTGTACTCTACCTCTACTGTACTCTACTGTGCTCCACTGTACTCCACTGTAGTCTACCTCTACTGTGCTCCACTGTACTCTACCTCTACTGTGCTCCACTATACTCTACCTCTACTGTGCTCCACTGTACTCTACCTCTACTGTCCTCCACTGTACTCTACCTCTACTGTGCTCCACTGTACTCTCTCTCTACTGTACTCTACCTCTACTGTACTCTACTGTACTCCACCTCTAATGTACTCCACTGTACTCTACCTCTACTGTACTCTACCTCTACTGTACTCCACTGTACTCTACCTCTAATGTGCTCCACTGTACTCTATCTCTACTGTGCTCCACTGTACTCTATTTCTACTGTGCTCCACTGTACTCTATCTCTACTGTACTCCACTGTACTCTATCTCTACTGTACTTCACTGTCCTTTATCTCTAATGTACTCCACTGTACTCTACCTCTATTGTGCTCCATTGTACTCTATCTCTACTGTACTCTACTGTACTCTATCTCTACTTTACTCCACTGTACTCTATCTCTACTGTACTCCACTGTACTCTACCTCTACTGTGCTCCACTGTATCCTACCTCTACTGTACTCCACTGTACTCTCTCTCTACTGTGCTCCACTGTACTCTATCTCTACTGTACTCAGCTGTACTCTACCTCTACTGTGCTCTACTGTTCTCTACCTCTACTGTGCTCTACTCTACTCCACCTCTACTGTGCTCCACTGTACCCTACCTCTACTGTGCTCCAGAGGTAGAGTACACTTTACTTTATCTCTACTGTGATCCACTTTACTCTATCTCTACTGTGCTCCACTGTACTCTACCTCTACTATGCTCCACTGTACTCTATCTCTACTGTGCTCCACTCTACTCTACCTCTACTGTGCTCCACTGTACTCTACCTCTACTGTACTCCACTTTTCTTTATCTCTACTGTGATCCACTGTACTCTATCTCTACTGTGCTCCACTGTACTCTACCTCTACTGTGCTCCACTGTACCCTACCTCTACTGTGCTCCAGAGGTAGAGTACACTTTACTTTATCTCTACTGTGATCCACTGTACTCTATCTCTACTGTGCTCCACTGTACTCTACCTCTACTATGCTCCACTGTACTCTATCTCTACTGTGCTCCACTCTACTCTACCTCTACTGCGCTCCACTGTACTCTACCTCTACTGTGCTCTACTGTTCTCCACCTCTACTGTGCTCTACTCTACTCCACCTCTACTGTGCTCTACTGTACCCTACCTCTACTGTGCTCCACCGTACTCTACCTCTACTGTGCTTCACTGTACTCTACCTCTACTGTACTCCACTGTACTCTATCTCTACTGTACTCCACTGTATTCTACCTCTACTGTACTCCACTGTACTCTATCTCTACTGTACTCCACTCTAATCTACCTCTACTGTCCTCCACTGTACTCTACCTCTACTGTGCTCCACTGTACTCTCTCTCTACTGTACTCTACCTCTACTGTACTCTACTGTGCTCCACTGTACTCCACTGTAGTCTACCTCTACTGTGCTCCACTGTACTCTACCTCTACTGTGCTCCACTATACTCTACCTCTACTGTGCTCCACTGTACTCTACCTCTACTGTCCTCCACTGTACTCTACCTCTACTGTGCTCCACTGTACTCTCTCTCTACTGTACTCTACCTCTACTGTACTCTACTGTACTCCACCTCTAATGTACTCCACTGTACTCTACCTCTACTGTACTCTACCTCTACTGTACTCCACTGTACTCTACCTCTACTGTGCTCCACTGTACTCTATTTCTACTGTGCTCCACTGTACTCTATCTCTACTGTACTCCACTGTACTCTATCTCTACTGTACTTCACTGTCCTTTATCTCTAATGTACTCCACTGTACTCTACCTCTATTGTGCTCCATTGTACTCTATCTCTACTGTACTCTACTGTACTCTATCTCTACTTTACTCCACTGTACTCTATCTCTACTGTACTCCACTGTACTCTACCTCTACTGTGCTCCACTGTATCCTATCTCTACTGTACTCCACTGTACTCTCTCTCTACTGTGCTCCACTGTACTCTATCTCTACTGTACTCAGCTGTACTCTACCTCTACTGTGCTCTACTGTTCTCTACCTCTACTGTGCTCTACTCTACTCCACCTCTACTGTGCTCCACTGTACCCTACCTCTACTGTGCTCCAGAGGTAGAGTACACTTTACTTTATCTCTACTGTGATCCACTGTACTCTATCTCTACTGTGCTCCACTGTACTCTACCTCTACTATGCTCCACTGTACTCTATCTCTACTGTGCTCCACTCTACTCTACCTCTACTGTGCTCCACTGTACTCTACCTCTACTGTACTCCACTTTACTTTATCTCTACTGTGATCCACTGTACTCTATCTCTACTGTGCTCCACTGTACTCTACCTCTACTATGCTCCACTGTACTCTATCTCTACTGTGCTCCACTCTACTCTACCTCTACTGTGCTCCACTGTACTCTACCTCTACTGTACTCCACTGTACTCTATCTCTACTGTGCTCTACTGTTCTCTACCTCTACTGTGCTCTACTGTACTCCACCTCTACTGTGCTCCACTGTACCCTACCTCTACTGTGCTCCACTGTACTCTACCTCTACTGTGCTCCACTGTACTCTACCTCTACTCTGCTCCACTGTATCCACTGTACTCTACCTCTACTGTACTCCACTGTACTCTACCTCTACTGTGCTCCACTGTACTCTATTTCTACTGTACTCCTCTGTACTCTACCTCTACTGTGCTCCACTGTACTCTATCTGTAATGTACTCTACTGTACTCTATCTCTACTGTGATCCACTGTACTCTACCTCTGCTGTGCTCCACTGTACTCTATCTCTACTGTACTCCACTGTACTCTACTGTTCTCTACCTCTACTGTACTCTACTGTGCTCCACTGTACTCCACTGTACTCTACCTCTACTGTGCTCCACTGTACTCTACCTCTACTGTGCTCCACTATACTCTACCTCTACTGTGCTCCACTGTACTCTACCTCTACTGTCCTCCACTGTACTCTACCTCTACTGTGCTCCACTGTACTCTCTCTCTACTGTACTCTACCTCTACTGTACTCTACTGTACTCCACCTCTAATGTGCTCCACTGTACTCTACCTCTACTGTACTCTACCTCTACTGTACTCCACTGTACTCTACCTCTACTGTGCTCTACTGTACTCTATCTCTACTCTGCTCCACTGTACTGTACCTCTACTGTGCTCCACTGTACTCTACCTCTACTGTACTTCACTGTCCTCTATCTCTACTGTACTCCACTGTACTCTACCTCTATTGTCCTCCACTGTACTCTATCTCTACTGTACTCCACTGTACTCTACCTCCACTGTACTCTACCTCTACCGTACTCCACTGTACTCTATCTCTACTGTACTCCACTGTACTCTACCTCTACTGTACTCTACTGTTCTCTACCTCTACTGTGCTCTACTGTACTTTACTCTACTGTACTCCACTGTACTCTATCTCTACTGTGATCCACTGTACTCTACCTCTACTGTACTCCACTGTACTCTATCTCTACTGTGATCCACTGTACTCTATCTCTATTGTGCTCCACTGTACTCTACCTCTACTGTGCTCCACTGTACTCTATCTCTACTGTGCTCCACTCTACTCTACCTCTACTGTGCTCCACTGTATCCTACCCCTACTGTACTCCACTGTACTCTCTCTCTACTGTGCTCCACTGTACTCTATCTCTACTGTACTCAGCTGTACTCTACCTCTACTGTGCTCTACTGTTCTCCACCTCTACTGTGCTCTACTCTACTCCACCTCTACTGTGCTCCACTGTACCCTACCTCTACTGTGCTCCACCGTACTCTACCTCTACTGTGCTCCACTGTACTCTACCTCTACTGTACTCCACTGTACTCTATCTCTACTGTACTCCACTGTATTCTACCTCTACTGTACTCCACTGTACTCTATCTCTACTGTACTCCACTCTAATCTACCTCTACTGTCCTCCACTGTACTCTACCTCTACTGTGCTCCACTGCACTCTCTCTCTACTGTACTCTACCTCTACTGTACTCTACTGTGCTCCACTGTACTCCACTGTAGTCTACCTCTACTGTGCTCCACTGTACTCTACCTCTACTGTGCTCCACTATACTCTACCTCTACTGTGCTCCACTGTACTCTACCTCTACTGTCCTCCACTGTACTCTACCTCTACTGTGCTCCACTGTACTCTCTCTCTACTGTACTCTACCTCTACTGTACTCTACTGTACTCCACCTCTAATGTACTCCACTGTACTCTACCTCTACTGTACTCTACCTCTACTGTACTCCACTGTACTCTACCTCTAATGTGCTCCACTGTACTCTATCTCTACTGTGCTCCACTGTACTCTATTTCTACTGTGCTCCACTGTACTCTATCTCTACTGTACTCCACTGTACTCTATCTCTACTGTACTTCACTGTCCTTTATCTCTAATGTACTCCACTGTACTCTACCTCTATTGTGCTCCATTGTACTCTATCTCTACTGTACTCTACTGTACTCTATCTCTACTTTACTCCACTGTACTCTATCTCTACTGTACTCCACTGTACTCTACCTCTACTGTGCTCCACTGTATCCTACCTCTACTGTACTCCACTGTACTCTCTCTCTACTGTGCTCCACTGTACTCTATCTCTACTGTACTCAGCTGTACTCTACCTCTACTGTGCTCTACTGTTCTCTACCTCTACTGTGCTCTACTCTACTCCACCTCTACTGTGCTCCACTGTACCCTACCTCTACTGTGCTCCAGAGGTAGAGTACACTTTACTTTATCTCTACTGTGATCCACTTTACTCTATCTCTACTGTGCTCCACTGTACTCTACCTCTACTATGCTCCACTGTACTCTATCTCTACTGTGCTCCACTCTACTCTACCTCTACTGTGCTCCACTGTACTCTACCTCTACTGTACTCCACTTTTCTTTATCTCTACTGTGATCCACTGTACTCTATCTCTACTGTGCTCCACTGTACTCTACCTCTACTGTGCTCCACTGTACTCTATCTCTACTGTGCTCCACTCTACTCTACCTCTACTGTGCTCCACTGTACTCTACCTCTACTGTACTCCACTGTACTCTATCTCTACTGTACTCCACTGTACTCTACCTCTACTGTGCTCTACTGTTCTCTACTTCTACTGTGCTCTACTGTACTCCACCTCTACTGTGCTCCACTGTACCCTACCTCTACTGTGCTCCACTGTACTCTACCTCTACTGTGCTCCACTGTACTCTACCTCTACTCTGCTCCACTGTATCCACTGTACTCTACCTCTACTGTGCTCCACTGTACTCTACCTCTACTGTGCTCCACTGTACTCTACCTCTACTGTACTCTACTGTACTCCACCTCTAATGAGCTCCACTGTACTCTGGCTCTACTGTACTCCACTGTACTTTACCTCTACTGTACTCCACTGTACTCTACCTCTACTGTGCTCCACTGTACTCTATTTCTACTGTACTCCTCTGTACTCTACCTCTACTGTGCTCCACTGTACTCTATCTGTAATGTACTCTACTGTACTCTATCTCTACTGTGATCCACTGTACTCTACCTCTGCTGTGCTCCACTGTACTCTATCTCTACTGTACTCCACTGTACTCTACTGTTCTCTACCTCTACTGTACTCTACTGTGCTCCACTGTACTCCACTGTAGTCTAACTCTACTGTGCTCCACTGTACTCTACCTCTACTGTGCTCCACTGTACTCTACCTCTACTGTGCTCCACTGTACTCTACCTCTACTGTCCTCCACTGTACTCTACCTCTACTGTGCTCCACTGTACTCTCTCTCTAATGTACTCTACCTCTACTGTACTCTACTGTACTCCACCTCTAATGTGCTCCACTGTACTCTACCTCTACTGTACTCTACCTCTACTGTACTCCACTGTACTCTACCTCTACTGTGCTCTACTGTACTCTATCTCTACTGTGCTCCACTGTACTCTACCTCTACTGTGCTCCACTGTACTCTACCTCTACTGTACTTCACTGTCCTCTATCTCTACTGTACTCCACTGTACTCTACCTCTATTGTCCTCCACTGTACTCTATCTCTACTGTACTCTACTGTACTATATCTCTACTGTACTCCACTGTACTCTATCTCTACTGTACTCCACTGTACTCTACCTCCACTGTACTCTACCTCTACCGTACTCCACTGTACTCTATCTCTACTGTACTCCACTGTACTCTACCTCTACTGTACTCTACTGTTCTCTACCTCTACTGTGCTCTACTGTACTTTACTCTACTGTACTCCACTGTACTCTATCTCTACTGTGATCCACTGTACTCTACCTCTACTGTACTCCACTGTACTCTATCTCTACTGTGATCCACTGTACTCTATCTCTATTGAGCTCCACTGTACTCTATCTCTACTCTGCTCCACTGTACTCTATCTCTACTGTGCTCCACTCTACTCTACCTCTACTGTGCTCCACTGTATCCTACCTCTACTGTACTCCACTGTACTCTCTCTCTACTGTGCTCCACTGTACTCTATCTCTACTGTACTCAGCTGTACTCTACATCTACTGTGCTCTACTGTTCTCTACCTCTACTGTGCTCTACTCTACTCCACCTCTACTGTGCTCCACTGTACCCTACCTCTACTGTGCTCCACCGTACTCTACCTCTACTGTGCTCCACTGTACTCTACCTCTACTGTACTCCACTGTACTCTATCTCTACTGTACTCCACTGTACTCAACCTCTACTGTACTCCACTGCACTCTTTCTCTACTGTACTCCACTCTAATCTACCTCTACTGTCCTCCACTGTACTCTACCTCTACTGTGCTCCACTGTACTCTCTCTCTACTGTACTCTACCTCTACTGTACTCTACTGTACTCTACCTCTACTGTGCTCCACTGTACTCTCTCTCTACTGTACTCTACCTCTACTGTACTCTACTGTGCTCCACTGTACTCCACTGTAGTCTACCTCTACTGTGCTCCACTGTACTCTACCTCTACTGTGCTCCACTATACTCTACCTCAACTGTGCTCCACTGTACTCTACCTCTACTGTCCTCCACTGTACTCTATCTCTACTGTGCTCCACTGTACTCTCTCTCTACTGTACTCTACCTCTACTGTACTCTACTGTACTCCACCTCTAATGTGCTCCACTGTACTCTACCTCTACTGTACTCTACCTCTACTGTACTCCACTGTACTCTACCTCTAATGTGCTCCACTGTACTCTATCTCTACTGTGCTCCACTGTACTCTATTTCTAATATGCTCCACTGTACTCTATCTCTACTGTACTCCACTGTACTCTATCTCTACTGTACTTCACTATCCTTTATCTCTAATGTACTCCACTGTACTCTACCTCTATTGTGCTCCATTGTACTCTATCTCTACTGTACTCTACTGTACTCTATCTCTACTTTACTCCACTGTACTCTATCTCTACTGTACTCCACTGTACTCTACCTCTACTGTGCTCCACTGTACTCTACCTCTACCGTACTCCACTGTACTCTATCTCTACTGTACTCCACTGTACTCTACCTCTACTGTACTCTACTGTTCTCTACCTCTACTGTGCTCTACTCTACTCTACTGTACTCCACTGTACTCTATCTCTACTGTGATCCACTGTACTCTACCTCTACTGTACTCTACTGTACTCTATCTCTACTGTGATCTACTGTACTCTATCTCTACTGTGCTCCACTGTACTCTACCTCTACTGTGCTCCACTGTACTCTATCTCTACTGTGCTCCACTCTACTCTACCTCTACTGTGCTCCACTGTATCCTACCTCTACTGTACTCCACTGTACTCTATCTCTACTGTGCTCCACTGTACTCTATCTCTACTGTACTCCACTGTACTCTACCTCTACTGTGCTCCACTGTATCCTACCTCTACTGTACTCCACTGTACTCTATCTCTACTGTGCTCCACTGTACTCTATCTCTACTGTACTCCACTGTACTCTACCTCTACTGTGCTCTACTGTTCTCTACCTCTACTGTGCTCTACTGTACTCCACCTCTACTGTTCTCCACTGTACCCTACCTCTATTGTGATCCACTGTACTCTACCTCTACTGTGCTCCACTGTACTCTACCTCTACTGTACTCCACTGTATTCTATCTCTACTGTGCTCCACTGTACTCTACCTCTACTGTGCTCAACTGTACTCTACTGTACTCCACTGTACTCTACCTCTACTGTACTCCACTGTACTCTATCTCTACTGTACTCCACTGTACTCTACCTCTACTGTACTCCACTGTACTCTATCTCTACTGTGCTCTACTGTACTCTACCTCTACTGTGCCCAACTGTACTGTACTCTACTCCACTGTACTCTACCTCTACTGTACTCCACTGTACTCTACATCTACTTTACTCCACTTTACTCTACCTCTACTGTACTCAACTGTACTCTATCTCTACTGTGCTCCACTGTTCTCTACCTCTACTGTTCTCCACTGTACCCTACCTCTATTGTGATCCACTGTACTCTACCTCTACTGTGCTCCACTGTACTCTACCTCTACTGTACTCCACTGTATTCTATCTCTACTGTGCTCCACTGTACTCTACCTCTACTGTGCTCAACTGTACTCTACTGTACTCCACTGTACTCTACCTCTACTGTACTCCACTGTACTCTATCTCTACTGTACTCCACTGTACTCTACCTCTACTGTACTCCACTGTACTCTATCTCTACTGTGCTCTACTGTACTCTACCTCTACTGTGCCCAACTGTACTGTACTCTACTCCACTGTACTCTACCTCTACTGTACTCCACTGTACTCTACATCTACTTTACTCCACTTTACTCTACCTCTACTGTGCTCCACTGTACTCTATTTCTACTGTGCTCCACTGTACTCTATCTCGATTGTACTCCACTGTACTCTATTTCTACTGTACTTCACTGTCCTCTATCTCTACTGTACTCCACTGTACTCTACCTCTATTGTGCTCCACTGTACTCTATATCTACTGTACTCTACTGTACTCTATCTCTACTGTACTCCACTGTACTCTATCTCTACTGTACTCCACTGTACTCTACCTCTACTGTACTCTACTGTACTCTATCTCTACTGTACTCCACTGTACTCTATCTCTACTGTACTCTACTGTAGTCTACCTCTACTGTACTCTACTGTTCTCTACCTCTACTCGGCTCTACTGTACTCTACTCTACTGTACTACACTGTACTCTATCTCTACTGTGATCCACTGTACTCTACTTCTACTGTACTCCACTGTAATCTATCTCTACTGTATCCACTGTACTCTATCTCTACTGTGCTCCACTCTACTCTACCTCTACTGTGCTCCACTGTATCCTACCTCTACTGTACTCCACTGTACTCTCTCTCTACTGTGCTCCACTGTACTCTATCTCTACTGTACTCAGCTGTACTCTACATCTACTGTGCTCTACTGTTCTCTACCTCTACTGTGCTCTACTCTACTCCACCTCTACTGTGCTCCACTGTACCCTACCTCTACTGTGCTCCACCGTACTCTACCTCTACTGTGCTCCACTGTACTCTACCTCTACTGTACTCCACTGTACTCTATCTCTACTGTACTCCACTGTACTCAACCTCTACTGTACTCCACTGTACTCTATCTCTACTGTACTCCACTCTAATCTACCTCTACTGTCCTCCACTGTACTCTACCTCTACTGTGCTCCACTGTACTCTCTCTCTACTGTACTCTACCTCTACTGTACTCTACTGTACTCCACCTCTAATGTGCTCCACTGTACTCTACCTCTACTGTACTCTACCTCTACTGTCCTTCACTGTACTCTACCTCTACTGTGCTCCACTGTACTCTCTCTCTACTGTACTCTACCTCTACTGTACTCTACTGTGCTCCACTGTACTCCACTGTAGTCTACCTCTACTGTGCTCCACTGTACTCTACCTCTACTGTGCTCCACTATACTCTACCTCAACTGTGCTCCACTGTACTCTACCTCTACTGTCCTCCACTGTACTCTATCTCTACTGTGCTCCACTGTACTCTCTCTCTACTGTACTCTACCTCTACTGTACTCTACTGTACTCCACCTCTAATGTGCTCCACTGTACTCTACCTCTACTGTACTCTACCTCTACTGTACTCCACTGTACTCTACCTCTAATGTGCTCCACTGTACTCTATCTCTACTGTGCTCCACTGTACTCTATTTCTAATGTGCTCCAATGTACTCTATCTCTACTGTACTCCACTGTACTCTATCTCTACTGTACTTCACTATCCTTTATCTCTAATGTACTCCACTGTACTCTACCTCTATTGTGCTCCATTGTACTCTATCTCTACTGTACTCTACTGTACTCTATCTCTACTTTACTCCACTGTACTCTATCTCTACTGTACTCCACTGTACTCTACCTCTACTGTGCTCCACTGTACTCTACCTCTACCGTACTCCACTGTACTCTATCTCTACTGTACTCCACTGTACTCTACCTCTACTTTACTCTACTGTTCTCTACCTCTACTGTGCTCTACTCTACTCTACTGTACTCCACTGTACTCTATCTCTACTGTGATCCACTGTACTCTACCTCTACTGTACTCTACTGTACTCTATCTCTACTGTGATCTACTGTACTCTATCTCTACTGTGCTCCACTGTACTCTACCTCTACTGTGCTCCACTGTACTCTATCTCTACTGTGCTCCACTCTACTCTACCTCTACTGTGCTCCACTGTATCCTACCTGTACTGTACTCCACTGTACTCTATCTCTACTGTGCTCCACTGTACTCTATCTCTACTGTACTCCACTGTACTCTACCTCTACTGTGCTCCACTGTATCCTACCTCTACTGTACTCCACTGTACTCTATCTCTACTGTGCTCCACTGTACTCTATCTCTACTGTACTCCACTGTACTCTACCTCTACTGTGCTCTACTGTTCTCTACCTCTACTGTGCTCTACTGTACTCCACCTCTACTGTTCTCCACTGTACCCTACCTCTATTGTGCTCCACTGTACTCTACCTCTACTGTGCTCCACTGTACTCTACCTCTACTGTACTCCACTGTATTCTATCTCTACTGTGCTCCACTGTACTCTACCTCTACTGTGCTCAACTGTACTCTACTGTACTCCACTGTACTCTACCTCTACTGTACTCCACTGTACTCTATCTCTACTGTACTCCACTGTACTCTACCTCTACTGTACTCCACTGTACTCTATCTCTACTGTGCTCTACTGTACTCTACCTCTACTGTGCCCAACTGTACTGTACTCTACTCCACTGTACTCTACCTCTACTGTACTCCACTGTACTCTACATCTACTTTACTCCACTTTACTCTACCTCTACTGTACTCAACTGTACTCTATCTCTACTGTGCTCCACTGTTCTCTACCTCTACTGTACTCCACTGTACTCTATCTCTACTGTACTCCACTGTACTCTACCTATACTGTACTCTACTGTTCTCTTCCTCTACTGTACTCCACTGTACTCTATCTCTACTGTGATCCACTGTACTCTACCTCTACTGTACTCCACTGTACTCTATCTCTACTCCACTCCACTGTACTCTACCTCTACTGTACTCTACTGTTCTCTACCTCTACTGTGCTCTACTGTACTCTTCTCTACTGTACTCCACTGTACTCTATCTCTACTGTGATCCACTGTACTCTACCTCTACTGTACTCCACTGTACTCTATCTCTACTGTGATCCACTGTACTCTATCTCTACTGTGCTCCACTGTACTCTACCTCTACTATGCTCCACTGTACTCTATCTGTACTGTGCTCCACTCTACTCTACCTCTACTGTGCTCCACTGTACTCTACCTCTACTGTACTCCACTCTACTCTATCTCTACTGTGCTCCACTGTACTCTATCTCTACTGTACTCCACTGTACTCTACCTCTACTGTGCTCTACTGTTCTCTACCTCTACTGTGCTCTACTGTACTCCACCTCTACTGTGCTCCACTGTACCCTACCTCTACTGTGCTCCACTGTACTCTACCTCTACTGTGCTCCACTGTACTCTACCTCTACTGTGCTCTACTGTACTCTACCTCTACTGTGCTCCACTGTACTCTACCTCTACTGTGCTCCACTGTACTCTATCTCTACTGTGCTCCACTGTACTCTATTTCTACTGTACTCCTCTGTACTCTACCTCTAATGTGCTCCACTGTACTCTACCTCTACTGTGCTCCACTGTACTCTATCTGTAATGTACTCTACTGTACTCTATCTCTACTGTGATCCACTGTACTCTACCTCTGCTGTGCTCCACTGTACTCTATCTCTACTGTACTCCACTATACTCTACTGTTCTCTACCTCTACTGTACTCTACTGTGCTCCACTGTACTTCACTGGAGTCTACCTCTACTGTGCTCCACTGTACTCTACCTCTACTGTGCTCCACTATAATTTACCTCTACTGTGCTCCACTGTACTCTACCTCTACTGTCCTCCACTGTACTCTACCTCTACTGTGCTCCACTGTACTCTCTCTCTACTGTACTCTACCTCTACTGTACTCTACTGTACTCCACCTCTAATGTGCTCCACTGTACTCTACCTCTACTGTACTCTACCTCTACTGTACTCCACTGTACTCTACCTCTACTGTGCTCTACTGTACTCTATCTCTACTGTGCTCCACTGTACTCTACCTCTACTGTACTCCACTATACTCTAACTCTACTATACTCCACTGTGCTCTATCTCTACTGTGCTCCACTGTACTCTATTTCTACTGTGCTCCACTGTACTCTATCTCGATTGTACTCCACTGTACTCTATTTCTACTGTACTTCACTGTCCTCTATCTCTACTGTACTCCACTGTACTCTACCTCTATTGTGCTCCACTGTACTCTATATCTACTGTACTCTACTGTACTCTATCTCTACTGTACTCCACTGTACTCTATCTCTACTGTACTCCACTGTACTCTACCTCTACTGTACTCTACTGTACTCTATCTCTACTGTACTCCACTGTACTCTATCTCTACTGTACTCTACTGTACTCTACCTCTACTGTACTCTACTGTTCTCTACCTCTACTCGGCTCTACTGTACTCTACTCTACTGTACTACACTGTACTCTATCTCTACTGTGATCCACTGTACTCTACTTCTACTGTACTCCACTGTAATCTATCTCTACTGTATCCACTGTACTCTATCTCTACTGTGCTCCACTGTACTCTACCTCTACTGTGCTCCACTGTACTCTATCTCTACTGTGCTCCTCTCTACTCTACCTCTACTGTGCTCCACTGTATCCTACCTCTACTGTACTCCACTGTACTCTATCTCTACTGTGCTCCACTTTACTCTATCTCTACTGTACTCCACTGTACTCTACCTCTACTGTGCTCTACTGTTCTCTACCTCTACTGTGCTCTACTGTACTCCACCTCTACTGTGCTCCACTCTACTCTACCTCTACTGTGCTCCACTGTATCCTACCTCTACTGTGCTCTACTGTACTCTATCTCTACTGTGCTCCACTGTACTCTACCTCTACTGTACTCCACTATACTCTAACTCTACTATACTCCACTGTACTCTATCTCTACTGTGCTCCACTGTACTCTATTTCTACTGTGCTCCACTGTACTCTATCTCTATTGTACTCCACTGTAATTTATTTCTACTGTACTTCACTGTCCTCTATCTCTACTGTACTCCACTGTACTCTACCTCTATTGTGCTCCACTGTACTCTATATCTACTGTACTCTACTGTACTCTATCTCTACTGTACTCCACTGTACTCTATCTCTACTGTACTCCACTGTACTCTACCTCTACTGTACTCTACTGTACTCTATCTCTACTGTACTCCACTGTACTCTATCTCTACTGTACTCCACTGTACTCTACCTCTACTGTACTCTACTGTTCTCTACCTCTACTCGGCTCTACTGTACTCTACTCTACTGTACTACACTGTACTCTATCTCTACTGTGATCCACTGTACTCTACTTCTACTGTACTCCACTGTAATCTATCTCTACTGTATCCACTGTACTCTATCTCTACTGTGCTCCACTGTACTCTACCTCTACTGTGCTCCACTGTACTCTACCTCTACCGTACTCCACTGTACTCTATCTCTACTGTACTCCACTGTACTCTACCTCAACTGTACTCTACTGTTCTCTACCTCTACTGTACTCTACTCTACTCTACTGTACTCCACTGTACTCTATCTCTACTGTGATCCACTGTACTCTACCTCTACTGTACTCTACTGTACTCTATCTCTACTGTGATCTACTGTACTCTATCTCTACTGTGCTCCACTGTACTCTACCTCTACTGTGCTCCACTGTACTCTATCTCTACTGTGCTCCACTCTACTCTACCTCTACTGTGCTCCACTGTATCCTACCTCTACTGTACTCCACTGTACTCTATCTCTACTGTGCTCCACTGTACTCTATCTCTACTGTACTCCACTGTACTCTACCTCTACTGTGCTCTACTGTTCTCTACCTCTACTGTGCTCTACTGTACTCCACCTCTACTGTTCTCCACTGTACCCTACCTCTATTGTGCTCCACTGTACTCTACCTCTACTGTACTCCACTGTATTTTATCTCTACTGTGCTCCACTGTACTCTACCTCTACTGTGCTCAACTGTACTCTACTGTACTCCACTGTACTCTACCTCTACTGTACTCCACTGTACTCTATCTCTACTGTACTCCACTGTACTCTACCTCTACTGTACTCCACTGTACTCTATCTCTACTGTGCTCCACTGTACTCTACCTCTACTGTGCCCAACTGTACTCTACTCTACCTCTACTGTACTCCACTGTACTCTACCTCTACTGTACTCCACTTTACTCTACCTCTACTGTACTCAACTGTACTCTATCTCTACTGTGCTCTATCTCTACTGTACTCCACTGTACTCTACCTATACTGTACTCTACTGTTCTCTTCCTCTACTGTACTCCACTCTACTCTATCTCTACTGTGATCCACTGTACTCTACCTCTACTGTACTCCACTGTACTCTATCTCTACTGTACTCCACTGTACTCTACCTATACTGTACTCTACTGTTCTCTTCCTCTACTGTACTCCACTGTACTCTATCTCTACTGTGATCCACTGTACTCTACCTCTACTGTACTCCACTGTACTCTATCTCTACTCTACTCCACTGTACTCTACCTCTACTGTACTCTACTGTTCTCTACCTCTACTGTGCTCTACTGTACTCTTCTCTACTGTACTCCACTGTACTCTATCTCTACTGTGATCCACTGTACTCTACCTCTACTGTACTCCACTGTACTCTATCTCTACTGTGATCCACTGTACTCTATCTCTACTGTGCTCCACTGTACCTGTACTCTACCTCTACTATGCTCCACTGTACTCTATCTGTACTGTGCTCCACTCTACTCTACCTCTACTGTGCTCCACTGTACTCTACCTCTACTGTACTCCACTCTACTCTATCTCTACTGTGCTCCACTGTACTCTATCTCTACTGTACTCCACTGTACTCTACCTCTACTGTGCTCTACTGTTCTCTACCTCTACTGTGCTCTACTGTACTCCACCTCTACTGTGCTCCACTGTACCCTACCTCTACTGTGCTCCACTGTACTCTACCTCTACTGTGCTCCACTGTACTCTACCTCTACTGTGCTCCACTGTACTCTAACTCTACTGTGCTCCACTGTACTCTACCTCTACTGTGCTCCACTGTACTCTATCTCTACTGTGCTCCACTGTACTCTATTTCTACTGTACTCTACTGTACTCCACCTCTAATGTTTTCCACTGTACTCTACCTCCACTGTACTCTACCTCTACTGTGCTCCACTGTACTCTATCTCTACTGTGCTCCACTGTACTCTATTTCTACTGTACTCTACTGTACTCCACCTCTAATGTTTTCCACTGTACTCTACCTCTACTGTACTCTACCTCTACTGTACTCCACTGTACTCTACCTCTACTGTGCTCTACTGTACTCTATCTCTACTCTGCTCCACTGTACTCTACCTCTACTGTGCTCCACTGTACTCTACCTTTACTGTACTTCACTGTCCTCTATCTCTACTGTACTCCACTGTACTCTACCTCTACTGTGCTCCACTGTACTCTACCTCTACTGTACTCCACTGTACTCTATATCTACTGTGCTCCACTGTACTCTACCTCTACTGTGCTCCACTGTACTCTACCTCTACTGTACTCCACTGTACTCTATCTCTACTGTGCTCCACTGTACTCTACCTCTACTGTGCTCAACTGTACTCTACTGTACTCCACTGTACTCTACCTCTACTGTACTCCACTGTACTCTATCTCTACTGTACTCCACTGTACTCTACCTCTACTGTACTCCACTGTACTCTATCTCTACTGTGATCCACTGTACTATACCTCTACTGTACTCCACTTTACTTTATCTCTACTGTGATCCACTGTACTCTACCTCTACTGTGCTCCACTGTACTCTACCTCTACTGTACTCCACTGTACTCTATCTCTACTGTGCTCCACTGTACTCTACCTCTACTGTGCTCAACTGTACTCTACTGTACTCCACTGTACTCTACCTCTACTGTACTCCACTGTACTCTATCTCTACTGTGCTCCACTGTACTCTACCTCTACTGTGCTTAACTGTACTCTACTGTACTCCACTGTACTCTACCTCTACTGTACTCCACTGTACTCTATCTCTACTGTACTCCACTGTACTCTACCTCTACTGTACTCCACTGTACTCTATCTCTACTGTGATCCACTGTACTATACCTCTACTGTACTCCACTTTACTTTATCTCTACTGTACTCCACTGTAATCTACCTCTACTGTCCTCCACTGTACTCTACCTCTACTGTACTCCACTGTACTCTACTCTACTGTACTCCACTGTACTCTATCTCTACTGTGATCCACTGTACTCTACCTCTACTGTACTCCACTGTACTCTATCTCTACTGTACTCCACTGTACTCTACCTCTACTGTACTCTACTGTTCTCTACCTCTACTGTGCTCTACTGTACTCTACTCTACTGTACTCCACTGTACTCTATCTCTACTTTGATCCACTGTACTATACCTCTACTGTACTCCACTTTACTTTATCTCTACTGTGATCCACTGTACTCTATCTCTACTGTGCTCCACTGTACTCTACCTCTACTATGCTCCACTGTACTCTATCTCTACTGTGCTCCACTCTACTCTACCTCTACTGTGCTCCACTGTACTCTACCTCTACTGTACTCCACTTTACTTTATCTCTACTGTGATCCACTGTACTCTATCTCTACTGTGCTCCACTGTACTCTACCTCTACTATGCTCCACTGTACTCTATCTCTACTGTGCTCCACTCTACTCTATCTCTACTGTACTCCACTGTACTCTATCTCTACTGTGCTCCACTGTACTCTACCTCTACTGTGCTCAACTGTACTCTACTGTACTCCACTGTACTCTACCTCTACTGTACTCCACTGTACTCTATCTCTACTGTGCTCCACTGTACTCTACCTCTACTGTGCTTAACTGTACTCTACTGTACTCCACTGTACTCTACCTCTACTGTACTCCACTGTACTCTATCTCTACTGTACTCCACTGTACTCTACCTCTACTGTACTCCACTGTACTCTATCTCTACTGTGATCCACTGTACTATACCTCTACTGTACTCCACTTTACTTTATCTCTACTGTACTCCACTGTAATCTACCTCTACTGTCCTCCACTGTACTCTACCTCTACTGTACTCCACTGTACTCTACTCTACTGTACTCCACTGTACTCTATCTCTACTGTGATCCACTGTACTCTACCTCTACTGTACTCCACTGTACTCTATCTCTACTGTACTCCACTGTACTCTACCTCTACTGTACTCTACTGTTCTCTACCTCTACTGTGCTCTACTGTACTCTACTCTACTGTACTCCACTGTACTCTATCTCTACTTTGATCCACTGTACTATACCTCTACTGTACTCCACTTTACTTTATCTCTACTGTGATCCACTGTACTCTATCTCTACTGTGCTCCACTGTACTCTACCTCTACTATGCTCCACTGTACTCTATCTCTACTGTGCTCCACTCTACTCTACCTCTACTGTGCTCCACTGTACTCTACCTCTACTGTACTCCACTTTACTTTATCTCTACTGTGATCCACTGTACTCTATCTCTACTGTGCTCCACTGTACTCTACCTCTACTATGCTCCACTGTACTCTATCTCTACTGTGCTCCACTCTACTCTATCTCTACTGTACTCCACTGCACTCTACCTCTACTGTGCTCTACTGTTCTCTACCTCTACTGTGCTCTACTGTACTCCACCTCTACTGTGCTCCACTGTACCCTACCTCCACTGTATCCACTGTACTCTACCTCTACTGTGCTCCACTGTACTCTACCTCTACTGTGCTCCACTGTATCCACTGTACTCTACCTCTACTGTGCTCCACTGTACTCTACCTCTACTGTGCTCCACTGTACTCTATCTCTACTGTACTCCACTCTAATCTACCTCTACTGTCCTCCACTGTACTCTACCTCTACTGTGCTCCACTGTACTCTCTCTCTACTGTACTCTACCTCTACTGTACTCTACTGTACTCCACCTCTAATGTGCTCCACTGTACTCTACCTCTACTGTACTCTACCTCTACTGTCCTCCACTGTACTCTACCTCTACTGTGCTCCACTGTACTCTCTCTCTACTGTACTCTACCTCTACTGTACTCTACTGTGCTCCACTGTACTCCACTGTAGTCTACCTCTACTGTGCTCCACTGTACTCTACCTCTACTGTGCTCCACTATACTCTACCTCAACTGTGCTCCACTGTACTCTACCTCTACTGTCCTCCACTGTACTCTATCTCTACTGTGCTCCACTGTACTCTCTCTCTACTGTACTCTACCTCTACTGTACTCTACTGTACTCCACCTCTAATGTGCTCCACTGTACTCTACCTCTACTGTACTCTACCTCTACTGTACTCCACTGTACTCTACCTCTAATGTGCTCCACTGTACTCTATCTCTACTGTGCTCCACTGTAATCTATTTCTAATGTGCTCCAATGTACTCTATCTCTACTGTACTCCACTGTACTCTATCTCTACTGTACTTCACTATCCTTTATCTCTAATGTACTCCACTGTACTCTACCTCTATTGTGCTCCATTGTACTCTATCTCTACTGTACTCTACTGTACTCTATCTCTACTTTACTCCACTGTACTCTATCTCTACTGTACTCCACTGTACTCTACCTCTACTGTGCTCCACTGTACTCTACCTCTACCGTACTCCACTGTACTCTATCTCTACTGTACTCCACTGTACTCTACCTCTACTTTACTCTACTGTTCTCTACCTCTACTGTGCTCTACTCTACTCTACTGTACTCCACTGTACTCTATCTCTACTGTGATCCACTGTACTCTACCTCTACTGTACTCTACTGTACTCTATCTCTACTGTGATCTACTGTACTCTATCTCTACTGTGCTCCACTGTACTCTACCTCTACTGTGCTCCACTGTACTCTATCTCTACTGTGCTCCACTCTACTCTACCTCTACTGTGCTCCACTGTATCCTACCTCTACTGTACTCCACTGTACTCTATCTCTACTGTGCTCCACTGTACTCTATCTCTACTGTACTCCACTGTACTCTACCTCTACTGTGCTCCACTGTATCCTACCTCTACTGTACTCCACTGTACTCTATCTCTACTGTGCTCCACTGTACTCTATCTCTACTGTACTCCACTGTACTCTACCTCTACTGTGCTCTACTGTTCTCTACCTCTACTGTGCTCTACTGTACTCCACCTCTACTGTTCTCCACTGTACCCTACCTCTATTGTGCTCCACTGTACTCTACCTCTACTGTGCTCCACTGTACTCTACCTCTACTGTACTCCACTGTATTCTATCTCTACTGTGCTCCACTGTACTCTACCTCTACTGTGCTCAACTGTACTCTACTGTACTCCACTGTACTCTACCTCTACTGTACTCCACTGTACTCTATCTCTACTGTACTCCACTGTACTCTACCTCTACTGTACTCCACTGTACTCTATCTCTACTGTGCTCTACTGTACTCTACCTCTACTGTGCCCAACTGTACTGTACTCTACTCCACTGTACTCTACCTCTACTGTACTCCACTGTACTCTACATCTACTTTACTCCACTTTACTCTACCTCTACTGTACTCAACTGTACTCTATCTCTACTGTGCTCCACTGTTCTCTACCTCTACTGTACTCCACTGTACTCTATCTCTACTGTACTCCACTGTACTCTACCTATACTGTACTCTACTGTTCTCTTCCTCTACTGTACTCCACTGTACTCTATCTCTACTGTGATCCACTGTACTCTACCTCTACTGTACTCCACTGTACTCTATCTCTACTCCACTCCACTGTACTCTACCTCTACTGTACTCTACTGTTCTCTACCTCTACTGTGCTCTACTGTACTCTTCTCTACTGTACTCCACTGTACTCTATCTCTACTGTGATCCACTGTACTCTACCTCTACTGTACTCCACTGTACTCTATCTCTACTGTGATCCACTGTACTCTATCTCTACTGTGCTCCACTGTACTCTACCTCTACTATGCTCCACTGTACTCTATCTGTACTGTGCTCCACTCTACTCTACCTCTACTGTGCTCCACTGTACTCTACCTCTACTGTACTCCACTCTACTCTATCTCTACTGTGCTCCACTCTACTCTACCTCTACTGTGCTCCACTGTATCCTACCTCTACTGTACTCCACTGTACTCTATCTCTACTGTGCTCCACTGTACTCTATCTCTACTGTACTCCACTGTACTCTACCTCTACTGTGCTCCACTGTATCCTACCTCTACTGTACTCCACTGTACTCTATCTCTACTGTGCTCCACTGTACTCTATCTCTACTGTACTCCACTGTACTCTACCTCTACTGTGCTCTACTGTTCTCTACCTCTACTGTGCTCTACTGTACTCCACCTCTACTGTTCTCCACTGTACCCTACCTCTATTGTGCTCCACTGTACTCTACCTCTACTGTGCTCCACTGTACTCTACCTCTACTGTACTCCACTGTATTCTATCTCTACTGTGCTCCACTGTACTCTACCTCTACTGTGCTCAACTGTACTCTACTGTACTCCACTGTACTCTACCTCTACTGTACTCCACTGTACTCTATCTCTACTGTACTCCACTGTACTCTACCTCTACTGTACTCCACTGTACTCTATCTCTACTGTGCTCTACTGTACTCTACCTCTACTGTGCCCAACTGTACTGTACTCTACTCCACTGTACTCTACCTCTACTGTACTCCACTGTACTCTACATCTACTTTACTCCACTTTACTCTACCTCTACTGTACTCAACTGTACTCTATCTCTACTGTGCTCCACTGTTCTCTACCTCTACTGTACTCCACTGTACTCTATCTCTACTGTACTCCACTGTACTCTACCTATACTGTACTCTACTGTTCTCTTCCTCTACTGTACTCCACTGTACTCTATCTCTACTGTGATCCACTGTACTCTACCTCTACTGTACTCCACTGTACTCTATCTCTACTCCACTCCACTGTACTCTACCTCTACTGTACTCTACTGTTCTCTACCTCTACTGTGCTCTACTGTACTCTTCTCTACTGTACTCCACTGTACTCTATCTCTACTGTGATCCACTGTACTCTACCTCTACTGTACTCCACTGTACTCTATCTCTACTGTGATCCACTGTACTCTATCTCTACTGTGCTCCACTGTACTCTACCTCTACTATGCTCCACTGTACTCTATCTGTACTGTGCTCCACTCTACTCTACCTCTACTGTGCTCCACTGTACTCTACCTCTACTGTACTCCACTCTACTCTATCTCTACTGTGCTCCACTGTACTCTATCTCTACTGTACTCCACTGTACTCTACCTCTACTGTGCTCTACTGTTCTCTACCTCTACTGTGCTCTACTGTACTCCACCTCTACTGTGCTCCACTGTACCCTACCTCTACTGTGCTCCACTGTACTCTACCTCTACTGTGCTCCACTGTACTCTACCTCTACTGTGCTCTACTGTACTCTACCTCTACTGTGCTCCACTGTACTCTACCTCTACTGTGCTCCACTGTACTCTATCTCTACTGTGCTCCACTGTACTCTATTTCTACTGTACTCCTCTGTACTCTACCTCTAATGTGCTCCACTGTACTCTACCTCTACTGTGCTCCACTGTACTCTATCTGTAATGTACTCTACTGTACTCTATCTCTACTGTGATCCACTGTACTCTACCTCTGCTGTGCTCCACTGTACTCTATCTCTACTGTACTCCACTATACTCTACTGTTCTCTACCTCTACTGTACTCTACTGTGCTCCACTGTACTTCACTGGAGTCTACCTCTACTGTGCTCCACTGTACTCTACCTCTACTGTGCTCCACTATAATTTACCTCTACTGTGCTCCACTGTACTCTACCTCTACTGTCCTCCACTGTACTCTACCTCTACTGTGCTCCACTGTACTCTCTCTCTACTGTACTCTACCTCTACTGTACTCTACTGTACTCCACCTCTAATGTGCTCCACTGTACTCTACCTCTACTGTACTCTACCTCTACTGTACTCCACTGTACTCTACCTCTACTGTGCTCTACTGTACTCTATCTCTACTGTGCTCCACTGTACTCTACCTCTACTGTACTCCACTATACTCTAACTCTACTATACTCCACTGTGCTCTATCTCTACTGTGCTCCACTGTACTCTATTTCTACTGTGCTCCACTGTACTCTATCTCGATTGTACTCCACTGTACTCTATTTCTACTGTACTTCACTGTCCTCTATCTCTACTGTACTCCACTGTACTCTACCTCTATTGTGCTCCACTGTACTCTATATCTACTGTACTCTACTGTACTCTATCTCTACTGTACTCCACTGTACTCTATCTCTACTGTACTCCACTGTACTCTACCTCTACTGTACTCTACTGTACTCTATCTCTACTGTACTCCACTGTACTCTATCTCTACTGTACTCTACTGTACTCTACCTCTACTGTACTCTACTGTTCTCTACCTCTACTCGGCTCTACTGTACTCTACTCTACTGTACTACACTGTACTCTATCTCTACTGTGATCCACTGTACTCTACTTCTACTGTACTCCACTGTAATCTATCTCTACTGTATCCACTGTACTCTATCTCTACTGTGCTCCACTGTACTCTACCTCTACTGTGCTCCACTGTACTCTATCTCTACTGTGCTCCTCTCTACTCTACCTCTACTGTGCTCCACTGTATCCTACCTCTACTGTACTCCACTGTACTCTATCTCTACTGTGCTCCACTTTACTCTATCTCTACTGTACTCCACTGTACTCTACCTCTACTGTGCTCTACTGTTCTCTACCTCTACTGTGCTCTACTGTACTCCACCTCTACTGTGCTCCACTCTACTCTACCTCTACTGTGCTCCACTGTATCCTACCTCTACTGTGCTCTACTGTACTCTATCTCTACTGTGCTCCACTGTACTCTACCTCTACTGTACTCCACTATACTCTAACTCTACTATACTCCACTGTACTCTATCTCTACTGTGCTCCACTGTACTCTATTTCTACTGTGCTCCACTGTACTCTATCTCTATTGTACTCCACTGTAATTTATTTCTACTGTACTTCACTGTCCTCTATCTCTACTGTACTCCACTGTACTCTACCTCTATTGTGCTCCACTGTACTCTATATCTACTGTACTCTACTGTACTCTATCTCTACTGTACTCCACTGTACTCTATCTCTACTGTACTCCACTGTACTCTACCTCTACTGTACTCTACTGTACTCTATCTCTACTGTACTCCACTGTACTCTATCTCTACTGTACTCCACTGTACTCTACCTCTACTGTACTCTACTGTTCTCTACCTCTACTCGGCTCTACTGTACTCTACTCTACTGTACTACACTGTACTCTATCTCTACTGTGATCCACTGTACTCTACTTCTACTGTACTCCACTGTAATCTATCTCTACTGTATCCACTGTACTCTATCTCTACTGTGCTCCACTGTACTCTACCTCTACTGTGCTCCACTGTACTCTACCTCTACCGTACTCCACTGTACTCTATCTCTACTGTACTCCACTGTACTCTACCTCAACTGTACTCTACTGTTCTCTACCTCTACTGTACTCTACTCTACTCTACTGTACTCCACTGTACTCTATCTCTACTGTGATCCACTGTACTCTACCTCTACTGTACTCTACTGTACTCTATCTCTACTGTGATCTACTGTACTCTATCTCTACTGTGCTCCACTGTACTCTACCT
Organism: Tiaroga cobitis; assembly: GCA_030578255.1. Taxonomy (NCBI): domain Eukaryota; kingdom Metazoa; phylum Chordata; class Actinopteri; order Cypriniformes; family Leuciscidae; genus Tiaroga; species Tiaroga cobitis. Next base: position 29,956,178 of record CM060611.1, on the reverse strand, counting down.
CTACTGTGCTCCACTGTACTCTATCTCTACTGTGCTCCACTCTACTCTACCTCTACTGTGCTCCACTGTATCCTACCTCTACTGTACTCCACTGTACTCTATCTCTACTGTGCTCCACTGTACTCTATCTCTACTGTACTCCACTGTACTCTACCTCTACTGTGCTCTACTGTTCTCTACCTCTACTGTGCTCTACTGTACTCCACCTCTACTGTTCTCCACTGTACCCTACCTCTATTGTGCTCCACTGTACTCTACCTCTACTGTACTCCACTGTATTTTATCTCTACTGTGCTCCACTGTACTCTACCTCTACTGTGCTCAACTGTACTCTACTGTACTCCACTGTACTCTACCTCTACTGTACTCCACTGTACTCTATCTCTACTGTACTCCACTGTACTCTACCTCTACTGTACTCCACTGTACTCTATCTCTACTGTGCTCCACTGTACTCTACCTCTACTGTGCCCAACTGTACTGTACTCTACCTCTACTGTACTCCACTGTACTCTACCTCTACTGTACTCCACTTTACTCTACCTCTACTGTACTCAACTGTACTCTATCTCTACTGTGCTCCACTGTACTCTACCTCTACTGTACTCCACTGTACTCTATCTCTACTGTACTCCACTGTACTCTACCTATACTGTACTCTACTGTTCTCTTCCTCTACTGTACTCCACTGTACTCTATCTCTACTGTGATCCACTGTACTCTACCTCTACTGTACTCCACTGTACTCTATCTCTACTGTACTCCACTGTACTCTACCTATACTGTACTCTACTGTTCTCTTCCTCTACTGTACTCCACTGTACTCTATCTCTACTGTGATCCACTGTACTCTACCTCTACTGTACTCCACTGTACTCTATCTCTACTCTACTCCACTGTACTCTACCTCTACTGTACTCTACTGTTCTCTACCTCTACTGTGCTCTACTGTACTCTTCTCTACTGTACTCCACTGTACTCTATCTCTACTGTGATCCACTGTACTCTACCTCTACTGTACTCCACTGTACTCTATCTCTACTGTGATCCACTGTACTCTATCTCTACTGTGCTCCACTGTACCTGTACTCTACCTCTACTATGCTCCACTGTACTCTATCTGTACTGTGCTCCACTCTACTCTACCTCTACTGTGCTCCACTGTACTCTACCTCTACTGTACTCCACTCTACTCTATCTCTACTGTGCTCCACTGTACTCTATCTCTACTGTACTCCACTGTACTCTACCTCTACTGTGCTCTACTGTTCTCTACCTCTACTGTGCTCTACTGTACTCCACCTCTACTGTGCTCCACTGTACCCTACCTCTACTGTGCTCCACTGTACTCTACCTCTACTGTGCTCCACTGTACTCTACCTCTACTGTGCTCCACTGTACTCTAACTCTACTGTGCTCCACTGTACTCTACCTCTACTGTGCTCCACTGTACTCTATCTCTACTGTGCTCCACTGTACTCTATTTCTACTGTACTCTACTGTACTCCACCTCTAATGTTTTCCACTGTACTCTACCTCTACTGTACTCTACCTCTACTGTACTCCACTGTACTCTACCTCTACTGTGCTCTACTGTACTCTATCTCTACTCTGCTCCACTGTACTCTACCTCTACTGTGCTCCACTGTACTCTACCTCTACTGTACTTCACTGTCCTCTATCTCTACTGTACTCCACTGTACTCTACCTCTACTGTGCTCCACTGTACTCTACCTCTACTGTACTCCACTGTACTCTATATCTACTGTGCTCCACTGTACTCTACCTCTACTGTGCTCCACTGTACTCTACCTCTACTGTACTCCACTGTACTCTATCTCTACTGTGCTCCACTGTACTCTACCTCTACTGTGCTCAACTGTACTCTACTGTACTCCACTGTACTCTACCTCTACTGTACTCCACTGTACTCTATCTCTACTGTACTCCACTGTACTCTACCTCTACTGTACTCCACTGTACTCTATCTCTACTGTGATCCACTGTACTATACCTCTACTGTACTCCACTTTACTTTATCTCTACTGTGATCCACTGTACTCTACCTCTACTGTGCTCCACTGTACTCTACCTCTACTGTACTCCACTGTACTCTATCTCTACTGTGCTCCACTGTACTCTACCTCTACTGTGCTCAACTGTACTCTACTGTACTCCACTGTACTCTACCTCTACTGTACTCCACTGTACTCTATCTCTACTGTGCTCCACTGTACTCTACCTCTACTGTGCTTAACTGTACTCTACTGTACTCCACTGTACTCTACCTCTACTGTACTCCACTGTACTCTATCTCTACTGTACTCCACTGTACTCTACCTCTACTGTACTCCACTGTACTCTATCTCTACTGTGATCCACTGTACTATACCTCTACTGTACTCCACTTTACTTTATCTCTACTGTACTCCACTGTAATCTACCTCTACTGTCCTCCACTGTACTCTACCTCTACTGTACTCCACTGTACTCTACTCTACTGTACTCCACTGTACTCTATCTCTACTGTGATCCACTGTACTCTACCTCTACTGTACTCCACTGTACTCTATCTCTACTGTACTCCACTGTACTCTACCTCTACTGTACTCTACTGTTCTCTACCTCTACTGTGCTCTACTGTACTCTACTCTACTGTACTCCACTGTACTCTATCTCTACTTTGATCCACTGTACTATACCTCTACTGTACTCCACTTTACTTTATCTCTACTGTGATCCACTGTACTCTATCTCTACTGTGCTCCACTGTACTCTACCTCTACTATGCTCCACTGTACTCTATCTCTACTGTGCTCCACTCTACTCTACCTCTACTGTGCTCCACTGTACTCTACCTCTACTGTACTCCACTTTACTTTATCTCTACTGTGATCCACTGTACTCTATCTCTACTGTGCTCCACTGTACTCTACCTCTACTATGCTCCACTGTACTCTATCTCTACTGTGCTCCACTCTACTCTATCTCTACTGTACTCCACTGCACTCTACCTCTACTGTGCTCTACTGTTCTCTACCTCTACTGTGCTCTACTGTACTCCACCTCTACTGTGCTCCACTGTACCCTACCTCCACTGTATCCACTGTACTCTACCTCTACTGTGCTCCACTGTACTCTACCTCTACTGTGCTCCACTGTATCCACTGTACTCTACCTCTACTGTGCTCCACTGTACTCTACCTCTACTGTGCTCCACTGTACTCTACCTCTACTGTACTCTACTGTACTCCACCTCTAATGAGCTCCACTGTACTCTGGCTCTACTGTACTCCACTGTACTTTACCTCTACTGTACTCCACTGTACTCTACCTCTACTGTGCTCCACTGTACTCTATTTCTACTGTACTCCTCTGTACTCTACCTCTACTGTGCTCCACTGTACTCTATCTGTAATGTACTCTACTGTACTCTATCTCTACTGTGATCCACTGTACTCTACCTCTGCTGTGCTCCACTTTACTCTATCTCTACTGTACTCCACTGTACTCTACTGTTCTCTACCTCTACTGTACTCTACTGTGCTCCACTGTACTCCACTGTAGTCTACCTCTACTGTGCTCCACTGTACTCTACGTCTACTGTGCTCCACTATACTCTACCTCTACTCTGCTCCACTGTACTCTACCTCTACTGTCCTCCACTGTACTCTACCTCTACTGTGCTCCACTGTACTCTCTCTCTACTGTACTCTACCTCTACTGTACTCTGCTGTACTCCACCTCTAATGTGCTCCACTGTACTCTACCTCTACTGTACTCTACCTCTACTGTACTCCACTGTACTCTACCTCTACTGTGCTCTACTGTACTCTATCTCTACTGTGCTCCACTGTACTCTACCTCTACTGTGCTCCACTGTACTCTACCTCTACTGTACTTCACTGTCCTCTATCTCTACTGTACTCCACTGTACTCTACCTCTATTGTCCTCCACTGTACTCTATCTCTACTGTACTCTACTGTACTATATCTCTACTGTACTCCACTGTACTCTATCTCTACTGTACTCCACTGTATTCTACCTCCACTGTACTCTACCTCTACCGTACTCCACTGTACTCTATCTCTACTGTACTCCACTGTACTCTACCTCTACTGTACTCTACTGTTCTCTACCTCTACTGTGCTCTACTGTACTTTACTCTACTGTACTCCACTGTACTCTATCTCTACTGTGATCCACTGTACTCTACCTCTACTGTACTCCACTGTACTCTATCTCTACTGTGATCCACTGTACTCTATCTCTATTGTGCTCCACTGTACTCTACCTCTACTGTGCTCCACTGTACTCTATCTCTACTGTGCTCCACTCTACTCTACCTCTACTGTGCTCCACTGTATCCTACCTCTACTGTACTCCACTGTACTCTCTCTCTACTGTGCTCCACTGTACTCTATCTCTACTGTACTCAGCTGTACTCTACCTCTACTGTGCTCTACTGTTCTCCACCTCTACTGTGCTCTACTCTACTCCACCTCTACTGTGCTCCACTGTACCCTACCTCTACTGTGCTCCACCGTACTCTACCTCTACTGTGCTCCACTGTACTCTACCTCTACTGTACTCCACTGTACTCTGTCTCTACTGTACTCCACTGTATTCTACCTCTACTGTACTCCACTGTACTCTATCTCTACTGTACTCCACTCTAATCTACCTCTACTGTCCTCCACTGTACTCTACCTCTACTGTGCTCCACTGTACTCTCTCTCTACTGTACTCTACCTCTACTGTACTCTACTGTACTCCACCTCTAATGTACTCCACTGTACTCTACCTCTACTGTACTCTACCTCTACTGTACTCCACTGTACTCTACCTCTAATGTGCTCCACTGTACTCTATCTCTACTGTGCTCCACTGTACTCTATTTCTACTGTGCTCCACTGTACTCTATCTCTACTGTACTCCACTTTACTCTATCTCTACTCTACTTCACTGTCCTTTATCTCTAATGTACTCCACTGTACTCTACCTCTATTGTGCTCCATTGTACTCTATCTCTACTGTACTCTATTGTACTCTATCTCTACTTTACTCCACTGTACTCTATCTCTACTGTACTCCACTGTACTCTACCTCTACTGTGCTCCACTGTATCCTACCTCTACTCTACTCCACTGTACTCTCTCTCTACTGTGCTCCACTGTACTCTATCTCTACTGTACTCAGCTGTACTCTACCTCTACTGTGCTCTACTGTTCTCTACCTCTACTGTGCTCTACTCTACTCCACCTCTACTGTGCTCCACTGTACCCTACCTCTACTGTGCTCCACCGTACTCTACCTCTATTGTGCTCCACTGTACTCTCTCTCTACTGTACTCTACCTCTACTGTACTCTACTGTGCTCCACTGTACTCCACTGTACTCTACCTCTACTGTACTCCACTGTACTCTATCTCTACTGTACTCCACTCTAATCTACCTCTACTGTCCTCCACTGTACTCTACCTCTACTGTGCTCCACTGTACTCTCTCTCTACTGTACTCTACCTCTACTGTACTCTACTGTGCTCCACTGTACTCCACTGTAGTCTACCTCTACTGTGCTCCACTGTACTCTACCTCTACTGTGCTCCACTATACTCTACCTCTACTGTGCTCCACTGTACTCTACCTCTACTGTCCTCCACTGTACTCTACCTCTACTGTGCTCCAATGTACTCTCTCTCTACTGTACTCTACCTCTACTGTACTCTACTGTACTCCACCTCTAATGTGCTCCACTGTACTCTATCTCTACTGTGCTCCACTGTACTCTATTTCTACTGTGCTCCACTGTACTCTATCTCTACTGTACTCCACTGTACTCTATCTCTACTGTACTTCACTGTCCTTTATCTCTAATGTACTCCACTGTACTCTACCTCTATTGTGCTCCATTGTACTCTATCTCTACTGTACTCTACTGTACTCTATCTCTACTTTACTCCACTGTATTCTATCTCTACTGTGCTCCACTGTACTCTACCTCTACTGTGCTCAACTGTACTCTACTGTACTCCACTGTACTCTACCTCTACTGTACTCCACTGTACTCTATCTCTACTGTACTCCACTGTACTCTACCTCTACTCTACTCCACTGTACTCTATCTCTACTGTGCTCCACTGTACTCTACCTCTACTGTGCCCAACTGTACTGTACTCTACCTCTACTGTACTCCACTGTACTCTACCTCTACTGTACTCCACTTTACTCTACCTCTACTGTACTCAACTGTACTCTATCTCTACTGTGCTCCACTGTACTCTACCTCTACTGTACTCCACTGTACTCTATCTCTACTGTACTCCAGTGTACTCTACCTATACTGTACTCTACTGTTCTCTTCCTCTACTGTACTCCACTGTACTCTATCTCTACTGTGATCCACTGTACTCTACCTCTACTGTACTCCACTGTACTCTATCTCTACTGTACTCCACTGTACTCTACCTATACTGTACTCTACTGTTCTCTTCCTCTACTGTACTCCACTGTACTCTATCTCTACTGTGCTCCACTGTACTCTACCTCTAATGTGCCCAACTGTACTGTACTCTATCTCTACTCTACTCCACTGTACTCTACCTCTACTGTACTCTACTGTTCTCTACCTCTACTGTGCTCTACTGTACTCTTCTCTACTGTACTCCACTGTACTCTATCTCTACTGTGATTCACTGTACTCTACCTCTACTGTACTCCACTGTACTCTATCTCTACTGTGATCCACTGTACTCTATCTCTACTGTGCTCCACTGTACTCTACCTCTACTATGCTCCACTGTACTCTATCTGTACTGTGCTCCACTCTATTCTACCTCTACTGTGCTCCACTGTACTCTACCTCTACTGTACTCCACTCTACTCTATCTCTACTGTGCTCCACTGTATTCTATCTCTACTGTACTCCACTGTACTATACCTCTACTGTGCTCTACTGTTCTCTACCTCTACTGTGCTCTACTGTACTCCACCTCTACTGTGCTCCACTGTACCCTACCTCTACTGTGCTCCACTGTACTCTACCTCTACTGTGCTCCACTGTACTCTACCTCTACTGTGCTCCACTGTACTCTACCTCTACTGTGCTCCACTGTACTCTACCTCTACTGTGCTCCACTGTACTCTATCTCTACTGTGCTCCACTGTACTCTATTTCTACTGTACTCTACTGTACTCCACCTCTAATGTGCTCCACTGTACTCTACCTCTACTGTACTCTACCTCTACTGTACTCCACTGTACTCTACCTCTACTGTGCTCTACTGTACTCTATCTCTACTCTGCTCCACTGTACTCTACCTCTACTGTGCTCCACTGTACTCTACCTCTACTGTACTTCACTGTCCTCTATCTCTACTGTACTCCACTGTACTCTACCTCTACTGTGCTCCACTGTACTCTACCTCTACTGTACTCCACTGTACTCTATCTCTACTGTGCTCCACTGTACTCTACCTCTACTGTGCTCCACTGTACTCTACCTCTACTGTGCTCCACTGTACTCTACCTCTACTGTACTCCACTGTACTCTATCTCTACTGTGCTCCAATGTACTCTACCTCTACTGTGCTCAACTGTACTCTACTGTACTCCACTGTACTCTACCTCTACTGTACTCCACTGTACTCTATCTCTACTGTACTCCACTGTACTCTACCTCTACTGTACTCCACTGTACTCTATCTCTACTGTGCTCCACTGTACTCTACCTCTACTGTGCTCAACTGTACTGTACTGTACTCCACTGTAATCTACCTCTACTGTACTCCACTGTACTCTACCTCTACTGTACTCCACTGTACTCTACCTCTACTGTACTCCACTGTACTCTACTCTACTGTACTCCACTGTACTCTATCTCTACTGTGATCCACTGTACTCTACCTCTACTGTACTCCACTGTACTCTATCTCTACTGTACTCCACTGTACTCTACCTCTACTGTACTCTACTGTTCTCTACCTCTACTGTGCTCTACTGTACTCTACTCTACTGTACTCCACTGTACTCTATCTTTACTGTGATCCACTGTACTCTACCTCTACTGTACTCCACTTTACTTTATCTCTACTGTGATCCACTGTACTCTATCTCTACTGTGCTCCACTGTACTCTACCTCTACTATGCTCCACTGTACTCTATCTCTACTGTGCTCCACTCTACTCTACCTCTACTGTGCTCCACTGTACTCTACCTCTACTGTACTCCACTTTACTTTATCTCTACTGTGATCCACTGTACTCTATCTCTACTGTGCTCCACTGTACTCTACCTCTACTATGCTCCACTGTACTCTATCTCTACTGTGCTCCACTCTACTCTACCTCTACTGTGCTCCACTGTACTCTACCTCTACTGTACTCCACTGTACTCTATCTCTACTGTACTCCACTGCACTCTACCTCTACTGTGCTCTACTGTTCTCTACCTCTACTGTGCTCTACTGTACTCCACCTCTACTGTGCTCCACTGTACCCTACCTCTACTGTGCTCCACTGTACTCTACCTCTACTGTGCTCCACTGTACTCTACCTCTACTCTGCTCCACTGTATCCACTGTACTCTACCTCTACTGTGCTCCACTGTACTCTACCTCTACTGTGCTCCACTGTACTCTACCTCTACTGTACTCTACTGTACTCCACCTCTAATGAGCTCCACTGTACGCTGGCTCTACTGTACTCCACTGTACTTTACCTCTACTGTACTCCACTGTACTCTACCTCTACTGTGCTCCACTGTACTCTATTTCTACTGTACTCCTCTGTACTCTACCTCTACTGTGCTCCACTGTACTCTATCTGTAATGTACTCTACTGTACTCTATCTCTACTGTGATCCACTGTACTCTACCTCTGCTGTGCTCCACTGTACTCTATCTCTACTGTACTCTACTGTTCTCTACCTCTACTGTACTCTACTGTGCTCCACTGTACTCCACTGTAGTCTACCTCTACTGTGCTCCACTGTACTCTACCTCTACTGTGCTCCACTATACTCTACCTCTACTGTGCTCCACTGTACTCTACCTCTACTGTCCTCCACTGTACTCTACCTCTACTGTGCTCCACTGTACTCTCTCTCTACTGTACTCTACCTCTACTGTACTCTGCTGTACTCCACCTCTAATGTGCTCCACTGTACTCTACCTCTACTGTACTCTACCTCTACTGTACTCCACTGTACTCTACCTCTACTGTGCTCTACTGTACTCTATCTCTACTGTGCTCCACTGTACTCTACCTCTACTGTACTCCACTTTACTTTATCTCTACTGTGATCCACTGTACTCTATCTCTACTGTGCTCCACTGTACTCTACCTCTACTATGCTCCACTGTACTCTATCTCTACTGTGCTCCACTCTACTCTACCTCTACTGTGCTCCACTGTACTCTACCTCTACTGTACTCCACTGTACTCTATCTCTACTGTACTCCACTGCACTCTACCTCTACTGTGCTCTACTGTTCTCTACCTCTACTGTGCTCTACTGTACTCCACCTCTACTGTGCTCCACTGTACCCTACCTCTACTGTGCTCCACTGTACTCTACCTCTACTATGCTCCACTGTACTCTATCTCTACTGTACTCTACTGTACTATATCTCTACTGTACTCCACTGTACTCTATCTCTACTGTACTCCACTGTACTCTACCTCCACTGTACTCTACCTCTACCGTACTCCACTGTACTCTATCTCTACTGTATTCCACTGTACTCTACCTCTACTGTACTCTATGGTTCTCTACCTCTACTGTGCTCTACTGTACTTTACTCTACTGTACTCCACTGTACTCTATCTCTACTGTGATCCACTGTACTCTACCTCTACTGTACTCCACTGTACTCTATCTCTACTGTGATCCACTGTACTCTATCTCTATTGTGCTCCACTGTACTCTACCTCTACTGTGCTCCACTATACTCTATCTCTACTGTGCTCCACTCTACTCTACCTCTACTGTGCTCCACTGTATCCTACCTCTACTGTACTCCACTGTACTCTCTCTCTACTGTGCTCCACTGTACTCTATCTCTACTGTACTCCACTGTACTCTACCTCCACTGTACTCTACCTCTACCGTACTCCACTGTACTCTATCTCTACTGTACTCCACTGTACTCTACCTCTACTGTACTCTACTGTTCTCTACCTCTACTGTGCTCTACTGTACTTTACTCTACTGTACTCCACTGTACTCTATCTCTACTGTGATCCACTGTACTCTACCTCTACTGTACTCCACTGTACTCTATCTCTACTGTGATCCACTGTACTCTATCTCTATTGTGCTCCACTGTACTCTACCTCTACTGTGCTCCACTGTACTCTATCTCTACTGTGCTCCACTCTACTCTACCTCTACTGTGCTCCACTGTATCCTACCTCTACTGTACTCCACTGTACTCTCTCTCTACTGTGCTCCACTGTACTCTATCTCTACTGTACTCAGCTGTACTCTACCTCTACTGTGCTCTACTGTTCTCTACCTCTACTGTGCTCTACTCTACTCCACCTCTACTGTGCTCCACTGTACCCTACCTCTACTGTGCTCCACCGTACTCTACCTCTACTGTGCTCCACTGTACTCTACCTCTACTGTACTCCACTGTACTCTATCTCTACTGTACTCCACTGTACTCTACCTCTACTGTACTCCACTGTACTCTATCTCTACTGTACTCCACTCTAATCTACCTCTACTGTCCTCCACTGTACTCTACCTCTACTGTGCTCCACTGTACTCTCTCTCTACTGTACTCTACCTCTACTGTACTCTACTGTGCTCCACTGTACTCCACTGTAGTCTACCTCTACTGTGCTCCACTGTACTCTACCTCTACTGTGCTCCACTATACTCTACCTCTACTGTGCTCCACTGTACTCTACCTCTACTGTCCTCCACTGTACTCTACCTCTACTGTGCTCCACTGTACTCTCTCTCTACTGTACTCTACCTCTACTGTACTCTACTGTACTCCACCTCTAATGTGCTCCACTGTACTCTACCTCTACTGTACTCTACCTCTACTGTACTCCACTGTACTCTACCTCTAATGTGCTCCACTGTACTCTATCTCTACTGTGCTCCACTGTACTCTATTTCTACTGTGCTCCACTGTACTCTATCTCTACTGTACTCCACTGTACTCTATCTCTACTGTACTTCACTGTCCTTTATCTCTAATGTACTCCACTGTACTCTACCTCTATTGTGCTCCATTGTACTCTATCTCTACTGTACTCTACTGTACTCTATCTCTACTTTACTCCACTGTACTCTATCTCTACTGTACTCCACTGTGCTCTACCTCTACTGTGCTCCACTGTACTCTACCTCTACCGTACTCCACTGTACTCTATCTCTACTGTACTCCACTGTACTCTACCTCAACTGTACTCTACTGTTATCTACCTCTACTGTGCTCTACTCTACTCTACTGTACTCCACTGTACTCTATCTCTACTGTGATCCACTGTACTCTACCTCTACTGTACTCTACTGTACTCTATCTCTACTGTGATCTACTGTACTCTATCTCTACTGTGCTCCACTGTACTCTACCTCCACTGTGCTCCACTGTACTCTATCTCTACTGTGCTCCACTCTACTCTACCTCTACTGTGCTCCACTGTATCCTACCTCTACTGTACTCCACTGTACTCTATCTCTACTGTGCTCCACTGTACTCTATCTCTACTGTACTCCACTGTACTCTACCTCTACTGTGCTCTACTGTTCTCTACCTCTACTGTGCTCTACTGTACTCCACCTCTACTGTTCTCCACTGTACCCTACCTCTATTGTGCTCCACTGTACTCTACATCTACTGTACTCCACTGTATTCTATCTCTACTGTGCTCCACTGTACTCTACCTCTACTGTGCTCAACTGTACTCTACTGTACTCCACTGTACTCTACCTCTACTGTACTCCACTGTACTCTATCTCTACTGTACTCCACTGTACTCTACCTCTACTGTACTCCACTGTACTCTATCTCTACTGTGCTCCACTGTACTCTACCTCTACTGTGCCCAACTGTACTGTACTCTACCTCTACTGTACTCCACTGTACTGTGCTCCACTGTACTCTCTCTCTCTACTGTACTCTACCTCTACTGTACTCTACTGTGCTCCACTGTACTCCAGTGTAGTCTACCTCTACTGTGCTCCACTGTACTCTACCTCTACTGTGCTCCACTATACTCTACCTCTACTGTGCTCCACTGTACTCTACCTCTACTGTCCTCCACTGTACTCTACCTCTACTGTGCTCCACTGTACTCTCTCTCTACTGTACTCTACCTCTACTGTACTCTACTGTACTCCACCTCTAATTTTGCTCCACTGTACTCTACCTCTACTGTACTCTACCTCTACTGTACTCCACTGTACTCTACCTCTAATGTGCTCCACTGTACTCTATCTCTACTGTGCTCCACTGTGCTCTATTTCTACTGTGCTCCACTGTACTCTATCTCTACTGTACTCCACTGTACTCTATCTCTACTGTACTTCACTGTCCTTTATCTCTAATGTACTCCACTGTACTCTACCTCTATTGTGCTCCATTGTACTCTATCTCTACTGTACTCTACTGTACTCTATCTCTACTTTACTCCACTGTACTCTATCTCTACTGTACTCCACTGTACTCTACCTCTACTGTGCTCCACTGTACTCTACCTCTACCGTACTCCACTGTACTCTATCTCTACTGTACTCCACTGTACTCTACCTCAACTGTACTCTACTGTTCTCTACCTCTACTGTGCTCTACTCTACTCTACTGTACTCCACTGTACTCTATCTCTACTGTGATCCACTGTACTCTACCTCTACTGTACTCTACTGTACTCTATCTCTACTGTGATCTACTGTACTCTATCTCTACTGTGCTCCACTGTACTCTACCTCTACTGTGCTCCACTGTACTCTATCTCTACTGTGCTCCACTCTACTCTACCTCTACTGTGCTCCACTGTATCCTACCTCTACTGTACTCCACTGTACTCTATCTCTACTGTGCTCCACTGTACTCTATCTCTACTGTACTCCACTGTACTCTACCTCTACTGTGCTCTACTGTTTTCTACCTCTACTGTGCTCTACTGTACTCCACCTCTACTGTTCTCCACTGTACCCTACCTCTATTGTGCTCCACTGTACTCTACCTCTACTGTACTCCACTGTATTCTATCTCTACTGTGCTCCACTGTACTCTACCTCTACTGTGCTCAACTGTACTCTACTGTACTCCACTGTACTCTACCTCTACTGTACTCCACTGTACTCTATCTCTACTGTACTCCACTGTACTCTACCTCTACTGTACTCCACTGTACTCTATCTCTACTGTGCTCCACTGTACTCTACCTCTACTGTGCCCAACTGTACTGTACTCTACCTCTACTGTACTCCACTGTACTCTACCTCTACTGTACTCCACTGTACTCTACCTCTACTGTACTCCACTGTACTCTATCTCTACTGTACTCCACTGTACTCTACCTATACTGTACTCTACTGTTCTCTTCCTCTACTGTACTCCACTGTACTCTATCTCTACTGTGATCCACTGTACTCTACCTCTACTGTACTCCACTGTACTCTATCTCTACTGTACTCCACTGTACTCTACCTATACTGTACTCTACTGTTCTCTTCCTCTACTGTACTCCACTGTACTCTATCTCTACTGTGATCCACTGTACTCTACCTCTACTGTACTCCACTGTACTCTATCTCTACTCTACTCCACTGTACTCTACCTCTACTGTACTCTACTGTTCTCTACCTCTACTGTGCTCTACTGTACTCTTCTCTACTCTACTCCAATGTACTCTATATCTACTGTGATCCACTGTACTCTACCTCTACTGTACTCCACTGTACTCTATCTCTACTGTGATCCACTGTACTCTATCTCTACTGTGCTCCACTGTACTCTACCTCTACTATGCTCCACTGTACTCTATCTGTACTGTGCTCCACTCTACTCTACCTCTACTGTGCTCCACTGTACTCTACCTCTACTGTACTCCACTCTACTCTATCTCTACTGTGCTCCACTGTACTCTATCTCTACTGTACTCCACTGTACTCTACTTCTACTGTGCTCTACTGTTCTCTACCTCTACTGTGCTCTACTGTACTCCACCTCTACTGTGCTCCACTGTACCCTACCTCTACTGTGCTCCACTGTACTCTACCTCTACTGTGCTCCACTGTACTCTACCTCTACTGTGCTCCACTGTACTCTACCTCTACTGTGCTCCACTGTACTCTACCTCTACTGTGCTCCACTGTAATCTATCTCTACTGTGCTCCACTGTACTCTATTTCTACTGTACTCTACTGTACTCCACCTCTAATGTGCTCCAATGTACTCTACCTCTACTGTACTCTACCTCTACTGTACTCCACTGTACTCTACCTCTACTGTGCTCTACTGTACTCTATCTCTACTCTGCTCCACTGTACTCTACCTCTACTGTGCTCCACTGTACTCTACCTCTACTGTACTTCACTCTCCTCTATCTCTACTGTACTCCACTGTACTCTACCTCTACTGTGCTCCACTGTACTCTACCTCTACTGTACTCCACTGTACTCTATCTCTACTGTGCTCCACTGTACTCTACCTCTACTGTGCTCCACTGTACTCTACGTCTACTGTGCTCCACTGTACTCTACCTCTACTGTACTCCACTGTACTCTATCTCTGCTGTGCTCCACTGTACTCTACCTCTACTGTGCTCAACTGTACTCTACTGTACTCCACTGTACTCTACCTCTACTGTACTCCACTGTACTCTATCTCTACTGTACTCCACTGTACACTACCTCTACTGTACTCCACTGTACTCTATCTCTACTGTGCTCCACTGTACTCTACCTCTACTGTGCTCAACTGTACTGTACTGTACTCCACTGTAATCTACCTCTACTGTACTCCACTGTACTCTACCTCTACTGTACTCCACTGTACTCTACCTCTACTGTACTCCACTGTACTCTACTCTACTGTACTCCACTGTACTCTATCTCTACTGTGATCCACTGTACTCTACCTCTACTGTACTCCACTGTACTCTATCTCTACTGTACTCCACTGTACTCTACCTCTACTGTACTCTACTGTTCTCTACCTCTACTGTGCTCTACTGTAGTCTACTCTACTGTACTCCACTGTACTCTATCTCTACTGTGATCCACTGTACTCTACCTCTACTGTACTCCACTTTACTTTATCTCTACTGTGATCCACTGTACTCTATCTCTACTGTGCTCCACTGTACTATACCTCTACTAATGTCCACTGTACTCTATCTCTACAGTGCTCCACTCTACTCTACCTCTACTGTGCTCAACTGTACTCTACCTCTACTGTACTCCACTTTACTTTATCTCTACTGTGATCCACTGTACTCTATCTCTACTGTGCTCCACTGTACTCTACCTCTACTATGCTCCACTGTACTCTATCTCTACTGTGCTCCACTCTACTCTACCTCTTCTGTGCTCCACTGTACTCTACCTCTACTGTACTCAACTGTACTCTATCTCTACTGTACTCCACTGTACTCTACCTCTACTGTGCTCTACTGTTCTCTACCTCTACTGTGCTCTACTGTACTCCACCTCTACTGTGCTCCACTGTACCCTACCTCTACTGTGCTCCACTGTACTCTACCTCTACTGTGCTCCACTGTACTCTACCTCTACTCTGCTCCACTGTATCCACTGTACTCTACCTCTACTGTGCTCCACTGTACTCTACCTCTACTGTGCTCCACTTTACTCTACCTCTACTGTACTCTACTGTACTCCACCTCTAATGAGCTCCACTGTACTCTGGCTCTACTGTACTCCACTGTACTTTACCTCTACTGTACTCCACCGTACTCTACCTCTACTGTGCTCCACTGTACTCTATTTCTACTGTACTCCTCTGTACTCTACCTCTACTGTGCTCCACTGTACTCTATCTGTAATGTACTCTACTGTACTCTATCTCTACTGTGATCCACTGTACTCTACCTCTGCTGTGCTCCACTGTACTCTATCTCTACTGTACTCCACTGTACTCTACTGTTCTCTACCTCTACTGTACTCTACTGTGCTCCACTCTACTCCACTGTAGTCTACCTCTACTGTGCTCCACTGTACTCTACCTCTACTGTGCTCCACTATACTCTACCTCTACTGTGCTCCACTGTACTCTACCTCTACTGTCCTCCACTGTACTCTACCTCTACTGTGCTCCACTGTACTCTCTCTCTACTGTACTCTACCTCTACTGTACTCTACTGTACTCCACCTCTAATGTGCTCCACTGTACTCTACCTCTACTGTACTCTATCTCTACTGTACTCCACTGTACTCTGCCTCTACTGTGCTCTACTGTACTCTAGCTCTACTGTGCTCCACTGTACTCTACCTCTACTGTGCTCCACTGTACTCTACCTCTACTGTACTTCACTGTCCTCTATCTCTACTGTACTCCACTGTACTCTACCTCTATTGTCCTCCACTGTACTCTATCTCTACTGTACTCTACTGTACTTTATCTCTACTGTACTCCACTGTACTCTATCTCTACTGTACTCAACTGTACTCTACCTCCACTGTACTCTACCTCTACCGTACTCCACTGTACACTATCTCTACTGTACTCCACTGTACTCTACCTCTACTGTACTCTACTGTTCTCTACCTCTACTGTGCTCTACTGTACTTTACTCTACTGTACTCCACTGTACTCTATCTCTACTGTGATCCACTGTACTCTACCTCTACTGTGCTCAACTGTACTCTACTGTACTCCACTGTGCTCTACCTCTACTGTACTCCACTGTACTCTATCTCTACTGTACTCCACTGTACTCTACCTCTACTGTACTCCACTGTACTCTATCTCTACTGTGCTCCACTGTACTCTACCTCTACTGTGCCCAACTGTACTGTACTCTACTCCACTGTACTCTACCTCTACTGTACTCCACTGTACTCTACCTCTACTGTACTCAACTTTACTCTACCTCTACTGTACTCAACTGTACTCTATCTCTACTGTGCTCCACTGTTCTCTACCTCTACTGTACTCCACTGTACTCTATCTCTACTGTACTCCACTGTACTCTACCTATACTGTACTCTACTGTTCTCTTCCTCTACTGTACTCCACTGTACTCTATCTCTACTGTGATCCACTGTACTCTACCTCTACTGTACTCCACTGTACTCTATCTCTACTCTACTCCACTGTACTCTACCTCTACTGTGCTCAACTGTACTCTACTGTACTCCACTGTACTCTACCTCTACTGTACTCCACTGTACTCTATCTCTACTGTACTCCACTGTACTCTACCTCTACTGTACTCCACTGTACTCTATCTCTACTGTGCTCCACTGTACTCTACCTCTACTGTGCCCAACTGTACTGTACTCTACCTCTACTGTACTCCACTGTACTGTGCTCCACTGTACTCTCTCTCTCTACTGTACTCTACCTCTACTGTACTCTACTGTGCTCCACTGTACTCCAGTGTAGTCTACCTCTACTGTGCTCCACTGTACTCTACCTCTACTGTGCTCCACTATACTCTACCTCTACTGTGCTCCACTGTACTCTACCTCTACTGTCCTCCACTGTACTCTACCTCTACTGTGCTCCACTGTACTCTCTCTCTACTGTACTCTACCTCTACTGTACTCTACTGTACTCCACCTCTAATTTTGCTCCACTGTACTCTACCTCTACTGTACTCTACCTCTACTGTACTCCACTGTACTCTACCTCTAATGTGCTCCACTGTACTCTATCTCTACTGTGCTCCACTGTGCTCTATTTCTACTGTGCTCCACTGTACTCTATCTCTACTGTACTCCACTGTACTCTATCTCTACTGTACTTCACTGTCCTTTATCTCTAATGTACTCCACTGTACTCTACCTCTATTGTGCTCCATTGTACTCTATCTCTACTGTACTCTACTGTACTCTATCTCTACTTTACTCCACTGTACTCTATCTCTACTGTACTCCACTGTACTCTACCTCTACTGTGCTCCACTGTACTCTACCTCTACCGTACTCCACTGTACTCTATCTCTACTGTACTCCACTGTACTCTACCTCAACTGTACTCTACTGTTCTCTACCTCTACTGTGCTCTACTCTACTCTACTGTACTCCACTGTACTCTATCTCTACTGTGATCCACTGTACTCTACCTCTACTGTACTCTACTGTACTCTATCTCTACTGTGATCTACTGTACTCTATCTCTACTGTGCTCCACTGTACTCTACCTCTACTGTGCTCCACTGTACTCTATCTCTACTGTGCTCCACTCTACTCTACCTCTACTGTGCTCCACTGTATCCTACCTCTACTGTACTCCACTGTACTCTATCTCTACTGTGCTCCACTGTACTCTATCTCTACTGTACTCCACTGTACTCTACCTCTACTGTGCTCTACTGTTTTCTACCTCTACTGTGCTCTACTGTACTCCACCTCTACTGTTCTCCACTGTACCCTACCTCTATTGTGCTCCACTGTACTCTACCTCTACTGTACTCCACTGTATTCTATCTCTACTGTGCTCCACTGTACTCTACCTCTACTGTGCTCAACTGTACTCTACTGTACTCCACTGTACTCTACCTCTACTGTACTCCACTGTACTCTATCTCTACTGTACTCCACTGTACTCTACCTCTACTGTACTCCACTGTACTCTATCTCTACTGTGCTCCACTGTACTCTACCTCTACTGTGCCCAACTGTACTGTACTCTACCTCTACTGTACTCCACTGTACTCTACCTCTACTGTACTCCACTGTACTCTACCTCTACTGTACTCCACTGTACTCTATCTCTACTGTACTCCACTGTACTCTACCTATACTGTACTCTACTGTTCTCTTCCTCTACTGTACTCCACTGTACTCTATCTCTACTGTGATCCACTGTACTCTACCTCTACTGTACTCCACTGTACTCTATCTCTACTGTACTCCACTGTACTCTACCTATACTGTACTCTACTGTTCTCTTCCTCTACTGTACTCCACTGTACTCTATCTCTACTGTGATCCACTGTACTCTACCTCTACTGTACTCCACTGTACTCTATCTCTACTCTACTCCACTGTACTCTACCTCTACTGTACTCTACTGTTCTCTACCTCTACTGTGCTCTACTGTACTCTTCTCTACTCTACTCCACTGTACTCTATATCTACTGTGATCCACTGTACTCTACCTCTACTGTACTCCACTGTACTCTATCTCTACTGTGATCCACTGTACTCTATCTCTACTGTGCTCCACTGTACTCTACCTCTACTATGCTCCACTGTACTCTATCTGTACTGTGCTCCACTCTACTCTACCTCTACTGTGCTCCACTGTACTCTACCTCTACTGTACTCCACTCTACTCTATCTCTACTGTGCTCCACTGTACTCTATCTCTACTGTACTCCACTGTACTCTACTTCTACTGTGCTCTACTGTTCTCTACCTCTACTGTGCTCTACTGTACTCCACCTCTACTGTGCTCCACTGTACCCTACCTCTACTGTGCTCCACTGTACTCTACCTCTACTGTGCTCCACTGTACTCTACCTCTACTGTGCTCCACTGTACTCTACCTCTACTGTGCTCCACTGTACTCTACCTCTACTGTGCTCCACTGTACTCTATCTCTACTGTGATCCACTGTACTCTATTTCTACTGTACTCTACTGTACTCCACCTCTAATGTGCTCCAATGTACTCTACCTCTACTGTACTCTACCTCTACTGTACTCCACTGTACTCTACCTCTACTGTGCTCTACTGTACTCTATCTCTACTCTGCTCCACTGTACTCTACCTCTACTGTGCTCCACTGTACTCTACCTCTACTGTACTTCACTCTCCTCTATCTCTACTGTACTCCACTGTACTCTACCTCTACTGTGCTCCACTGTACTCTACCTCTACTGTACTCCACTGTACTCTATCTCTACTGTGCTCCACTGTACTCTACCTCTACTGTGCTCCACTGTACTCTACCTCTACTGTGCTCCACTGTACTCTACCTCTACTGTACTCCACTGTACTCTATCTCTGCTGTGCTCCACTGTACTCTACCTCTACTGTGCTCAACTGTACTCTACTGTACTCCACTGTACTCTACCTCTACTGTACTCCACTGTACTCTATCTCTACTGTACTCCACTGTACTCTACCTCTACTGTACTCCACTGTACTCTATCTCTACTGTGCTCCACTGTACTCTACCTCTACTGTGCTCAACTGTACTGTACTGTACTCCACTGTAATCTACCTCTACTGTACTCCACTGTACTCTACCTCTACTGTACTCCACTGTACTCTACCTCTACTGTACTCCACTGTACTCTACTCTACTGTACTCCACTGTACTCTATCTCTACTGTGATCCACTGTACTCTACCTCTACTGTACTCCACTGTACTCTATCTCTACTGTACTCCACTGTACTCTACCTCTACTGTACTCTACTGTTCTCTACCTCTACTGTGCTCTACTGTAGTCTACTCTACTGTACTCCACTGTACTCTATCTCTACTGTGATCCACTGTACTCTACCTCTACTGTACTCCACTTTACTTTATCTCTACTGTGATCCACTGTACTCTATCTCTACTGTGCTCCACTGTACTCTACCTCTACTAATGTCCACTGTACTCTATCTCTACAGTGCTCCACTCTACTCTACCTCTACTGTGCTCAACTGTACTCTACCTCTACTGTACTCCACTTTACTTTATCTCTACTGTGATCCACTGTACTCTATCTCTACTGTGCTCCACTGTACTCTACCTCTACTATGCTCCACTGTACTCTATCTCTACTGTGCTCCACTCTACTCTACCTCTTCTGTGCTCCACTGTACTCTACCTCTACTGTACTCCACTGTACTCTATCTCTACTGTACTCCACTGTACTCTACCTCTACTGTGCTCTACTGTTCTCTACCTCTACTGTGCTCTACTGTACTCCACCTCTACTGTGCTCCACTGTACCCTACCTCTACTGTGCTCCACTGTACTCTACCTCTACTGTGCTCCACTGTACTCTACCTCTACTCTGCTCCACTGTATCCACTGTACTCTACCTCTACTGTGATCCACTGTACTCTACCTCTGCTGTGCTCCACTGTACTCTATCTCTACTGTACTCCACTGTACTCTACTGTTCTCTACCTCTACTGTACTCTACTGTGCTCCACTCTACTCCACTGTAGTCTACCTCTACTGTGCTCCACTGTACTCTACCTCTACTGTGCTCCACTATACTCTACCTCTACTGTGCTCCACTGTACTCTACCTCTACTGTCCTCCACTGTACTCTACCTCTACTGTGCTCCACTGTACTCTCTCTCTACTGTACTCTACCTCTACTGTACTCTACTGTACTCCACCTCTACTGTACTCTACTGTGCTCCACTCTACTCCACTGTAGTCTACCTCTACTGTGCTCCACTGTACTCTACCTCTACTGTGCTCCACTATACTCTACCTCTACTGTGCTCCACTGTACTCTACCTCTACTGTCCTCCACTGTACTCTACCTCTACTGTGCTCCACTGTACTCTCTCTCTACTGTACTCTACCTCTACTGTACTCTACTGTACTCCACCTCTAATGTGCTCCACTGTACTCTACCTCTACTGTACTCTATCTCTACTGTACTCCACTGTACTCTGCCTCTACTGTGCTCTACTGTACTCTAGCTCTACTGTGCTCCACTGTACTCTACCTCTACTGTGCTCCACTGTACTCTACCTCTACTGTACTTCACTGTCCTCTATCTCTACTGTACTCCACTGTACTCTACCTCTATTGTCCTCCACTGTACTCTATCTCTACTGTACTCTACTGTACTATATCTCTACTGTACTCCACTGTACTCTATCTCTACTGTACTCAACTGTACTCTACCTCCACTGTACTCTACCTCTACCGTACTCCACTGTACACTATCTCTACTGTACTCCACTGTACTCTACCTCTACTGTACTCTACTGTTCTCTACCTCTACTGTGCTCTACTGTACTTTACTCTACTGTACTCCACTGTACTCTATCTCTACTGTGATCCACTGTACTCTACCTCTACTGTGCTCAACTGTACTCTACTGTACTCCACTGTGCTCTACCTCTACTGTACTCCACTGTACTCTATCTCTACTGTACTCCACTGTACTCTACCTCTACTGTACTCCACTGTACTCTATCTCTACTGTGCTCCACTGTACTCTACCTCTACTGTGCCCAACTGTACTGTACTCTACTCCACTGTACTCTACCTCTACTGTACTCCACTGTACTCTACCTCTACTGTACTCAACTTTACTCTACCTCTACTGTACTCAACTGTACTCTATCTCTACTGTGCTCCACTGTTCTCTACCTCTACTGTACTCCACTGTACTCTATCTCTACTGTACTCCACTGTACTCTACCTATACTGTACTCTACTGTTCTCTTCCTCTACTGTACTCCACTGTACTCTATCTCTACTGTGATCCACTGTACTCTACCTCTACTGTACTCCACTGTACTCTATCTCTACTCTACTCCACTGTACTCTACCTCTACTGTACTTTACTGTTCTCTACCTCTACTGTGCTCTACTGTACTCTTCTCTACTGTACTCCACTGTACTCTATCTCTACTGTGATCCACTGTACTCTACCTCTACTGTACTCTACTGTACTCTATCTCTACTGTGATCCACTGTACTCTATCTCTACTGTGCTCCACTGTACTCTACCTCTACTATGCTCCACTGTACTCTATCTGTACTGTGCTCCACTCTACTCTACCTCTACTGTGCTCCACTGTACTCTATCTCTACTGTACTCCACTGTACTCTACCTCTACTGTGCTCTAGTGTTCTCTACCTCTACTGTGCTCTACTGTACTCCACCTCTACTGTGCTCCACTGTACCCTACCTCTACTGTGCTCCACTGTACTCTACCTCTACTGTGCTCCACTGTACTCTACCTCTACTGTGCTCTACTGTACTCTACCTCTACTGTGCTCCACTGTACTCTACCTCTAGTGTACTCCACTGTACTCTACCTCTACTGTACTCTACTGTTCTCTACCTCTACTGTGCTCTACTGTACTCTACTCTACTGTACTCCACTGTACTCTATCTCTACTGTGATCCACTGTACTCTACCTCTACTGTACTCCACTTTACTTTATCTCTACTGTGATCCACTGTACTCTATCTCTACTGTGCTCCACTGTACTCTACCTCTACTATGCTCCACTGTACTCTATCTCTACTGTGCTCCACTCTACTCTACCTCTACTGTGCTCCACTGTACTCTACCTCTACTGTACTCCACTTTACTTTATCTCTACTGTGATCCACTGTACTCTATCTCTACTGTGCTCCACTGTACTCTACCTCTACTATGCTCCACTGTACTCTATCTCTACTGTGCTCCACTCTACTCTACCTCTACTGTGCTGCACTGTACTCTACCTCTACTGTACTCCACTGTACTCTATCTCTACTGTACTCCACTGTACTCTACCTCTACTGTGCTCTACTGTTCTCTACCTCTACTGTGCTCTACTGTACTCCACTTCTACTGTGCTCCACTGTACCCTACCTCTACTGTGCTCCACTCTACTCTACCTCTACTGTGATCCACTGTACTCTACATCTACTCTGCTCCACTGTATCCACTGTACTCTACCTCTATTGTGCTCCATTGTACTCTACCTCTACTGTGCTCCACTGTACTCTACCTCTACTGTACTCTACTGTACTCCACCTCTAATGGGCTCCACTGTACTCTAGCTCTACTGTACTCCACTGTACTTTACCTCTACTGTACTCCACTGTACTCTATCTGTAATGTACTCTACTGTACTCTACCTCTACTGTGATCCATTGTACTCTACCTCTGCTGTGCTCCACTGTGCTCTATCTCTACTGTACTCCACTGTACTCTACTGTTCTCTACCTCTACTGTACTCTACTGTGCTCCACTGTACTCCACTGTAGTCTATCTCTACTGTGCTCCACTGTACTCTACCTCTACTGTGCTCCACTATACTCTACCTCTACTGTGCTCCACTGTACTCTACTTCTACTGTCCTCCACTGTACTCTACCTCTACTGTGCTCCACTGTACTCTCTCTCTACTGTACTCTACCTCTACTGTACTCTACTGTATTCCACCTCTAATGTGCTCCACTGTACTCTACCTCTACTGTACTCTACCTCTACTGTACTCCACTGTACTCTACCTCTACTGTGTTCTACTGTACTCTATCTCTACTGTGCTCCACTGTACTCTACCTCTACTGTGCTCCACTGTACTCTACCTCTACTGTACTTCACTGTCCTCTATCTCTACTGTACTCCACTGTACTCTACCTCTACTGTGCTCCACTTTACTCTACCTCTACTGTACTCCACTGTACTCTATCTCTACTGTGCTCCACTGTACTCTACCTCTACTGTGCTCCACTATACTCTACCTCTACTGTGCTCCACTGTACTCTACCTCTACTGTACTCCACTGTACTCTATCTCTACTGTGCTCCATTGTACTCTACCTCTACTGTGCTCAACTGTACTCTACTGTACTCCACTGTACTCTACCTCTACTGTACTCCACTGTACTCTATCTCTACTGTACTCCACTGTACTCTACCTCTAATGTACTCCACTGTACTCTATCTCTACTGTGCTCCACTGTACTCTACCTCTACTGTGCTCAACTGTACTGTACTCTACTCCACTGTAATCTACCTCTACTGTACTCCACTGTACTCTACCTCTACTGTACTCCACTGTACTCTACCTACACTGTACTCTACCTCTACCGTACTCCACTGTACTCTATCTCTACTGTACTCCACTGTACTCTACCTCTACTGTACTCTACTGTTCTCTACCTCTACTGTGCTCTACTGTACTTTACTCTACTGTACTCCACTGTACTCTATCTCTACTGTGATCCACTGTACTCTACCTCTACTGTACTCCACTGTACTCTATCTCTACTGTGATCCACTGTACTCTATCTCTATTGAGCTCCACTGTACTCTATCTCTACTGTGCTCCACTGTACTCTATCTCTACTGTGCTCCACTCTACTCTACCTCTACTGTGCTCCACTGTATCCTACCTCTACTGTACTCCACTGTACTCTCTCTCTACTGTGCTCCACTGTACTCTATCTCTACTGTACTCAGCTGTACTCTACCTCTACTGTACTCCACTGTACTCTATCTCTACTGTACTCCACTGTACTCTACCTCTACTGTACTCCACTGTACTCTATCTCTACTGTGCTCCACTGTACTCTACCTCTACTGTACTCCACTGTACTCTATCTCTACTGTACTCCACTGTACTCTATCTCTACTGTACTCCACTGTACTCTACCTCTACTGTACTCCACTGTACTCTACCTCTACTGTGCTCCACTGTACTCTATCTCTACTGTACTCCACTGTACTCTACCTCTACTGTACTCCACTGTACTCTATCTCTACTGTGCTCCACTGTACTCTACCTCTACTGTGCTCAACTGTACTGTACTGTACTCCACTGTAATCTACCTCTACTGTACTCCACTGTACTCTACCTCTACTGTACTCCACTGTACTCTACCTCTACTGTACTCCACTGTACTCTACTCTACTGTACTCCACTGTACTCTATCTCTACTGTGATCCACTGTACTCTACCTCTACTGTACTCCACTGTACTCTATCTCTACTGTACTCCACTGTACTCTACCTCTACTGTACTCTACTGTTCTCTACCTCTACTGTGCTCTACTGTACTCTACTCTACTGTACTCCACTGTACTCTATCTCTACTGTGATCCACTGTACTCTACCTCTACTGTACTCCACTTTACTTTATCTCTACTGTGATCCACTGTACTCTATCTCTACTGTGCTCCACTGTACTCTACCTCTACTGTGCTCCACTCTACTCTATCTGTACTGTGCTCCACTCTACTCTACCTCTACTGTGATCCACTGTACTCTACCTCTACTGTACTCCACTTTACTTTATCTCTACTGTGATCCACTGTACTCTACCTCTACTGTACTCTACTGTACTCTATCTCTACTGTGATCCACTGTACTCTATCTCTACTGTGCTCCACTGTACTCTACCTCTACTATGCTCCACTGTACTCTATCTGTACTGTGCTCCACTCTACTCTACCTCTACTGTGCTCCACTGTACTCTATCTCTACTGTACTCCACTGTACTCTACCTCTACTGTGCTCTAGTGTTCTCTACCTCTACTGTGCTCTACTGTACTCCACCTCTACTGTGCTCCACTGTACCCTACCTCTACTGTGCTCCACTGTACTCTACCTCTACTGTGCTCCACTGTACTCTACCTCTACTGTGCTCTACTGTACTCTACCTCTACTGTGCTCCACTGTACTCTACCTCTAGTGTACTCCACTGTACTCTACCTCTACTGTACTCTACTGTTCTCTACCTCTACTGTGCTCTACTGTACTCTACTCTACTGTACTCCACTGTACTCTATCTCTACTGTGATCCACTGTACTCTACCTCTACTGTACTCCACTTTACTTTATCTCTACTGTGATCCACTGTACTCTATCTCTACTGTGCTCCACTGTACTCTACCTCTACTATGCTCCACTGTACTCTATCTCTACTGTGCTCCACTCTACTCTACCTCTACTGTGCTCCACTGTACTCTACCTCTACTGTACTCCACTTTACTTTATCTCTACTGTGATCCACTGTACTCTATCTCTACTGTGCTCCACTGTACTCTACCTCTACTATGCTCCACTGTACTCTATCTCTACTGTGCTCCACTCTACTCTACCTCTACTGTGCTGCACTGTACTCTACCTCTACTGTACTCCACTGTACTCTATCTCTACTGTACTCCACTGTACTCTACCTCTACTGTGCTCTACTGTTCTCTACCTCTACTGTGCTCTACTGTACTCCACTTCTACTGTGCTCCACTGTACCCTACCTCTACTGTGCTCCACTCTACTCTACCTCTACTGTGATCCACTGTACTCTACATCTACTCTGCTCCACTGTATCCACTGTACTCTACCTCTATTGTGCTCCATTGTACTCTACCTCTACTGTGCTCCACTGTACTCTACCTCTACTGTACTCTACTGTACTCCACCTCTAATGGGCTCCACTGTACTCTAGCTCTACTGTACTCCACTGTACTTTACCTCTACTGTACTCCACTGTACTCTATCTGTAATGTACTCTACTGTACTCTACCTCTACTGTGATCCATTGTACTCTACCTCTGCTGTGCTCCACTGTGCTCTATCTCTACTGTACTCCACTGTACTCTACTGTTCTCTACCTCTACTGTACTCTACTGTGCTCCACTGTACTCCACTGTAGTCTATCTCTACTGTGCTCCACTGTACTCTACCTCTACTGTGCTCCACTATACTCTACCTCTACTGTGCTCCACTGTACTCTACTTCTACTGTCCTCCACTGTACTCTACCTCTACTGTGCTCCACTGTACTCTCTCTCTACTGTACTCTACCTCTACTGTACTCTACTGTATTCCACCTCTAATGTGCTCCACTGTACTCTACCTCTACTGTACTCTACCTCTACTGTACTCCACTGTACTCTACCTCTACTGTGTTCTACTGTACTCTATCTCTACTGTGCTCCACTGTACTCTACCTCTACTGTGCTCCACTGTACTCTACCTCTACTGTACTTCACTGTCCTCTATCTCTACTGTACTCCACTGTACTCTACCTCTACTGTGCTCCACTTTACTCTACCTCTACTGTACTCCACTGTACTCTATCTCTACTGTGCTCCACTGTACTCTACCTCTACTGTGCTCCACTATACTCTACCTCTACTGTGCTCCACTGTACTCTACCTCTACTGTACTCCACTGTACTCTATCTCTACTGTGCTCCATTGTACTCTACCTCTACTGTGCTCAACTGTACTCTACTGTACTCCACTGTACTCTACCTCTACTGTACTCCACTGTACTCTATCTCTACTGTACTCCACTGTACTCTACCTCTAATGTACTCCACTGTACTCTATCTCTACTGTGCTCCACTGTACTCTACCTCTACTGTGCTCAACTGTACTGTACTCTACTCCACTGTAATCTACCTCTACTGTACTCCACTGTACTCTACCTCTACTGTACTCCACTGTACTCTACCTACACTGTACTCTACCTCTACCGTACTCCACTGTACTCTATCTCTACTGTACTCCACTGTACTCTACCTCTACTGTACTCTACTGTTCTCTACCTCTACTGTGCTCTACTGTACTTTACTCTACTGTACTCCACTGTACTCTATCTCTACTGTGATCCACTGTACTCTACCTCTACTGTACTCCACTGTACTCTATCTCTACTGTGATCCACTGTACTCTATCTCTATTGAGCTCCACTGTACTCTATCTCTACTGTGCTCCACTGTACTCTATCTCTACTGTGCTCCACTCTACTCTACCTCTACTGTGCTCCACTGTATCCTACCTCTACTGTACTCCACTGTACTCTCTCTCTACTGTGCTCCACTGTACTCTATCTCTACTGTACTCAGCTGTACTCTACCTCTACTGTACTCCACTGTACTCTATCTCTACTGTACTCCACTGTACTCTACCTCTACTGTACTCCACTGTACTCTATCTCTACTGTGCTCCACTGTACTCTACCTCTACTGTACTCCACTGTACTCTATCTCTACTGTACTCCACTGTACTCTATCTCTACTGTACTCCACTGTACTCTACCTCTACTGTACTCCACTGTACTCTACCTCTACTGTGCTCCACTGTACTCTATCTCTACTGTACTCCACTGTACTCTACCTCTACTGTACTCCACTGTACTCTATCTCTACTGTGCTCCACTGTACTCTACCTCTACTGTGCTCAACTGTACTGTACTGTACTCCACTGTAATCTACCTCTACTGTACTCCACTGTACTCTACCTCTACTGTACTCCACTGTACTCTACCTCTACTGTACTCCACTGTACTCTACTCTACTGTACTCCACTGTACTCTATCTCTACTGTGATCCACTGTACTCTACCTCTACTGTACTCCACTGTACTCTATCTCTACTGTACTCCACTGTACTCTACCTCTACTGTACTCTACTGTTCTCTACCTCTACTGTGCTCTACTGTACTCTACTCTACTGTACTCCACTGTACTCTATCTCTACTGTGATCCACTGTACTCTACCTCTACTGTACTCCACTTTACTTTATCTCTACTGTGATCCACTGTACTCTATCTCTACTGTGCTCCACTGTACTCTACCTCTACTGTGCTCCACTCTACTCTATCTGTACTGTGCTCCACTCTACTCTACCTCTACTGTGATCCACTGTACTCTACCTCTACTGTACTCCACTTTACTTTATCTCTACTGTGATCCACTGTACTCTATCTCTACTGTGCTCCACTGTACTCTACCTCTACTATGCTCCACTGTACTCTATCTCTACTGTGCTCCACTCTACTCTACCTCTACTGTGCTCCACTGTACTCTACCTCTACTGTACTCCACTGTACTCTATCTCTACTGTACTCCACTGTACTCTACCTCTACTGTGCTCTACTGTTCTCTACCTCTACTGTGCTCTACTGTACTCCACCTCTACTGAGCTCCACTGTACCCTACCTCTACTGTGCTCCACTGTACTCTACCTCTACTCTGCTCCACTGTACTCTACCTCTACTCTGCTCCACTGTATCCACTGTACTCTACCTCTACTGTGCTCCACTGTACTCTACCTCTACTGTGCTCCACTGTACTCTACCTCTACTGTACTCTACTGTACTCCACCTCTAATGAGCTCCACTGTACTCTGGCTCTACTGTACTCCACTGTACTTTACCTCTACTGTACTCCACTGTACTCTACCTCTACTGTGCTCCACTGTACTCTATTTCTACTGTACTCCTCTTTACTCTACCTCTACTGTGCTCCACTGTACTCTACCTCTGCTGTGCTCCACTGTACTCTATCTCTACTGTACTCCACTGTACTCTACTGTTCTCTACCTCTACTGTACTCTACTGTGCTCCACTGTACTCCACTGTAGTCTACCTCTACTGTGCTCCACTGTACTCTACCTATACTGTGCTCCACTATACTCTACCTCTACTGTGCTCCACTGTACTCTACCTCTACTGTCCTCCACTGTACTCTACCTCTACTGTGCTCCACTGTACTCTCTCTCTACTGTACTCTACCTCTACTGTACTCTACTGTACTCCACCTCTAATGTGCTCCACTGTACTCTACCTCTACTGTACTCAGCTGTACTCTACCTCTACTGTGCTCCACTGTACTCTACCTCTACTGTACTTCACTGTCCTCTATCTCTACTGTACTCCACTGTACTCTACCTCTATTGTCCTCCACTGTACTCTATCTCTACTGTACTCTACTGTACTATATCTCTACTGTACTCCACTGTACTCTATCTCTACTGTACTCCACTGTACTCTACCTCCACTGTACTCTACCTCTACCGTACTCCACTGTACTCTATCTCTACTGTACTCCACTGTACTCTACCTCTACTGTACTCTACTGTTCTCTACCTCTACTGTGCTCTACTGTACTTTACTCTACTGTACTCCACTGTACTCTATATCTACTGTGATCCACTGTACTCTACCTCTACTGTACTCCACTGTACTCTATCTCTACTGTGATCCACTGTACTCTATCTCTATTGAGCTCCACTGTACTCTATCTCTACTGTGCTCCACTGTACTCTATCTCTACTGTGCTCCACTCTACTCTACCTCTACTGTGCTCCACTGTATCCTACCTCTACTGTACTCCACTGTACTCTCTCTCTACTGTGCTCCACTGTACTCTATCTCTACTGTACTCAGCTGTACTCTACCTCTACTGTGCTCTACTGTTCTCTACCTCTACTGTGCTCTACTCTACTCCACCTCTACTGTGCTCCACTCTACCCTACCTCTACTGTGCTCCACCGTACTCTACCTCTACTGTGCTCCACTGTACTCTACCTCTACTGTACTCCACTGTACTCTATCTCTACTGTACTCCACTGTACTCTACCTCTACTGTACTCCACTGTACTCTATCTCTACTGTACTCCACTTTAATCTACCTCTACTGTCCTCCACTGTACTCTACCTCTACTGTGCTCCACTGTACTCTCTCTCTACTGTACTCTACCTCTACTGTACTCTACTGTGCTCCACTGTACTCCACTGTAGTCTACCTCTACTGTGCTCCACTGTACTCTACCTCTACTGTGCTCCACTATACTCTACCTCAACTGTGCTCCACTGTACTCTACCTCTACTGTCCTCCACTGTACTCTTCCTCTACTGTGCTCCACTGTACTCTCTCTCTACTGTACTCTACCTCTACTGTACTCTACTGTACTCCACCTCTAATGTGCTCCACTGTACTCTACCTCTACTCTACTCTACCTCTACTGTACTCCACTGTACTCTACCTCTAATGTGCTCCACTGTACTCTATCTCTACTGTGCTCCACTGTACTCTATTTCTACTGTGCTCCACTGTACTCTATCTCTACTGTACTCCACTCTACTCTACCTCTACTGTGCTCCACTGTATCCTACCTCTACTGTACTCCACTGTACTCTATCTCTACTGTGCTCCACTGTACTCTATCTCTACTGTACTCCACTGTACTCTACCTCTACTGTGCTCTACTGTTCTCTACCTCTACTGTGCTCTACTGTACTCCACCTCTACTGTGCTCCACTGTACCCTACCTCTACTGTGCTCCACTGTACTCTATCTCTACTGTGCTCCACTGTACTCTATCTCTACTGTGCTCCACTCTACTCTACCTCTACTGTGCTCCATTGTATCCTACCTCTACTGTACTCCACTGTACTCTATCTCTACTGTGCTCCACTGTACTCTATCTCTACTGTACTCCACTGTACTCTACCTCTACTGTGCTCCACTGTACTCTATCTCTACTGTGCTCCACTCTACTCTACCTCTACTGTGCTCCACTGTATCCTACCTCTACTGTACTCCACTGTACTCTATCTCTACTGTGCTCCACTGTACTCTATCTCTACTGTACTCCACTGTACTCTACCTCTACTGTGCTCTACTGTTCTCTACCTCTACTGTGCTCTACTGTACTCCACCTCTACTGTGCTCCACTGTACCCTACCTCTACTGTGCTCCACTGTACTCTACCTCTACTGTGCTCCACTGTACTCTACCTCTACTGTGCTCCACTGTACTCTACCTCTACTGTACTCTACTGTACTCCACCTCTAATGAGCTCCACTGTACTCTGGCTCTACTGTACTCCACTGTACTTTACCTCTACTGTACTCCACTGTACTCTACCTCTACTGTGCTCCACTGTACTCTATTGCTACTGTACTCCTCTGTACTCTACCTCTACTGTGCTCCACTGTACTCTATCTGTAATGTACTCTACTGTACTCTATCTCTACTGTGATCCACTGTACTCTACCTCTGCTGTGCTCCACTGTACTCTATCTCTACTGTACTCCACTGTACTCTACTGTTCTCTACCTCTACTGTACTCTACTGTGCTCCACTGTACTCCACTGTAGTCTACCTCTACTGTGCTCCACTGTACTCTACCTCTACTGTGCTCCACTATACTCTACCTCTACTGTGCTCCACTGTACTCTACCTCTACTGTCCTCCACTGTACTCTACCTCTACTGTGCTCCACTGTACTCTCTCTCTACTGTACTCTACCTCTACTGTACTCTGCTGTACTCCACCTCTAATGTGCTCCACTGTACTCTACCTCTACTGTGCTCTACTGTTCTCTACCTCTACTGTGCTCTACTGTACTCCACCTCTACTGTGCTCCACTGTACCCTACCTCTACTGTGCTCCACTGTACTCTACCTCTACTGTGCTCCACTGTACTCTACCTCTACTGTGCTCCACTGTACTCTACCTCTACTGTACTCTACTGTACTCCACCTCTAATGAGCTCCACTGTACTCTGGCTCTACTGTACTCCACTGTACTTTACCTCTACTGTACTCCACTGTACTCTACCTCTACTGTGCTCCACTGTACTCTATTTCTACTGTACTCCTCTGTACTCTACCTCTACTGTGCTCCACTGTACTCTATCTGTAATGTACTCTACTGTACTCTATCTCTACTGTGATCCACTGTACTCTACCTCTGCTGTGCTCCACTGTACTCTATCTCTACTGTACTCCACTGTACTCTACTGTTCTCTACCTCTACTGTACTCTACTGTGCTCCACTGTACTCCACTGTAGTCTACCTGTACTGTGCTCCACTGTACTCTACCTCTACTGTGCTCCACTATACTCTACCTCTACTGTGCTCCACTGTACTCTACCTCTACTGTCCTCCACTGTACTCTACCTCTACTGTGCTCCACTGTACTCTCTCTCTACTGTACTCTACCTCTACTGTACTCTGCTGTACTCCACCTCTAATGTGCTCCACTGTACTCTACCTCTACTGTACTCTACCTCTACTGTACTCCACTATACTCTACCTCTACTGTGCTCTACTGTACTCTATCTCTACTGTGCTCCACTGTACTCTACCTCTACTGTGCTCCACTGTACTCTACCTCTACTGTACTTCACTGTCCTCTATCTCTACTGTACTCCACTGTACTCTACCTCTATTGTCCTCCACTGTACTCTATCTCTACTGTACTCTACTGTACTATATCTCTACTGTACTCCACTGTACTCTATCTCTACTGTACTCCACTGTACTCTACCTCCACTGTACTCTACCTCTACCGTACTCCACTGTACTCTATCTCTACTGTACTCCACTGAACTCTACCTCTACTGTACTCTACTGTTCTCTACCTCTACTGTGCTCTACTGTACTTTACTCTACTGTACTCCACTGTACTCTATCTCTACTGTGATCCACTGTACTCTACCTCTACTGTACTCCAATGTACTCTATCTCTACTGTGATCCACTGTACTCTATCTCTATTGTGCTCCACTGTACTCTACCTCTACTGTGCTCCACTGTACTCTATCTCTACTGTGCTCCACTCTACTCTACCTCTACTGTGCTCCACTGTATCCTACCTCTACTGTACTCCACTGTACTCTCTCTCTACTGTGCTCCACTGTACTCTATCTCTACTGTACTCAGCTGTACTCTACCTCTACTGTGCTCTACTGTTCTCCACCTCTACTGTGCTCTACTCTACTCCACCTCTACTGTGCTCCACTGTACCCTACCTCTACTGTGCTCCACCGTACTCTACCTCTACTGTGCTCCACTGTACTCTACCTCTACTGTACTCCACTGTACTCTATCTCTACTGTACTCCACTGTATTCTACCTCTACTGTACTCCACTGTACTCTATCTCTACTGTACTCCACTCTAATCTACCTCTACTGTCCTCCACTGTATTCTACCTCTACTGTGCTCCACTGTACTCTCTCTCTACTGTACTCTACCTCTACTGTACTCTACTGTGCTCCACTGTACTCCACTGTAGACTACCTCTACTGTGCTCCACTGTACTCTACCTCTACTGTGCTCCACTGTACTCTATCTCTACTGTGCTCCACTCTACTCTACCTCTACTGTGCTCCACTGTATCCTACCTCTACTGTACTCCACTGTACTCTATCTCTACTGTGCTCCACTGTACTCTATCTCTACTGTACTCCACTGTACTCTACCTCTACTGTGCTCTACTGTTCTCTACCTCTACTGTGCTCTACTGTACTCCACCTCTACTGTGCTCCACTGTACCCTACCTATACTGTGCTCCACTGTACTCTACCTCTACTGTGCTCCACTGTACTCTACCTCTACTCTGCTCCACTGTATCCACTGTACTCTACCTCTACTGTGCTCCACTGTACTCTACCTCTACTGTGCTCCACTGTACTCTACCTCTACTGTACTCTACTGTACTCCACCTCTAATGAGCTCCACTGTACGCTGGCTCTACTGTACTCCACTGTACTTTACCTCTACTGTACTCCACTGTACTCTACCTCTACTGTGCTCCACTCTACTCTATTTCTACTGTACTCCTCTGTACTCTACCTCTACTGTGCTCCACTGTACTCTATCTGTAATTAACTCTACTGTACTCTATCTCTACTGTGATCCACTGTACTCTACCTCTGCTGTGCTCCACTGTACTCTATCTCTACTGTACTCCACTGTACTCTACTGTTCTCTACCTCTACTGTACTCTACTGTGCTCCACTGTACTCCACTGTAGTCTACCTCTACTGTGCTCCACTGTACTCTACCTCTACTGTGCTCCACTATACTCTACCTCTACTGTGCTCCACTGTACTTTACCTCTACTGTCCTCCACTGTACTCTACCTCTACTGTGCTCCACTGTACTCTCTCTCTACTGTACTCTACCTCTACTGTACTCTGCTGTACTCCACCTCTAATGTGCTCCACTGTACTCTACCTCTACTGTACTCTACCTCTACTGTATTCCACTGTACTCTACCTCTACTGTGCTCTACTGTACTCTATCTCTACTGTGCTCCACTGTACTCTACCTCTACTGTGCTCCACTGTACTCTACCTCTACTGTACTTCACTGTCCTCTATCTCTACTGTACTCCACTGTACTCTACCTCTATTGTCCTCCACTGTACTCTATCTCTACTGTACTCTACTGTACTATATCTCTACTGTACTCCACTGTACTCTATCTCTACTGTACTCCACTGTACTCTACCTCCACTGTACTCTACCTCTACCGTACTCCACTGTACTCTATCTCTACTGTACTCCACTGTACTCTACCTCTACTGTACTCTACTGTTCTCTACCTCTACTGTGCTCTACTGTACTTTACTCTACTGTACTCCACTGTACTCTATCTCTACTGTGATCCACTGTACTCTACCTCTACTGTACTCCACTGTACTCTATCTCTACTGTGATCCACTGTACTCTATCTCTATTGTGCTCCACTGTACTCTACCTCTACTGTGCTCCACTGTACTCTATCTGTACTGTGCTCCACTCTACTCTACCTCTACTGTGCTCCACTGTATCCTACCTCTACTGTACTCCACTGTACTCTCTCTCTACTGTGCTCCACTGTACTCTATCTCTACTGTACTCAGCTGTACTCTACCTCTACTGTGCTCTACTGTTCTCCACCTCTACTGTGCTCTACTCTACTCCACCTCTACTGTGCTCCACTGTACCCTACCTCTACTGTGCTCCACCGTACTCTACCTCTACTGTGCTCCACTGTACTCTACCTCTACTGTACTCCACTGTACTCTATCTCTACTGTACTCCACTGTATTCTACCTCTACTGTACTCCACTGTACTCTATCTC
Organism: Tiaroga cobitis; assembly: GCA_030578255.1. Lineage (NCBI taxonomy): Eukaryota > Metazoa > Chordata > Actinopteri > Cypriniformes > Leuciscidae > Tiaroga > Tiaroga cobitis. The sequence continues at coordinate 29,919,678 of CM060611.1, read as the reverse complement.
TACTGTACTCCACTCTAATCTACCTCTACTGTCCTCCACTGTACTCTACCTCTACTGTGCTCCACTGTACTCTCTCTCTACTGTACTCTACCTCTACTGTACTCTACTGTGCTCCACTGTACTCCACTGTAGACTACCTCTACTGTGCTCCACTGTACTCTACCTCTACTGTGCTCCACTGTACTCTATCTCTACTGTGCTCCACTCTACTCTACCTCTACTGTGCTCCACTGTATCCTACCTCTACTGTACTCCACTGTACTCTATCTCTACTGTGCTCCACTGTACTCTATCTCTACTGTACTCCACTGTACTCTACCTCTACTGTGCTCTACTGTTCTCTACCTCTACTGTGCTCTACTGTACTCCACCTCTACTGTGCTCCACTGTACCCTACCTCTACTGTGCTCCACTGTACTCTACCTCTACTGTGCTCCACTGTACTCTACCTCTACTCTGCTCCACTGTATCCACTGTACTCTACCTCTACTGTGCTCCACTGTACTCTACCTCTACTGTGCTCCACTGTACTCTACCTCTACTGTACTCTACTGTACTCCACCTCTAATGAGCTCCACTGTACTCTGGCTCTACTGTACTCCACTGTACTTTACCTCTACTGTACTCCACTGTACTCTACCTCTACTGTGCTCCACTGTACTCTATTTCTACTGTACTCCTCTGTACTCTACCTCTACTGTGCTCCACTGTACTCTATCTGTAATGTACTCTACTGTACTCTATCTCTACTGTGATCCACTGTACTCTACCTCTGCTGTGCTCCACTGTACTCTATCTCTACTGTACTCCACTGTACTCTACTGTTCTCTACCTCTACTGTACTCTACTGTGCTCCACTGTACTCCAGTGTAGTCTACCTCTACTGTGCTCCACTGTACTCTACCTCTACTGTGCTCCACTATACTCTACCTCTACTGTGCTCCACTGTACTCTACCTCTACTGTCCTCCACTGTACTCTACCTCTACTGTGCTCCACTGTACTCTCTCTCTACTGTACTCTACCTCTACTGTACTCTACTGTACTCCACCTCTAATTTTGCTCCACTGTACTCTACCTCTACTGTACTCTACCTCTACTGTACTCCACTGTACTCTACCTCTAATGTGCTCCACTGTACTCTATCTCTACTGTGCTCCACTGTGCTCTATTTCTACTGTGCTCCACTGTACTCTATCTCTACTGTACTCCACTGTACTCTATCTCTACTGTACTTCACTGTCCTTTATCTCTAATGTACTCCACTGTACTCTACCTCTATTGTGCTCCATTGTACTCTATCTCTACTGTACTCTACTGTACTCTATCTCTACTTTACTCCACTGTACTCTATCTCTACTGTACTCCACTGTACTCTACCTCTACTGTGCTCCACTGTACTCTACCTCTACCGTACTCCACTGTACTCTATCTCTACTGTACTCCACTGTACTCTACCTCAACTGTACTCTACTGTTCTCTACCTCTACTGTGCTCTACTCTACTCTACTGTACTCCACTGTACTCTATCTCTACTGTGATCCACTGTACTCTACCTCTACTGTACTCTACTGTACTCTATCTCTACTGTGATCTACTGTACTCTATCTCTACTGTGCTCCACTGTACTCTACCTCTACTGTGCTCCACTGTACTCTATCTCTACTGTGCTCCACTCTACTCTACCTCTACTGTGCTCCACTGTATCCTACCTCTACTGTACTCCACTGTACTCTATCTCTACTGTGCTCCACTGTACTCTATCTCTACTGTACTCCACTGTACTCTACCTCTACTGTGCTCTACTGTTTTCTACCTCTACTGTGCTCTACTGTACTCCACCTCTACTGTTCTCCACTGTACCCTACCTCTATTGTGCTCCACTGTACTCTACCTCTACTGTACTCCACTGTATTCTATCTCTACTGTGCTCCACTGTACTCTACCTCTACTGTGCTCAACTGTACTCTACTGTACTCCACTGTACTCTACCTCTACTGTACTCCACTGTACTCTATCTCTACTGTACTCCACTGTACTCTACCTCTACTGTACTCCACTGTACTCTATCTCTACTGTGCTCCACTGTACTCTACCTCTACTGTGCCCAACTGTACTGTACTCTACCTCTACTGTACTCCACTGTACTCTACCTCTACTGTACTCCACTGAACTCTACCTCTACTGTACTCCACTGTACTCTATCTCTACTGTACTCCACTGTACTCTACCTATACTGTACTCTACTGTTCTCTTCCTCTACTGTACTCCACTGTACTCTATCTCTACTGTGATCCACTGTACTCTACCTCTACTGTACTCCACTGTACTCTATCTCTACTGTACTCCACTGTACTCTACCTATACTGTACTCTACTGTTCTCTTCCTCTACTGTACTCCACTGTACTCTATCTCTACTGTGATCCACTGTACTCTACCTCTACTGTACTCCACTGTACTCTATCTCTACTCTACTCCACTGTACTCTACCTCTACTGTACTCTACTGTTCTCTACCTCTACTGTGCTCTACTGTACTCTTCTCTACTCTACTCCACTGTACTCTATATCTACTGTGATCCACTGTACTCTACCTCTACTGTACTCCACTGTACTCTATCTCTACTGTGATCCACTGTACTCTATCTCTACTGTGCTCCACTGTACTCTACCTCTACTATGCTCCACTGTACTCTATCTGTACTGTGCTCCACTCTACTCTACCTCTACTGTGCTCCACTGTACTCTACCTCTACTGTACTCCACTCTACTCTATCTCTACTGTGCTCCACTGTACTCTATCTCTACTGTACTCCACTGTACTCTACTTCTACTGTGCTCTACTGTTCTCTACCTCTACTGTGCTCTACTGTACTCCACCTCTACTGTGCTCCACTGTACCCTACCTCTACTGTGCTCCACTGTACTCTACCTCTACTGTGCTCCACTGTACTCTACCTCTACTGTGCTCCACTGTACTCTACCTCTACTGTGCTCCACTGTACTCTACCTCTACTGTGCTCCACTGTACTCTATCTCTACTGTGATCCACTGTACTCTATTTCTACTGTACTCTACTGTACTCCACCTCTAATGTGCTCCAATGTACTCTACCTCTACTGTACTCTACCTCTACTGTACTCCACTGTACTCTACCTCTACTGTGCTCTACTGTACTCTATCTCTACTCTGCTCCACTGTACTCTACCTCTACTGTGCTCCACTGTACTCTACCTCTACTGTACTTCACTCTCCTCTATCTCTACTGTACTCCACTGTACTCTACCTCTACTGTGCTCTACTGTACTCCACCTCTACTGTGCTCCACTGTACCCTACCTCTACTGTGCTCCACTGTACTCTACCTCTACTGTGCTCCACTGTACTCTACCTCTACTGTGCTCTACTGTACTCTACCTCTACTGTGCTCCACTGTACTCTACCTCTAGTGTACTCCACTGTACTCTACCTCTACTGTACTCTACTGTTCTCTACCTCTACTGTGCTCTACTGTACTCTACTCTACTGTACTCCACTGTACTCTATCTCTACTGTGATCCACTGTACTCTACCTCTACTGTACTCCACTTTACTTTATCTCTACTGTGATCCACTGTACTCTATCTCTACTGTGCTCCACTGTACTCTACCTCTACTATGCTCCACTGTACTCTATCTCTACTGTGCTCCACTCTACTCTACCTCTACTGTGCTCCACTGTACTCTACCTCTACTGTACTCCACTTTACTTTATCTCTACTGTGATCCACTGTACTCTATCTCTACTGTGCTCCACTGTACTCTACCTCTACTATGCTCCACTGTACTCTATCTCTACTGTGCTCCACTCTACTCTACCTCTACTGTGCTGCACTGTACTCTACCTCTACTGTACTCCACTGTACTCTATCTCTACTGTACTCCACTGTACTCTACCTCTACTGTGCTCTACTGTTCTCTACCTCTACTGTGCTCTACTGTACTCCACTTCTACTGTGCTCCACTGTACCCTACCTCTACTGTGCTCCACTCTACTCTACCTCTACTGTGATCCACTGTACTCTACATCTACTCTGCTCCACTGTATCCACTGTACTCTACCTCTATTGTGCTCCATTGTACTCTACCTCTACTGTGCTCCACTGTACTCTACCTCTACTGTACTCTACTGTACTCCACCTCTAATGGGCTCCACTGTACTCTAGCTCTACTGTACTCCACTGTACTTTACCTCTACTGTACTCCACTGTACTCTATCTGTAATGTACTCTACTGTACTCTACCTCTACTGTGATCCATTGTACTCTACCTCTGCTGTGCTCCACTGTGCTCTATCTCTACTGTACTCCACTGTACTCTACTGTTCTCTACCTCTACTGTACTCTACTGTGCTCCACTGTACTCCACTGTAGTCTATCTCTACTGTGCTCCACTGTACTCTACCTCTACTGTGCTCCACTATACTCTACCTCTACTGTGCTCCACTGTACTCTACTTCTACTGTCCTCCACTGTACTCTACCTCTACTGTGCTCCACTGTACTCTCTCTCTACTGTACTCTACCTCTACTGTACTCTACTGTATTCCACCTCTAATGTGCTCCACTGTACTCTACCTCTACTGTACTCTACCTCTACTGTACTCCACTGTACTCTACCTCTACTGTGTTCTACTGTACTCTATCTCTACTGTGCTCCACTGTACTCTACCTCTACTGTGCTCCACTGTACTCTACCTCTACTGTACTTCACTGTCCTCTATCTCTACTGTACTCCACTGTACTCTACCTCTACTGTGCTCCACTTTACTCTACCTCTACTGTACTCCACTGTACTCTATCTCTACTGTGCTCCACTGTACTCTACCTCTACTGTGCTCCACTATACTCTACCTCTACTGTGCTCCACTGTACTCTACCTCTACTGTACTCCACTGTACTCTATCTCTACTGTGCTCCATTGTACTCTACCTCTACTGTGCTCAACTGTACTCTACTGTACTCCACTGTACTCTACCTCTACTGTACTCCACTGTACTCTATCTCTACTGTACTCCACTGTACTCTACCTCTAATGTACTCCACTGTACTCTATCTCTACTGTGCTCCACTGTACTCTACCTCTACTGTGCTCAACTGTACTGTACTCTACTCCACTGTAATCTACCTCTACTGTACTCCACTGTACTCTACCTCTACTGTACTCCACTGTACTCTACCTACACTGTACTCTACCTCTACCGTACTCCACTGTACTCTATCTCTACTGTACTCCACTGTACTCTACCTCTACTGTACTCTACTGTTCTCTACCTCTACTGTGCTCTACTGTACTTTACTCTACTGTACTCCACTGTACTCTATCTCTACTGTGATCCACTGTACTCTACCTCTACTGTACTCCACTGTACTCTATCTCTACTGTGATCCACTGTACTCTATCTCTATTGAGCTCCACTGTACTCTATCTCTACTGTGCTCCACTGTACTCTATCTCTACTGTGCTCCACTCTACTCTACCTCTACTGTGCTCCACTGTATCCTACCTCTACTGTACTCCACTGTACTCTCTCTCTACTGTGCTCCACTGTACTCTATCTCTACTGTACTCAGCTGTACTCTACCTCTACTGTACTCCACTGTACTCTATCTCTACTGTACTCCACTGTACTCTACCTCTACTGTACTCCACTGTACTCTATCTCTACTGTGCTCCACTGTACTCTACCTCTACTGTACTCCACTGTACTCTATCTCTACTGTACTCCACTGTACTCTATCTCTACTGTACTCCACTGTACTCTACCTCTACTGTACTCCACTGTACTCTACCTCTACTGTGCTCCACTGTACTCTATCTCTACTGTACTCCACTGTACTCTACCTCTACTGTACTCCACTGTACTCTATCTCTACTGTGCTCCACTGTACTCTACCTCTACTGTGCTCAACTGTACTGTACTGTACTCCACTGTAATCTACCTCTACTGTACTCCACTGTACTCTACCTCTACTGTACTCCACTGTACTCTACCTCTACTGTACTCCACTGTACTCTACTCTACTGTACTCCACTGTACTCTATCTCTACTGTGATCCACTGTACTCTACCTCTACTGTACTCCACTGTACTCTATCTCTACTGTACTCCACTGTACTCTACCTCTACTGTACTCTACTGTTCTCTACCTCTACTGTGCTCTACTGTACTCTACTCTACTGTACTCCACTGTACTCTATCTCTACTGTGATCCACTGTACTCTACCTCTACTGTACTCCACTTTACTTTATCTCTACTGTGATCCACTGTACTCTATCTCTACTGTGCTCCACTGTACTCTACCTCTACTGTGCTCCACTCTACTCTATCTGTACTGTGCTCCACTCTACTCTACCTCTACTGTGATCCACTGTACTCTACCTCTACTGTACTCCACTTTACTTTATCTCTACTGTGATCCACTGTACTCTATCTCTACTGTGCTCCACTGTACTCTACCTCTACTATGCTCCACTGTACTCTATCTCTACTGTGCTCCACTCTACTCTACCTCTACTGTGCTCCACTGTACTCTACCTCTACTGTACTCCACTGTACTCTATCTCTACTGTACTCCACTGTACTCTACCTCTACTGTGCTCTACTGTTCTCTACCTCTACTGTGCTCTACTGTACTCCACCTCTACTGAGCTCCACTGTACCCTACCTCTACTGTGCTCCACTGTACTCTACCTCTACTCTGCTCCACTGTACTCTACCTCTACTCTGCTCCACTGTATCCACTGTACTCTACCTCTACTGTGCTCCACTGTACTCTACCTCTACTGTGCTCCACTGTACTCTACCTCTACTGTACTCTACTGTACTCCACCTCTAATGAGCTCCACTGTACTCTGGCTCTACTGTACTCCACTGTACTTTACCTCTACTGTACTCCACTGTACTCTACCTCTACTGTGCTCCACTGTACTCTATTTCTACTGTACTCCTCTTTACTCTACCTCTACTGTGCTCCACTGTACTCTACCTCTGCTGTGCTCCACTGTACTCTATCTCTACTGTACTCCACTGTACTCTACTGTTCTCTACCTCTACTGTACTCTACTGTGCTCCACTGTACTCCACTGTAGTCTACCTCTACTGTGCTCCACTGTACTCTACCTATACTGTGCTCCACTATACTCTACCTCTACTGTGCTCCACTGTACTCTACCTCTACTGTCCTCCACTGTACTCTACCTCTACTGTGCTCCACTGTACTCTCTCTCTACTGTACTCTACCTCTACTGTACTCTACTGTACTCCACCTCTAATGTGCTCCACTGTACTCTACCTCTACTGTACTCAGCTGTACTCTACCTCTACTGTGCTCCACTGTACTCTACCTCTACTGTACTTCACTGTCCTCTATCTCTACTGTACTCCACTGTACTCTACCTCTATTGTCCTCCACTGTACTCTATCTCTACTGTACTCTACTGTACTATATCTCTACTGTACTCCACTGTACTCTATCTCTACTGTACTCCACTGTACTCTACCTCCACTGTACTCTACCTCTACCGTACTCCACTGTACTCTATCTCTACTGTACTCCACTGTACTCTACCTCTACTGTACTCTACTGTTCTCTACCTCTACTGTGCTCTACTGTACTTTACTCTACTGTACTCCACTGTACTCTATATCTACTGTGATCCACTGTACTCTACCTCTACTGTACTCCACTGTACTCTATCTCTACTGTGATCCACTGTACTCTATCTCTATTGAGCTCCACTGTACTCTATCTCTACTGTGCTCCACTGTACTCTATCTCTACTGTGCTCCACTCTACTCTACCTCTACTGTGCTCCACTGTATCCTACCTCTACTGTACTCCACTGTACTCTCTCTCTACTGTGCTCCACTGTACTCTATCTCTACTGTACTCAGCTGTACTCTACCTCTACTGTGCTCTACTGTTCTCTACCTCTACTGTGCTCTACTCTACTCCACCTCTACTGTGCTCCACTCTACCCTACCTCTACTGTGCTCCACCGTACTCTACCTCTACTGTGCTCCACTGTACTCTACCTCTACTGTACTCCACTGTACTCTATCTCTACTGTACTCCACTGTACTCTACCTCTACTGTACTCCACTGTACTCTATCTCTACTGTACTCCACTTTAATCTACCTCTACTGTCCTCCACTGTACTCTACCTCTACTGTGCTCCACTGTACTCTCTCTCTACTGTACTCTACCTCTACTGTACTCTACTGTGCTCCACTGTACTCCACTGTAGTCTACCTCTACTGTGCTCCACTGTACTCTACCTCTACTGTGCTCCACTATACTCTACCTCAACTGTGCTCCACTGTACTCTACCTCTACTGTCCTCCACTGTACTCTTCCTCTACTGTGCTCCACTGTACTCTCTCTCTACTGTACTCTACCTCTACTGTACTCTACTGTACTCCACCTCTAATGTGCTCCACTGTACTCTACCTCTACTCTACTCTACCTCTACTGTACTCCACTGTACTCTACCTCTAATGTGCTCCACTGTACTCTATCTCTACTGTGCTCCACTGTACTCTATTTCTACTGTGCTCCACTGTACTCTATCTCTACTGTACTCCACTCTACTCTACCTCTACTGTGCTCCACTGTATCCTACCTCTACTGTACTCCACTGTACTCTATCTCTACTGTGCTCCACTGTACTCTATCTCTACTGTACTCCACTGTACTCTACCTCTACTGTGCTCTACTGTTCTCTACCTCTACTGTGCTCTACTGTACTCCACCTCTACTGTGCTCCACTGTACCCTACCTCTACTGTGCTCCACTGTACTCTATCTCTACTGTGCTCCACTGTACTCTATCTCTACTGTGCTCCACTCTACTCTACCTCTACTGTGCTCCATTGTATCCTACCTCTACTGTACTCCACTGTACTCTATCTCTACTGTGCTCCACTGTACTCTATCTCTACTGTACTCCACTGTACTCTACCTCTACTGTGCTCCACTGTACTCTATCTCTACTGTGCTCCACTCTACTCTACCTCTACTGTGCTCCACTGTATCCTACCTCTACTGTACTCCACTGTACTCTATCTCTACTGTGCTCCACTGTACTCTATCTCTACTGTACTCCACTGTACTCTACCTCTACTGTGCTCTACTGTTCTCTACCTCTACTGTGCTCTACTGTACTCCACCTCTACTGTGCTCCACTGTACCCTACCTCTACTGTGCTCCACTGTACTCTACCTCTACTGTGCTCCACTGTACTCTACCTCTACTGTGCTCCACTGTACTCTACCTCTACTGTACTCTACTGTACTCCACCTCTAATGAGCTCCACTGTACTCTGGCTCTACTGTACTCCACTGTACTTTACCTCTACTGTACTCCACTGTACTCTACCTCTACTGTGCTCCACTGTACTCTATTGCTACTGTACTCCTCTGTACTCTACCTCTACTGTGCTCCACTGTACTCTATCTGTAATGTACTCTACTGTACTCTATCTCTACTGTGATCCACTGTACTCTACCTCTGCTGTGCTCCACTGTACTCTATCTCTACTGTACTCCACTGTACTCTACTGTTCTCTACCTCTACTGTACTCTACTGTGCTCCACTGTACTCCACTGTAGTCTACCTCTACTGTGCTCCACTGTACTCTACCTCTACTGTGCTCCACTATACTCTACCTCTACTGTGCTCCACTGTACTCTACCTCTACTGTCCTCCACTGTACTCTACCTCTACTGTGCTCCACTGTACTCTCTCTCTACTGTACTCTACCTCTACTGTACTCTGCTGTACTCCACCTCTAATGTGCTCCACTGTACTCTACCTCTACTGTGCTCTACTGTTCTCTACCTCTACTGTGCTCTACTGTACTCCACCTCTACTGTGCTCCACTGTACCCTACCTCTACTGTGCTCCACTGTACTCTACCTCTACTGTGCTCCACTGTACTCTACCTCTACTGTGCTCCACTGTACTCTACCTCTACTGTACTCTACTGTACTCCACCTCTAATGAGCTCCACTGTACTCTGGCTCTACTGTACTCCACTGTACTTTACCTCTACTGTACTCCACTGTACTCTACCTCTACTGTGCTCCACTGTACTCTATTTCTACTGTACTCCTCTGTACTCTACCTCTACTGTGCTCCACTGTACTCTATCTGTAATGTACTCTACTGTACTCTATCTCTACTGTGATCCACTGTACTCTACCTCTGCTGTGCTCCACTGTACTCTATCTCTACTGTACTCCACTGTACTCTACTGTTCTCTACCTCTACTGTACTCTACTGTGCTCCACTGTACTCCACTGTAGTCTACCTGTACTGTGCTCCACTGTACTCTACCTCTACTGTGCTCCACTATACTCTACCTCTACTGTGCTCCACTGTACTCTACCTCTACTGTCCTCCACTGTACTCTACCTCTACTGTGCTCCACTGTACTCTCTCTCTACTGTACTCTACCTCTACTGTACTCTGCTGTACTCCACCTCTAATGTGCTCCACTGTACTCTACCTCTACTGTACTCTACCTCTACTGTACTCCACTATACTCTACCTCTACTGTGCTCTACTGTACTCTATCTCTACTGTGCTCCACTGTACTCTACCTCTACTGTGCTCCACTGTACTCTACCTCTACTGTACTTCACTGTCCTCTATCTCTACTGTACTCCACTGTACTCTACCTCTATTGTCCTCCACTGTACTCTATCTCTACTGTACTCTACTGTACTATATCTCTACTGTACTCCACTGTACTCTATCTCTACTGTACTCCACTGTACTCTACCTCCACTGTACTCTACCTCTACCGTACTCCACTGTACTCTATCTCTACTGTACTCCACTGAACTCTACCTCTACTGTACTCTACTGTTCTCTACCTCTACTGTGCTCTACTGTACTTTACTCTACTGTACTCCACTGTACTCTATCTCTACTGTGATCCACTGTACTCTACCTCTACTGTACTCCAATGTACTCTATCTCTACTGTGATCCACTGTACTCTATCTCTATTGTGCTCCACTGTACTCTACCTCTACTGTGCTCCACTGTACTCTATCTCTACTGTGCTCCACTCTACTCTACCTCTACTGTGCTCCACTGTATCCTACCTCTACTGTACTCCACTGTACTCTCTCTCTACTGTGCTCCACTGTACTCTATCTCTACTGTACTCAGCTGTACTCTACCTCTACTGTGCTCTACTGTTCTCCACCTCTACTGTGCTCTACTCTACTCCACCTCTACTGTGCTCCACTGTACCCTACCTCTACTGTGCTCCACCGTACTCTACCTCTACTGTGCTCCACTGTACTCTACCTCTACTGTACTCCACTGTACTCTATCTCTACTGTACTCCACTGTATTCTACCTCTACTGTACTCCACTGTACTCTATCTCTACTGTACTCCACTCTAATCTACCTCTACTGTCCTCCACTGTATTCTACCTCTACTGTGCTCCACTGTACTCTCTCTCTACTGTACTCTACCTCTACTGTACTCTACTGTGCTCCACTGTACTCCACTGTAGACTACCTCTACTGTGCTCCACTGTACTCTACCTCTACTGTGCTCCACTGTACTCTATCTCTACTGTGCTCCACTCTACTCTACCTCTACTGTGCTCCACTGTATCCTACCTCTACTGTACTCCACTGTACTCTATCTCTACTGTGCTCCACTGTACTCTATCTCTACTGTACTCCACTGTACTCTACCTCTACTGTGCTCTACTGTTCTCTACCTCTACTGTGCTCTACTGTACTCCACCTCTACTGTGCTCCACTGTACCCTACCTATACTGTGCTCCACTGTACTCTACCTCTACTGTGCTCCACTGTACTCTACCTCTACTCTGCTCCACTGTATCCACTGTACTCTACCTCTACTGTGCTCCACTGTACTCTACCTCTACTGTGCTCCACTGTACTCTACCTCTACTGTACTCTACTGTACTCCACCTCTAATGAGCTCCACTGTACGCTGGCTCTACTGTACTCCACTGTACTTTACCTCTACTGTACTCCACTGTACTCTACCTCTACTGTGCTCCACTCTACTCTATTTCTACTGTACTCCTCTGTACTCTACCTCTACTGTGCTCCACTGTACTCTATCTGTAATTAACTCTACTGTACTCTATCTCTACTGTGATCCACTGTACTCTACCTCTGCTGTGCTCCACTGTACTCTATCTCTACTGTACTCCACTGTACTCTACTGTTCTCTACCTCTACTGTACTCTACTGTGCTCCACTGTACTCCACTGTAGTCTACCTCTACTGTGCTCCACTGTACTCTACCTCTACTGTGCTCCACTATACTCTACCTCTACTGTGCTCCACTGTACTTTACCTCTACTGTCCTCCACTGTACTCTACCTCTACTGTGCTCCACTGTACTCTCTCTCTACTGTACTCTACCTCTACTGTACTCTGCTGTACTCCACCTCTAATGTGCTCCACTGTACTCTACCTCTACTGTACTCTACCTCTACTGTATTCCACTGTACTCTACCTCTACTGTGCTCTACTGTACTCTATCTCTACTGTGCTCCACTGTACTCTACCTCTACTGTGCTCCACTGTACTCTACCTCTACTGTACTTCACTGTCCTCTATCTCTACTGTACTCCACTGTACTCTACCTCTATTGTCCTCCACTGTACTCTATCTCTACTGTACTCTACTGTACTATATCTCTACTGTACTCCACTGTACTCTATCTCTACTGTACTCCACTGTACTCTACCTCCACTGTACTCTACCTCTACCGTACTCCACTGTACTCTATCTCTACTGTACTCCACTGTACTCTACCTCTACTGTACTCTACTGTTCTCTACCTCTACTGTGCTCTACTGTACTTTACTCTACTGTACTCCACTGTACTCTATCTCTACTGTGATCCACTGTACTCTACCTCTACTGTACTCCACTGTACTCTATCTCTACTGTGATCCACTGTACTCTATCTCTATTGTGCTCCACTGTACTCTACCTCTACTGTGCTCCACTGTACTCTATCTGTACTGTGCTCCACTCTACTCTACCTCTACTGTGCTCCACTGTATCCTACCTCTACTGTACTCCACTGTACTCTCTCTCTACTGTGCTCCACTGTACTCTATCTCTACTGTACTCAGCTGTACTCTACCTCTACTGTGCTCTACTGTTCTCCACCTCTACTGTGCTCTACTCTACTCCACCTCTACTGTGCTCCACTGTACCCTACCTCTACTGTGCTCCACCGTACTCTACCTCTACTGTGCTCCACTGTACTCTACCTCTACTGTACTCCACTGTACTCTATCTCTACTGTACTCCACTGTATTCTACCTCTACTGTACTCCACTGTACTCTATCTCTACTGTACTCCACTCTAATCTACCTCTACTGTCCTCCACTGTACTCTACCTCTACTGTGCTCCACTGTACTCTCTCTCTACTGTACTCTACCTCTACTGTACTCTACTGTGCTCCACTGTACTCCACTGTAGACTACCTCTACTGTGCTCCACTGTACTCTACCTCTACTGTGCTCCACTGTACTCTATCTCTACTGTGCTCCACTCTACTCTACCTCTACTGTGCTCCACTGTATCCTACCTCTACTGTACTCCACTGTACTCTATCTCTACTGTGCTCCACTGTACTCTATCTCTACTGTACTCCACTGTACTCTACCTCTACTGTGCTCTACTGTTCTCTACCTCTACTGTGCTCTACTGTACTCCACCTCTACTGTGCTCCACTGTACCCTACCTCTACTGTGCTCCACTGTACTCTACCTCTACTGTGCTCCACTGTACTCTACCTCTACTCTGCTCCACTGTATCCACTGTACTCTACCTCTACTGTGCTCCACTGTACTCTACCTCTACTGTGCTCCACTGTACTCTACCTCTACTGTACTCTACTGTACTCCACCTCTAATGAGCTCCACTGTACTCTGGCTCTACTGTACTCCACTGTACTTTACCTCTACTGTACTCCACTGTACTCTACCTCTACTGTGCTCCACTGTACTCTATTTCTACTGTACTCCTCTGTACTCTACCTCTACTGTGCTCCACTGTACTCTATCTGTAATGTACTCTACTGTACTCTATCTCTACTGTGATCCACTGTACTCTACCTCTGCTGTGCTCCACTGTACTCTATCTCTACTGTACTCCACTGTACTCTACTGTTCTCTACCTCTACTGTACTCTACTGTGCTCCACTGTACTCCAGTGTAGTCTACCTCTACTGTGCTCCACTGTACTCTACCTCTACTGTGCTCCACTATACTCTACCTCTACTGTGCTCCACTGTACTCTACCTCTACTGTCCTCCACTGTACTCTACCTCTACTGTGCTCCACTGTACTCTCTCTCTACTGTACTCTACCTCTACTGTACTCTACTGTACTCCACCTCTAATTTTGCTCCACTGTACTCTACCTCTACTGTACTCTACCTCTACTGTACTCCACTGTACTCTACCTCTAATGTGCTCCACTGTACTCTATCTCTACTGTGCTCCACTGTGCTCTATTTCTACTGTGCTCCACTGTACTCTATCTCTACTGTACTCCACTGTACTCTATCTCTACTGTACTTCACTGTCCTTTATCTCTAATGTACTCCACTGTACTCTACCTCTATTGTGCTCCATTGTACTCTATCTCTACTGTACTCTACTGTACTCTATCTCTACTTTACTCCACTGTACTCTATCTCTACTGTACTCCACTGTACTCTACCTCTACTGTGCTCCACTGTACTCTACCTCTACCGTACTCCACTGTACTCTATCTCTACTGTACTCCACTGTACTCTACCTCAACTGTACTCTACTGTTCTCTACCTCTACTGTGCTCTACTCTACTCTACTGTACTCCACTGTACTCTATCTCTACTGTGATCCACTGTACTCTACCTCTACTGTACTCTACTGTACTCTATCTCTACTGTGATCTACTGTACTCTATCTCTACTGTGCTCCACTGTACTCTACCTCTACTGTGCTCCACTGTACTCTATCTCTACTGTGCTCCACTCTACTCTACCTCTACTGTGCTCCACTGTATCCTACCTCTACTGTACTCCACTGTACTCTATCTCTACTGTGCTCCACTGTACTCTATCTCTACTGTACTCCACTGTACTCTACCTCTACTGTGCTCTACTGTTTTCTACCTCTACTGTGCTCTACTGTACTCCACCTCTACTGTTCTCCACTGTACCCTACCTCTATTGTGCTCCACTGTACTCTACCTCTACTGTACTCCACTGTATTCTATCTCTACTGTGCTCCACTGTACTCTACCTCTACTGTGCTCAACTGTACTCTACTGTACTCCACTGTACTCTACCTCTACTGTACTCCACTGTACTCTATCTCTACTGTACTCCACTGTACTCTACCTCTACTGTACTCCACTGTACTCTATCTCTACTGTGCTCCACTGTACTCTACCTCTACTGTGCCCAACTGTACTGTACTCTACCTCTACTGTACTCCACTGTACTCTACCTCTACTGTACTCCACTGTACTCTACCTCTACTGTACTCCACTGTACTCTATCTCTACTGTACTCCACTGTACTCTACCTATACTGTACTCTACTGTTCTCTTCCTCTACTGTACTCCACTGTACTCTATCTCTACTGTGATCCACTGTACTCTACCTCTACTGTACTCCACTGTACTCTATCTCTACTGTACTCCACTGTACTCTACCTATACTGTACTCTACTGTTCTCTTCCTCTACTGTACTCCACTGTACTCTATCTCTACTGTGATCCACTGTACTCTACCTCTACTGTACTCCACTGTACTCTATCTCTACTCTACTCCACTGTACTCTACCTCTACTGTACTCTACTGTTCTCTACCTCTACTGTGCTCTACTGTACTCTTCTCTACTCTACTCCACTGTACTCTATATCTACTGTGATCCACTGTACTCTACCTCTACTGTACTCCACTGTACTCTATCTCTACTGTGATCCACTGTACTCTATCTCTACTGTGCTCCACTGTACTCTACCTCTACTATGCTCCACTGTACTCTATCTGTACTGTGCTCCACTCTACTCTACCTCTACTGTGCTCCACTGTACTCTACCTCTACTGTACTCCACTCTACTCTATCTCTACTGTGCTCCACTGTACTCTATCTCTACTGTACTCCACTGTACTCTACTTCTACTGTGCTCTACTGTTCTCTACCTCTACTGTGCTCTACTGTACTCCACCTCTACTGTGCTCCACTGTACCCTACCTCTACTGTGCTCCACTGTACTCTACCTCTACTGTGCTCCACTGTACTCTACCTCTACTGTGCTCCACTGTACTCTACCTCTACTGTGCTCCACTGTACTCTACCTCTACTGTGCTCCACTGTACTCTATCTCTACTGTGATCCACTGTACTCTATTTCTACTGTACTCTACTGTACTCCACCTCTAATGTGCTCCAATGTACTCTACCTCTACTGTACTCTACCTCTACTGTACTCCACTGTACTCTACCTCTACTGTGCTCTACTGTACTCTATCTCTACTCTGCTCCACTGTACTCTACCTCTACTGTGCTCCACTGTACTCTACCTCTACTGTACTTCACTCTCCTCTATCTCTACTGTACTCCACTGTACTCTACCTCTACTGTGCTCCACTGTACTCTACCTCTACTGTACTCCACTGTACTCTATCTCTACTGTGCTCCACTGTACTCTACCTCTACTGTGCTCCACTGTACTCTACCTCTACTGTGCTCCACTGTACTCTACCTCTACTGTACTCCACTGTACTCTATCTCTGCTGTGCTCCACTGTACTCTACCTCTACTGTGCTCAACTGTACTCTACTGTACTCCACTGTACTCTACCTCTACTGTACTCCACTGTACTCTATCTCTACTGTACTCCACTGTACTCTACCTCTACTGTACTCCACTGTACTCTATCTCTACTGTGCTCCACTGTACTCTACCTCTACTGTGCTCAACTGTACTGTACTGTACTCCACTGTAATCTACCTCTACTGTACTCCACTGTACTCTACCTCTACTGTACTCCACTGTACTCTACCTCTACTGTACTCCACTGTACTCTACTCTACTGTACTCCACTGTACTCTATCTCTACTGTGATCCACTGTACTCTACCTCTACTGTACTCCACTGTACTCTATCTCTACTGTACTCCACTGTACTCTACCTCTACTGTACTCTACTGTTCTCTACCTCTACTGTGCTCTACTGTAGTCTACTCTACTGTACTCCACTGTACTCTATCTCTACTGTGATCCACTGTACTCTACCTCTACTGTACTCCACTTTACTTTATCTCTACTGTGATCCACTGTACTCTATCTCTACTGTGCTCCACTGTACTCTACCTCTACTAATGTCCACTGTACTCTATCTCTACAGTGCTCCACTCTACTCTACCTCTACTGTGCTCAACTGTACTCTACCTCTACTGTACTCCACTTTACTTTATCTCTACTGTGATCCACTGTACTCTATCTCTACTGTGCTCCACTGTACTCTACCTCTACTATGCTCCACTGTACTCTATCTCTACTGTGCTCCACTCTACTCTACCTCTTCTGTGCTCCACTGTACTCTACCTCTACTGTACTCCACTGTACTCTATCTCTACTGTACTCCACTGTACTCTACCTCTACTGTGCTCTACTGTTCTCTACCTCTACTGTGCTCTACTGTACTCCACCTCTACTGTGCTCCACTGTACCCTACCTCTACTGTGCTCCACTGTACTCTACCTCTACTGTGCTCCACTGTACTCTACCTCTACTCTGCTCCACTGTATCCACTGTACTCTACCTCTACTGTGATCCACTGTACTCTACCTCTGCTGTGCTCCACTGTACTCTATCTCTACTGTACTCCACTGTACTCTACTGTTCTCTACCTCTACTGTACTCTACTGTGCTCCACTCTACTCCACTGTAGTCTACCTCTACTGTGCTCCACTGTACTCTACCTCTACTGTGCTCCACTATACTCTACCTCTACTGTGCTCCACTGTACTCTACCTCTACTGTCCTCCACTGTACTCTACCTCTACTGTGCTCCACTGTACTCTCTCTCTACTGTACTCTACCTCTACTGTACTCTACTGTACTCCACCTCTACTGTACTCTACTGTGCTCCACTCTACTCCACTGTAGTCTACCTCTACTGTGCTCCACTGTACTCTACCTCTACTGTGCTCCACTATACTCTACCTCTACTGTGCTCCACTGTACTCTACCTCTACTGTCCTCCACTGTACTCTACCTCTACTGTGCTCCACTGTACTCTCTCTCTACTGTACTCTACCTCTACTGTACTCTACTGTACTCCACCTCTAATGTGCTCCACTGTACTCTACCTCTACTGTACTCTATCTCTACTGTACTCCACTGTACTCTGCCTCTACTGTGCTCTACTGTACTCTAGCTCTACTGTGCTCCACTGTACTCTACCTCTACTGTGCTCCACTGTACTCTACCTCTACTGTACTTCACTGTCCTCTATCTCTACTGTACTCCACTGTACTCTACCTCTATTGTCCTCCACTGTACTCTATCTCTACTGTACTCTACTGTACTATATCTCTACTGTACTCCACTGTACTCTATCTCTACTGTACTCAACTGTACTCTACCTCCACTGTACTCTACCTCTACCGTACTCCACTGTACACTATCTCTACTGTACTCCACTGTACTCTACCTCTACTGTACTCTACTGTTCTCTACCTCTACTGTGCTCTACTGTACTTTACTCTACTGTACTCCACTGTACTCTATCTCTACTGTGATCCACTGTACTCTACCTCTACTGTGCTCAACTGTACTCTACTGTACTCCACTGTGCTCTACCTCTACTGTACTCCACTGTACTCTATCTCTACTGTACTCCACTGTACTCTACCTCTACTGTACTCCACTGTACTCTATCTCTACTGTGCTCCACTGTACTCTACCTCTACTGTGCCCAACTGTACTGTACTCTACTCCACTGTACTCTACCTCTACTGTACTCCACTGTACTCTACCTCTACTGTACTCAACTTTACTCTACCTCTACTGTACTCAACTGTACTCTATCTCTACTGTGCTCCACTGTTCTCTACCTCTACTGTACTCCACTGTACTCTATCTCTACTGTACTCCACTGTACTCTACCTATACTGTACTCTACTGTTCTCTTCCTCTACTGTACTCCACTGTACTCTATCTCTACTGTGATCCACTGTACTCTACCTCTACTGTACTCCACTGTACTCTATCTCTACTCTACTCCACTGTACTCTACCTCTACTGTACTTTACTGTTCTCTACCTCTACTGTGCTCTACTGTACTCTTCTCTACTGTACTCCACTGTACTCTATCTCTACTGTGATCCACTGTACTCTACCTCTACTGTACTCTACTGTACTCTATCTCTACTGTGATCCACTGTACTCTATCTCTACTGTGCTCCACTGTACTCTACCTCTACTATGCTCCACTGTACTCTATCTGTACTGTGCTCCACTCTACTCTACCTCTACTGTGCTCCACTGTACTCTATCTCTACTGTACTCCACTGTACTCTACCTCTACTGTGCTCTAGTGTTCTCTACCTCTACTGTGCTCTACTGTACTCCACCTCTACTGTGCTCCACTGTACCCTACCTCTACTGTGCTCCACTGTACTCTACCTCTACTGTGCTCCACTGTACTCTACCTCTACTGTGCTCTACTGTACTCTACCTCTACTGTGCTCCACTGTACTCTACCTCTAGTGTACTCCACTGTACTCTACCTCTACTGTACTCTACTGTTCTCTACCTCTACTGTGCTCTACTGTACTCTACTCTACTGTACTCCACTGTACTCTATCTCTACTGTGATCCACTGTACTCTACCTCTACTGTACTCCACTTTACTTTATCTCTACTGTGATCCACTGTACTCTATCTCTACTGTGCTCCACTGTACTCTACCTCTACTATGCTCCACTGTACTCTATCTCTACTGTGCTCCACTCTACTCTACCTCTACTGTGCTCCACTGTACTCTACCTCTACTGTACTCCACTTTACTTTATCTCTACTGTGATCCACTGTACTCTATCTCTACTGTGCTCCACTGTACTCTACCTCTACTATGCTCCACTGTACTCTATCTCTACTGTGCTCCACTCTACTCTACCTCTACTGTGCTGCACTGTACTCTACCTCTACTGTACTCCACTGTACTCTATCTCTACTGTACTCCACTGTACTCTACCTCTACTGTGCTCTACTGTTCTCTACCTCTACTGTGCTCTACTGTACTCCACTTCTACTGTGCTCCACTGTACCCTACCTCTACTGTGCTCCACTCTACTCTACCTCTACTGTGATCCACTGTACTCTACATCTACTCTGCTCCACTGTATCCACTGTACTCTACCTCTATTGTGCTCCATTGTACTCTACCTCTACTGTGCTCCACTGTACTCTACCTCTACTGTACTCTACTGTACTCCACCTCTAATGGGCTCCACTGTACTCTAGCTCTACTGTACTCCACTGTACTTTACCTCTACTGTACTCCACTGTACTCTATCTGTAATGTACTCTACTGTACTCTACCTCTACTGTGATCCATTGTACTCTACCTCTGCTGTGCTCCACTGTGCTCTATCTCTACTGTACTCCACTGTACTCTACTGTTCTCTACCTCTACTGTACTCTACTGTGCTCCACTGTACTCCACTGTAGTCTATCTCTACTGTGCTCCACTGTACTCTACCTCTACTGTGCTCCACTATACTCTACCTCTACTGTGCTCCACTGTACTCTACTTCTACTGTCCTCCACTGTACTCTACCTCTACTGTGCTCCACTGTACTCTCTCTCTACTGTACTCTACCTCTACTGTACTCTACTGTATTCCACCTCTAATGTGCTCCACTGTACTCTACCTCTACTGTACTCTACCTCTACTGTACTCCACTGTACTCTACCTCTACTGTGTTCTACTGTACTCTATCTCTACTGTGCTCCACTGTACTCTACCTCTACTGTGCTCCACTGTACTCTACCTCTACTGTACTTCACTGTCCTCTATCTCTACTGTACTCCACTGTACTCTACCTCTACTGTGCTCCACTTTACTCTACCTCTACTGTACTCCACTGTACTCTATCTCTACTGTGCTCCACTGTACTCTACCTCTACTGTGCTCCACTATACTCTACCTCTACTGTGCTCCACTGTACTCTACCTCTACTGTACTCCACTGTACTCTATCTCTACTGTGCTCCATTGTACTCTACCTCTACTGTGCTCAACTGTACTCTACTGTACTCCACTGTACTCTACCTCTACTGTACTCCACTGTACTCTATCTCTACTGTACTCCACTGTACTCTACCTCTAATGTACTCCACTGTACTCTATCTCTACTGTGCTCCACTGTACTCTACCTCTACTGTGCTCAACTGTACTGTACTCTACTCCACTGTAATCTACCTCTACTGTACTCCACTGTACTCTACCTCTACTGTACTCCACTGTACTCTACCTACACTGTACTCTACCTCTACCGTACTCCACTGTACTCTATCTCTACTGTACTCCACTGTACTCTACCTCTACTGTACTCTACTGTTCTCTACCTCTACTGTGCTCTACTGTACTTTACTCTACTGTACTCCACTGTACTCTATCTCTACTGTGATCCACTGTACTCTACCTCTACTGTACTCCACTGTACTCTATCTCTACTGTGATCCACTGTACTCTATCTCTATTGAGCTCCACTGTACTCTATCTCTACTGTGCTCCACTGTACTCTATCTCTACTGTGCTCCACTCTACTCTACCTCTACTGTGCTCCACTGTATCCTACCTCTACTGTACTCCACTGTACTCTCTCTCTACTGTGCTCCACTGTACTCTATCTCTACTGTACTCAGCTGTACTCTACCTCTACTGTACTCCACTGTACTCTATCTCTACTGTACTCCACTGTACTCTACCTCTACTGTACTCCACTGTACTCTATCTCTACTGTGCTCCACTGTACTCTACCTCTACTGTACTCCACTGTACTCTATCTCTACTGTACTCCACTGTACTCTATCTCTACTGTACTCCACTCTACTCTACCTCTACTGTACTCCACTGTACTCTACCTCTACTGTGCTCCACTGTACTCTATCTCTACTGTACTCCACTGTACTCTACCTCTACTGTACTCCACTGTACTCTATCTCTACTGTGCTCCACTGTACTCTACCTCTACTGTGCTCAACTGTACTGTACTGTACTCCACTGTAATCTACCTCTACTGTACTCCACTGTACTCTACCTCTACTGTACTCCACTGTACTCTACCTCTACTGTACTCCACTGTACTCTACTCTACTGTACTCCACTGTACTCTATCTCTACTGTGATCCACTGTACTCTACCTCTACTGTACTCCACTGTACTCTATCTCTACTGTACTCCACTGTACTCTACCTCTACTGTACTCTACTGTTCTCTACCTCTACTGTGCTCTACTGTACTCTACTCTACTGTACTCCACTGTACTCTATCTCTACTGTGATCCACTGTACTCTACCTCTACTGTACTCCACTTTACTTTATCTCTACTGTGATCCACTGTACTCTATCTCTACTGTGCTCCACTGTACTCTACCTCTACTGTGCTCCACTCTACTCTATCTGTACTGTGCTCCACTCTACTCTACCTCTACTGTGATCCACTGTACTCTACCTCTACTGTACTCCACTTTACTTTATCTCTACTGTGATCCACTGTACTCTATCTCTACTGTGCTCCACTGTACTCTACCTCTACTATGCTCCACTGTACTCTATCTCTACTGTGCTCCACTCTACTCTACCTCTACTGTGCTCCACTGTACTCTACCTCTACTGTACTCCACTGTACTCTATCTCTACTGTACTCCACTGTACTCTACCTCTACTGTGCTCTACTGTTCTCTACCTCTACTGTGCTCTACTGTACTCCACCTCTACTGAGCTCCACTGTACCCTACCTCTACTGTGCTCCACTGTACTCTACCTCTACTCTGCTCCACTGTACTCTACCTCTACTCTGCTCCACTGTATCCACTGTACTCTACCTCTACTGTGCTCCACTGTACTCTACCTCTACTGTGCTCCACTGTACTCTACCTCTACTGTACTCTACTGTACTCCACCTCTAATGAGCTCCACTGTACTCTGGCTCTACTGTACTCCACTGTACTTTACCTCTACTGTACTCCACTGTACTCTACCTCTACTGTGCTCCACTGTACTCTATTTCTACTGTACTCCTCTTTACTCTACCTCTACTGTGCTCCACTGTACTCTACCTCTGCTGTGCTCCACTGTACTCTATCTCTACTGTACTCCACTGTACTCTACTGTTCTCTACCTCTACTGTACTCTACTGTGCTCCACTGTACTCCACTGTAGTCTACCTCTACTGTGCTCCACTGTACTCTACCTATACTGTGCTCCACTATACTCTACCTCTACTGTGCTCCACTGTACTCTACCTCTACTGTCCTCCACTGTACTCTACCTCTACTGTGCTCCACTGTACTCTCTCTCTACTGTACTCTACCTCTACTGTACTCTACTGTACTCCACCTCTAATGTGCTCCACTGTACTCTACCTCTACTGTACTCAGCTGTACTCTACCTCTACTGTGCTCCACTGTACTCTACCTCTACTGTACTTCACTGTCCTCTATCTCTACTGTACTCCACTGTACTCTACCTCTATTGTCCTCCACTGTACTCTATCTCTACTGTACTCTACTGTACTATATCTCTACTGTACTCCACTGTACTCTATCTCTACTGTACTCCACTGTACTCTACCTCCACTGTACTCTACCTCTACCGTACTCCACTGTACTCTATCTCTACTGTACTCCACTGTACTCTACCTCTACTGTACTCTACTGTTCTCTACCTCTACTGTGCTCTACTGTACTTTACTCTACTGTACTCCACTGTACTCTATCTCTACTGTGATCCACTGTACTCTACCTCTACTGTACTCCACTGTACTCTATCTCTACTGTGATCCACTGTACTCTATCTCTATTGAGCTCCACTGTACTCTATCTCTACTGTGCTCCACTGTACTCTATCTCTACTGTGCTCCACTCTACTCTACCTCTACTGTGCTCCACTGTATCCTACCTCTACTGTACTCCACTGTACTCTCTCTCTACTGTGCTCCACTGTACTCTATCTCTACTGTACTCAGCTGTACTCTACCTCTACTGTGCTCTACTGTTCTCTACCTCTACTGTGCTCTACTCTACTCCACCTCTACTGTGCTCCACTCTACCCTACCTCTACTGTGCTCCACCGTACTCTACCTCTACTGTGCTCCACTGTACTCTACCTCTACTGTACTCCACTGTACTCTATCTCTACTGTACTCCACTGTACTCTACCTCTACTGTACTCCACTGTACTCTATCTCTACTGTACTCCACTTTAATCTACCTCTACTGTCCTCCACTGTACTCTACCTCTACTGTGCTCCACTGTACTCTCTCTCTACTGTACTCTACCTCTACTGTACTCTACTGTGCTCCACTGTACTCCACTGTAGTCTACCTCTACTGTGCTCCACTGTACTCTACCTCTACTGTGCTCCACTATACTCTACCTCAACTGTGCTCCACTGTACTCTACCTCTACTGTCCTCCACTGTACTCTTCCTCTACTGTGCTCCACTGTACTCTCTCTCTACTGTACTCTACCTCTACTGTACTCTACTGTACTCCACCTCTAATGTGCTCCACTGTACTCTACCTCTACTCTACTCTACCTCTACTGTACTCCACTGTACTCTACCTCTAATGTGCTCCACTGTACTCTATCTCTACTGTGCTCCACTGTACTCTATTTCTACTGTGCTCCACTGTACTCTATCTCTACTGTACTCCACTCTACTCTACCTCTACTGTGCTCCACTGTATCCTACCTCTACTGTACTCCACTGTACTCTATCTCTACTGTGCTCCACTGTACTCTATCTCTACTGTACTCCACTGTACTCTACCTCTACTGTGCTCTACTGTTCTCTACCTCTACTGTGCTCTACTGTACTCCACCTCTACTGTGCTCCACTGTACCCTACCTCTACTGTGCTCCACTGTACTCTATCTCTACTGTGCTCCACTGTACTCTATCTCTACTGTGCTCCACTCTACTCTACCTCTACTGTGCTCCATTGTATCCTACCTCTACTGTACTCCACTGTACTCTATCTCTACTGTGCTCCACTGTACTCTATCTCTACTGTACTCCACTGTACTCTACCTCTACTGTGCTCCACTGTACTCTATCTCTACTGTGCTCCACTCTACTCTACCTCTACTGTGCTCCACTGTATCCTACCTCTACTGTACTCCACTGTACTCTATCTCTACTGTGCTCCACTGTACTCTATCTCTACTGTACTCCACTGTACTCTACCTCTACTGTGCTCTACTGTTCTCTACCTCTACTGTGCTCTACTGTACTCCACCTCTACTGTGCTCCACTGTACCCTACCTCTACTGTGCTCCACTGTACTCTACCTCTACTGTGCTCCACTGTACTCTACCTCTACTGTGCTCCACTGTACTCTACCTCTACTGTACTCTACTGTACTCCACCTCTAATGAGCTCCACTGTACTCTGGCTCTACTGTACTCCACTGTACTTTACCTCTACTGTACTCCACTGTACTCTACCTCTACTGTGCTCCACTGTACTCTATTTCTACTGTACTCCTCTGTACTCTACCTCTACTGTGCTCCACTGTACTCTATCTGTAATGTACTCTACTGTACTCTATCTCTACTGTGATCCACTGTACTCTACCTCTGCTGTGCTCCACTGTACTCTATCTCTACTGTACTCCACTGTACTCTACTGTTCTCTACCTCTACTGTACTCTACTGTGCTCCACTGTACTCCACTGTAGTCTACCTCTACTGTGCTCCACTGTACTCTACCTCTACTGTGCTCCACTATACTCTACCTCTACTGTGCTCCACTGTACTCTACCTCTACTGTCCTCCACTGTACTCTACCTCTACTGTGCTCCACTGTACTCTCTCTCTACTGTACTCTACCTCTACTGTACTCTGCTGTACTCCACCTCTAATGTGCTCCACTGTACTCTACCTCTACTGTGCTCTACTGTTCTCTACCTCTACTGTGCTCTACTGTACTCCACCTCTACTGTGCTCCACTGTACCCTACCTCTACTGTGCTCCACTGTACTCTACCTCTACTGTGCTCCACTGTACTCTACCTCTACTGTGCTCCACTGTACTCTACCTCTACTGTACTCTACTGTACTCCACCTCTAATGAGCTCCACTGTACTCTGGCTCTACTGTACTCCACTGTACTTTACCTCTACTGTACTCCACTGTACTCTACCTCTACTGTGCTCCACTGTACTCTATTTCTACTGTACTCCTCTGTACTCTACCTCTACTGTGCTCCACTGTACTCTATCTGTAATGTACTCTACTGTACTCTATCTCTACTGTGATCCACTGTACTCTACCTCTGCTGTGCTCCACTGTACTCTATCTCTACTGTACTCCACTGTACTCTACTGTTCTCTACCTCTACTGTACTCTACTGTGCTCCACTGTACTCCACTGTAGTCTACCTGTACTGTGCTCCACTGTACTCTACCTCTACTGTGCTCCACTATACTCTACCTCTACTGTGCTCCACTGTACTCTACCTCTACTGTCCTCCACTGTACTCTACCTCTACTGTGCTCCACTGTACTCTCTCTCTACTGTACTCTACCTCTACTGTACTCTGCTGTACTCCACCTCTAATGTGCTCCACTGTACTCTACCTCTACTGTACTCTACCTCTACTGTACTCCACTATACTCTACCTCTACTGTGCTCTACTGTACTCTATCTCTACTGTGCTCCACTGTACTCTACCTCTACTGTGCTCCACTGTACTCTACCTCTACTGTACTTCACTGTCCTCTATCTCTACTGTACTCCACTGTACTCTACCTCTATTGTCCTCCACTGTACTCTATCTCTACTGTACTCTACTGTACTATATCTCTACTGTACTCCACTGTACTCTATCTCTACTGTACTCCACTGTACTCTACCTCCACTGTACTCTACCTCTACCGTACTCCACTGTACTCTATCTCTACTGTACTCCACTGAACTCTACCTCTACTGTACTCTACTGTTCTCTACCTCTACTGTGCTCTACTGTACTTTACTCTACTGTACTCCACTGTACTCTATCTCTACTGTGATCCACTGTACTCTACCTCTACTGTACTCCAATGTACTCTATCTCTACTGTGATCCACTGTACTCTATCTCTATTGTGCTCCACTGTACTCTACCTCTACTGTGCTCCACTGTACTCTATCTCTACTGTGCTCCACTCTACTCTACCTCTACTGTGCTCCACTGTATCCTACCTCTACTGTACTCCACTGTACTCTCTCTCTACTGTGCTCCACTGTACTCTATCTCTACTGTACTCAGCTGTACTCTACCTCTACTGTGCTCTACTGTTCTCCACCTCTACTGTGCTCTACTCTACTCCACCTCTACTGTGCTCCACTGTACCCTACCTCTACTGTGCTCCACCGTACTCTACCTCTACTGTGCTCCACTGTACTCTACCTCTACTGTACTCCACTGTACTCTATCTCTACTGTACTCCACTGTATTCTACCTCTACTGTACTCCACTGTACTCTATCTCTACTGTACTCCACTCTAATCTACCTCTACTGTCCTCCACTGTATTCTACCTCTACTGTGCTCCACTGTACTCTCTCTCTACTGTACTCTACCTCTACTGTACTCTACTGTGCTCCACTGTACTCCACTGTAGACTACCTCTACTGTGCTCCACTGTACTCTACCTCTACTGTGCTCCACTGTACTCTATCTCTACTGTGCTCCACTCTACTCTACCTCTACTGTGCTCCACTGTATCCTACCTCTACTGTACTCCACTGTACTCTATCTCTACTGTGCTCCACTGTACTCTATCTCTACTGTACTCCACTGTACTCTACCTCTACTGTGCTCTACTGTTCTCTACCTCTACTGTGCTCTACTGTACTCCACCTCTACTGTGCTCCACTGTACCCTACCTATACTGTGCTCCACTGTACTCTACCTCTACTGTGCTCCACTGTACTCTACCTCTACTCTGCTCCACTGTATCCACTGTACTCTACCTCTACTGTGCTCCACTGTACTCTACCTCTACTGTGCTCCACTGTACTCTACCTCTACTGTACTCTACTGTACTCCACCTCTAATGAGCTCCACTGTACGCTGGCTCTACTGTACTCCACTGTACTTTACCTCTACTGTACTCCACTGTACTCTACCTCTACTGTGCTCCACTCTACTCTATTTCTACTGTACTCCTCTGTACTCTACCTCTACTGTGCTCCACTGTACTCTATCTGTAATTAACTCTACTGTACTCTATCTCTACTGTGATCCACTGTACTCTACCTCTGCTGTGCTCCACTGTACTCTATCTCTACTGTACTCCACTGTACTCTACTGTTCTCTACCTCTACTGTACTCTACTGTGCTCCACTGTACTCCACTGTAGTCTACCTCTACTGTGCTCCACTGTACTCTACCTCTACTGTGCTCCACTATACTCTACCTCTACTGTGCTCCACTGTACTTTACCTCTACTGTCCTCCACTGTACTCTACCTCTACTGTGCTCCACTGTACTCTCTCTCTACTGTACTCTACCTCTACTGTACTCTGCTGTACTCCACCTCTAATGTGCTCCACTGTACTCTACCTCTACTGTACTCTACCTCTACTGTATTCCACTGTACTCTACCTCTACTGTGCTCTACTGTACTCTATCTCTACTGTGCTCCACTGTACTCTACCTCTACTGTGCTCCACTGTACTCTACCTCTACTGTACTTCACTGTCCTCTATCTCTACTGTACTCCACTGTACTCTACCTCTATTGTCCTCCACTGTACTCTATCTCTACTGTACTCTACTGTACTATATCTCTACTGTACTCCACTGTACTCTATCTCTACTGTACTCCACTGTACTCTACCTCCACTGTACTCTACCTCTACCGTACTCCACTGTACTCTATCTCTACTGTACTCCACTGTACTCTACCTCTACTGTACTCTACTGTTCTCTACCTCTACTGTGCTCTACTGTACTTTACTCTACTGTACTCCACTGTACTCTATCTCTACTGTGATCCACTGTACTCTACCTCTACTGTACTCCACTGTACTCTATCTCTACTGTGATCCACTGTACTCTATCTCTATTGTGCTCCACTGTACTCTACCTCTACTGTGCTCCACTGTACTCTATCTGTACTGTGCTCCACTCTACTCTACCTCTACTGTGCTCCACTGTATCCTACCTCTACTGTACTCCACTGTACTCTCTCTCTACTGTGCTCCACTGTACTCTATCTCTACTGTACTCAGCTGTACTCTACCTCTACTGTGCTCTACTGTTCTCCACCTCTACTGTGCTCTACTCTACTCCACCTCTACTGTGCTCCACTGTACCCTACCTCTACTGTGCTCCACCGTACTCTACCTCTACTGTGCTCCACTGTACTCTACCTCTACTGTACTCCACTGTACTCTATCTCTACTGTACTCCACTGTATTCTACCTCTACTGTACTCCACTGTACTCTATCTCTACTGTACTCCACTCTAATCTACCTCTACTGTCCTCCACTGTACTCTACCTCTACTGTGCTCCACTGTACTCTCTCTCTACTGTACTCTACCTCTACTGTACTCTACTGTGCTCCACTGTACTCCACTGTAGACTACCTCTACTGTGCTCCACTGTACTCTACCTCTACTGTGCTCCACTGTACTCTATCTCTACTGTGCTCCACTCTACTCTACCTCTACTGTGCTCCACTGTATCCTACCTCTACTGTACTCCACTGTACTCTATCTCTACTGTGCTCCACTGTACTCTATCTCTACTGTACTCCACTGTACTCTACCTCTACTGTGCTCTACTGTTCTCTACCTCTACTGTGCTCTACTGTACTCCACCTCTACTGTGCTCCACTGTACCCTACCTCTACTGTGCTCCACTGTACTCTACCTCTACTGTGCTCCACTGTACTCTACCTCTACTCTGCTCCACTGTATCCACTGTACTCTACCTCTACTGTGCTCCACTGTACTCTACCTCTACTGTGCTCCACTGTACTCTACCTCTACTGTACTCTACTGTACTCCACCTCTAATGAGCTCCACTGTACTCTGGCTCTACTGTACTCCACTGTACTTTACCTCTACTGTACTCCACTGTACTCTACCTCTACTGTGCTCCACTGTACTCTATTTCTACTGTACTCCTCTGTACTCTACCTCTACTGTGCTCCACTGTACTCTATCTGTAATGTACTCTACTGTACTCTATCTCTACTGTGATCCACTGTACTCTACCTCTGCTGTGCTCCACTGTACTCTATCTCTACTGTACTCCACTGTACTCTACTGTTCTCTACCTCTACTGTACTCTACTGTGCTCCACTATTTTCCACTGTAGTCTACCTCTACTGTGCTCCACTGTACTCTACCTCTACTGTGCTCCACTATACTCTACCTCTACTGTGCTCCACTGTACTTTACCTCTACTGTCCTCCACTGTACTCTACCTCTACTGTGCTCCACTGTACTCTCTCTCTACTGTACTCTACCTCTACTGTACTCTGCTGTACTCCACCTCTAATGTGCTCCACTGTACTCTACCTCTACTGTACTCTACCTCTACTGTACTCCACTGTACTCTACCTCTACTGTGCTCTACTGTACTCTATCTCTACTGTGCTCCACTGTACTCTACCTCTACTGTGCTCCACTGTACTCTACCTCTACTGTACTTCACTGTCCTCTATCTCTACTGTACTCCACTGTACTCTACCTCTATTGTCCTCCACTGTACTCTATCTCTACTGTACTCTACTGTACTATATCTCTACTGTACTCCACTGTACTCTATCTCTACTGTACTCCACTGTACTCTACCTCCACTGTACTCTACCTCTACCGTACTCCACTGTACTCTATCTCTACTGTACTCCACTGTACTCTACCTCTACTGTACTCTACTGTTCTCTACCTCTACTGTGCTCTACTGTACTTTACTCTACTGTGATCCACTGTACTCTATCTCTATTGTGCTCCACTGTACTCTACCTCTACTGTGCTCCACTGTACTCTATCTCTACTGTGCTCCACTCTACTCTACCTCTACTGTGCTCCACTGTATCCTACCTCTACTGTACTCCACTGTACTCTCTCTCTACTGTGCTCCACTGTACTCTATCTCTACTGTAGTCAGCTGTACTCTACCTCTACTGTGCTCTACTGTTCTCCACCTCTACTGTGCTCTACTCTACTCCACCTCTACTGTGCTCCACTGTACCCTACCTCTACTGTGCTCCACCGTACTCTACCTCTACTGTGCTCCACTGTACTCTACCTCTACTCTACTCCACTGTACTCTATCTCTACTGTACTCCACTGTATTCTACCTCTACTGTACTCCACTGTACTCTATCTCTACTGTACTCCACTCTAATCTACCTCTACTGTCCTCCACTGTACTCTACCTCTACTGTGCTCCACTGTACTCTCTCTCTACTGTACTCTACCTCTACTGTACTCTACTGTGCTCCACTGTACTCCACTGTAGACTACCTCTACTGTGCTCCACTGTACTCTACCTCTACTGTGCTCCACTATACTCTACCTCTACTGTGCTCCACTGTACTCTACCTCTACTGTCCTCCACTGTACTCTACCTCTACTGTGCTCCACTGTACTCTCTCTCTACTGTACTCTACCTCTACTGTACTCTACTGTACTCCACCTCTAATGTGCTCCACTGTACTCTACCTCTACTGTACTCTACCTCTACTGTACTCCACTGTACTCTATCTCTACTGTGCTCCACTGTACTCTATTTCTACTGTGCTCCACTGTACTCTATCTCTACTGTACTCCACTGTACTCTATCTCTACTGTACTTCACTGTCCTTTATCTCTAATGTACTCCACTGTACTCTACCTCTATTGTGCTCCATTGTACTCTATCTCTACTGTACTACACTGTACTCTATCTCTACTTTACTCCACTGTACTCTATCTCTACTGTACTCCACTGTACTCTACCTCTACTGTGC